>JAUMHF010000003.1:4433173-4480691 GCA_032359275.1 Microctenopoma steveboyesi | reverse complement strand
TGTGTGTGTGTGTGTGTGTGTGTGTGTGTGTGTGTGTGTGTGTGTGTGTGTGTGTGTGTGTGTGTGTGTGCGCACGCTTCCACACCAACATCTGACAGAGAATTACAATTTGCACATGTATCAGTGAAGAGATGAGAGAATTAGAACTTAGTTTGTCTCCAATTATTACACTCACCACTTACAAAGCCCAGTCATCGTGCTTCGGTCCCAGACAAAGGGAGAGTTGATCTATTATTAGTGCACTGTTCCACAGTGCACTGTTCCACAGTGCAATTCACACGCAAATTTGGTGCCATACCCATAGGTTCACACATGAATGCACACGCACACGTACAGTTTTTGTGTGTAGACCGCAGCAGCGTGGTCTCCTGTGCTACTGGTATGAATGATAAATGGGATTCACCAGTATAAACAGATGAGGAGCTTTTCAGAGGCAGTTAGATGTGTGGACCATCAAAATCTCTCCCTCTCTCTTTTTTCCTCCTGCCATGCTTCACTCCTGGCTCCATCTCCCTCTTTTCCCCCTATGACTCTCACCCATGCGTTTGTAGTCAGACCTGTCTTGCATGTTTAATCGGAGCACACCTCAACTTGCAGCTGCATTTGTTGCTTCCTCTCTATGTGTTGTGGTGAGACAATTTGAACAGGGACATATTTAGACTAATAACGTTAAAGTATCTGTTCTATAGGTTGGATTCAGGTTTGACCTCCTTCCTGTTGAACAGGAGACCAGAACAAACATATGGCTCTCAAATACTACCTGTGTGTGTAGACAGGCGTGATAATGGGCAATTCCACTGTGCTAACAATGGAAAGTGATTGAAAGGATCTTAGCAGGAACTTATAGTAGAGTGCATCTTATATATGGAACAATCTCTAGTGTCCCCCTAATTTAACTGGTGCGGCTTATATTCAGGTGCGCCTTATAGTCCGGAAATTACGGTACATGCACCTAAGTAGCTGTCTTTCTTGAGTGAGGTGGCTCAATGGGTTAAGCCTCAGACTGGTATACAGAAGGTCGCAGGTTTGAGACCCCGTCTGACTCCTACTCCATGCCCTACCAGGTGTGTTCTTGAGCCAGACACCCAGCGCTAGCTCCCTTTAAGTCACTTTGGATAAAAGCATCTGCCATGCAAAGTAAAGTAAGTTGATTTCTTAACTGTCATGTAAATGAAGAACCTGGTTTCCAACAGGAGTAAGACATTAGGGAAACCCGATTTCCCCATGTAGATTTCTCCGGGAGAACTCCGCTTGCTGTGCCATGTAAACGCATAACCAGGTTTCTAATCAGCTTTTTACAGGGGTGCATTAGCATGACAAAGGCTGTAGACATTCGCACTCGTACTACTTTCAGCAGAGATGAGCAGCTGGTTGAAAAGGGAGATTTTTATACAGAGCGACGCTGTCACCCAGTCCACCCAAAATCCCACTACACCTGAAACCGACACAAAGGGCCCTGTAGACATTAAAATAAGTCATTTTTTTCCACATCGGATTTGGTTTGTTCTGTGAAAAGGTGGTGTCGTCTATCTGCATGTCACTCTAACAACACCGTGATTCCTAAACAACTACTAAGGTAGACAAGAAATCTGATTACTCATGTCCTGCGTTTATATGTGGATATAAAGATACAAAAGCAGTAAACATGACATCTCTCTGTTTCTAGCTAGATGTATCCTCCAGATGATGTCATCGGGAGGTTTATTTAGAACCCTAGACACTACTTTCATTGCTGTGGTCACATTTTAGTTCAATAATTCATGTTCTGCAAGTCTGAAACTCTTTTCAACAGTACAGTGCATACGGCTGGATTATGATGGGCTTACAAACAGGCCGTAATAGAAAAGGCCAAAAGATATACTCTTTGCACTTACAGGAGAAAGCTTGCTATTGATTTTTTTATTGATTTATGTTAAGTCTACTGACTGTCTAACTCATGGGCTCCCAGTAGACAATATAGTTGTTCAACATCTACCAGAGACTCAGATAATTAATTAAAGTGGAAGTTCACACTGGTTTGTAAGAACCACAGATACACATATGACACATGAACGGTAATATATACAGTATTTAGAGGTTTGAGCCTGGGCGGGGGCTTAGATAATGTTTAGGGAGCCTCGTCTGCCAGCATGTATTCAAAATAGGTCATAGCTCTGCGACTCTGAGCAAGCATGTCTGCTCCTTTTCCTGCCCTGATTTTAACAACATAAACAACTGACAGAAAGTTTCTCCCTCTCTCTCGCTCCCTCTCTCTCCATCTATCTCTTTAAAGCAGAGCTCCTCATCAGCGTAACCCAGTGAGGTTAAGTAAATAAGTCTATTTTATGCAGAATGAGAGACAGAGGAATGGTGCTTCTCAAGACGCTCGTGTTTTTTTTTGTATTCCAACTTGTGTCAAGTGACACACTGACACACACACACACACACACACACACACAGAGACCGCCATGCTTCAGCTTGCTTTAGTCGCTCAGCAGGGGACCGTCAGGCCCAGCTCACTACCATTTCTTTACTGCGCTGCTCTATCATGCAGGATATCGCTCTGTGACACAGAGCTGTCACGGCCTTCGGGGCTTAAAGAAGGCAACAGGAAGGAGCACAAAGTAGAACACTGGAAACAAGCCCCATCGTTTATTTCTGCACATGTATGCTGATGTCTGCATCTTTGTGTGGGTGAAAGCGCAGTTGTGTGTTTGTGTGAATTATTGGCTTTAGATGATTCATGGTGTTACACAGAAAAGCAGTCTCCCAGTTTTGCTACGGTGACGTTGGTGCAGCGATTCGCCCGAGGCTTAGGCAACATCTTATTTGTTTAAAGCGTCACATGAATTTGAGTATTTCATTGTTATAAATCACAAAAACTATCTATGATGCTGTAGTTTCCTAAATTAATTGTGTTTGTGTCGACTCAAAACAACAAACTGAACAAACAATTGTGTGACACCTGAAAATGAAAGGTCACATTACACATAATGTATTTTCTTTCTTGTTCAGTGAAAGCAGAGAAAAGGAAGGGTCAGGGGAAAGTCCTGCATAGATTAAACAAATCACGTAAGTTACTAGTTAATAATTGTGCGAGTGTTTTTAAATACAATTAAGTTGTTGTGTGGAAGCACTGAAAATTATTCCTTTGTACTTTTAAAAGATAAATGATGGTTCATAATCAACAAATCACAGATTTTTGTTTTCACTGAGGATTAGAGAAAGTCCCACCTTTATCACAGTGGAACTGCACCGACATTACATCAGTTTTAACCATTCACTGAGTGACTGATGGACACATGGACACTGATTGGGAAAACCATGAACTACCCTCAGCTCTCAAGTTCCTGCTGACACTGATAAATACCTGAGGAAGGGGACACAGTTGAGAGCTTGGCTACACCATCATTAACCTTGTAAAACCTCAGCCTGCTCCAGTGATTAACGACACCTCATTATGTGCTATTAAACAGCAGCAGGGTCTCCTCCACCATACCAAAACAGCACAACAATGCCAAAGAGCTACTTCTCTGGCCTCGGGAGAGTGAAACTTTCCCTGGGCCTCCCAACATATTCCCACAGGGAGCAGAGGATATAAAATTCACCCCTTATTATACATCCGCTAAGAAAGATTTGACCCACTATGGCCTAATATCCTCTGACTGCTGCTTCCTTGCGTGCCACTTACATGTTTCCCCTCCCCGTCTTGTTCAAAGGTCTGTTATTGTTTATTACAATAGAACTCAGTGGAGTCCCCACAGAGGGCTCGGTGATAAGCAAAATATGCCGACACAGAAAGGAGGCTTTTACCATATGAAAGGGAGGAGAGGAAAGAAAGAGAGGAATGGGCTATGGAGAATGGGGAAAAAAAGAATAAGAGGTGTGATGGGGAGGAGAAGGGGGTGAAGTATGCGAGAGAGAGAGAGCGCGAGCTGGGCGAGTGGGAAGAGAAGATATAGGCAGAGCTGTATTCCCCCGTGTGGCTTCTGTGTGTTGGCTCTTCGCAGCTCCTGCTCCAAGGATTACTGCATTTACACTTCAGCTTAAAAATAGCCCCTGTGATAATTTATTTAGCTGGAGCATGCCATCCAGCATTGTGTTTCCTATTGTGTTAGTTTTTAAGTGTGTCTCTGTGAGATTCTTCCTCTTTTTTACTTTTCCCAGCTAAAATTTAGATGCGATACCCCCTACGTCTGCATCTTTTTCCTCTTCATCTTCCATTCCCTTAGTAACATATAGTTTCATACACCATCTTTACCTGCACATGCCTGGCTGCCGGTTTTCTCACTGTTAACTGTGCTGCTAGGTTGCTTACACAAACTAACTTGGTTATTCAACGGGTTTGGTCAGACAGCAAAAATGTGCAACTGACTGCGCAGATTCACTAATTGAATTAAATGCTGGTTTCTCAACATCAAAATTGTACGTTTGTTTATGCACATACCAACCACGTTATCAGCTGCTTGGAAATCCTCTGTGCAGTGCAACCGAAGCCACCAGACGTGAGTGAAATTTACATTGCCACAATACTCTTGATTCCAGGACGAGCTCCTAAGCCAATCATATACCACTCAAGTGAGGAAAGCAAGTCTATCACCACGGTACTATCCAATTTGCCCTTGAAATATGCCTGTTGAGTGTACTTTGAGCATACTTGAAGGAAACGACCCCTCTCAAGTCGCTCAGCTGATACGGCAGCCTATCAAGACTCAAACAGGTCATGTTCAAAGTCAACAGCCCTTAAATATAAGATATGAGAGGCCTTCAAAGAGAAGAGACAATACGGGCTCGTTGCTATTTTGGAACCGGATAAGTGCTTCAGTAGCTGAGGTTAAAGGGGATCATCGGTCTTTGTTGCGCTGCGAATCTTATTTTCCGCAGAAATCTGACAACTCAACAACAGGGAGGACAGCGGTGATTTAACGGTGGGAGCAGAGAAGTAGGGCTCACAATAAGGAAGGGAAAGGATCTCTATATATTCCACTCTACGTTTTCTCCTCTCTCTCTCTCTGACTTTGTCACAACGTGTGTGTGTCTTCCGTTACAGAAACCCTGTGAGCTGCTGGCGACAAATGATGACGCTCAGATGGCTAAGACATCAACGTACTGACTCCCTTTGCGAGTGTAGTAATTGGATCTTATTTCTCTTCATCGGGGTTCTGGTGTTCTTCCTGCTGTGAGCAGTTCAGTGGGACTGCGTGCTTTCTGGTAAAACTCTGAAGAGGTTCACCACAAAGTAAGAGGCAGGGCAATAGAGCAGCGTTTGAGAGCTGTTATGTGACTTGAAAGGCTCAAAAATGTTGTGTTGTGAATTTGCTCCAGGTAGATCCCTTATTTATAACTGCGACATCTGTCAGTCTTCCATTCTTGCATGACAGTTTTTTAAGTTTTCAGTGACAATGTTAAAAGTCTTGAGATTATTAGAGTTGTTACTGGCAGGTTAATATGTCTAGCAAACTAATTATAACTATGATGTGCAACTTACAACATCACAAGAGGTGGTATTAGCCAAAAAGACAACAATACTGCTGCAAAGCTTACTAGTCAGACAGAACAAATTGACATTCTCTGACTGGTCTGAAAAGCAAGCCTTATGACATGGTGCATTATCTTGCTGCTATTTAAATGGATGTGATGTCTCTTTAGTGGAAATATGCTTCAAAGTATCTTAATGTGAACACGTGCTGTCAAATGCTTCCTAAAGATATTTGAGTGAGAATTATTTCTACTTGACTGATAAACGTGTACCTTTGTATTTACTGTAACATTATGAGACCTGGGCAGTGGTGGTGGAGAGTGCTGGGAGAGAGGGCACGGTGCAGCGGACTAGGTTGTTTTGATGCTTGATTTTAATTCCCAAAAGTTGTGTAATAAAGAAGACGCAAGTTGGCGTTACACTAACTGTTGTTATTCGTGATTAACGTAATGAAGGTTTTGCTTTCCTCTAGAAATGGCTGCGGAGGTTAGTTATTTAGTCTTTGAATATGTAGAGGAAATCCCAGCAACACATTTTTTGCAGAAGGAAAGCTTTAGCTATGGGCAACCTTGGAAGGCTCCCAGAGTGGCATGTTGATGCTGTTGGCATTGCACATCCTCACAATAACATTATGAATGGTGGTGACTTTACTTCCTAACCAACCTTCTTAGATTGCGTGGTCTTATTCTTCTTTGGGAGACTGAGGAATTGCGAGAAGTACTGTAGGCTACTACACCGGGTGGAGGGTGAGGTATCCACCTTAGCTCTCCTCCTCAGGTGGGGGGTGGGAGGGGAGTTATTTATAAGTGCGTAGCTGGAGAAAATATTAAATTACACAGAAAGACATGCGACCGACTGATAGATTTGAATCTTTGCCAGACGGTTTTAGTGTGGAGGGGATTGTCACCTTTAATCCTACTATGTATTTTACGTATGTACTACATGACGCCTAGGGGTCTTCGTACCATGCTATTAGTGAGCGATATAATATATGTTCTGCATATTATGTTTGTGGTTTTGAAACACACGCACAAAAATCCCAGCGTACACCTTTTCAGCGTGGGGAAATGCAAAGCTTGACAGGCCATAGTATTAAGTCATCCAATGCAGCGCAGCTTGTTGTGAAGGCCAGTCAACCAGCTGTGCGAGGTGTAGAAGATTTTTGTAAGCCTGAAAAAAACTTTTTAAGGAAGAAAAACTTTTGAGATCTGCAAGGGTGTAAAAATGAGGGTAGATGTTACTGTCGCATGAAAAGCTCTAGAAATACAGCAAGAACCCGAGAGTAATGCCAGTTTCTGTTGAACAGGTGACTTAATCATTTCAAATGAACCAGATATCCTCACTACAACATTTCTTAGTGCAGTCTGTAAACCGAGAGCAAAGGAATCACTATTATAAAACAATGAAATCATGTTTGGAATTATCGTAAACAACCCAACAGTTTCTCTGTGTTTTTCTCCATTTTCATTTAGTCTGACTCATGTATCTGCTCTGTCCCCGAAGGCACCAATGCCACTGATGGCATCATTATCCTCTTTCACCCATGACACCTTAAAGAAACAGCTCTCAGCATCAGGAAGCTGTTAACAAAGGTGCGGTACTGAAAATATATATTATCTTCTCGGTCTAACCAGTGTAAGATGCATTAAAAAAAAAGTGATGAAGCTCTTTCAGTTTGCTTTGGGGAGACGTTGTGTACACTCTGGAGATAAATCTGGGTAGAAGAGCAATAAAGCCTTCCTCTCAGCTACACACCCAATCACCATGAAAAAAAAGAAAGAACAAATTTCATTTTCCTCTCTGCCGAAAACTTGGAAGCACTATAATTCCCCTTAAGTGGCTCAGGAATTTTATGTTTAAACTAATTTGCTTGTCTGGTAATTAAATAAGAAATCAATTCTACAAGCAATTAGTTCCGCTGGTGCATGCAAGCTAGTCAAACTTGTTAAAGTGTTTATGAGTGTAACTCTGAGTGTAGAAGTGTTCCTGTGTTTGTGGTGTGTGCATGTGCAGGCACATTTCTGAGTATGTTTGTTGTGTGGGTGTTGTGCGAGGGCTCGCCTTCTTTTAAACTCACTGCAAGATTTCTCTCTCTTCCTGCCGTTTTATCACATTTTGGCGGATGCGAGAGCCATTAAAATGCACGACCACATAACCATTCTTACACAGAGAAACATTGCTATGGTGAGAGTTTACAATTCTGAAGACATACTGTACCTAAAGCTGTACTACACACCGCTGGCTCTTACATATACACATTTATCTCACAGTCTGCTGCTGCTTAAATGTTATTTACAAGCTACTCAGTATCATGAACATGAAAGCAGAAGACCTCAAACCTCAGTGCAAGAAACTTTAGCTTCTTTGTAAAATTAGATATCCAGCCTTTGAAAACACTGAATACTGACAATATTCAGTGCTTTCTGCTTCAGTTTCTTCAGGTGTAGTTCTGCATACACACATTCTTCCCAACCACCCAACTACTGCTTTGGCTTTTCCATAGATTTCCCATAATGCATCTGAACAACACCCAGAGAACAGGAGTGAACTTGTTGCCTTTGTTTGTGTGGGAGGAGAGTACAATGCAGATAATGATAGCGACGACATAATAACGGCAATAGATTATTGCATCGCCTGGCAAAGAGCAGAGAATTAATTCCTTTACTTAATAGACAACATGTTTTGTGGTTGCACCACCACAAAACATTTTGTTCATTGCCAATTGTTCTCCCTGTGCAGATGTTAAGTATCAGCACGAAATGTGAAGACTACAAAATGATCTTGGCTTGAAAGCTGCAGTCTGTATGAATAAAAGTTACATTTATTGTGCTATAAAGTGATTTAAGCATTTATCTTTTTGTACATTACATGTTTCCGATGTTTCGGTTTACTCTCACAGCTCTCACAAGTATTGTTTCCAGGAGCAGCACACATCTGAAGTATTTCCTATAAACTCCTAAACACCTAATTTATGCGACAGAACATGACAAACATACTTTTGCATCACTTACTGCAGGACAAATGAAGTGAACTAACTACTGAACAAATGGGGGCATTTAGGGCTCAAAGAGCCAGGTATCTTTTGATGTTGTTTCTTTGTGTGTCTGCTGCACGAGTAAACAGTCAGCTGTTTGCGAACTTATTCCCCAGTGATGTGTTTTTCACCTTTCATTGTTATGAATATAGATTTATTCAGGTAAAATTCTGAGCAATTAAAACCAGATCAAAACCATTTAGTTTTTGTGAGGGTGTGGGGGGAGTCAGGGCACAAAGGGAGATTAGAAAATAATGAATTTAATATATTGAGAAAAGGTTAACATAAGAGACTACATACAGAAAATCACTCATAAGGAGGGAAAAACCAATTAAACTAATAAAGAAAAGGAAACAGTACCAAGAAGCTGTTGACTGAGAATGACTGAGCTACACAACCTAACTGATAAAGGAAAAACTCAGACCAAACCAAAAACTCACCGAACAAGTCCAGAGGATACACATGACCAAACTGAAGTATGACAGGGTTGCAGGTGCCAAAAACAGGAACACAGAAATACGCAGGACAAACAAGGAGTACACATGAGGAACGCAGGGAGATGATCTGACAAAGCATCGCTGGAGGAAGAGGGTTAATATGATGTGAACCAGAATGGTTGAGTGGAGACAGCTGAAACAAATGATGTTGATTTAACACGTGAACCAGAGTCAACAGGAGTGCTGGGAGTAGCGGTTCATAAAACCAGGAAGTCCAGAGGGTGACAAGGGGATGATGGGTGATGTAGTCCAAAAACAACCAGAACACAGAAGAAAACGGAACCGACTAACACAGAAACCAAACTGAAGTACAGAAAGCCAAACCTAAACTTAAAGTCGACTGACTGTCGACTTAGAGTTACTGGTTAATAAAATCAATAAGATCAAAAAGTCAATATTGTTATGATAATATTATTGTTATGTTATGATAATCTTCATAGTAAAACCATATTACCAATATATCATGCATTTTAAATTGTTTATGTACAAATTTCAGTTCCAACTGATCCAAAGCAATTTCTCACTGTAAAAGTTAATACATTTCTAACAGATCGGAAAAAAAAAATTATATTGATTTCAACTAGAGCCTTATTTGCTGACACAGAAAATCCTCCCACCAGTTCCTCACACCCTTACTGTGTCAAAGTAAATCACCTGAAATGATTGTGCATTCTATGTGCACCGCCTGCCCCTGCCGACTTGGTAGCATTAAACGTGTATTTACCAGCTGGGGCCCTGAATACGCGATGAAGCGCCTCGTTTCCCCACTGGGACCATACCTGCCACCACTACACCACATCGCCCTTGAGCTGCACACTCTAACCTCAGCACAGCACACAGTCAAGTATGCATCACATCGACTCTGCTGTGTGTAAAGGCATATAATGTTAGTGCCAGGGTGTGTAGGTCCCTGAGGATACAGGGTGGTGGTGGCGGGTGCATCTGCAGGCAATAGAGAAGCCATCTGATTAATATTAATCATCAGGCTGTATGTGCTGCAGATTTACCTTAAGGGAAGCTACAATATATTTACATTAGTCATCAATACAGCCACATCTGATGCTGCAACAGGACATGTCCCAGCTTGTCCTCCAGCCACGAGTTAGAGCTTCACGCGGGTGTGCATGTGTGCTCAAATTACATGCACATTACACTGCATGCGACAACAGCGCACCTGCTGCGCGACAGGATACCGCTGCTCTCCGATGTGCAGCACGCTCATCTCTTGACAACGCTCTTCTGCGCCTACCTGTAGGTCTGTAATATGTCTGGGTCAACAGACATTGAGAGCGCAGAGGGTGGTTAATGTAAAGCAGGCAGCGTATCTGCCTCGCTCCAGGCTAGCATCAGCGTTATTTGCCAAATGCATTAGACACACAGTCGGCGAACAGTGCTAGCTGAGGGAACTGCAGAAACGTATTTATTCTGGGATTGTTTTCAGACATTTGACACACTTGGGGTATGATCATTGTCTGATATGTGAAGAAGCTCAATTCTGGGACTACCTCTTGTTATCAAGTAACTCTTTTTTAAAAGTAAAAAAACAAAAAAAGGGACGGTTGAAACTTCATCATCTATTCGGATCGGTGATTTTGTTTCAGTAGCTCAGTAGTCTTGTGTTGAGGGATGTGGTTCATATCCAACTTAAAATAGTCCAGCTCTCATTTAAACAGTGGAAGAGGTTGTGCTTGCTGTGATCATTCCATAATTAATACCATGCCATTAAGCTTTCTGGCCAAGCATCAAGTCATTCCAGTGCTGATGGAGAAGGAGACCCACAGTCCTCCCTCTGTGCAAAAATGCATTAAAAAGTGTATCGAACCTTAACACGAGGCTTTAGCTGTCTGAGTTAATCACACCTTTACCTAGTCTTTTTAATATAAAATTCCTTTTATTGTGGTTCTCTGGACAGCTCTGGTGAATTTCAGTATAGAGAGAGAAACAAAAAGGAGGAAATTCTATGCTGAAAAGGCTGCAACTTTGCAGTCAAATACACATTCGGATGCCTAAGAAAGCTATGTCTGCTCTGGTATATTGACTTTATAGCTTCACTGAGTAGCAACACATGTTCACGTATCCTGAAGCTTACATGGACCAATGCCCTAAAGAACACATTTGACCTATTAAATGTAGACCAATTCCCTTTTAAATGGGATTAGTACATGGTTGCGGGACTTGTCCTCTATAGAAGAAAGCAGGGCTAAAGTAGAACAGATTACTTTATAGTGTAGCGAGTGTTGGATAAGAACTCAGGTACTCCAGCAACGTTGCTGTGGCACTGGAAGATCGGGTAGGCTTCACAGATACCGTTGCATTGGTATGGTCCGGTCTACTGGTGTAGGAGTGAAACCGATTGCTTATGCCAAACTACTTAAATGCATTGTGCGCCAACTGTTTTATTTAAACCAATAACAGTCTCGTTGGGAAGTGATGGTGAAGAGGGGGGAGCGTTTGCACAAATGATGACTAATCGCCAAGGCCTTCTTCACGTACGCCCTACAAATAAACGTGTCACCTGTTTTCACCGCCCACTTGACACTGAGTAATCACACAGTGAGAGACATTTGCCGTGTTACTGGATGGCAGCGTTGCCTCCTACATTCATCGCAGCCAGTTGGGTGGGTGAAAATGAGTGCCGCCTGGAATACTGGAGGGATTAGGACTGCCCCCTTACTCACCACGGGCAGCATCACATGATGTTGATGTTGAAAGTTTGCAGAAAGAATTTAGAAAACGACTGAACAAGTAATAGATATTATCTCTAAGCAAAAATTTCCAAGGTTAAACCATTACAGTCATGCAGATGAACACCTGACATGTACACAAATAATGCAACTGTTTGCCGAGTAGGAAGAGGAGGAGGAATAAAGACGGAGAAAAACAACATCAGGACCAAGTAATGGTGCAAAACATTGCTACAGATGGATTAAAAAAAGAAAAAGAAAGGACCTTAAGACATGGGGAGGGTGGAAATGTGAAAAAAAAAAGTATGGATGGAACAAAGCACTTGTCAAAGTGGGAGGCAAACAAAGCACAGGAAAAGACAGCAAACTCAGTTTAGCATTTGAAAATTAGTTTGTCTAATGAGGATGCCAGATGGTTGGGGTAAAATTAAACAACAAAGAAGTAAAGAAGAAAAGTGTTTCTGTGTTGTCGTGCATGCTGCAGTAAAACTCCACCCATCTAGCACACTATGTAGGTTAAAATCTATTCTGACTCATTTGCAGGTGCAGTTTGACCCAGGTTTGAAGACTGTAGGTTATGTCAGCTGGATCAGATGAAACGTAGGTATTCTGGGTATGAGCTGTACTGTAGTGAAGGGCTATTGCATATCCTTCTGTTAACAACCGGGCCTTTCTGCTTCTCCACTAAGGGCAAAACCTGACTGAAGTACTGACAGAAATGCAAATCAACTTTGTCCTCAAGCACTCGCTGTATGATAATCGCTCTCACCACAAGAAAGTAGACGATTTGAGAAAACCCGAGGATGCTTAATTGATAACCTGAGGAGAAAGATAACTGAATCGCGGTGACCAGTAGAGTCAACGTGAGAACAACTATAAATAAAAAAGTGGTTACAGACGACTGGGCCATTTCACTTTATTCATAGTACACTTTAAAGCAACCACTGTTTTTTGCTAATACTTGAGAGTAGTGAAAAACACTAGAAGCAGAACATTTACATATATTTTCCTTGTGAAATGGATACAGTAAACTTGTTAGCCTCTTTACATCAGAAATCAGTGAGCAGCATTAATATTCATCGCATTTATGGCTCTGTGACAAATACAAGCACAATACTTTTTCAAGATGATTTCAGGCTGATTAAGTGCTAAATGGCTAAATGCTGCCTCCTAAAAATGATGTTTCTCTACAACCACACTGCAATCATTATGTGTTTGTCCCTGACAGAATGATCATGCCGTGGTATGGTGTATCTTTAGATAATATTTTAAACCATTTTAAATCTGACACTACCTGTGTACATTTATTTGATATAAATATTAACTTACTGTATTTGAGACTTGTCATTTATGCCAACTGTGAACACATGGTCATTGGGTTTGAAGGAAATGTTGCAATAACAATATTTGTGAATGTAGTTGTATGGAAGCATCGTTTTTAGGAGGCTTGCTTGTAAATAGGTCATTACAGTATGAGGATCAAATGATCAAATGGAAACTGAATTGAATTGACTTTCTGTCTGGATGCTGAGAACCACTAGTGAGGGAAATCAAACCATTAGAGCTGTGGGCCATAAAACAATAAAAAAAGAAAAGAAAAACACCAAAATGCTCTACGGAAGGGTGTTATTTTGAGCTGGGTTAAGAACTTATGTAAATCCTTGGAAATGTAATCATTTGCCTGGTTCTTAAGATAAAATAAAGCACAGGGACTTTTTTTTTCTATTATAATAGAATGGAGAATTGGAAATATGCAATACTTTGATCCAAAGTGGTTTTAAAATTCAAACGATTTAATGAACATATCTAAAATAAAAAATAGATGCATCTAATTTTAATCGTGGGTTGTGGAATTATGATGGAAGAAAATCTAATTTAGATGTTACGAGGTCTTAAATGCTGCGGTAGTGCTATATAATTACATATTGTGATTTACATTGGTAATTGCAAACAAACATTTAAGCATTTTGCATTTAAATAGGAGCTGTATGCACACACAGTGCATCCATGCAGCTATCCGTGTGTGCTAGTTTGTATGCTGGTACCGATAGGCCTGTCCACGTATGTGTCACAGGGAACCGAAGCAGCGCATCAAAGGCAGCGAGATAACAACATATGCCTGAATGCCTCTTTAAATGAATCATCTATCTTACTGAGAGAGCACAAAGCACTTAAGCAAAATCTACGTGACCTGCTCTAAGCGCAGGCAGAAGTAAAGACAATTAGGTGTTAAACCCACGAAAGGATTTCATTCTGCATTACCGGTGGAGGAGAAAATGAGTTTGTCTTTATGGATCGGTGGTTGTGAGATGAGCGCAAACCACCTTGCACCTCACTCTGACAACCAAACAACCAGAACTTCAGATATCAAACCGAAAGAAAGCGCAGTGATCCTACACAAAGGCAATGCTGGCAAGCAAACTGTGATTCAGACTGTTCGTCAGCGAGAGGGAGTTGATGGACAAATAAGCCTTGCAGCCTTAATCTCTTTATCTCTTTGTTCTGTTTAAGACTGCACTGGTGTGATTGATGGCTGAATGCAGGCTTTAATTTGTAGGAAGTGGAGAGATGGGAGTTACAATGCCCGAATAAAAAGGATGAGGAGATATGGATAAAAGAAGGGAGGAAGCTGCTAGTTTGTTACTCCTCCAGTTAGGGTTAGGGCAGGGGTAGGCAAGTTCGGTCCTAGAGAGCCACAGCTCTGCTTGTTTTCCAACCCTCCAGCTGTTACCCAAGAGCAGGAACTGTTGATTACCTGGATTAGGTGTGTTCAGCCAGTCAGAATCAGTAATCAGTATTACAGTCTTGTTGTGTATACACATGTAATTTTTAGGAGACAGGGTTGGATATTTATAAATATATACAGCTTAATTAAGGGCTGACTTTACTCCTTCGTCAGTGTCCTTAGTTTTTATTTATCCCTCAAATTCCCTGAAATTCTGTTTGGAATGTCTGAGCACCTCAACCATCCCCTTCGCTTAATGCTTCGCGTTTTTAATTGTTCCTCCGCTTTCTATTGGCTTATATTTGCAGCCCTGCTCACTGCTTTGTCATCTTCTTCTTTTCTTCCTCCCTCGTTTCCTCTTCCTCAGTCCTAAACACCATTCCGTCCCTGGGGTCTGCAGTATGTTTGAGACAAGTGGCTGGCAGGTAATTACCGTCACCTGTAGCCTAAAGATCTTTATCAATGCATAGATGTGATAGAGCCACAGAGCTAGGTAACTGTTTAAGGATAAGTTATGGTGCACATCTCACCACGTCAATAACGAGTCAACCTCAAACACTTGTAAGATTCTGTACCCTATTTTTTTTTAATTGCACAGACAAGCACCGGCTCACATACACATGCAGTTGTGCACTCTGCTCCAACCCACAACTGCAGAAGCAGCCACTTCAGGCAATTTGGAAGCAGTCATGATAAACTAAGGTGTTTACATCATCAAAACAGAGCTGCACTCGCAGGAGAGAAAAAAAAAAAAAGAGGGAAAATTAGTGTCGTTTGTCACACGTCAAGATTAAGGAGTGCTGACTTGAATAAATGCCGTCCTTTCATGTGATGCTCTTCAAATGCTCCTTCGGGTTTGTTTACGGCATGTTATCGCGTGGAAGGGAGTGAAGTGGGGGGGAATACTCAGAAAGCGAATGCTAAGGAGAGAAACTATGCGGTTTGGTTTGTTTTATATGACAGCTTGGCAAAAACGTGATAGAGGGAGAAACAAGTTAGCCGCTTCCTCATTGTGCAGGAGTGTGGAAAACAAACTGTGGGCTGCTGTAGTTTGAGCTGTACATCATCTGAAAATCACTACGAACAACAGACGGAACAATATCAAGGGTCTGTTGTAAAATGTTTTCTGCTTAGCTGCAAAGTTTGTCGTTATAAAACCTCACCTGACCGAACAATGCATCGAGTTTCTTGTGTTTCACTTCCCTCCGTGCTGAACACTCACCGTGTGTGTGGTTCTTTGGTTGGACGCCACCCTTTCTAGTTTAGCAACTGCAATCCTGAACTCATTACTGACAGGTGACACATTAAAGGACCCAAACAGTGAGTGGATCCAGTGACATTTGTTTTGCAGTGAACCTTCCCCCAAAGGAGACAACTGGAGCCAAACCATGGCAGCAAAGTGCCGCGCATCATAACCTGTATGTATGTATATGTATTTATATTTCCACTGTTCTTTACATTTGTAACAGCAGTTGATAAAACAATCTCGACTTAAGGTTTGTTCTGAAGCTTTCGAACACATGATGAGAAGGAGTTGTTAGGACATTGGGCATACGTTAGAGTTATGTTTATATGGAGTTATGTTATGTGTAGAGCTTTGTCAAAAAAAGCGCGTTGAGGTGCTTAGACGGGAATAATAGGAATGATAAAGTAGGCTATCACATGAGAAATGAGCAAACGCAGTCTACTAACTGGTAAATAAGAGGTGGCTGTTTAGTCTTAGGTTTTAAATTACTGTCAATTTCTATCCATTTTGCTCCTCCAGTACTCGGTATTTGGCATTTTCTCATGAATCCTGCAATAAGTGATGCTTTTGGCCACAATTGATCCATTGTGTCGACAACAAGAGCCAAGGATAGGTACAGGGAATCCTTGATGAAAAAAGAGCTTTTAATCTGACTTTTTTTCCACTGCTACAGTAGTAGCCTGCTCTTATATAGTGCTTTTACCTACCTCTAAACTCTAACTCATAATTTTTCGTAATATTCATAAACCTAATAGTTAGCCAACAATATGAACGATATCGTGCGAACAAAGACCAAATTTGGCAATTTCAGCTCCCAAGGTGCGATCATGCACGTCGTGGGGTAGCCATTTTCAGATGGAGCATATATAGGCTATTGCTAGAACCCCAGTAATGGCATAGGCCTTCTTCTACAACCCAACTCAACTGCAGTCAGAGTAGAGTCAGATATGTGTGTGAGACACTGCTTAAAGCATGTGTATGGGTCTTCTGTGTGTGTTTGCAGTGCTCGCCTGCCTCCTTCACTATTTTCCATCAGGCTGTGTGCTGTCAAGCGGTGTTGTATAGCGTGGAACCATTCGATCAGGCTCAGGGAACAGAGTGTGTCTGCAGCATGGTGGATGGCCACCACTCCTCTCCCAGGAGCCAGTTCACTTTAATTGAAGCTCGACTGAAACACAAGCCTACAGTAGCTCACACAACGCCGTAATCTGCAGCATCTCGCTCTCCTATAGAAATAGAATTAGACTGACAGCCAGTGGCCGGCAGAGCTGCGGTGTGACAAACACACACTCGCGTACACTTATAAAACAACATTCTCGGTCTCATCCAAACAAATAAACACGCACAAAAGCAGCACACACACACACACACAGGAGTGCTAGTACACACACACACACACACACACACACACACACACACACACACACACACAGGAGTGCTAGTACACACACACACACACACAAACACACAATGTGATAGAGCAGCTGTGAGTCTCCATCACTCTGAAAATCTCATATTGGTCTTCTTTATACCGTCCTGAGCTTCTGCGAATGAGAAAAAGACGAAGAGGGAGCGAGAGGAGACAGTGGAAAATGGGAGGATCAATGAAAGCAGAGTGAGTGATGAGAATGGCAGAGGAGACAAGAAATGTAGGAGAGAAAAACATTTTGCAACAGACGTGGGGAAACATGGCATGAAAGGTAGAGACCGGGAAAAGGAGCAAAGGGCGAGTATGTGGAACAGAAACTTAATATCTACCCTCTTTGTGCTTTTCTCTTTACCTCCTTGTTGAATCTGGGTTGAGGCAGAAGGTTAAGAGCTAATCGTTGCTGGAGTCTGCTAACCAAGAAAGCATGCATTATGGTTTCTTACACAGCGCAATATCATACAAATCTTTGATCAAATAAACCAGCCTACACTCGAAGCTCAAACCAGATCAGTGACTTTCAGCGATCTGAGGACATCACAACGGACACGGGGAAAAGAGTGTGATGAGTAATTATGCCAATTTTCTTAGATGGAGTCAAAGTGATGAACCAAAGTAGTAGCGGTTTGTTAGTCCGCATGGATCAGATTCAAATCCGCTGACTTGATGAAGACAACGTTGACTAGAGATGGCCGTACAGCGTTTTCCTTGACAAAGCTGAGCTCTACTGATTAACCCCCGTTACTTTGTAATGCCCTTTGATTTCAAACTACGAAATGAATACAAAGGAGCACGGAGACGTCAATTATTAATTAGCCTCCAAACCCTCTAGCATTTATCTGGTTCCTCACCACGATCTGAGCTTCTGCAAGCCAAGGTCACATGGTACCATCAGTAGTAACATTTCACCAGAGTGCTTCTCCTTAACCCTCCCCCTAGTTCAAAATTTCACACAGTCTGCTAATCGTATTCCTACCATTACGGCCTGAATAATGAGCAGCGGGACGCTGTTTAGCATGCAGTAAACACCTGCTTGGCCTCAAATAACATTTCACTCTTTCTCATTGTCAGCAACTCTTACCGCGGACGGTGCAGGAGTTGTGGTGTCGAGGAGAGTCAGAACCAAGAGGGGTTTATTTGTATTCTGCTAATCCTGCAGGACAGTGCTGCAGAGGGTAATGGGGGTTAACAGGACTTTCACTTAAACACACCCCGAGCTCTCTGCTCTCAGTAGTTTCTCAGAAGCTAGAGGAAGGCGTGACTTCAGATACAAACCCCTCCATTGACCTGCTAACCTGACACTGCCTAGGTTCTATGATGGAGGTGGTGGAGGAGGATGGGAGAAGTGGAGACGATGGTGAGTGAAGATACAGCGGCTGTGAAAGGGCATGTGGTCATGGTAAGCCATATACCTGGGTGTTACTGTGTGCGTAACATTTTTGTAAAAGACTCTGAAGGATATACTGTACACATTCTCTGGAAATATTACCTCAAGTGATGTTCCCTAAATTAAATTAAGCTGGTATTTTATCATTATTACTATTTATATTAACCACTGCCTGTCTGTTTAAAAGACTTATTTCTCTTAATGACATAATAAAGGACGATTACAAAGAATGTCGTCTTAAATTTTGAAGCATGTTGACATGCTCATAGCTTTACGAGTAAGGTATGAATAAGTATTGCAAGTTTTTTTATAGTTCTTTGCAAGAGAATACAAATAAACACTGCACTTTCAGTAATCATGCCATTAATGTGAGTTGTGGAAATAGAAAAGCCCTCAACAAAACAAAAATGGCCACAGCTCCACCAGCAACATCAAAATCATGTGTACATAGGTCATTAATAATAATTTCAGTAGAATATTGAGCATCTAGCGATTTGCACTCTTAATAACTTTTACTACTTCTTGTTGGCAAATGTCAAAGATTCTGAACTGAAGTGAACAGGAAAAAAAATAAAATTTTCAGTACAGTACATTTTACTAATACAAACATGCTAATTTTGTAGAGATTGAAACTAGGAGACATTTAAAAACTTTAAACAGTTTCCCTCTGGGATTAATAAAGAAGTACTGCATCCACATTTATAAATTATTAAGCCTGAATGTATAAATCACATATTAGGCCTTTATTTGCAAATTTCGTTTACTAATCATGCAGCAGCTTTACATTAGAAACTCAGTGAACAGGAGAAGATGTGACCTGAGGCTTGAAATGAAGAAATGAAGAGTCAGGAAATATGTCTAAGAAAAGATGATGTTCCAGTGCTGTCGTTGGTGTCATTTCCACAAAGACAACTAAAGCATGTTCCAAGGGCCTATTTGTGCTTAAGGAAAACAGTGAGGTGTCCCTACAGGGTCCACAATGTCTGAGTCCTTTCCGAAGTTTGCTCAAACACTTTCGCATTTCATTTCATTTACAAATGGTGGATAAAATCAAGAAAGAAGGAGAAGAGGGAAGAGATATTGCAAATCACTTTGCCAATTTCTACAATGTCTGGTGCATGTGGGAGAAAGATGCAGGGAGCATGGACAATCTGCTCTTCCACTCGAGGAGCACAAAGCATTCACGCTGTTGAAGTACCCTTGAGCAAAACAGTGGTATCTTACAATTGCTATTCTTTGCACTCTCATCCCTCTGTAGACTGAAAAGGAAATTTTCTTTTTGACACCAAAGAAAAACCTTTTTTCATATCTGTCCTTTGGTCACTAATAATAAATGATTTATCAAAATGATTGCTCTGTAAAGTAATAATACTGTAAATATATTTTCTAAACTCCGTGGAACCCTGTATTGCAAGTATAAATGTTAGGATAGGAAATTGTACATTGAGTGTACATTTGTAACATTAGACTTAGAGCACATCTTTGGAACAAATTAGTCTCGCGAACCATTCATTTGCCTTGTAACATGTCCTGCTAGCTAGCTAACCATCTGGTAACGTTCCAAATAACAAAAAAAAATCACAATTCACAAATAGCATATCCACTCTGTCCCCGCTGTGTGGAAGGAATCGCTGGATGCAGGGCTTAGTACTACTACGACTAGTGCAGGAACGAACAGAGCCATTGTTTCAAAAATGAGTCTCTATCATATATGCAAACTGCTTAAATGTGCAACGGTCCACCAGAAGAAAGACAACTTGTAGAGATGTGAGAATACAGGGGGAGCATCTGTTTTTACAAGTAAGGCTGCAGCTGTGCTTTTATGTGTATGTGTCACAATTCTCTATTTAATGGTGTTTGATTGCAATGGCTGTGGAAGAGTAAAGTGATGAAAGAGTGGACTACACATTCTTCAGCAGCCCTTAGAAGAATATGAAAGAAAAGTCAGGCTTTTTAATTAAACATGGGCTGTGGAGGGTCATTAAAATGAAAGCAATGTCAAAGGAATTAGGTAATTGATATGACTTACAGGCAGAAAAAGGTTGTTTTTAAGGCATTAGGTTAGCTTCTATTGGTATATACATACACACATATATATATATATATATACACATATATGTATATACATATATTTCTTGACAAAATTCTATTAGATAAGGTTTAAGCAAATAATAACACAATAAAAGCCTGATCTACATGTATATGAAAAATGTGATACAAGGAGGGACCCAAGAGCACGGAGGGGTTATTAAATACAAACGCAGGTTTGAATAGATATAAACAGAAAGAACACAGAACAACAAAAGAACTCAAAATCACTCAACTAGGGTGGCACACACAAAGACGGATGGTGACGGGATAAAACAAATTACAGAAAGAAAACTCACTGACTAATCAAGAAGAGGCTGGTAGGTAGTAACATTATCACTTTCTAGGGAAAGCTAAAAAAAAGGCGTAATAAATCAAAATGAGAAATAAACCCCAAAAAACGACAGAATCCCAAAAACTACAGAGAACCCAGAAAACTGACATCAAGTGGGGGAGGGGGGAATGAAACCAATTACTAAATGAATGATCCGGTGAGTGGGAGACCGAGAGTGGGGGCGTAGCAGGTAGGTAACGGAACCGAGTGCAAAAGGTGAGCAGGGGTGTGACCGGAAGAAAAGTGAAGAACAGAGATACAGAGCCGACCGGGGTAGAACAATATTCTATCTGCCTCTGTTCCTCAAAACAAAAGGTACCAAACAAACCTTCCTGGGTACATGATAGCAGGCAAAGGACCGTCTGGTCACCACTGCTAGAACTGCATAATGTAGTTCAAATTCTAAAATGAAGGGAAAGGTCACCTTTACAAAACTACGCCCGCCAACTCAGCCAAGATCTGAGCTTGAATCACCCATGTTGTCTGTGCTGGACCCAGGAGAGTCAACATATTCTTACTGTGTTTGCCCGCTCTGCCTGGCTGCAGGCTTCTCTTTTCAATAAGTCAGTGTTAATGGCATTTTTGGTACTTTTATATAAAAATCAGGCTCTAGCTGGGTACACACATCCACAGAAATAGCAAGGGATCTGCGCTCAATATCTTTGTCAGATAGTATTGTAATTGTGTGGGGCTGAGGTGGCAGGAGTGCCTTGGTTTGGATATTGCCTGGTTAGATTTCCCTTGAGCCTGATGCAGTGTAACTACTCTCTCTAGTTCTCCCTCTCTTTCTCACATCTGTCTCTCCCCTTCTCGCTCCTCATCCGTCTCTCAGACTCAGGTTTTGCTGTGTCACCTACTGCACTGTGGCAGAAAAATATGCCCCGCGTCCCCCTCTCACACATCACGCGGAACATTTTTAAACGCGAGATAATGAGCGTATTCATGCACACACCTCTGAAGAGGCACATACACACACGTTTTCTAATTTGTGCTCTGAGACAAACACACACAAATACGCACACAACACAGGTGCTCCTACCCCGGCAACCGCCTAGGCTGTTAACCAGTGGCACATAGGACAACATGTGGTTTTTCAATGATGAAAATATGAGTAATACTACGACACACAGCGCGAATATCAGCTGGAAAGCTTATGTCAAAGTGTGAAAGTAGGCACTTCACCTATACCTGAGTTTTACTTTGCTTTTATAGAATAGAAATCTTGTCATTTCTGGACATTACATATGACAATACATTGTAATTACTTAGCTTAGCCTACTGTAAACCGGGGGCTTCAATTAGGTACAAACTTCATATATAATTACCTTTGAAACACACACGATTTAAGCTCTGCAAAACCTTGGAGGTTGCTTGGTAACATGCCAGTGAAGACATGAACTCCAAGCATCAGGCCAAGTGACAGATTACTGAGCTCTACAGGTTCTGGTAACTTTATTTCACATGGCAGGCTCGTCGTTTTTCAAATGTTCAAACTCACTGCCTGGACATGTCCGTCAAGAGTCTTCGCAAAGCAAAGTCATGTTAACACGCGCTTGCATTTTCCTCTGGGAGAGGACGGGGGAGGTCATTCTTCACATTAGGTTGCTCATCAAAGAAATGTAAACATCTGGACAAATGACAAATACTGCCTTTTTTCCAGTTCAGGTCAGTCTTGGATTACACACATTAGTGCCCCCTAATAACAGCGCGGTAATGACATGTTGGACTGAATCAGTTAAGTATACCTCGTCGTGAAATAGCAAGAGAGGAGAGACAGTAGTGGTTAAGAAGCAGGCAGTAATAATCTGCTTCAGTCTTTTCTCATGCCTTCCAATCTCACTTTCTTCATCTGTTTGCAGGTGGATCTTGTTGCTTCTCTGCGTTTCCCCCTTCTCTCTCTCACTGTTCATTTACACATGGGTGGAAAGTAATCGGCAAGACCCCAATTCTCCCGCTGCAAACGAGACGAGCTAGCTAGAGACACAGGACCATTTCAGGAAATAGGATTAAGGGGGAACAAGTTCAAAAGTACATAGAGAGTGACAGAAAGCACACCGAAGGGGATTAATAAAGAGACATGGAATGTGTGGGAAGCAGTCTGAAACGTCATCTCATGTTGGGCAAAAATGGAAACGCCAGACAGATTGGCTGGAGGTGCTTTCTATGTATACGGTCTGTGCTGTAAATATGGATGTGATGAACAAGTCAGTGCTGCTGGCTGCTAGTCAGAATTAACTGCAATTAACTTTGCAGCTGCACACGTTCATTTTGACAGAGGCTGGAAATTTGAAAAGGTCATTTGTTGATGGACCTCAGGTTTCAATTGACAAAGGCCTAATTTACAAAGGGTTGCCATCCATCATCTTAGGGCACTGATAAAAAGCCAGTGCATAATGGTGCTAGTCTGGTCTTTGCATGCAGGGTAGTGTATGTACTGTACATGCACAGTTTGCACAAACCATGACCTCCTTTCATAAAATAGCCCATTGTGACGAACTCTGAAGCACCTGTCTGACATTTGTTAGGTGTTCCCATGGTATGGTAAACAAGAATGGATAGCATTCAGAGCTCAGCATAATAATAGCTGACGACTATCATCTTTCTTAGTGCTCTGTATAAAATGTCTTCCTGGTGAGTAATTTTTCACAGTATTATGTTCCCTTACTGGGAAAGAACACAGAAGAAATCACTTAATAAGGATGACAATATCAAAATTAATAATGGGACAATATCATTAAATGCTGAGAGCTTCATTAAAATATCCATTCAAGTATAGAATTAATTAAAATGACAAACAAAAGCACAATTGAAACAATTATGTTTCAATTGTTTACTTTTGTTAACAAAGCCATCATTCCCTACCACAGAAAACTAAATGGTAAACATAGTTAGAAAACATTCACGTAATATCAGTCTCATATCTATCAGCAAGCATGAGAATTCTTTATCCAAAAATTCTTCTGTAGCCTTCCTCTCCTCCTGCCTGTTGCTTAAAATAATCAATATGTTGGTGGGATGTAAGTCCGTTCACTCTTCCGCTGCTTCCCACTCTCCTTCCTTCACTCACTCGCTTTAACTCCGCTGTTCCTCCTTCACAGATGAATACAGCTGAATTCAAGGGAAACGATGGCACTTGGGAATAAACTCCGGTCTCCATATACTCTGATTGTCAATGTCGTGAACAAGCAGCATAGAGCGATTTAGATTTTATAAAAACTTGAACGGACAATCATCGTAACAGAGACAAGCTGCCCCCTTTGAGGTACCAACGATTTAGGGTCCAGCCGCTTCTTCAGGTACACTTTGATATGTGGCCAGGACTCGGGGGAACCGGGAAGTGAACCACCAACTCTGGGGTTTGTAGAATACTCCTGACTGCCCTACATACGTCATGGTTGCTCCCTAGGAGAATCAACTTTGCTGGACCTAAAGATCAGGTTATGCGATTGTTCTTTCATCGTCATAGGTATATGGTTTTAAATGTGAATATCCTTTGTTCCCCGCTGAGAGATATTTGTAGTAATTAAACTGTAGCTGTAATTGTGCCGTTTGGAAATGGAGAAATATATTTCCTATATAACAGCTTGAGAACCTGACATCCTTATCACCGTGATCGCTCATCGCAGTGAATGTGGGAACACTGTGCCAAATATACCACAATGGCATAACAAACATGAAAGGAAATGGAGCAACAGATGATTTGACAGGCCCTCTCGACCACCCTTCATCTGGATCTAAGCTGGATGATTGGCAAATAGCAAAATTAAA
Organism: Microctenopoma steveboyesi; assembly: GCA_032359275.1. NCBI lineage: Eukaryota > Metazoa > Chordata > Actinopteri > Anabantiformes > Anabantidae > Microctenopoma > Microctenopoma steveboyesi. The sequence goes on along the minus strand of JAUMHF010000003.1, from coordinate 4,456,044 downwards.
CCTCTGGAGCCCAAAACGTGGTATTAAATAATAAACGGTAAATTTAGAATAAAACTCTTTTCAACAAATATCACCATATCCTTTTTTCATGCATCTTCAGTACATCATCAGTCGCAGTAGTTACATAGACTAGCAGGGCAATAATCATTTCCCATGCAGGGGCCGTGATTACATAAACAATAGTACTGACACTGGACATTTTAATTTAGAATTACAATAAAGCTGCCTGAATGTTTCACCTTTTAATAACCTGGCAAATTACGACTGAGATTCATAACCAGTTCCTTAGTCCAATACTTTAATTACATCAGCCCTGGCTTTACAAACACATTCCTGGAGGACATGCACAGGAGACAACATGGAGCTTATGACTAGAACAGACTCAGCTGCTGTGTTTGAATAACTGCAATGAATGTACAATATGGTGGATTGTCGACTCCTGTTTATCAGATGTGAATGTCATTAAACTCCACTATTCTCAGACAGAAATTAACAGCCTACAGTCACGAGGGAGTCTGAGAAGAAGATGCAAGCCGGAGTGTTGATTCGATTCAATCTGTTAATCAACGAATGACAAAAAAGAGACGTATAATGATTCCATAGAATTATCTATGAATTTTTACATCTAAACAAACTCAATATTTAGTGACGATAAAAAAAAGTGCCCTAAAGTGGCAAAAAAATAAAATCAGTTAAAATAAATTAAAAAAAAATTAAAAACAACTCCTATAAAAATTCAAAGCAGGGTCAGAAGTTACTATGATTATTGATTGAAAGTTACACTTCTTTAACAGAGGAGAGAAACAGAGTTATTAATACTGTCTGTGATCATACACTTGATGAATGTGTTTTTCATACAAGTAAAAATCGTCAAATATACAGAATATCACTGCAATTTATTTAGTCTGTATACTTAAAGGGGGGTGGCTACATCTATATTTAGGCAAAATACACATTGTGACTACCCCAGTGAGAAGTTTATCACACCATGAATAAGATGCTGTAAGAAACCAGGCCAGAGATTCAAGACTAACATCCTTATCCTGGAGCCTGTGAGTACACAGTCCAAATGAGTATGCACAGATCAACAAAGTCTTCAACAGAGAAAACAGTGACTCACTCACACCTACGTGTCGGTTACCTTTGTTCCAACACTTTCATGTAGTTCGTGTGTGACAGGGAAGCAAGGTACCGCTGCTGCAGAGCCAACCTTTAACACCGCGAAGGTTCGTAAGTGGGACGTAGGTGTGAAAACAGGATTCGACTGCGGAGCTTGAGTAGAACATTTAGCAAACAGTGCGGCTCATATCCCAATCAATATGTAACTTTCACAGGTCAACTGCTGGGAGATATTTATACGATCGCACCAGCAGGAAAAATACGCTTCCTGTGCTGTTAATTCTCAAACATGGCTGCGGCATCTCCTGCAGGAACCGCGCTAGTGTGTGATGTGGTAACTATTTCATTAATGGATGCTCTTCACTTTGATTATGGGTGTTATTGTCGTTCTTGTTGCTATCGCCCTGGTCTGTATTATGCCATAGTTGAACACGTAGCAGAATGACCTATAAAAGATCGCATGGTGGTTATTCTCAAAAGAGAGGCCAGGTCTCCACTGCCCCACTGGGAACCGGCTAAGCAGCAAGCAGTTCTGTGCCTGTCGCGCTGAAACAGAGTGTGAGAGTTAGAGGCACTCAGAAGTGAACTATACTTCCGAGTCACTCCGACAATGGACAAATAAAACAAAAAATAAAGCAAAAACAGGAGTTCTTAAGAATATTTTCTGGCTCCAGAGTGTAATCACACAGAAAAAAAACGGAGCGGGTGCTCGGCTAATATTTCAACTGATGATTTAATGTGTGCATAATAAAAAATCATATATCCCTCATAAATATCCGCTGGGTAGATTTGATGTCATGTGTCCCAAGTGTTCAGTGTATCATGACATTGTCGTGCCAGGGTAGTTAATGGCTGGCATAGCAGAGCATGGCCTGCCTGGCTCATTTTACTTCTTATGGTTTCTGTGAGCCCATTTTATAGTGGATGCACTTAAAACACTGACATGCCGTAATTCTGTGATTTCTCCAGCCAAAAGCTGTAACATAGACGGTGTAGGAAAAGGTGGAGAAGGAAGCAAAAAAATGGTTAAGATGGGAGGTAAAACGTGTAAAGAGCAAAAGTGTATGTCTACATACACATGTTGTACATTCTTCATCCAAATGCCTTTGTTATGAGTCATTGCCTGGGGCAGAACAAATGACTGTAAATGGAACCATTAGTGAAACATGGAAGGTGAAACGAGGAATTCAAATTAAAGTGTAGCTCGCTAGCCACTTACTTTCTCTCCATCTGCATAATTGCAGCTTGGACACCAAGCTCTCTGTGTGTGTGTGCGCGCGCGCGCGCACTGTTTGTGGAGTGTGTGTACATCCGACCAAATATTAGAGGTCACAGAGGTTTCCTTTGATTTGCCAGAGTTATGAACACCAACCCCCCCCCCCCCCACACACACACACACACACACACACTCAGCACACACCCTACGAGCTGTTTTAATTACAAAGAACTTGTGTATATGACAGATGAGCAAAGGAGAGAAGCTGTAAGTCTACACAAGGCAGCCAATAATATTTTGTGCCTTGTTCATCTGCACGCGTACACACACACACACACACAAACAAATGTGGAACCAAAGAACTAATAGCAAAGCTCGTCTTCAAGATGGAAATTGCAAAAGGCATTAAAACTGTCACAGAAGGTTGTATCATTAGATGAAAGACAAATCTTCTACAGCCAACAATTTACTGCCAACAGTGGGACACTCCTTCAAATCAATAAGCTAAAGCAAAGCAACGTCCATAAGCACATGGCTGAACATGTTTGGTGTGGAGGAACCTCACTGGTCTGCACAGAGCACCTCACGTCAACTAACTTATGGATAAACTGGAGCACAGACTGTGGGCATAACATCCGTGCCCAACCTCACAAACACTTTCCAGGAAGAATGGCAAAATAAACCATGTGGACAGACTTCTCAGAAGCGTTGAAGTCAAAGTTTGTCCAACTGTGAAGGCAAGTGTCCTGATACATTTGTCCGCATAGTGCACGTTCATAAAAGCCCTCCGTGAAACCTTATCTGCTAGAATGTGTGATATCAACGTTAATACGTTACGTTATAAATGATCACAGCTGCAGCGCTGGGAGGGTTATGAATCTCTTTTCTGCAGGGAATATGAAGAGTAATGCACGTGTACAGCTGTAACAGGGTGTACCATGTTGCAGGGAAGGCACTCTACGCTTTTCTGATTAATGGTATGAAGCATGCACACAGAAGCTGCCGTGTATATGCTCGTACAAGCACACTATGGTAGACGCATACGATCCAGACAAAGCAGGGTATGTGAGAAAAGAGGAGAAGCCTATATTTCAAAACTACTCTACACTAGCAGGAGCATACTTTTTTCCTCTTACATCCACTGCGCTGACGACTATAAACTCCAATGATGTGACACCTCGCCTCAATCACTGGCTGACAGATAGCTGATGCTTTGGACTTTTTTTTTTTTTGCTGAGAATCATAATTCCCTCTGACACAGTTAGATTAACAATACACAGGTCTACAATGCAGTTTCTGGGAATTTGTTTAGTAAGCAAAAATATGTTTTTCTCTGATATAGAGAGGTGGTAATGATGAAAAGGGCAGAAATTAGGTTATTCCCAACTCTTTAATTCAAGAATTATCAGCCATCCACAACATGTTTTTATCAGTTTGGAATTATTTTTTTATTTCAAGTCAGCATGGGCTCGTTTGACTTAACGAAAAACCCCAGAAACAATAGAAAACAATGCAAAATTCTGTCAGTGACGAGCTACAACAAGCATAGGAGAAAAAGCCAGCCTATGCCAGGCTTCTGGAGTGTTACCATCTCGTCATTATGCTCGACCCTGACGTAATGCAATTACGCTAGCATTTATAGTTTCAGAATGTGCTGCATGTCACAACAAGAGTTATGTAGTGTGACGGCGCAATCGACACCTTTGTAAACTAATTTCCACATGACGGATTACAAGCCGACCACTACATCAATGGTGGATATAAACGCTGCTGTTTAGCATCGGCATTCGTGTCTGTAAAAGACCACATGATAGGTGCATCAGTTGTGGAGTAAACTTCATTATTTACCGTTTCCTAATGTGCAGGAATGTAGCTGCAGGTATGAACGGAGTGAAACAATAAATCAAGAAGTCAGCCAGCAGTGGGAAACACTAGGCATCCCTCATTAGCTGCAGCAGTAGCAGAGCTGGCAGACTGGTGCTGCATCAAGTTCAGGCCATCCTGTAGTCAGTCTGGAAGATAATCAAAAGCTCTAATTATATCAGGAATGTCCCTCAAGCACAGCGAATGTCAGGGCCAAAAGGAGAGCAGACCGGTATCAGACACACCATTAAAGATATACAGAAGGAGACGCGAAGAAAGAGTGTCAGAAAAAGGAAGAAGGGAACAAAGTAAACACGGAGAGAAAGAAGTTTCATAAAAGCACACATTGTTGAGCTACTGCTGGAGAGAAGCTCTGTTCAAGTAATAATGAAAGAGCAACGTGGGAGGAATAGAAGGACAAAAGTGGAAAGACAATGAAAGACACGAAACACGTGACATGTAAATAGATAGAGCAGACAGAGGATAACAAAGAAAATCATGAGAGAGAAAGGAGAGAGGAGAAGACCAGTTTGGCATTCATGGTTAATGTATGAAAGAGCAGTGGGGGTGGGGGGTGGTGGACGAAGATCAATCAAGTGGAATAGAAAAAAAAAAAAAAACCTCAGCAAACAGCCTTTAATCTTCTGACAATGCAACAAACTGGTCCTGATGTGAAACTTCTTTGTGAGGAGCAGGGGCCCCTGCCTCTAATAACTCCCCTCTGTGAACAAGCTAAATCTTTAATGGAGGGTAGGTTCAGCCCCAAACTCCTCTCCTGTAGCACGCCAAACACGTAAGAGCCACGGGGGAGTTGAAAGGAATCGCTACCTGTTTTGAAGCGAGCTTCGCGGGAAAATGGCCGACCGACACGCGTCTGGACTTTCACAGGTAAAATCAACAGATAGAAAAAGTTACGTGCAGAGAGGCCTCATTTATAATGTATCCCTCTGGCAATCCTCGCCTCAAAATATTTAGTAAGTAATTAAAATAAAAAGTTAAAAAGCCTCTAAAGCTCAAGGTCTTGTGGAAGTGTTCTGGATTAAAAAAAAAAAGCTCCATAACGAACGATTTCTGTTTAAAACCAGAAGCTCAGACCAGTGAATACACTCTAAGCTCTCTATCAGGCGGTGAGGAAGATGCTGGTGCTCCCACTATAAGGCACTTTGTTCTGAGAAACAACCTATGAAATCACAATGTGTAAAATAATTGAGAATATACGTGGACAAGGTGCTATCTCTAAGTAAACGACACGTTCAAGACAAATGCTTACACTTACAGTGGGTTTTATATTCACTAGGCTTAATATGTTAAGCATAACTTCTGCTAATTTGCTCTAAATACTAGACTAATGCATGGTTAAAAAATTTACCTGATGGTTGTGCTAAAGAAACAGTCAGGAGCAGACTATGACTGTTGACGTGGTGTAATGACGGGCAGATATGACCCTCGGTAGAACCACCCCGTCGTGCGTCGGGACATGCGTCATGTTTTAACAAGAAAATTTTCACATTATAGTGAGATACCGTTTTTTTTTTTTTATGGCAGCAATACACTGCTGAAAATGGGCAAACATAACTTCTACAAACAGAAGTTTGTCTGTTGACTTTTAACAAATAGCTTAAAATTCTGCGCCGTCTCTTTGCTGATTCTAAACATGTGCAGTGGGTGGTAGTCTATTTCAAGTTTTAAACAACGCTGTAAGTTTTGCTGAAAGATTTTGAAGCCAGGTCAATAAAATGTTGAACAGGATTTATACAGAAATTAGAGTTTTTTTCTCCTGTACCATGCCCAACTGCGTTCTCGTGACCCAACACATAGTGAGCATCCGAGTGCGCGTTGACAACAACAAGTACAAAACCAGGACCGTTCACTACTAGTTAAAAACAAACGATAAAAGACAAAAAAAACTTTACTTTAGTTTTATGATTTATGTTTCAAAGTCTCACAGTTGGCGTCAAGACAAGTAGACAATCACTTTTAATTACCGACAGTTGAGGAAAAGAATGCGACGGAGGAGAAACAGATAGGCTGACATTTTGGCAGGCAATCAAGCATAAAAGGACTAATGGCACCAATTACAACTGATGAGGGGTGGGTTGATCAGTGTTTCTTATTCAAAGTCTGCCTTTGATTTTTTTTTTTTTTCCCAAAATTGTGTTTTACAGTGAGTCCCTGCCATGTATGCTGTTTCTGTGATTGCAAGAGGAAAAGGCTATTAGAGTGTACAAGAGTACAATCACATTAATTAGAACAGAAGTGCTCCATGGGTGCAAACGCAGTGAGCAGTTTGCTTATAATTAGCCTGTATATAGAGATTAGGGCAGAAAGGACTTAAAAGCTTTCGCCCAAAAAAAACGTACTCTGCACAGTCTTGAAACACATGACGAGGAACAGTCGGCCTTAATAAAGCACGTTGGAGAATACTTGTTTGTTTATGTTACTATTGCAATTGTGAAATATTTGATAACTTTCCACGAACCCTCGATCCGTTTTTAACAGTTGACAAATAGCTCTGTTCTCCCCAGACAATGCCCATTTTGCGAACACCACCTTTTTAAATACTGCGCGTCACTTATGTGGTAATAATAATTTCGACCCAAAGTCGTTAGCAGTTCCCCATCAATCATGTCTGCCCTCAAAGTGAGAGATGTTACAATAATAATGGATGATCAGGTTGTGGTGCCGTGCTGTTGAAAAGTACATCGCCATAAATCCTCAATACACAAACCGTGATCTCGGACTGAGGTAATATACATCATTTCCTTTCATGTACCTAGTCGCTGCACTCCATTTCCCTCCAAATGTCCTTGGTATGCCTCTCCCTTTTAACTCCGTACCTTTCGCTCACACTCACTTACACTCATCATCATGCATCTGTTGTATTGCGCTATCCGAGGTGATTTCATGAATAAATATATATTTTTATGTCTGTCGTTCTTGGTTTAGCTGGAAGTGTCTGCACTTACTCGGTGAGTCACAGTATTAGAAATATTTTCAATGTAATACTTCATAGAAATAAGGCATTCTTCCTGTCTGAGAAAATAATTCTGTTTTCTCAGAATCCCGAGTAAAACAAATTCTGAGATTAAAGTCAGAAATCAAATAATATTTTCAGGGTGTCCCTTATCCTTTTCCGTACTTTAGTTTCTATAAATAAATATGCTCAATAAAAGTCCTTGTTTACCATAGGAGAACATGAATAATATCTCTAATAAACTAGGCAAGAGTTTTTTCTTTCTGCAGTGTAAATGCTTAATTTAAATACTATTAGTCACTGCAGCTACGGAATATTCTGCAGTAGTGTAGAGTTGTAATGCTAACCTATAGTATTTCATCTTGGGTCTGACTGACATCGTACCTGCCCTCTCTCACTCCCTTTTGCGGCACTCAGTGGGGTGCGACAGCTACAGAAGTTAAGGCAAGTTGATAAAAATATTAATTCTACTTCGAGATGATAAAACCGTACGTAAAATGCTAAAATGTTCTGTGAAAGTGAACTTTCACTTCTGTCTGCTGCAGGCCCTAGGATCCAGAGTAAGTTCTGCATGCATACATTTTCAAACCGATCACTTGTTTATCGTCCTCTTCTCATAACTAGTCTTCTACAAAAGTTATTTTGCAGTCTTTTAATCAACATTGGAGCATTTAAGCCACTTCAGCATGTTTGTTTACGACAGCATAGCTGAATTATCACACATTTGTCTTTTCTTCTGTGCTGAGATAAATAGCAGCAGACAAAAGAGAGACACTAAACACAACACAAAATGTGTATCAAAGATTCAACGAGGAGCCTCATTGGCTGTAGAAAATCAATAAATCTGGGTATTTTACAAACATGGAATTCATCTTTAAATGTATGTACCACACCGTGAGGGTCTGACTGTTCAGTATATTATGGATACTTTATAAAAAAAAAAAATTCAGGCAACAATAACACATTAAAACATTAAGGTGCATCGTCTAACTGAAGAGGTTTACCGCCACACTACCTCAACGATGCATAACGGTTGCACTGCCAGTGGAGAGCAAGCAAAACAACTTCTTGAGTGCATTTGCTCTCTTGTCATTACACATACATAGAGTAAGCTTGGAGCCAGTGCTCAGGCATGTTTATGGGGTAATGGCAAGAGTACAGTAAATGTCCTATGGCTATTGATCTCAGCTGGTAAGATCATGAGTAAATGCTGGGAAGCTGAAGGCGTGTACGCAGGAGTCTGGTCTGTCCATTCTGTCTGGGCTCCTGTATGTCCGGCGTTGGTCAGGGAGGCTGGAGACAGCTGCAGACTGAGTGGAACCAGCCGTGCTGCCGGGCGACCAATACAGTGGCTTCTCGTTTCACTATAAACTAATGAATGCGGTTCCGCACAGTGAAACTTTACCTGCTGCATCTGGTTTAAAAAGGCCCAAAAGAGCAAGAGTGCTTAGGTCTCATCAACCAGTACAGTCATATTTTATTGTTTAAGTGTTTTTATCATTTCATGGCAGCGTAACCATTCACAGAATTCACTTCTTCAAGATGCAGGAACTCAATGACTTTTGCATGAACGTTGGCATCCAGACTTTAGCCTTTGTGGTGCTTTGTCACTTTTTTTTAAATAAATAATATACTGATGGCCGAGCTCTCTGCAGATTTTCCTTTACTGCAGTCACATTGTAAGGCAGAAGCTACAGTAGTAGTTTCAACTCTGCAGGACATGCGGTAGCCAAGGGCTCCCTGGAGACCCTGGCAAAAGAGCTGAATGTCTCATGTGATGTCAGTGGACCTGTCAAAGCAATCTGTTTCCCTTTGCCATCGGTCAGAGGCCACACCGACAATCCTCTGCCTCTGTTTATCTTGTTCAATTATCTCCCTTTTTTCCTCTCCACTTTCTTGTGTTCATCTCGTTTTAAATTCCAGCAGCGCCCTCTTTCCCCCAACTTCATTAAGCGATCTGCACATATTGTTCGTACTCTGTTGCACCCTGGTCTACTGTCCTTGAGATCCAGAGTTGGGAGTAAAAGTGGGTTCTGTTGTATTCATACATCCCTGACTTCTCCCTGGGTAAAACTAGATGAAATGTGTTTCACCTAACCTTGATGCTGCTTAACTCTCCCTCTGCTCTTTTTACCGCAGAAAAAAAAAAGGCAGTCCAGTGTGAAGCTTTTGGAGTGAAGTGAAAGTCTATAATTGGGGGCCCTGGGCAGGGAGTCTTCACTACATGTCAAGGAGAGTTATAACTTGAGGTTATAAACAATATTTTTTTTCTTTTGAATATCCTGCATTAGTTATTCTCATTTTGTGTTCATTTTTTCTCTTTTTCTTTTTATTTGAAATGCAACCTGAATCCATTTACTCATTGGATGAATGCCCTACCAGCAATGGGCTGTCGGCTCTACCTTCATTATCCAGGCCAGTTTCAATTCGTGCCACAATGAAAGGAACTTTTGCTTTCTCAACAGGGGATGCAATTACTCTCTGTATTTCATAATGTTATTACCATCTGAGGTGAGTAGCTATATTGTGGATGTCTGCATTTAGGCATTGAGACCCTCAGAGACCCACGGCGTTAATGAGCAAGGTTAGGGCACACCGTGTCGTCGGGGTAGTGAAGCCATTTGCTCCTAAATGACATTTCCTTTGTGAGTCTGAGCCCATATTAGTTCCTAATGTGAAGCGTCATCCGAGGCATCTACACTTTGTTCATATTCATAGAAGAGTAAAAATGAAACTGCGGGAGACTTTATTAAGTATGACATTACCATACACCTTATATATCTATATGGAGGAGGGAAAAAAGCTTATTCACTTTGTCAGACACAGGTATTCACTATCTCTTCACCTTAATCTCATCTTTCAGGCACTGAGCCATAGAAGGAGTCTCTCAGGGATGAATCTGGCTGACAGGAAATTATGAAAAGGAATTAATGTGACCTTCGCTTGCAGCGAGGAAAATAGAGGGAGAGAAAGACGAGGAGGAGAAAGCAGGTGGGGTGGAAAGCTGGAGTCCGGGGAGAAAGTGCCTCCAAAGAGGGCAGGATCCTGGGGAGAGAACTCAGATAATGAGAGCCCCAGCTTCACGCATACTGGGGCAAAAGATCTGATTCACTGAAAAGCCCAAAGGAAGAACAGTAGCTACCCTGGGTCCCATTAGTCTTTAGAGTGAACAGATACAATAAAGACGTTGGGGATAAAGACAGTCTGTTCACTGGTGATGGCCAACAGGACACACGTCATCAATGTGTGCCGTTAGCCTTCCTTCACCAAAGGCTCCTACTCCTACTACTTACTGTAAGCGTGGCTTCTCTCAGGAACCAGCTGGCGTTTCAGTCCGCGCACAGAGAGCTCTGGTTCCTATGAGCATGAGCATGTTTGATCGTAACAGCTCCCTGCATTGTTATGGCAGTTCAAGCTAATCTGTGTAAAATGTATATATATGAATCTTGAGCCGATTTCTGGTACTTCACCATTTTAGAGTTATAACAATAATGTGGTTTCCCCCCCAAAACACAGAGATTTCTCTGATCAGCAGGATTAATGTTCTTTAATAATGTATAAAACACTTTTTCTAGAATAACCTAATGTGTGGATAGAATTTATATACAGTAAATGCAACTGTTAAGTCTGATTTGAGGTGCAACAGATCATTTTAACCTGATATTTTTAGTTATTCCCAGATGCAACTGGGCACTCAAGAAAATCAAACGTTAGCATTGAAGAGTTATCGAAACCATACGTTTACAGTTGTAGAATTTACCGTAAACATACAGTATGAAGTCAATTCTAAGTAAGAATTGCTAAGCTCCCACTTCATGTCGGCAGACTTTACACAGTGAACTAATTAAAAACCATGGGAAAAAGACAGAGGAAAACATCCTGTTCAGCGAAGATCTCTGACTGAGGAGATTTCCTCCACAAAAGAAGCCATGAAGCGGAGAGAGATAATTCATTAAGGTGCCTTGAGAAAAGGAACCGAGGTCTACTACAGCACAACAGGAAAGCTTCCTTCATCTGGTGCCCCGGGCCACATTCTTTACAAAAGCTGTTACTGAACCTTTTCACCCCTTGGCCCAACGATCTTATGCTTCTGCATCGGTGGCTCGCGGTCCAAAAAGTGACAGCATCTCTTGTTATCAGGAAGCATATTTTAGTCCTAATATACACTTACACAACAGAAAAAAAATAAATAAAAGTTTTCATTTATACTCGACACCAGCTGAGTGGCTATAAAAACAGTAGTAGTTGTAATAGTATTAACCATTTATTTATTACTTAGGATGAAAATCATGAATTTCAGCAACTTGATTTATCACTGCTTCAGAAAACAAAACAATGTTTTAATAGTGTGATTATCTCCAAGACCTTTCAAAGACGTCTCCGTCTCCTCTTTTAAATTAGACTCTGTTACAGTAAATGGAGCATAAGCTTCAAGCCTGTGTCTACATCCACAGATTAGCACTATATACTCGGAAAAACCACTTTCATAAAGGTCTGTCAGCTGTGTAATTCAAGAGTAATGATTTCACAAACCAGTAATAGCATATTTACTGGCACGGGGCTGTTATTGAAAACTCTGAAATGGTTATAAGCATGAAATTGAATACAAAAGAAGAGTAAAATTAGATTTTTCTAAAGGGGGAGAAATGTGACAGCTTCCAGTCTTTGTGTTAGAGTTAATTTAGAGAGATTCAGCACAGTCACAAGACACTTTTCAAACACAGTGATTTGAATGGTTAAGTACCAATATCAAGAAAACAAACTAATTAAAACCATCCTCATTTCCTGTTTCCAGTGTGGCTCAAAACTAATTTGTCAGAGGAGAGACAACATATTATGATTCCTCACCCTGCCCTCTACATTTAGCCCTAAATGCAAAAAGCTATTAGTTTCCACAGAGACATATTAAAGTCAGACACTGACCTGGCTAAATTGTTTGGACTAGCATTGTTAAATTCAGCTAATAAAACTAAAACTGCTGCATTTTAGGGCAACTGCAGCTCCTCCTCCCCACCTGCCTCTGGATTAAACATTGGGCTTGTTTGAGATAACCTGCGCCTCGCCTGCATAAGAGACGAGAGCAGACGGAATACAGCGGCAGGGGGAGTGGCCGAAAGTCCGCTATGAAGTTGGACAGTTTCTCGGACAAGCCCGATTCCTCCTTACTCTGCCACCACCTCTCCTCCACATTGACAACAAGCACTCTACCTTCGGGTTTCTGCATAGCTAGATGTCGGCTGACCAGCAGCCTATATTTCCTACGTGTTCTCTGGAAAAAAAACAAAAAACAATCTGGACACGAAGCTGCTGCTGGCCTTCTACCACTCCTCTGTGGAGTGTGTGGTATACAGGCTCCACAGGTGAGGACAGGAAGCTTGTGCAGAGAGTAATAAGCCCCTCCCCCAAAGAACTGTCCTCCTTTCTTGTGCATAGGCTGGATAAAATATCCATTGCTTTCCATTATTTACTCAAAGCATGTTGCTAATATTGCTACTGATGTTAAGCGCAATCCATCTCTACAATTCGATATTATTTATATGCATAATTACATCCTCAAATTGTAAAATCTTTGTCCCCATTCTTCCCCTCCGACACTGAAACTGAGGCCTTTAAGGAATCTTTGTGCCGGATATGTGGAGTTAAGAAAGCATTTTTTTTTTCATTCTTCCACCACTATTTTCTTAAATTAAATGCACAAATTCTTTGAGGAAAGATTTTCAGGAAGCTCTCCAGCGCTGTTATCTGATTGATGGACAATGTATATAATCATTCATAACAGCTACAGCAAGTGCCCTCAATCATGATCCAGAAACAAGCTTACCCCAATCTTTACTGTTGTCTTTATTGCGTAGAACAGGCTATAAAAGTGCCATAAATTGGCATTTATACTCCCTCCAAACTCGTCTGGGCATTACTACATTGAACTGCTCCGAAGTGCCCCCCATCAGGCAGTACACTCAACGCGCTGAAGCCTTTGTTGTATCACTTTCTATTTGGAGTAGCTCAGCCCATCTCTGGTGTGAGGAGCCTCCATTTCCTCCATCCCCAAGGCAAAGAGAGAGAGAGAAGGGAAATCTAATTATTTCCCTCCTATGGCCTAGCAAGCCTTAAAGGTTAATCACTGCCCATCTAGCTAATTCTGTCTGGGTACACTGCAGTAATTACAAGACCTCGCTCTCTTGCCTTTTCTCCATTGTGTACCTTGCTCGCTCTAGTGCTCTCTCCTGCACTCTCTCTCTTTATAGATGGACGTCTCTGTCAGTGTATGACGCTTGTCTTTCTGCACAGGTGGTGGTCTTCTCTCTCGGCTGTTCTCTTCCTCCAACATAGATCTATGCTGTAGATCATAAACATGAAATGGAGACTGACTACAGAAAACTCCAGGCTGCCCTTATTTTAAACAGCCTTCCCTCACAGACAGGCCATCAATCATGACACTTTTATACATATATCTTTTATCGTATTTTACTAACGTAATAACTGAACTGCCACATTGTTTCCTTGATTCAGGCTCCGTTTTTTATTCACGTGGGCTCAATAATTGCTGCTGTGTATAGCTGCTATAAATATATATATATATGTTTCATAGATATATGGAGTTGTATTAGACTTCCATCAGAGGAAGGAGAGCTTCCTTTTCTCACCTCTTCTCTTTCTAACACTACTCACTCCCCTCCCCCTGCCTCATCCTACCTTCTTGTCACCTACCGTCTCCCTCTACCCCTACTCTTCTCACCATTCCTCCTCCTCCTCCTTTCTTCCTCTTCATCATCTCATCCCCACTCCCCGGCACCTTCTCACTCCATTTCTTATTGGCTCTGGTTACAGCTGTATTTCCCTCTAGCAACAGCTCGAGGAAGTGCGCCGTGGGCCTAGAAATACTCCATCTCCTTCCAATTTCTTGCTCCCTGCCAAAAGCATCTCCAGAAGCGACAGCCTAGTAGATTTAAAATACTTCAGCTTCCTTCCCTTTTTTGCACTCTTTGACTTTCTTACTCCTTTACATGGTCTTGTTTCAGCAATATTTTACACAGTAAATACAAGAATTTGCAACTATATAGGTTCTTCATTCTGAGAAACCCTCACTGATACACATTTAGATATATAAATTAATGCCACAAAAATCAGACTACATTCTCCAAAGAAGTATTCTGCATTCCTTATTTTGTGCGATACATTTACTTTCCCACTATCCTTTCTCCAGGAGGCTCACATAAGTTCCATTAGGAGGCTGTTCCTGCTGAGGACAGTGGCCTGACACGGTTGAGGTAGGTATTGCCATGGCAAGCGAACTAAGAGCTGGGAGGCTGAGAACAGTCCTTAACAATACGAAACAAATCACTCAATCAAATTTGTTAGCTAGTACTCTCGGTTTTCGACTTCGCTTGGGGAAGAAATACGTTTTATTGCACTCCAAATAATCCTAGCAATTTCATGGAGTGACAAAGATCCCTAAAACGTTTTTCTCAGCCCGAAGGGTAAAGCTCTGTTTGGGAGTCTGTTGGCAGATGGGTGCTGATGGTAAAGTGGTGCTGGTAGTGGTAATGGATTAGAGCAGTTGTTTGTGGTTGATTTGCTGACAAAGGAAAGCCGCGAGTCACCGGCTGAGAAGGGGAAAGAAAAGAGGAGGGTGGAAAACAACACCTTACATTTGTTATGTTACAGAGGATTCACTGGGTGGTGAGAAATGCAATTTGTTGCCAAAAAATGAAAAACCGCAGGGTGCCACAGTGTGCATGGGAAAAGCTAATAAAGGGAGGGTGATGATCACTTCTTTGACACAATATTCATATTTATGTGTAATAAAATGCAAGTTATATAAAGTTTATCACTATGTGGAGAAGCATAATAAATGTCTTGTTGGTGACGAGTCAAATTAAAAAGCAATAATCTATTTTATGTCACTACTGTCTCCTGTGTAATTATATCTTGTTTGGGTTTATAGCTACGGCAGGAAAAAGTACATGTATTTATTTATTGTTAAATAAAAATGAAAATTAATAAATGATCACACTGAAATAACATGTAACACCTAAATTATTTTCTAATTATTCTGAAAATGTTGGGGCATGGTATGAAATGTATGACATGTTAGCAATTTTTACCACAACAGAAGAAGTCAACAAGTCATTGATAGGTCCCTTTCGGTTTGGATTTCCTGTCCTAGTCATCCCTGTCAGGACTGATCAACAGAGAACTCTGTTTATTCACATGGCCTCCTCTGACTGCAACGATGCCAGTGAAATTAAGAGATTTTGAAATGTCACTTTTTTTTATTCTTTCTGATGTGTCCAGGCGTAACAGCTGCACTATGTGGCGGGATATGTAAATGACAGCAAGATGCATCTACGAGTCCAACTGTGAACACTTTCCACCAAAAAAAAGACAGTATGTGCTTGACACTATGGTTGCGTAATCAGTTTTGTAGTTTCCTGCAGGTTTTAAAACATGCAGTGATTGCCATGACTACAGACGGCATGTGCATAAGCGATGCACAGACTAAACTAATTGAATATTTATCAAAGTGCGAGATGACATTCTCTTTAGGGAGTAATGTTGAACTGAGAAAGATACAAATACAGCATGTGCCCACATTGTTTTGAAGCTTGTGTGAACAAATTAAGTACTGAAGGTGGTTTAAAGTGTAAATGTGTGAGAGTATTGCACAAAATTCAAGGGTAACACAGGACACTACCTTGTGTGAGAAGTTGAAGGGTCCTGACTTCTTCGCGGACACGTAGCTGCAGAACCTGCTGCAGGATGTGCTGCCTCTGGGCATCGTGCATGATACCCATTCTCTCCAGCTTCCTGTCTGTCAATCTCATCAGAGCCCGCCCTAAAAATACAACACAGAACAATCAAAAAACAAACGGAAGAACAAAACGAGTTCAGTGAGGAATCTGCTGTAGAGTCTTCTATATCACTGGACATATTTTACATCTGCATTCCACATCCCTTGAGCAGGACTCCTTCACAGCTCGTTCCTTAATTGCAAATCCTTGTATGAAATCCATAATTTAATCATGCAATCACTTTCTATGATGGGGATTTGGGCTGCTGATAAAACACAAGTGGAGTATAGTCTAATTATTAATGCTTGTTATGAGTGCCTTTGTAATGTGGGATGATAAGCAGATAGGATGATAATTCAGGGTAATTACCAGGCATTAAGTTGGACCCCTGACAGCTCCCTTTGCTTCTTTGCCCTAATGTCTGCTTGGGCATAATATAGCTTTGACTTGTTGTCTGCGAAGAAAACCAACAGGCTCAAAGAGGTTAGACTATCCCATTCTTCTACTTACGTTTCCCTGTTTTTCAACCTAAACGACTAGTATGACTGTTTACAATCAGTTTAAATAAAATGAACAAATGCATAAGTAACCTTTAGTGTTAGTGGTATAACTATGAGGTCTTATTAGGCCAATCCCCCCCCACCTTAACAAAAGTACCTTGCTTAGCACCGCAGCCATATGTAGCTAAAATGCCAAACATAGGTAAGATGCCTCAACAGAAAATGGCTCGGAAAGTACCCATTCCATGAACCCTCGAGAGCTAAGCAGAGGCATAAAGCCTCAGAATTGAGTGGAGCATATTAAAGAGGAGGATGGAAAGAAAGATTAGTGAGGTGGCAAGAGAGAGTGGACCGATGAATCGAAGGCGGGGCGGAGGGCGGAAAGTTGGGGCGAAGAGGGAGACGCACAAATTGACAGAAGAAAACCGACATCCACATAAAGCTTGCTGTTATGAGTCTATAAATATTGACCCACCATCACTTGGCACCTTATTACGTAACCAAAGATAGATCGGCATGGCAACAGAGGTTCACTTTTTGCGCTTCTATCATGTCTATGCTAAATAACAAGCAACACAAAACTATTACCTGGAGATAAATGTCTCAAAGAATCGTCACTAATCGAAGGACGTATAGAAGCCTTCACACGTTGACATAAATAAACCAATTGGTTTCTTTAGAATCCGTTTCTTTTCTTCTTACTTAAACTGATAATTGCAGTCAAACATATTTGAACAGTGTGCTCTTCATTTCCAGGCAGGGAAATCCAGATGTAATGCACAACTGATGGTTTCTTTTAGTTTATTAGTTTGGCTGAGCAACATACATGGAAATAGTTTGGAGCAGTGTTAAAATCAGTCGTCTAGCTCTCCTTAATACAGCCACTGATTTTATGCAAAAGACACAGTGTCAGACTTACAGTGCAGCAGTAATATTGCGTACAAAGTGTACAACTATGGAGCTTTTATTGAATTTCCAGGACCCCACGTCAGCATTAATGAAACCTTCCTGTTGTGATTTAGAATGAGTCATTTGGCACAAATGTTTAATTCACCAAATAGCTTTTACCATTCAGATTTTGGTAAATCAAGACTGTTATCTTCCAAAAACTCTGTAAGTATATTAATACGAGCAGGTGGGGTACTGCGGATGCCGATGACTGAACAAACTGCCAGTTTTCAGTAGCGGGTGCCAATGCGCCACTCCTTCCGGTCGGCAAGGCAGTATCAGCAGAGTGGAACAGCTTCTGTAAGGAGTCCAAGCTTTCACTCTGCTGCCCTGCAGTTCTGAGTCATTGGCTTCAACAATCCTACCAAGCCTCAGCTGGGAGTTTTTCAAAACCACAATTAATACACTGAGCAGTGTAGCGTTGCCACGAGGGGGAGGAGCAGCAGCAGGAAGAGAAAGGGACAGAACAGGAGAGTGAGGAAATAACAGGAAATAAATGAAGTGAGAGAGAGAAACGAATGATGCCTGGATGTGAGAAAAACAATGGACTGACTATATATGCCACTGCAAACACAGAATCGCACTGGTCTGTGCTGTGAATAGGACAAACAAGATATTTTGTCAGCTTGGTGTTTTGCTGCTTGGTTGGTTCTATGTGCTTCGTGTATTGTACTCCTGTATAATAAGGCATAGAATAACCTAGTTAACCGAGCAGGCCAAGACAGAACTATGATGTTAAAACAAATACATGGCAGACAATCATTAACTCTTGACCCAAAACATAGATTTTCCACACAGACACCAAAATCCTTCTCAGCAGAAAAGTTAATGCAGGAACACTGGCTGTATTTTATTTTAACCGCCGTCCACTGTGCTGTCACGAAAGCTTCTGTCATTTGTTCTGTCATAAGTGAGGTACACGCAGATGCGTTTTCAGCACATCACAATGTCAACCAGCACACATTTCTATCAACACATACATGTACTGTAACAGCTCACCAGAATGAGTTGGCTATTACTAGCATTAATTACCGACAGCTGTCTGTACTCCAAATTGGTCCTTGGGTACAGGGAAGGTTTACTCTATTGTACTGTGTTCTACTTATTAATTCAGCATCACACTGATACATTACAGCATCTAATTGCTGCTAATAGAGCAATTGTGATCTTTTTAATTCATTCATTTGAAGCCTCTGATCAACACGTGCCCCTGTGCTATTTTAATCACACAATGCGACGATCACCACTCACCTGTACTCATTTTATACATCTGTATAATGGTATGTATCTGTGTCTGAACAGCAGTAGCAGTATAACGTTTCTTGTTGGTGTAAACCTTACTTGTCTGTTGGTAATTCCGTTTTGTAATTTGGGGGTTACTACTTATTGCATACTGACTGACATGCTTTCTCTACATACTGAACTACACCTTTACCACTTCTTTTAAACCTTCACAGCCTCCCACTTGTCTCTTACTCCATTGCCTCCAAGCTTTACCTAATCAGATAAATTATATAAATACCATACTTATCTTCTCTCCTGGAATGAGACAAATGTCCGTTTCCCCTCTTTATTTTGCAACTATTAGGTATTATAAATATTTCTTCGTCATCTATTTTCTTGAATCCGATACCTGTGGCTTCCCCCGTTTCTCTCCGATTAAGAGATAAATAAATGCAGTTTACACAAAAACCAGTATGGACACACAAGACATACATGCATACAGTACATCACAGAAACACAGGAATGTCGCAAATACGTTGTCCCTGGGAGTTAGATTAATGAGATGGTGGGAGAGCAGCAGCGTTGCACTGGAGCAGAATAATCTGCAGCTATATCCTGGCACAGTCGCCCACGGCTTTGATGAATTGGGAGTTAAGGTGGAAAACACACAAACACGGACACTGATCCTGCAGAGGCCCCTTCATTTTGCGGGTGGAACTAAAATGCCATGTTAATTGGCTGTGCGGGGGGGCAGCTGTGGATAAGGACGGGAATACAAAGGAAGCAAATTAACCTTCTTCTCCATCCAGTGTGAAAAATGTTACTTCTCTGCCCTAAGGTGTTTTGACAGCAGCACTGAAAAACTGGTGATACAGCACAAGAAAAGTACTCTATGACTACATTTTCCACACCAGTCATACATATTTCTCAAACCTCCTGCCCAGCCGTGTGTCCGTGTGTGTGTGTCCTCTGGGGGTGAATGTCACTGCACCTGCTGAACTACACTCGAAAACCTCAACTACACCCAGTCAAGCACAGAATAACAAGTGATGCGTGTGTTGAGTACCAGAGAGTAAGTATATCAGAGCTGGGACCACCCTCAGGAATAAAAGCAGAATAGCTGATGGCAACAAAACAGCCTGGCAGCGCTGGGAATACCCTTCACTGGTGTTCACTATGATAAGGCACAGCTTGAAGTCCTTTAAGTAAATAGTGACTGATTATCTCAGTGACTGGACTGCGTGTAGCCCTGCAGCTAAAAGGCTACTGCAGCTATTGAGCACCTATGAGCCAATGCTAATGCTATTCCTGATGGTAGGAGAGGAGGCAACATATGATCCTAGAGAGAACAGACTTCAGCCTCAGTAATGAAGCATGTCCAGCCAGCCAGAGCGGGGGGGGGGAAAGACACACACACACACACACAGATAATAAGCTGCCCCCAATCCTCCACTTGCACAGCAGCGGCAGCCTCATGCCGATTTCACCACTGCTGATCTTTTACAGTTTGCTGATCATTATACTGCCCCTCTGTTGGTTGGCCACGGCCAACATCCTGCAGACAGCTCGCTGGGACTCTAAAGCTGTGGAATCAGTCTAGATTACAGAGATCACTCGAAGGTTTACGGCGGCGCCGAGTAGCTTTTCTGAGTTAAACACACTGTCAATTTCTACGGTCATTGTGGAAAGACTCGTTACAGCGATTTAACACACAGTACATGTTATCTAAACCTTAAGAAATTGATGGGTTCCTGTACTGCACATTTCATTTCAGGGTTTATTTTCACTATACTGCAACTACTACTACTAAAAATAATAATCTTTTCAATCTAAACATAATTTAGATTTTATTTTACTTTTATCTGCATTAAAATTTTAAATGTTGTTGTAATGTTTGATACAAAAAGCACTTTGTCCTGCTCCTGTACTTAAGGTGCTACACAGATAAAGTTGTCATGTCACCTGTTTTGATAAAGCTGAAATAGACACTAATAACTCTAACGCTAGGACTACAGTTTCGCAGATTTTTTGTGATTTTTTTACAGCGCATTGTGTTCTGCGGCCTGATTAGCACATTTTTCTACGAAGGTTTAAACTTTGAGAGTGTTTAAACAAGAGAAAAAAGTATGAAAATGCTAATGCCAGTATGAGAAAAGTGTATTAAGCGTGTAGTGAGGAGTTTTACAGCCTTAAAACATCTATAATAACTATAAAAAATAAAGCCGACTACTTTGAGGATTTCACCTATTGCGGATTATTTTTTAAGGGCGTACCTCCCATGATTAACAAGAGACTACCGTATATTGAATTATCAAGACATATTTTCTTATTCTGACTGTCTGTGGGCCAGCAGAGGAGGCTTTGCTGGCCTTGTCGGATGCTCATAAGTACACGTCTTTATCTAACTGGTCTACAGCATTCACTCAATCTCTCAGGATTTACTTTCAAACCCCTAATTTGGAAAAACAAGGCTAACATCCATTCAAAACATCCAATTTGGTAGAAGAGTAATTAATTTTATATTACACATTGCAATATAATCACCTTGCAAAACAACATCATTAACTACGATTCCTTCTGTCTGAGGATCAAATTTTCCCCCAAACAGCTCATAAGTAGCCAGCTGTTTAAATTCCTCTTCTGGAAATCACATTAAATGATAGCCACCAGAGGAGCTCTTTCGTAGCTCGAGAGCTGACATGCAGCCATATCAGTCCCTCATTTACTATATGCCAGTTACACAGCAGCACTTTTATAACTGCGCTGACTGTAGAATTCATCGTCGTATGTATTCAACGTATTGTAAAGTACCTCTCTTTTCTGCAGCTCATCAAAAATGCATTATATAGCCAATGTACGGTCTTCCAGTGGACAATCTACTTTTCTTTTCAAAGGGGAAAGTTGATGAATCCTGCAAACAGATGGGGTCAAACACTGACCTATAATGTGAGCTGCTGGAAAAAACATTACATTACAGGGCTATTATTCAGAATAAAGCCTTATGACACAAATCCAGGTGTGGTTCCAAAACGACGGCAAAGGGTGACACAGACCCCCTCAGATGAGTCGCAGTTAACATTTCTTGTTGGAAAGTCAATGAAACAGAAAAGAAAAACAAAATGACTACAGTCACACAGAGAAACTGAAAATGACCTTAGGGACACACAACGACAACGTGATGCAAAACAACCAAGAAACACACAAGATGTTCTATAAGAAACGCAAAATGGCCACAAAGTGACTACAGGTGGACGCTAAACAATTACAAAACTCACATTGAAGAGAAGCAAAACGGGCTCCTTTAGTACTTCTCTTTGCGCCTACATATTTATTAGAGATAGAGGGGCTCTTACATTTTTATCTTTCATTAGACAGGCTCTGATTTGCCATAATGAGAGGTTCTAGCTTTCTCTCATAGAAACTCTCCCTTCTCCCACTTCCATTCTCTTCTCATTCTGATTACCTACGCCATCCCACCTCTCATGCTGATTACACCTAAGGTTGCAGAAACTGTGTGTTTAACTCATTCATTGTGCCAAACTATTCTCTCACCAAAAGAGCTTCTTTCCTGCAATTACAGCAGATTAGGGACTAATATCTAATTACGCCTTAATATGCTTTAATGCATTTTTAATGGCAGGTGGACGTTCAAGTCAAATTCGGTGCCGTCTCTTTTGGGGGTGGGAGGTAAAGACTGATGGAAGCAAAGGGTTTTTTGGCAATGGAGGCTTGAGGGAGGGTGGCAAACATTGATTTGTTTGGCTGAGGTTACAGGAGCCTAGCAGGGTGGCAGCTGCTGCATACTGAACTCTGTCGATGTTCGATGTTGCACCAGCCCCGATACGCAGTAAAATGCAATCCCCGCGCTGCTGTTTTATGTCAAAGGAGGGAGGACACGAATGCCTATTTGAATCATGATCTGGAATAGAGACCGCTTATTGATTTGCTACTTTATGAAAGGATGACTGCATTGCCAAGACCAGTGAGAGTGAGTACTGCTGGCAGCCGAAAAGAAGGCTGAGAATCCTGTTACGGACGGATTGGATAAATTCAGCACTGACGGTCTGGTGGCTCCAATGTTAAGAAAACCAAAAATCAGGCACATTTATGCAGATACACATGAACACACACGCTTGCAATTTTTAAGGGTCACGGCTAACTGTCATTAACATGCTCGAAATGGAGGACCCAAACGCAGACCAGAGACAAGAGAGGGTTCAAACAAAGGAAGTTTA
>JAUMHF010000003.1:4416722-4429058 GCA_032359275.1 Microctenopoma steveboyesi | reverse complement strand
ACCAAAAAGAAGGGAATTACAGTAGTCAATGCGAGAAGTGACAAGACTATGGACGAGGACGGAAGCGGCGTGGGGAGTGAGGAAGGGGCGGGGTCGATTGATATTACAAATACTATATGACTGCAGCGTAAACACACGTGCAGCACACTCACAAACGTGTCTGCCACCATGCTTTCAGCGTTACGCTGTCCTTGGCTTAAATTGATATCTGAAAGCCCAGTACAGCTCCCAGTATTCTCCACGTTACCCTAGCAACAGACCAAGGCCAACCTCAAAAATTAAAGACGAGGAATAAAGCCTTTGGGGACAACGTACAACCCTCACACGAACGGGACTCTGGAATAAACATCCCCACAATACCCACCGCAGTGGAAAACTATTACATACATAATGAGGCATGTAATCGCACTAACACTGATAAGCATTTAAAGATCCAATATGAATGCACTCAGCTAAATTAATAAAGAGGCTATCACATGGCTCCTCTGTGACGGCAGCGCTGGAATACAAAAGGAGATGTAATTAAAAGTATCGATTCTTTTCACAGACGAACATTATGCGTCCTCGAGTGTGGATTCGGTGGTGGTGGTGGTGCGTTTTAGTTCATTACATCCCCCCTCGTGACATGGCTCTGAGATTGTTAGGCTGTTTGCGGGGTCACACGTCTTCTCGCTCAATTTAAAATGTTGACTACAGAAGCAATTACCACATAGAATTTGACACGGTTTTGTCAATAACGTAACAGTATTTGGACTTGAACCAACCACACAGATGTCGCGATGTCAGGGAGATTTCGTAATTGTTCTGAGTTTTGTTTACTTCACAGAAATAACTTAAATTGAACTCCAACCCTGGATATTTCCCCAGACGAGAGAAGTGGGCAGAGTTCATTTATTGAGCAAATGCGTACAAGGGCAAAACAAATATTCAACAGCTCTCCGACAGCACAAGAGCAGTTGCTTTTGTTCGGAGTCATAACTGCTGTCTAGCAGCCTTCATTAGGAGCAAGATTGTTTGTTGGATGAAACATGACTGTGTTCATAACAATAAACCCAATTAAACTGACACCAGGAAGAGAGGACACGATCAGTTTTCCACGTGCCTGTTAGCTTTACAAGGAAACATCTTGGATCATTCATATTTCAAATGAAACTGCCGGCTCTAAACATTTTCATCACAAAGTGGGAATATAGTTATTAAACATTTATTAAATGTATATACTCTTGTTTTCCAGTTTATTTTTTCACATAGCAGGCAAAGTAAGCGCTATGTCTGTGACTGAAGATGAAGACAAACGCTTCTCTGTAATAAAACTTACTATATATACACATGTAAAGGTTAACAATAAGCCTTTAAAATGTCCATTCAGTTCAATCAACAGCTCTCTAAAACCATTTCAATAGAACCTGAACATTAAAACTGATTAAACATGGCTGTACTATCTGTAGTTAGGTCTACATATGCTGGTCCTAGTTTTTTACCATTTTGCTTCTTAAATTTGAGTCTGACTTATATATACACACATATAGAAATAAGTGTAACACATATTCCGGGAGATTTTTTCCTTCACATTTTACATTTCGAAGCAGTCAAGCGAAACTGCAAGGTTGCATTGGAAAGAACTCCTTTTCCACGTTACAATTCTTGTGATTCACTGTTGCACACTGCCCTCTAGTGTCGCCTTCAAACACTGCAACCACATCTGAGTGTGACTGGACAAAAAAGCACTGAGATGAGGGCCACGGCCATTAGTGTCACGTTGACTGAGTGAATGGCTGTTTGAGACATGGAGCCCTATCTCCCCCTCACAGCTAATTAACAGCTCTGGCGTGCTCTTTCTCACTTTCTTTTCTCTCTGCCTCGCTCTGTTTCTCTTGGCCAGAGGTGGGAGGAGATGAAAATTCCCTGTTTCAAATAATCGGTTACATACTTGAATGGGGATGAAACCGATACCTTTATGGTCAGGTAAGTGTGTGTGTGTGTGTGTGTGTGTGTGTACAAACCGAGTAGGGACGAGTGCTGAGAGCTGCGGATGGTTGACGGAATAACACGCTATGTTAGATAAATTAATGAGCCTTCATAAGGAGCCTCTGTTTGAAATTGGATTTACAGGCAGTGCCAACTTCACTCAGGCACATCAAAGGAAGTACACAAGACCTCCTCACAGTGCCTGACCTTGGGATTCGGCAGGGCCTATAAAGCATAGCAAAGTGTGGTAGCACCAAACAAAATAAATTCACCTTGGGCTTGATATTGATTACAAGTGAGATGAACTGATTTGTTATGGGTGTTATAGTTATCCACTGAGTGTACATGGCTGTTTTCTGCCTCATGTTTAATCTATGGCTAAGCCTTGACTCGCTTATAAATCGTGCAAGGTGCAGAACTCAGTTTTAATCCAATATTTAAAAATGACCTACACTACGTCTTCCCACGAGTGAGCAGGAAGATCTGGATTTATTCACATTCAGTGTTAACTAAGGGCCGTTAAATTAGGTGCTATGCTTTACATATAAACTGCAATGTCTGCGTTAGTCAACAATCCTGACAAGATTTTGTCCACCAGCAAACAAAGGCTATTTTAAAAACTACATATAGAGGGCTTATAACTAGGGTAATTATGCTTCTAGTAACTCTAACTATGAATGTAAATATGATGTATTTTACACAAATTGACCGGGGCCATGCTTTTGTTTTTGTGAACCCCTCGGGATACAAAAGATATAAGATTGGATTGTGTGTCCATGTCTTAATTGTTGTTCTTCAGGTCAGGTTTAATTTAATGAAAGGCAACAAATGGTGCCTAGATTTTAAGTTGCATTTTCATTTTTGAATCAAATAAGGGATCTGAATTCCTCTTTCCTATTTATTTGTTTATCTGGAAAACAGACACAAGAGCTAAACTTTTTCAGCTAATGCAATTCAGCCCAAACAGAATAATGCACCAACCTAAAGTCACTTGATGCCCACATAAACCACAGGCAGCTTACTAAAGTATCTGTGTGTAAACACAGCACAAACTAGAAGGTGTGTGTGTGTGTGTGCTAGTTTAATGCAAAAATGACACCAAAAGCAAAATATTTAAACAACAATAAATTGAGTTATTGTTGCTTACAGTTAAATCCAGTATCACAAAATATTAGTATACTTGATTTTAAGTCTGAGTGATTTAACCATTTCTACAGCGTAAGCCATTACACACAAATATCTTCAGCGCTGTGACAAGCTACTTCTGAACCAGAGACAACATCAGAAGCATCTTACCTGGATATAAGAACGGTAAGAACTGGTCCGAAACAAAAAAATATATATATATATCCCCTCTCTCTCTCATATATATATATATATCTATATAGATAGATAGATAGATAGATAGACAGAGTTTCCTTTTGTTTTGTTTTGTTCCTTTTGTTTTATCAAGTCCAAAGTCAACACTAGTCTAAGAGGACTTCGGTTTGCTGACAAGTAGATGCTAACTTTGCTTTCCAGCAGGACTTAACACCTGACGTTTCTGTGCTTGATCGCCCAGTCAACTCATTTGACCCAAACCCTATAGAGAATCTATGAAGTATGATTGAGAGGAAGATAAAAAACAAACAAACAAAAAAAACTAACCCAACAATACAGAGAAGCTGAAGGATGTTGGAATTCAGTAACACATAAATAGGGCCACAGGCTGGCCACCTTCATGCCCCAACGCACTGATGCATTGAACATTTCTGTATCATAAATGCTTTTTGTTATCTCAGGAAATATTCAAATATTAAAAAAATAATCAGTTTTGGACTACAGTCATAGAATTTTAAACAAAAAAGGCAAAACAATGTATGTACCTGTGGTTGATCTAGAATATGAGGTTTTCACTTATTGAATTAAATTATAAAAAAACATTACAATGAATGCAAAATGAGGAAACATAGTGTTTATGTGCATAAAGTTTTAAATCTAATATCAAGTTTAAGCCAAGGTGAAATAGAGGAAAAATTACCAGTAGGGAGACAATGAATCGCAAACACATTCAACATGTAGTCTCTGGAACCCTGGAGCAGTATTACGGATGTGAACCAGCTAAAAGGAACAGTTTTTCACCAGGACTATTACAACTTGAAAATGCTGTGATAAAATACATTTTTAAACGCTATGGCTTAAAACAGCAATGTTATCAAGGCCTTGGATAGTTATTTAGAGCTAGTCTCTACTGTTAGACCCTAGTGCACAGTGATGCCAGCACTTTTACTGTGTGGGTGTCCTCGTAAAAACTCTCACCCGTGTCAGCTCCGACTCAGAGACAGAGCGATGCGGTGGGGAGCGGCGCTGGTACACAGGGGGGCTGACGTCTTGGTAGTTAGGGCTGTCATCATTCAGTAGAACAGCCCCGCCATCCACAGACTCCTCCTCTTCCTCCAGCTGTGATGTCATGTCCTTTAGGGATATCTGGTGGTCAATGCCATTCTGGCTCAGGTTGCAGTGAACAGCTGTGTGGGCGAAAAGGCAAAAATGAATTCGCAAAGGTTAAAAAACTAAAAACATACATTTAAGCAGTACAATTTAAAAGGTATGATTTTTATAATACTAAATTAATAATTAATTAATTCATATTAGAACTATTTTACAATGGAATTAGAAGGTATTCTGGCTTCTGCAATCCTGGCATTGTGGACTAAATTTTTAAAAGATTAATTCTCATCAGTCTACATTAAGTATCTCATAGTATTTATAAAAGCATCCAGACACATTTGTTGTGGTACTCCAGAGTGTGGTCAGGGGCATCATATTTGCTTTAGTTGTCCTTGAGATGCGTCTGTGACTTGACTGAAGTGCAGAGTTGGCCATCTGGCCAAGCTTAGTAATGATGCAAGAAGGAACTTGGTCAGGTGACGAAGAGACCAACAGTCCCTACAAGAGAACTCCAGATGCCCTCTGCAAAGGAGGGAGAACCAATCCATAACTCCCCCTGATGACATTTCCGCCTGCGAGTTCGCTACACACCGAATCAGCCCCTGGTTCTTCCATACCAAACATTACACCTCATAAATTCCACTAGATGGCGGCAAACTATGACACATGGCAGCTGTAGTCAGTGGAGACACATCTCAACTCAGAACTAACACCATAAAGGTATATTTACAAAACCTTGATGTATAAGAAAAGAAACACCCTCAGTTTATAGCACGCACGAGTTACCTGCTACATCGTTACATTTTGTCATACAGTGGCAAATGTTATCCAACAGACATTAACAGAGGAAGTTTGCAGATTGTTTTACAGCTGGGAGGAGATCGTACGTTTCCGCTGTGGTGTCCAACATCACACTAACTTTAATTAATTGAAAATACAGCTGGAATAAAATAGGAGACCACTGCAAATACCTTTTTATTTGAAGGTTTATGTTTGAGCCAAATTAACATTTTTGTTTTATTCTGGGTTATTCTACTGACAACATCAAGTCACGGTTTTCATGCAGTGGTCTCTTATATTTTCCAGAGCTGGAAATTAAATACAGCATATTTGCAGAATGTATGAGGCTGCAACTCAAATGGTAAAACTCACTTAGTGCATGTTCAAGAGTTTTAGAGTGAGTTCTACATCAGGGGTTTATCCTGAGACAGAAACAAGCCTCCATAAAAGAGACGTTTAAATCCACTGAAGGAATTCATCCTGGACCAGTGCAAGAGTGAACATATGTCAGTGGAGGATGTACCATGTATAATAAAGACAGGAGCGTTCAAGTCACCAAGAACAAAAGGTCCCACGTAATCTTCCATCACTCATTAACATTTATTGTGCTATGTTGCCATTTCCTCCATGAAGTGGGTATTTTTAGTTTTGTTTTTCAATGTGTCAGACTCAGACACTATTTTAAGTCTCATCCAGCAGTGATGCAGGCACAGAAGCGACAACTAGCAGTGACTTGTCATGTGTCACTGAAATAGGCCATTTGTCATCATGCAATCTGCCCACTTGTTCTAAAAAACCATCGGCTCATTTATGCGGAATTGGACCCAAAAACCTGAACGCCGCTTTGGCATTTGGTGCAGCTCCGGATGAATGCCTAATGGACGAAAGGAACATCGGAGTGAGCTTGATAATATACGTATAACATAATAAAGAGAAGAATAACACATCAGCGCCTATACGGATTAGGAGGCACAGACATTAATGGTCTATAACGAAGCACTAAGTGAAGTTAAACCCCTTAGAATCCCACACTATTCCAGGCACTGAACTGTATAAATGGCAACGATAAATACTGTAAATGTCTTGCTGTAGAAGTCTTTGATATCCTTGATGGACCAATTGCCATTGGATTAAAAATATGACTTATGATTTATCAGCCTGTCGGGACATTTCTGTTTCCCGGCAGAGAAATAAGACCAGGGCAGTTTCCTGACTCCGAGGAATTACAACTCTGACATAGTGAATGAATGAAAACAAAGACAACAACGCCATAACCATGCGTGCTGTCACTCCGCATAACTGGAAGAAGAATGTGAAGAATACCGTCTTCCTCCTCCAACAAGGCAGAATTCATTGTGATTTGGTGATCTAATCCACTGCAGAACATAAAGCTAAATGTCCTCCACCATAACCTTGAATTTCTCTCAGAATAACACTCAACATGTTTCAGCGCTTTGTTTTGCTGCCATTGATCATTTAGACAGAAAATAGGAATAAACTGTCACCGATAAATAAACCTCGTCCTCAAGCTTCAGCTTAATGACTGGAAACATAGACACCAGAAACAGAAGCTAACACGAACTACAGTACCTACAGTTTCCTTACTTTAGTTTGTTGGCAGACGCTTTTATCCAAAGCGACTTACAGAGAGCTAGCGTGCGTGGATTACTTCTACAAAATTATTATACTTAAGACTTTTGTCAGGAATTTAGCACTTTTACCATAAACATAATAGGACAATTGATTTACCTATTGTAATACATTTATGAACTTTATACTACATCTTTTGAAACAGTTTTCCCCTGAAATTCTTAATTTCATGTCTATCAATTTTTAACCTTTTACAAATGCTTACGATAAAACGATCTTCACAGACAAACTTTGCTCCGTTTGCAATAATAATTTATTTCATTTGGATGATCGCTTAGGTGAAACATGTCATTTAAGGAAATCCCATTGGAGTTTTAGAAAAAAAGAATGATAATCAGTGATGAAAATAACTAATTATAAAATTCTTTTCTTTGTGTTACTCTGACAATATTTTTCTTGTGACAATTATCCACATTTTCTGTGACTGTGTGCAGAACTCATTAAAACAGCAAACAAACAAACCAACAAGGTTTAATTGCAGACAAATGTGACACAGCTGCAGATCTGCTCGGTTTTGATCTCTGATATAAAACAGTGGCGCTGAGATATGAACCACAGAGATGATATAGATGAGTGAGCCATGTTTTAAACAAAGCCAACTTGACATGCATAGCACGAAGCATCGCTCCCTCTCACTGCCTCTTTAGTCCTTTCACATCTACTTCTAGCTTGCTCTTTCCCCTCTCCTCCTCACCCCAACTCAATCCACCACTAATGCGCGACCACTTTGGAGAAGAAATGAATTAAACATCCGCAGCTAAGAGCATTTAAACAATGATACAAGCAGAATAAAGAGAGAGAAGGGCGCATGAATGACAAGATGATGAGATAGCTTCAGGAAGATGACAAAGAAGGCACAGAGGGGAAGGATGGGTAGCATTGCTCTCTATCATTTAAACTGAAGAAGAGTGGGGATACGGGGGGGGGCTAAAGGAAAGAGAAATCCTTTTTCTTTTAAACGGCAACAGTAACTATAAATAGCATCGTCACATTCTTACCTCTCTCCTCCCGGACATGCGCGGTGCAAGCGTTGCGAGGGAAGAGTGATAGATGAGGGAGGATGCCTGCTTCCTTTCACCCACTTCTTTTTCTCTCAATGAGACTCGGTGAAACGGGAAAATGGAACAAGGAAAAATGAATGGAGCACACACACACACACACACACACACACACACACAGGGGTGGTAAAGAATGGCGCCGTCACTGCTCAGACAAACCCATTTGTATAATCTAAAGAAGAATTATTAAAGAATTGGATTAGTCTTGCACAACTCTCTCTTAATAACGATACATGGTTTACAAGGGGAAGTCATTACCATGCCGTCAAACATGAAAAATGTCTGCCGCCAAGATTACGATAATATAAGAATATCAGAGGCTCACATTTAAAACGTGAATGAGATGAGACGAGGTGTCTGAGAAAGACCTCACAAAGCAAAACATCATGTTGCAATCCAAAGAAATTTAAGAAACAGATGAGAAACAAAGCCACAGATGTGTGTCAGTCTGATAACAAAGACACTTTTAGGGACGAGGGCCATTACCCACAAATGCGCAAAACTTGAAACACTGCTGAAGTTTTCCCAGAGTGGCCGAGCCAATCAAAATGACTGAGAGCAGCACCACTCGTCCAGAAGGTCCGGAATTTTTCGCAGAATGGGCTTAATTGCACTTTGACTAGTCATAAAGGCTGCAGAAAGTTAGATGACTGAAAGAGAGAGAAATTATTTAGGAGGCTGGCATGTCTCCCTAAAAATGCACCTATAGCAGACGCCAGGTGAAAGAGAAAGTGTTTCAACTTGGGCCATGGGAGAAGCTGAATGTTGATCCTCTGTGCTTCAAAGTATTTTGTGTGTGTTTCACACTGTGCACTGGTTCAAAGTGAAACCAGTAGTGGGTCCATAATCAGAAGTGAAGTTTGGTCTGTGTGGGCGCTCAAGCTCATAGCGCTCTCTTTCTCGCTGGCTGACTCTCAAAGTGGAACAAAATGAAACGTTTGTGAATCGAATCAGCTGTATGACCCAGAAACAAAGCCCTGAGAAACTCTGGCTATGACTACGAAAATTATACAAGCTCTGCACTGCAGTCATGAGACCTCTGCCTGATTCAGTCAAAAGGACGGAGCTAACCAAGAGCAGCTAAGTCATGTACACAGAACAGGAAGGACATGAGCAAATTCACTCCCAAACCAGACTGTCGCTGCCAACGGACACTCAAGGGAATCTGAAGAGATAGTCTGGCACCAAAACTGAAGATCTTAGCAAAATGACATTTTAACTGCGCAGCTGTTATTCTTTTTATATGTTATATGTGGCTTGGAGCTGAATCAAAAACACCCCCCCCCCTATCACGTGACGTAGAATAAGGTATAACTGAAACACTAAAAATAACCTAGCAGCATGTGGATAGCCACATCATTTTCAAAGAATTGATTAGCTTTGCCCACTTGTCATCGCTCTCGCAGACTTATACACAGATGCACACATAAACTGCAAAAAAAGGAGCCTTGCGAGCGTTGTGGAAGTGTGAATGTGTCAGGAGAGGGCGTCTGCTCAGATGTCTGCCCTGCGGACCTTGGAATGAGTATCTTAAGTGGTGGGACAGAAGATTAGTCAGGTCCTTGTTACACACTTAATACAGTACTAATTAGAATATCTTTGAAGGGTAGAAAGAGACCGTGAGTCAAGCACATTGCCTGCAGTATAGGATGTTTTGGACGGGAGCCTGTAGGAAGAGCTTGGTGCTTAGTGATATTAAATACAAAAGGGAAGAGAACATGTGTACGGGTGATTTCTATCATTCTCATTTCCTCCTTTTTTGAAACCCTTCAGAACAAAAGCCTCAAATGAGATCCGAGTTTGAGTCTAATGATCAGTTCACTAATGAGCGCGCTCCTTGAAGATGGCCGTTAACAGCAGAACACACAGCTGCGTCTCAGTATCGTTTTGCAGTGATCAAATGTTTGCAAAGGAATCACTGTGAAAGCTGTGTGTCAAATGTTGGCTTCAAATGTCTGTTGTCTAAATAAGTCTAAATACTACCGAGGCTTCGTAGCAGTGACTGTGTAGTAAAAACAGAAGTACAGAAAGAGTCACACAACCCAGGACAAGAACAATTTTAGTAAAACGATAGCTGCACAGCAAATGTAGATTAGAAAAACTGGATTTACTTAATAGATATTTCAAGTAAAGTTCAGTTTACTGAACACTAGATTAATCCCGAGCCTTTTATCCACACCTAAAGATGGCATTTACATTTACATATTTAAGTGCTCAAGGACTTCACGACAATAGTCGTTGACGGAGAAAAGTACAGCTGCAGACATAGAGGGCAGATTTAAATGAATTAACTGTAAGTTAGAGGCTTCTCAGCATGTAAAGTTTACCTATGGGTGTTGCTGCTTTCAGAGGAAAGCGAACACGGCTGCACGTGTTTTAGGTGTTTCTGTTTCAAACACTGAAACTCTGTTACCCTGACTGACCCATGAGTCATTAATAGGACTGTCATTTAAGGCTTTTTGTTTACTTTCTGTTTATTTCATGTTTTGCTGGCAACTGTTAGGAAACTCCAGCAGGTTGGTGCAACAGGGGTTAGATTTAAGCCCATTAACCATTACTAACAAGACATGACATCTGGAAAAGTCCTCGGGCTCGGCGGCTTTAATGCATTAAAAGCTTTCACAAAATTCTCACAGCGAAATAATTGAACTAAAGATTAAACAGCAGGACAGCTTATGCAGATGAAACGCACAACCAACAGTGATCACTTTTTCTTTTTTTTTTTTTGTTGGCCCTGTTGCGCATTTCAGTTCATCTGTTGCGCACCGCATGTCAGCAGTTGAGACAATGAGGATCTACTGCACGGCTAAGTATCAAAGCGAACTCGTGTAACGAGTTATCCTGGCAGCTACACTCTCCCTGGGACTTTTAATTCACCCTGACATCCTATCAAAAGTTAAGCGTGCTCAAACTTCACAGACTGCCCTCTACACCTCCAGGGCTCGATCAGCTATGATTGGTTGGTCCTGAGTCGAGCATGACACAGATGTGCTCAGCTCTGATTTTTTTCCCTCAGCCGCAGAGAGCAATGAAGGTTGAAAGAAAAAAAAAAAAAACAAGAAGGTGAGAAAAATGAGGTGAGAAAGGATTACAGTACAAAAATGGTTGAAAAAGGTAGAAGTGAGAATAAGAAAGATAAAATGAGTCTGTGAGACTGGAGGGAAAATGACTGAGCGAAATGACCCACTTTACAGCACAAATATGAGCTAAATATAACCGCTGTTCACTTCGGCTCGCTGTGAAGTATGTATCTCAGGCATAACGCCGCTAACCTGCATCACTTCAAAGGCAGGAAAGGAAAAGGACGAAAAAAATAGGCTGTCTTAATTTAGAGCTGAGTAACATTTATTAATATTTGATAAGAGAGACAAACTTCCTCTTTTTGGTCAAAACACCAGGAATTTCATTGGGTATCATCATAAAGGCGAAACTTTGCCTCTTTTGAATTGTTCATGTTGTTCTGATGCAAAGTATAAAAAAGCTTTCACAACAAAGTAGCAACAACTACAGACATTTCTCTAGTAATGGGGACATATTTCATATACTATTTTTAGATTGCTTATGCTACTTTCATTATGCTTTCGGTGCAGTCAATAAGCAGTAACAGTGCTAAATGTTTTTGTTGGGCTGCTAAAACTTAATCAGCCATAATGTGACAAAGTCACTCTAAAAAGTCATTAGTCAAGTCTCCACAACACAATATATTCGCTGTGGCGTTCATTTTCAATATCTGGGCGGGCAACAGCGCTGATGTCAGAAATGTAAAAGCAGAACTGAGGTGAGGTGTTAAAAAAAACATCGGCATCCGTAATTCTATATTAAAACTGTTAAAACAAACTGTAAAACTGCTCGCTGTGCACCTGATCATCAGAACAGTAAAACTCTTTGTTACCCGTTTGTCTCTCAGCGATGAATTTGATCCCTGAACATGTTTTACTGAGCCACTGCATGTTCCTCAGTATCTCAACATCAAATGGTTTTTTATTACTTAAGTAAAGGTATTACTTCTGCCTAAAAATGCTAAACGAGTTCCATAATAAGACATGTCAAATGAGTCCTGTTTACATTACTGCCAAACCAAGCCACATAACTGCTGTCATCACTCAGACGTGCGCCTTCGATCAGTCAGCAGAATGCAGCCCAGAGAACTTCACGGTCACCAGGGACCGAGTCCGACGCACAGCCAAGTTACTGAACTCAACACAACAGGGTGACAAATATTCACGAAAAGCACAGAGGTCTTCATTTGTGAGACAGTAGAGTAGGAGAGAAAAGGCTGACAGTGCTTTGCAACAGTGGAATGAGCAATGAATGACTTGAATAGTCAGCAAAATCTTTAATGTCCCTGATTCTATGGATGCTACTAAAGCTTCTACTTTACTTTACTTTACTTTGCTTGGCAGACGCTTTTATCCAAAGCGACTTACATGGAGCTAGCGCTGTGTGTCTG
>JAUMHF010000003.1:4313183-4395858 GCA_032359275.1 Microctenopoma steveboyesi | reverse complement strand
ATTACGTAATACATTACATTCCTTTATCAATGGGCATATAATCCACAGTAGCGCAGTAGAATCGTATACATTAAAGGCATAAATGCTATCTTTTCTTGATTACTGTTGAAAACTAATTGCGCTACATCCATCTGAGGGAAGATACAGTGGTTTAGCAGACGTTTCATTGGAGCCACTGGGTGCTGCTGGCGGTTAAAGTCTCAAAGTTTAGCTCAGCTTGACACACGTATATATAAAATTCATATCTGTTTGTCCTCCTTGCTAGCGACTTGTTAAAATACTGGACAGCTGTGGTTCAGGGGGTCAGAAGGTCAATCCCCGGCCCCTCCAGTCCACATGTCAAAGTGCTCCAGCTCCTCATTTGGATAAAAGATAATAATAAAAGTATGTAATCTAATAAAGTGGACCTATGTAAAGGGAGGTGTTCCTCTGTTCTAATGGTAAATATGGACACGAGCAACGTTTCTTTTGGATTCAGGACTTTAAGAGAGCTAAAACTAAATGTCTTTCTGTGTAATGATAATTCTTTAATGTTCCATTTCTATCTAAAATTAAGAAAATCATATAAAAATGTTGTTTATACCAAATTACAGGAAAAATGGTGATTTGCAAGGTGGATCCTCCCTCATACTGTAGAAACAGTGGAAATATTAGTCACACATGTAGGATATTTCTTTTGAGACATTGCACTGCATCAGTCGGCGATCACACTTCATTACTTGTGACCACAGCAGCCTCTAGATAATAATTGGCCCCACACTTCTCACTTCAACTACACTACATCAACTTTTATAATGTTACGTACAAAATCAATAGCGCGAAAAAGATCATCACACCTATCAAACAACTGCCCAGAATGTCTTAGTATGATTTAAAAGCTCCATGGGATCCATCTCAGCTGATACCGCCTTTATTAAAATAGTAATAGAGATATTTTTAAACTCTTAGGTAATGCGTCCAGCTATGAATCTTTATAATAGTGTCGAAGCTCACAGCCTTTCTTTAGTTCACACCCTCTGTATACACCGAGTGTCATTCTCACTCCCACAGACCATCAATCATATTGAGCTCCTTTTGAGTTTTTCTAGATGAGGGAGTCCCTCACCTCAGCTCACATTCTACTCCATTTATTTTGTTACACCACAGGACCCTCTCAAACTTGTCTTGTGTAATGCAAAGTTGCTGGATAATTGCCAGTAAAATAATCTTTGAGTTTGGGAGAAAATATCTGTTGTTATATCTGTTGTTACAGATTGTTTTAAAAGTCAAGTGAAACAGATCATAGTTGTCTTTGATTGTCTGTCTTGACATCAGAAATCGCTTAGCTTATTGCAAGCTCCAAAACGCAACTTTAACTTTAACTTGCCATAGATACTGTCTCAGTCTAATAAAGTGATCTTCATATTAAGAAAACTGATGAATTTATTCTTTAAAATTACAGTGATTTTGCAGGGAACGCATATATTTAGTGCAGTTTGATGAAGTGGGAGAAAGTACTTGGAACAGCACACATTGATGTCATCATATAATATGAAGTTTGCATAAATTTCCACTGTACTGATTTACGAGTTCATTTCCCCGTGCCCCTTTCCCCTATTTCGCACCACACTTTGTATGGCGGCAGCTGTTTAGCACATCTTCATCACACTC
This sequence comes from Microctenopoma steveboyesi, assembly GCA_032359275.1. NCBI lineage: Eukaryota > Metazoa > Chordata > Actinopteri > Anabantiformes > Anabantidae > Microctenopoma > Microctenopoma steveboyesi. Next base: position 4,394,208 of record JAUMHF010000003.1, on the reverse strand, counting down.
ATCGCTGGCTGATTGTGCCAGTCATGTGGTTGAATGAATAATTTCTTCTGCTGCTGGTCTTGGTGATTGCTCCACGACTTGAAACCATCTAAGACTAAGTCATTAAGTCAGGTCACCAGTTAAACATGGGCAAAATTCTGTCACAGTCTGTCAAAAAAACAGAATACAGGGCTTTGTCTGCCCATTATGTGTGTGATTGTACAGCTATGCAGCAAGCTAAACACTACAAGACATTTTAGGGCAATTGTGAAACTGCAAACAGTTTTTCTGTCTGTCAATGTAAGGTCCAACAGTCTCAGATTACAGCTAATGAAGGACCTACAGGCCACAATCAGCATTTGAATTACGAGCATATTCATTAAGCATTTTAGGCATCATCTTTTCATACTGCAGGTACACGTGTTCTCTCGTATCTTACTTGGTTGGGATCCAGCACTGTTCGTCCGTAATCATCTCGGACCCCCACCACTCTTTGGGAGTCCCATTATAGCATCATCTCATCAGCTCTTTCTCGGTTAACGGGAAAAAAAAGGTGTTTGCAGCAACCTGGGTGTGGTCGTAAGGAGTTGGCTGTGCGCGTGCGTGCATACATGCGTACGTGCGGGCGACGCAGAGTGAAACCACACATGTAACCTATATGTCCACTAGTTTACAAATAGTTCTCAGGACATCCTGTCCACCAACAAAGGACAAAGCTTAAGGCCCACATAGGCTCTTGCCAGCTTATGTGGACGCTCTTCACACTCTGCTGCTTCAGACTTTCTATAGAACACATTCCAGTGAGGGTGTCGGGTCAGTGCAGGCGCTGAAGGACACGCGCCGCTTTGCAGACTGCAGTAATTTGTTTAACCTCTGATTAAGTCCAGGAATGTCAACTATGAAGAGACACTACAGGTCCTGACAGCATCGTTTTAACACTTTGGCAATCTATCATTGCCACCAGCAAGCAAGTGAACACTCGAGACAATGGCCTCTCCACTGCCTGGAGTTCTAATCTTTACACCATCTGGTTCAGTCCTGAAAATGGCAGAGGAGAGCGTGTCTGTCTGTCTATGAGATTTATCTCATGTCTTTCGGCACCAATAAGCTCGCTTTGCATGACAGACAGTATAGGAAGATGTGGACTGCTGTTGAAGATACCATCATGAGAGGAAGCCCTTTGAAGTGTCATTAAAGAAAGAGGTAACAAGGGCCAAATTTGTGAGCCCCGACTCTAAACCCACGTCTGTCAACACATTCATTTGACTCAAAAAGTTCAGCCTAACTGCAGATTGAAAACATTAGTGCATCACATGCTCCTTTATTTAATCAAGCAACAAAACGCCGACCACATGTTACGAAAAAAAGGTTTAAATAAATCTGCAAATCTACAATTACCGAGGTAAAAGCAGAGTTATCAAAGGCACATTTCTCCAGGGTTATTATCGTCTATGTTTTATACTCAACATCAAAACACTTCTTGTACTTCTGGCAGAGTGAAAACAGAAGAAAGATTAGCTTTCCTCAGGAAAGCTGCTTTACATACACACATGTTAAATTATAACATTTTACTTTGCTAATAAACATGTCAATTGCAGTTTTACAAGATCCAGAAACTAGTTCTCATCATTTGTACCTTCAGCAAATACTCCAAAGTAGATTGTGTTGTTATAAGCTGGAAGTTATAAAAAAAAAAACGTTCACACGAATCACTTGGTGGGATCATTAATTTCATGCTTCACATCCAACTCCAGCTCCCTTATTTTCTAAGTTGCATTGATGAGAAACAGAAACTCGCCGTAGTACGATACTGTGCAATGGTGATGTCTGTGAAAAATATCTTGGAAGTAACTTGTCTAAATGATATTTGTCTTGAGGTCAAAGGTTGGGACATGATGAAACTGTCATGAGGCGTTAATAAAAACACAAATTAGATACAGTAAACTTAACCTGTGTATGGGGACATCAGCTTAATATAAGCAATTACATATTTGTGATTATGGAAGGATCACAACATGGTTCTTCATCGTTACACGTAGAAATATCTTGCATGTTTCTGTGTAATCTGAAAATACACCTTGATTTCATATTCAAACGTGCCTTTCGCATACACACACACAGTTCTAAATGTTACATGTTACTAGTGAAATGCATCTGAATTAATGTCCTTGTTATTCATATTCAGCAGAGGTAAGATGATCGCTCACAATCTGATTCTTGGCAGATGTTCGATGTTTCTCAGCCAATATCAAAGGCAAATGAGTCCAGAACCTAATCCAATAACAACCTCACATCTTGAACTTAAAAATAATCATGCTCTGTCAAGACAGCAAGTGTGCAATTGCCAGCAAACACTACAAGTGACCCTCCTAAATATTGCCAACTGTCCATCAACACTTTTGGATTTCAGGGTCACCCTAAAACCGAGCATGTGACTTATAAACAATGCATATACACTGTACAGTACAAAAAAGATCTATCTCACTTTGAATAGTGTATACATGGAATAATAAAAAATAGTAATAAAAGGCAATATAGAATACAGTCAAAAGGTTTATAGGGTTCATTCTGTGAGCAACATTTTAATATAAAAGCCAGATCTCTCATTCTTCTCCTTAAAGTGACAGATCATTTCTGTCCTGCAGTAGAGTGAGCGCTGCTCTGTGATAGCTGCTTTTCTGGAAGAAGAGTTCAAGTCCTTCCCATAGTTACAACACAGATCCGCAGAAGAGTGGAAAACTGTATTTTGACATCATGTTTCAATTACTATACATGGCTTCATAGCCCAAAGTGTGCACAAATGACTCAAAGTGTGTAGTATACACCTTCTTAAAACATTTGTCTTATAAAAAATCTCATTTGAAATAGAAATCAGTTCAAGCGATTCATTTCGTGACCTGTATCCCTCCCCCGCGGCTGCTTCTCAGTTCAATCGGGGGAGACATTATGAAGCAACAGTAGCACGGCAAAAGCAGGTGCTCTGGAGAAGAACCAGGCTGAATAAAAAAATGTACTGGATCACTCCCGTGGCCCGCGAAATGAGATGAGACGGAGTTATAATAAAAAGCTTCCCTCTAATATGCTACACAGCCTTTCATAAGGTAAAAGTTCAGCAGTTCAAAAGACTAGGAGAAGTCCAGCGGGCGGATCATCATGGCTGTGGCTCGTAGTGAGTAGCTGGGGCCCTTGAAGTAGTGCCACTTGATACCGTTCAGCTTCCCTATGTGCTGTCCTTGGGTGAAGTACATGCCGTTCAGGTTGGACGGGCCGCAGGCATCAAACCACCAACCTGAAATGAAGACAGCGACAACAAGGTTCATTTTTAATTTTATTATCTCCATGAAACAGAGTCTGACTCCATTTCAGTTCCGCTGTCTGTCGCCATAGGAAAAAAAACGACATGAAAAGCGCAGGTACCGCCGTCAAGATGCAGTCGATCATGTTTGTCACTGGATGAAAGTGAGGCCTCTACCACACAGTGGTGGCAAAGGTTCAGGCAGCGTGTCGCTGCTATCTGCTCCACGTGTTACTGTCACCGGGTTCACTGGCGTGCCAGTACCTGTTGCTGAACACTTTTGGTACCTCATTCTATTTTAAGCAGAAGTGTACACACGTGAGCACCAGCTGGAGATCAGAGGAGTGAGAGGCATGAGAAGCTTTATTCTGCTTCCAAGGTGACATTTCACTATTTGCCTTCACTAAATCTTTTATTCAAAGAAAAGGGCTGATACGTTTACACCTATAGTTCGATTATGTGATACCTTCGTTAGGGTTTATTGTGTGTCTATTGCTAAAATTTAAAAATAAAAAATGAAGTATTGGTCTTCTGAGCTCCAAAACAGAGGAGCATAAATATAAATCATTTAAATTTGAGTTTTAACCAGGCCTTTACAATCTTGTGCACAACCTTCTTTTTGATTGTGAATCTATAATAAACAATGATATTACTAATGAACCAGATACATATTGGATATAAAGTCCATTCGAGTGTTGCATCTGTACTAGTAAACACACCCTTGCTGATACGGTCAGATATAGAACATATGCAAAGCATGGCATGTGTCATTCACACGGTGACAAATAACTGTGATTTTCCTCTCTCCTCTGACAGACCTAAATACCACTACAGTATGAAATTTCACAAGATGTGTCAGTAATCAGGAGCGACGCTCTGCCCTTGTTGCTGGCACTGATCACATAGATATATATTTCACATTGATTGCTTCTCCATCACAAGACACATTATAGTATGGAAACTTGTGAGCACCTCCTTACGTTACCACATCGGCATATATTTCCAGGAAGGTGGTGACAGTGAAACTGTTCTATTAGACTTTTTGCATGTAATACAATAGGAAATGGTCCAAAGGCAAGAGATTGTTGTGGGTGGACCAAAGTTATAAAAGGTTAAAGCTGGTGTGGTCAGAATTTTTTAAATTATCAACAGAATAAACAATTAAAGTGTAATGTAAAATGTGACAAACCCCCAGAAACTATCACTCAACTCTGTTGCATATTTCCCCAGTTGTATAAGGTGCTTAATGGTTTGATTTTATGGTTCACAAGTATCAGAAGCCAAATAGGCTCCTGCTGTTTGGTGTTTAATAGTAATATACATATTTTTAAATGCTACAATTAAAATTATGTATTTATTATAATGAATTTAAATGTTTTTAAGTACAATGCTGTGAGGATCCCACTCGCCATCCTTTACTTGTTGATAAACTGCAGACCACACAACTGCCGTCACAAACATTTAGTACGTACAACAGCAATGCTTTTTGATTTATGACCACTATCCCCTCTGTTTCCAGGCCAGAGAATTTCACTGCCTTGTAAAAGCATTGGGATGTCTTATTTTAAAAAGAAGAAAAACGACCCACCTGAAGCAGTTTGTTCTCATGATAGACGTAATCCACCTACCTCCTACTATCAGTGTGTTCCGTATCATCTGGTTTTCGGTAAATATATACATCATGCGTGTGTATGATCACATTATCCTCCCTTCGTATTTCAAACACAGCATGTAGAGTAGTAGAAAAGTATTTCACTCGTGCCTGTTCCAGACAGTCACATCAGTAAATGTCAGTTCTGCTTTTAAAAACTGAAGAAATAAATCAGATGATAGCATGTACTGTATATACTCTATACCTAGCACAGTGCTGGGTTCGGACCAGCTTTGACTCAGGCTACATGTTGTCATGCCTCTCATCTGTGGCTGGCCATAGGCAGGATATGAATCAAGCAGAGTGGGGGTGTTGATCGGGAATCAGATGCCAGTTCCCCTTTACCCCACTACATTCATAATGACCTCAGAGGTAATGCCGATCTTAAATCAGCACTTAGAAACCCTTGATTAGTACCAGGTCAGGACTCCACAGCAACAGAACTGCCATGAGGTGACTTCAAGGGTCAGCGGGCTCCACTTACACAGCATTATAAATGTCTCTGACACTTGGTGCAGTGCCCAGGGAATATTTTAATGCCCTCAAACCACAGTGCAACTCAAAGGAGATGTAGAATATATAGCCTACTAGGTGCAGATAGATGTGTATGTGGACGTGTTAGTCCACCACATGTCTACAAGAGCAGGTTGTGAGAGCATAATGACCTGTTGTTGATGACTGGGCAACATCGTGGGGTTGGTCTAAAAGCCAATCAGAGAAATGACTTTTGGAAAGTTGGACTGGTTACATTATGGCATTGTTTTCCTTTATATTGTATTTTATTGTCTTCGTGCTGCCATGTTGGGACAAATGGTTAAAGGATAATTCCACTTTATTACAACTTGGACCATTCCTGTACTTCTTTAGCTATTTCTACTTGGTCATAAAAACACTGTAATTACCAAGTAAATTGCCGAAATCTGGGAATGTGGCAACATTGCTGAAAAGAATTCAGGTGGCGAAAGGAACATGTAAACGTAGCTGATTGTGTAACCTTTAAGGTTAAGGTTAGCCAAACCTATTTGTAGGAAAAAACACTGAATAGCTATTATTACCCAGCTTTACGGTTTTTATTTCCAGCTGCAGCGCTCGTCTCGTTTCTACTTGTCAAGCACCAAAGTTAGCTACTAACGTTTGAGCATAACCAAGCGTTTAGTAGTTTAAAATACATAGATTCCACTTAGCAGTTGGTGGAGACCAAACAGCATGTTAAAAATGGTTAAAAACAACTCCAAATGAATGCTAGCGCTACGCCGAGCCTTGTAGATGTGAGCTGTGCAACCTCTGCATAGTTGCCACATGCATCGTGATCACTAAATAAACCTTAACAGTGATGATATTTAATGTTCATAGGTTGGTACTGAAACAATCTTCTACAGCAACGTTAAACTGTTGTGAAGAACTATCGTAGTTTGAGGCCCAACTCTAATGATCTAACGTACTTTGCATCATGTCACAGTTTTTGCAGTTCTCGTGTGTCCTCCTATCTTAGTGATGGACACAGTTATTCTGGAAATTGTGGCCAAAACTACAAATAAATGTTAAGCATCCATAAACTCGGAGCCAATGGTGATGATACTCATCTGCCTCCCTCATGGCTGCACTTACCCCCAGTTAGCATGAGGGCGCACTTGCACAGGCAGTTGTCGTTGTCCATGTCCTTGGTGCTGAAGTCTGCTCCGTGGATTACGAGACTGCTCTGTCTGCCCGCGGTCCCACTGTGGCTTTTCAGGAACAGCCTGAAAGACATCACGAGGTGGAAGACAAGGGAGTCAGGACATGAAAACACATTAGGGGGAGGAAGGGTGAGAGGCGTATGGTGGTGTAAGCAATAAAAACAGCAAGAAGACATAACAAGCTGAAAGACATGTCTCCTGAGGGATCTTTCCTTTTTGTTGTGATTGCGTACATTTAGAACACCTGTAATATATTACCCAGGCAGAGATAATATAAAATAAAGAATGAAAGAGAGACTGAATATGAAAGAGTTACAGACGGAAAGAGCCACGGAGACAGAGGAAGAAGAATCACATTTCTGTCTCCACAGCGAGGCTACGTTAATTTACACCACGACAACAGACATGAATCATGAAATACAGACTTGAAACAGTTACAAATCAGCAATATGCAACTCATAGCTGGACAGGCAGGACCTACTCTCAGAGGGTTTTGGCATCCACCTATGCAATATTTCTCTGTGTTTTGCCTTCGTCTCCGGTTTAACTGCACAGTCCCTGCTGCTCCTCCTCGCTTCGCGATGTTACATTCCTTACACTAGTAAGTCTTTTTACAGAAGTCAGGAGGCTTCGGTTATATTAGGTCAACTATCTTGGGGACTGCTGAGCCCTAAATGGACTTGTTGAGCATATACATTGAGAACTAAACCAAAACCTCTATATGACACACGGGACTGAAGTTGAGAACAGTGTCATCAGTATACAGGCTGTGCTTTTTAAGTGAACACGCTGATAGGTTATTAGCTTTTTCTGTGGATATTAACTGTTGTATTTGGAATATTTGCTGGACGACAAGGACACAAATTATTGCAATCATTAATAAGAAGTCACCACCCATGAGCAGTGAGCAGCCATAGGTGGTGCTCGGGGAGCTAGTGTTGAGTGTCTCCCTCATGGACACACCTGGTGTGAGGGATGGGCTGCCTCAGTTGGGAATCGATCCTGCTATTCCTGCATCCCAGCCCTCTGCCTTAACCACTCGGCTACCAGGCCACCTTTTTTTGCATCGGAAAATACATACAGTACACATGGTGTGCTTTAACATATGGATGATTAGGAACTAAGCGAAGCAGTAAGAACAAGTAGTAACAATAGTTATCAGGTTGTGGCTGACTCACTAAACTTTATTCTTGGAAGCAGACACTATGCTCACGATACAGTATCTAGTTCTTCTAGTAATTATTCATACTAGTGTGGTGTAAAGTATTTCAGTAAACTGAAATAAAACGGCACAGTTCTCTCTCTTTTTTAGACGTTTTAGTTACTGCAGGTGGTGCTATTGCCTTCTCCAGCTATGGCTACTATGCCCAGTTCATCTTTTGTTGCAAAAAGAAACCACAACCTTGCACCCAGTTCGTGTTTTCTGATAAGAAAGTAACCAATTCCAAAATAATACTTAATTTTTTAAGAAGATGTCGAGCTTCCAACTTCTGTGAAGCTTCTGAGGCAGCAGGTTGAAGAGCTCAATGAGGGAGACTGGTAGGAAGTCATTTAACGTGAAAGACTCCTGTATTTGGACAGCTGTGTAAACGGCTGGGTAAAATGTGTGACCATAAAGACTTCAGTGGGGAATTCACTAAATGCATACATTAATCCTACAAAGTAAGAGCGAGTTCCGTTCAATCAGTGGAACCAAATGACCACAGGGCGCTAAGATTGGATGTGAGTATAGTTGTACGTTTGAATGTCCAGGTTCCACACGGGGAAGTGTTATCTGGTGTCGACCTGGCAACAGAGGTTTTCTGATATTCTCTGTAGTTCATAGTAAACTCATACGCCAACACATTGCCGCACTCACGGGTAGTATGACTTCTATTAGCTAACTCCTGATTCCGACAAATAAAACCGAAGCACTGAAGGAAGAGCAGGATGAGGTCTGCTACTGCACTGATAAAGAACAGACTTCACAGCATGTTTACCCGCTTTTTTTCCAAAGCGAGAAGGATTTTCAGCTTGACACTTTGACAGGCTGCTTTAAATAGTCTGCGGCTGTGTTTACCGGCTGCGCCACATATTTACCAGACCAACAATCCCCAGTCCATCTGACATCTGCTGCTCTTCCTGTCAGGGACCAGTATGCACTCAAGCAGTATGTGTAGTAACCCAAAGATGGGCCAAGTGATGACATCAAGAGGAAGAGATAACTTTTCCCAAGCTTGTTTCTAAGAATGAGAGAGAGGAAGAACACAGAGACCTGGAGTTGGACAGAGCGGTGGCATCTAGTAATTTGTGTTAATGAAATGCATCAGCACAGAGCCAGGCGGGAATTTCACAGGAAATGTTTGCTAATCTGATTGTTGCTGTTGAAGTAAGTTAGTAATGTGACTGGTCAAGGCTCATTTATAACCAAAATACCGAGCTGTGACGGGAATCACTTACTCTGTGGTAGGGAGGTTGGTGTTCACACCTTAAACATCCATCTATCATGTTTTATAAGTATCATTAAAGGGTCAGTATACTCAAAATATACAAAACATATTTGTATATATACAGATCAGCAATTAGCTTATTTGATTAGCTAGTAGAGATTTTAAACACAACACTCATTGTGCGGGTTGTTGTAATTATTCAACATATTCACTTCAACTCATTCTTTTCACGTGTGTTAAAAAACGTACAATATACACACTCTTAGGTTCTCATTGGGGGAAATGAGTCTCTGGTCTTTGAAATGTTACAGCCTAAATGTAAACTATAATATAACATTACTTACTATGATGGATGGTTTTCAAATAAACTCTTCAACCAAATGTTTTAAAAGGACACACTGTGCTCAGCATCTCAGAGCTGCTGTCCCAAGTAAGCACCTAAAAAATAAATCAGCCTTAGCATCTGAGGAAATGCAGTTTCACTGAAGTAGAAAGATCACAGAGGACTCGTTGATGTTGGTCGTCTCTCAAATGTGTACCCCTTTGCTCACACAGGTTTGCTATCCTCAGCTGAGGATATTGCTGTCATGGAATTGCATGTCTCCTTTTTTTTTTTATTTTGACTGAAACCGATTTACACTGCTTGTTTTATTTCTTATGACGTGAAGATTGCAGCTGCAGCTGAGAGTCCAGCGCGTGCTGTTAGACACCTGGTAGTCGTTAGCCTCTGAACTGCCGTCTGATTGGCCCATTGCAGAGGTTAATCACCCTGACCAATGGCTCGTTTCCTACTGGGAGGCCAAAGAGGTGTCTGGCTCAGTGAGTAAGGCTGCTGTCATTTACTGTACCTCCAGTACAGGACTGGTGAAGAGCATTTTGACTGACAAAACGATTTTGAATTCTTATTATTTTCTTAGGTCGTATCGTGAATTAGAATTATTTTTTTTACATGACTTTACATGACATGACATAACAACCAAAACGACGATATGACAAATATAATAACAGCTGATCTTCTACATGTAATCATCATCATCACCTTTATTTATAAAGCACTTTAAAACAACCGCAGCTGATACAAAGTGCTGTAATATTGACATGAAAATGTATTCTCTTTTTATTAATACTAATCATGTCGTCGTAGTGATTGTTTTTTGCCACTTTTATTAGAGGACAGCCAGAGATGTGCAATATAGTCACAATATAAAAGTATTCTTGTCAATTCTAGTTGGACAAAAACTCTCTTTCCATTCCATTCTCACTCGTTGGCAGTAGTACTTGCTGGACTTGATCTGCAGATGTAGTTTGCTTAGTTATCATAACCTTGGATGGATGGAGGAAGATGTGATCGGATATGTTTTGAACATTGTGACAGGTGAACTCTAAATACACATAATTTGTTCATTGTTTATTAAGTCTTTTTGCAGATCTGTTTTTTTGTAGTGTAGCTTTGTTGCATCTCTTCATAAATGGAAACTGTGAGACCTGATCTGTAATGAATGAGCTCAAGTAGACGTTACTTATCTGTGTGAGTCCTGGAAACAAAAGAGGTCACTGTGTTTTGGAACACAATTGTCTGCCAATTTCTTTCTTAAATCCCCACATGAAAAACATCTAAGATAGATCTATCGGATTCCATGAGGGAACCTGGGCCGTTTACCACATGGAGAAATCACTGGACTTAGCAGCTTGGCCGTTCGAACAGGCAAGGTTTTTGAATATAGATGTAATGGCTCGTTAAAAAATAAACATATAAGTCTCTTCTTCCACATGGGAAGCTTTGAACGTTCGCATGAAGCCTTTTCCCCTGTAAACCTCAACTTGTGTCTGTGCATATATTCAACTGCTGTGAATTTTCTTAAATCTTAAATCATCTTGGAAATAATAGTTCTCTTTGGTGCCCAGGGTACTTTATGTGTGCATTAGTCTTTTAACATGAACTAAACACACAGAGACGTTCAGTGACCTGAATCCCACTTCTCTGGAGTAGTTAAATGTAATTTTAAACTCTTTTTCTATAGGAAAATGATAGGTTTGGTGTCCGTCTTTGAGTAAGGGCTTTTGAAAGTATATAATTTTTTTATATGTTATTTGTTTTGAAGCATGTTCATAGAAATGTGATAGAGGATACAAACTACAACCTCTTTTTATTATACTACTTATGAGAAAGACAGTAGTACAATTTAATCTGCCATCAGTCAGCACTGACTTAGACAACAACTACAGCAGGTCCAAGCAGTCGGCACAACTAGATCACATTTATAATCAGCAGCATTTAGTTTTTAAGTGTGTGTCTGCCTTTACTATGTCTCTTTTCATTATCTCTCTCACCTGGCACAGAAACCATTTGGATTTTATATTCACATACAGCCTCGCAACTAATGTTGTTTCAAATTGAAATGAGCATTATTTAGTAGAACTATTTCAAATGTTCCCAGCTCTCTTTGACTAAGTGTATTATTAAAACTAAAAGCCAGCACTGGAGGCCTGCCAATATCATTATTATTGTTGCTGTTAGTGACTGGCTGTCGGCTCTCTGTGATCACCCCGTGGCAGCTCACCTGAGAGGTTCTGCACAGACAATCAAAGCCCCCCGCTCATGGCCGCTGCAGCAGCACTGGGACAAGCCACTCACGGCAGCCGTGGGTGAAGCAGCAACAAAAACAAATACACAACAGTTCAAAGGAGCTTTTTTTTTTAGAATTAAGGCTGTTGCATAAACAGCCACTACAGCACGTATTTGCCCTTGTTAAATTTGAAAAGCATCTCACATCAGTGGAGAATAAGCATAATATGGCCACTCACACAATACTTTGTGTTCTTCACAAATCCTTTTAAACAAACCATTGGAGGTTCTGTTACCTAAAGTTAAAGATGTCTATGATCCTTCTTAACCCTAAAACCATTCTCAGAAATCACTGTTTATCTGCCTGAAACCATGATTGTGTGTCACTCACCTCAGTTATGTGGTATCATTTTTTATCACGTTTTTAGTTTTCCTCATTCCACTTGTATTTCTTCTAATTAGCTTTATTTCTGTTTCTTTACTATTTTTCTTAATGGCTGACTTCATTTCACACATCCCACTCATTTTAACACTATGCACAATAGTATCAATCAAAGTAAAATTTTGAAGCAGAGACATTTTGATTGATGAGTGTTATTAGCCGAATATGTTGATCTGACGGTTACTGTTACAACAGAAATTGCAGGCCATCAAATTACCTTGGATTTAATTATTTTCTTTTATGCAACCCAGGCCGTATCACTGCAACCAAATGATCTATGATGATAGGGGACTTTTTCAGCTGTTTATAAAGACAGTAACCTCTGCAATTATCATGACCTCAGTCACAACGAGGGAAAAAAACAAAAAGAACTAATTTCACAATATTATTGTTTGTGGCTGAGTGGGAACTTAACCCACTGAACCCAAATCTACCCCTCAAAGCACTGTCAACAGGAATTGTATGCTCACATTAAAACAACGTTGCTTATGTTGGCTTACACTGAAGACGTGGCCACTGTAAATGTCTTTTTTCTGCTATTGCATCGATGCAGCTCTCCAGATCCCCTCCGGTACAAATGCAGCATTTAATCAACTCTAATGCTGATAATGTCTTCACATACAGTTAGTATGTAAACATGTTCAAATACCACAGAACTTTCAGATATGCGCTGCCATCCGAAAGTTTGGGGTCATGTTGAGACACCCTTTGTGTCTCAAAGGAGAACCCTCTTCAGGAATAACTGTCTAACATCTAACAATGATGTTGTTTTACTGAATCTACACAAACATCTAGAAAACCATGACGACCGAGCCATGACCACAAGTCCTGTGTTTTAGCTTGTTGTATTTAATGATTAGAAAACATTAACTTTCTGAGTGACCCTAGACCTTACGGTGTTAGTGTATTGGCCTGTTTTCGTTTTGGAGCTCCAAGACTTTGAATCTAATCATGCTAGAGTGAATAGATTCAGCTGTTTTAACAAGTTGTATTCTTCTAGTGACTTATCAGATATGATTTGTTTCCAAGAAGGCAACACAAACAAAGAAGGAGGAGAGTGAGTGTGTTATTTCCAAACAGCAGAAGGACTCGAGGAGGGGATTGTATGGACTTGGTTTTGGGGATAAAAACCAGAAAGCTGTTAAACAGATTCACCGCGAACCCCTTTTACCACCTGTGCAGGAATCACATCAACAGTTTGCATTGACCTACTGAGAAGAGGCTATGAGTGAGATGCACAGAGGTACAGTTGAGCTCAAAAGCAGCACCACCAGGTTACGTAGAGACATGTTCCAGTGTCCAAAGTTGGCTCCGAGCTACAGTTTCACCACAGCGTTGAGGTCTTATAGGGCTTTCCATTCTCACAATTTCAATGACATAATGAACCAAATGTATTTACAGGACAAGCATTTTGAAGATAGTACATTAAAATATATTTTAGTTTGATTTTGGAGGACAAGGTCAACCTAAACTAAACGAGTGAATGAAAACGAATAGCAGGTCCAAACTTTAAGAGTGCTGGTAGTAAATATGACATTTATTCCATCTTCATGATTTAATTTATAAAGGATTAGGACCCAGTATTTCACAAAGGCATAATTGCACACCTCCCTCTCTCTCTGCAAGTTGAGCAATTCCCATTTTTACAGTAAATGTGCACGAAACCAGGCTGGCAGCAAGACAAACGTTTCCTGGCTGGTAATGCACAAAAGTGTTTATGATAAATGTGCAGTGTTTGATTTAGACCATTTAGTTTAGTTACAAGTTTGGAGTTTAGTTTATATGTTTTGGTTCTTACAGTGTGAATGTGTGTGTGTGTGACACACAGGGACGGACTATGCCATATGAGGTCTTTATACATTTTTGTCTGACTTGCAGTGACGCAGGCTGTATTCCAGTAAACCAGTGCAGATGGCAGAAAATAATCCAAAACCAACTAACAGACAGGTCGTATCACTTACAACTATCTCTTCTGCGTCAGAGCAATAAATGCAATCAGAAAAGTTTGTTGCAGATTATTTGACATTTAAAAGCAGGGAGGTGCAGAGAACGTGGTTTGTTTAGGGCCAGGCCATCTGGTTTGTTTTGGCCCGTGTTTCAGAGGAGCACTGTGTGATTATCATACCACAACTATTTTTCAAGAACAAATCTATTTATAGACTGGGCTCCTAATCTTTATGAGCCTGCATCCAAAACAGGCTAAAGTGGTCGGGGATGCCCTTCGCTTGCCCGAGCAGGGCAAAAACAGTGATGGTTTTCCCAAGATAAATGAACTAAAGGTCATGCGAGGGATGTTAAAAATATGCATTAAGCACATGCAAGGACAGTGTAGATGTGGAAATATGAAATATAAGTGTGAGCGTAAAAGAGGATACGTGAGAAAATTAAAAAAGTTTAAACTAAATGAGCAGAATAATAAAATCAGCATCTTTCTCCTGGATACAACAGTTCCATATCCGGTTACGCCACGTGTTAAAATGTCCCGTGCATTTCCATATCAATGTGACATGCTGGGAAATCCATCCATGTGAAGTCTCTGACCAGAGGCAGAAATAAACACTGGATGTAACAACAGTAGAAGTTACAGTGGGTTCTCACAGTGTGGTTACGCAAGTAGTAAGTCCACTCAAAGTCCAAACTTTTCAAGAAGAGAAACCCCCTGTCATCGCAAGACAGTTCTCAAAATTACAAATGGCAACAAGCGCAGTGGCCTCCCTGATGTAGGGGGACTCTCTAGACCTGTTTTCCTCTCTGGAGCTTTGCTGCAGGACATGGGGTAAAGGTCTTTAAACAATACAATCTTGTACTTTATTTCATCATTCTAAACTGAATATAAGACATGTTGCAACTAAAGTGACCTCTTATCAGAAAGAGCCAACCACTCAGTGGAAACTGGAGGATTGGATATGGCAGACAGGCCTCCGCTGAAGCCAGAAATTGCCTGGAACTCTGGAATTTATAGCAGTTTTCCACATCTGAGAGAGTCTGGCATCTGCCATAGTGAGAGGCGTGTTATCATTAACCCCCTCAAAAGAAAACAGAAACCTTTGCCTCAGCAACACAAAAAGACTCAAGTGTCAATCAAATAAAAGTCTGCGACGAGGAGACAATGACAAGCAGTACATTTGGTTTGGAAGGAATTTGCAGTGAGACAAAACCTCACCACAGTCTTACACAACTGTGTGCCATGCTCACAGTATTTTGCATTCACGTTTTTTCTACTTCCTTCTTTCTGGTGACATATGTATGCTAAAGACACAGATTTCAGTTTCCTCAAATGCAGTGATCCCGACATGACTAAAGGCGAAAGGAGACGTTTCGGAAACATTTTTCAGTCATCCGTGTCACGGTTGTCTAACGGAACAAATACAACCCAAGGTTAATCAATGAGGCAGCCCAACAGCTCACGTTTCACGCACACTGTGAGCGTAACATTTACTGAAGCACGTTGTATCCTCTACACACTCTGTGAAGACAGCAGCGTTTCAAGCAAAATGCTAATGACGTCACGCCAACTAGCTCAAAATGACGTGTTTACTTGCTGATGTTTGGCGAACATATTGTTACTGTGATAGTGCGCTAACACTAGCCAATTAGCATTAAGAAAGCAGCTGATAGGAATATTGTGTCGGTATATTTTATATTGGTTTAGTATTTTGGACTAACAACAACTGATGATGCTGAGGCATTACCAAAAGTTGTTATAATTCATCGTATATACAATCTATTAATCTAGTGCTGTGTACTAAAGTCTCCAAAGTAAATGATACAAGTTATGCTTTGGTGATGATGGCGACCCTGGAATGATCCATTTCTACAGTTTTATTCAGACATCGCTATCAGTTGAAGCAACTGCTGAATTCTGCCAGGAATGTTTGTGACAAACACGTTTACAACTAGGATTGATAATGAGCGGGATTACCTGTAGTTTTGTTTTTCGCTGCCGATTTGGAAGCGATCGTACAGTGAGAAGGCCAGATGTCCGTCCCAGTCCGTCAGTTCAACGCGAAGAGCGTAGGGCCTCTGGCTGGTCAACTGATAAACATATTCATTCCCCAACCAGTGCTCCGCAGACACACTTCCAAAACCCTGCGTTGACAGAAAAGAAACTCAATAAAGAGCATGAAAATACCACAGGAAATCAGTTTTGTAAATTATAAACGAGAGATTATTCATTGCTATCTGCTCTCTTTTTTTCCAGAATGATAAAATCTCAACACCAGAGGATTGTGGAATGGATGGGGTGGAATTTTCCAATTTATTTGTTGATCTATCTTTTGTCAATCAGAGAAAAGAGATCAGAACAAACTGTTTTTGATAATATGGAAAATTTCTCTACTGCATAAATGTTCTGTTCATTGCTCAAAACCACAGTGAAAATGCCAAAAACAAGTCATCTCATGCATCACGAGTACTGCATTTCCTCTTTTTCAGCATGATTTTGGCTCGATGCTGTATGTGGACAGACCTACCTATAAAGATAGGAGACAAGTGTGCAAATTGGTACCAGCTGAGATACACATACACCTTTTTTCATAACTGTCTTCCACTTCAGTCACACATGTTAAACTCATTATTAGTTAAAGAATTCTTTACCAAAATATACACTGCATGCACGGACACTCCTTCAAACAACTGCAATAGTTCATATTTGATCAGAGTGGGTCCTGGTCACCGGCAAAGTGCTTCTGACAGCAGGGAGAGCAGCAGATTGCAGAAGGGAGCAGGATGACATTACAGCTCTGACAGGAGAGTCCGGACCGCTCCATTAAAGACTGCAAAAGAGGGGGTGGTGTCAGGGAGAAGTCTGGTTGAGCTGAGCGTGTGTGGTGATGAGGAATGGGAAGGAGGGAAAGTAAATATGGGGCATTCCTCTGGCCTTAGGCATGTCCTGCCGAGTGGGTGGAAGAGAAAGTGACTGGGGCCCATTACAGCTTTCTTATTCTTTTTTTTTTCTCCCTTTTTGTCTACAATTGATCTCACTCCTGATGAGACGTTCCCTTCTGACTGGCTTTCAGCTCAGTCCAATGTCTCCTACTGTGACTACGGTTTCTCCAAAGAAGCCTGGCCAGAGAAAAGGCTTGAAGTCAATCTCTATTGACGTTTTCCCCCTGTATAGTTCCGGTGATTCACGATGCTTCACACGCAAATCCGATCTATATCGTTCAGCTCAGAAACAATGACGAGACCGTTAGTCACATTGTTGGCCTGGGCGCTTGGTTTGCCTTTCAGTTGTATTTGTATCTGTAAATCTCATCTCTGAACTGATGCGCACACAGAGATCATATAGGATTACACTTCAGGCGCATTACTCTGCAACAGTGGTTCCCAAACTCTTTTTTTTTTTTGTCGTAGCGCCCCCAAAACCACCCGATGAGGTCAAGTTTGTACCTCTTAAACACACGTCATGTTAAAACGCTTTTTTCATGTTGCATTTCTCAGGTTTTGTACTAGAGAAGCTAGATTTTTCACAACGAATGATGCATTTCTTCTTTTTCTAACTGCTCTTTTTATTACTGTGTTATCTGTTTTATTAGTTTCAACTGTTTATCATATGGTTTCTTTACTGCTCCTGCCGTTTATTCGTTGCCTATAACCTCAGCCATTTGGCCATTTCGCTATTAATGTGAACTACATCTCTGTTGCCTCTGTAGTCAGCATCTCGTTTTTGAGCGAAAGCTTTACGAACCGGTATATTCAGGTATGTCACTGGACACTTTCAGACTTTTCAAAGAGAAGACGGGTAGGACTAAGCAGTCAGATCGGCACAGTAAATGTCAGCCAAGTTCCACGAGTGTGCCCTTGTGTAGCGTAATGCACTCTATGCCCTCTATCTGTCCACCTGTTCAAGGCTGGAGGGTCCATATGTTTATCCCCTTGCTGCTTACTGTTCAGACCTCACATTACATTTATTTCCTTCTTCTAATTGGTCTTTATTGCTCTTTTTCTCCTTCATTACTCCCGTCTGTTTCTTTTTACCCTCCTAACCTTTCAACTTCCTCTTTTTACCCCTAGCCATAGAGACCCAGATCAGTTCAATCATCAGATCATTTCCTTGTGTCCCCAAACGACTTGTTGTCTGGGTTTGTTTGACTACCTGTTCAAATCTTTTTTCCTACAACAGCAGGAGGTTTCTCATTAAAATCAAACCGCATTTAATTATCTGAGTGCAATAAATGGTTTTCACAGATTTATTTAAATGTTATTTGGCTCATAAAATCCAACAAACACGACTGGCCAACGGTAAAACAAGAACGGTGGAAAGAGGGGAAATAATTCAACTGGAAACAGAAAGCATACAGGGAATGGAAGGAACACAGTCCATTTAACAATAAACTGTGGAAGCTGAAGGAAGGCATACACAGGTGACTTGCGCGGCAAACACCAGTTACGCAACTGCCAGCAATAATAAATCCAGTTTACTGTGTAAACACAGCTTAGGTTCGAAGTGTTAACACCCTTAATGCAAATATGCATAGATTCCTCCTTGATGACAAACACATGAAACTACTGGCACGATGCAGAACAGTCTGAACAAGTGTGTTGTTTTCAGATTTAGGTAATAATTTCCTGTTGGAGAAGAGGAAGAATAACAACATGTCACCAAAGCCTGGGTAGAAGAGGGTGAACCAGTCTCAGACACTCTCGACAACATTGCTGATAGAACAACGTAAACGGGGGAGCTATTGCTGTGGAGGAATAACATCTGGTCAAAGCTTTCCAAATGGTCTTGGATCCGTGGACCCTGCCTCTAAGTTTTCAGCATGCTCAGCTGAGGCCAAAAAGCACACACTATTTGTCATAATCCCCCGACCCAAGTGGATTTTTGAAACAGGATGTTTTGTTAATCGCACAATTTCGTAATTTATGCCTAATGGTTATGGATGTGTGAATGCTTTCCATTTCTGTCTTGAGTCACTGTCATGCACTTAAAGGACCAGTGCTTTTAATGGATATGGACGAGTGTCTGTGTGCATTCGTGTTGTCTCACTGTCTTGTACTCTTTCCATGTTCTCTGGAAGTCTACACTGCCGTCTTCCCTGCGCTGGATGACTGTCCATCCACCACCGGCTGTTTCCATGTTGCAATACACCTACACAAGTGAGAAGCGATAGAAGAGGACGGTGGGAAAAACACACATAAGATAATGGAACCATGGCAGTTTCAGTGCAAACACAACACTAGCAGGCTCAATGTGACTCTCAGTGGCTTTAACAAACAATGAAGGGTCATTTGGTCAATTATTCGGTTTCAAACACTCCTTTTCCCAGCTTTTGTGATGAATCATCTTTGGGAATGCTACGCGTCTGTGTGTCCTTCAAACTTAATCAGTGTCTCCTTATCCTTCACCAACTCCCCGGAGATGTTCCTCATGAGAGGGCCTTGTTTCTCTGGGATCAAAGTGGTGGTCCAGACTGGACACATACCAGCAGACACCTGGGTGTAATGGGGCCCTTAACCTTGGACCTCAGTGTGTGTAAGCTGATAATGCAGGGTTGGTGTTCTATCGGCAGCGTTGTTCTTTGTTTTGAGGGGGAGACCCCCGGGTGATGTGGAAAAGGGCTCTCACCTCCGCCGGCCCACACAGCTGAACACACACGAACGCAGCCTGGGTATAATTAGGGCGGCATCCCTGACAGAATCATTTTCCCCAGGACTAGTTCATCGTTTGTAGGATGGATGACAAAGCTCACGCATACATGCACAGAGACATACAAACTGTTCTACTACTACGAAAAGCATTTTTGTCCCATACTTGTATTAACATTCGGTGGTAAAGCACTATCCAGCCAATAGTACAGTTTAGCTTTTCAGATGTCGGTACTGCCATGGCAACTGTTTTTATTTATTTTTCAATAAAATGGAAAAAGTACAGCCGTTTATTCATATTTAAGCTCCTTCTCTCTAACTGGCCCAGTGGCATCATCCCTGTGTTTTAGAGACAGAAAGCAACATAGCAACGTAAATCTTAACTTGAACTTCCATCAGTTATGAGTAGGTGAGTGTGATGTTGATGTAAACACACATGCACCAATTACCCCCCGCCCGATTAGCTCAGTGTCCCGTTTGAACCCACCCGCCACACTCCTGCACTGTCAAAGCTGCCGAGTGTATTTTCAGCTTTGAATATTTGTACAGCAGCTAGCGCCCGTCATTCACACTCATCAGTCCTGTGGTGACTCAGGAGAGAGTTGACTCCCGCGTCAACCCACAGAAAATCTGTGGAACACTGCACTATAAAAGCTCTTGTTAGAAGTGATGATATATGTTCACGTTACAGCAAAAAGCAGGCAGAAATTGTGGCTTCTCACCTTTTTAGTTTCTTGTGAATTTATCTGAATGGTGTAAACTGCATTCTTGTGGAAACCAGCTTGGTATAGGTCAGCACAGTCACTGAACTTCTTGTCTTCATCCAAGTCCTTGGTACTGTTTGGCACAACTGTGGGTACACAAGAAAAAATGTTTTTCTGTAAAATAATATCTCACGAGAGTCAATCTGGACACTTACAGAACATGAAGGAGGTCATTTGATTGGAGATTACGGGTCACAGTCTATTTAGTGAACAGTCACTGGGTGCAGTAACTCCATTCAATGGCTGCTGACCTTAAAGTGACAAATGTCAAATGCATAAAGTATTTATTATTGGGTTGGTTGTTCCCTTTTTCCAGCTCTCATATTTTAAATTCAGTAAATCACCTGGTAACACATCCATACTTACCACACATACATTTCAAATACTTCTCTATTCTAAGTGTTTTCAGATTTGTCCACCCAAAAATACATGATATTACATGAAAGATTAGAGGAACAATTCTGGACTTGCTGGATGCCAGCTCAGCTCAGGTGTTACAATATTTTGTGCGAAAATAAGGCATCAAACAAACACTTCACACACCAGATTCAGACTTAGGAAAAGCAGTGTCGAAATGTTCACGCTGAAACCTTTCATGCAACTTGTCATGGAAACCACGGTTCTATAGCGCTTTAGGAACCGTCCGTTTATTGTATTTAACATCCACGTATCTCTGAGGTGAAGAAATAAAAGGAATCAGAGGCAGCAGCTGCTTGGGGAGATCTCCTACTTTTACCTATTTTGTAGCTGCCAGATGAGATCTGAGGGCATCTGACGTATTAAAAGCAGAAAGGCAGTTCATTGACAGACGATCTCTTGCTCCATGAGACTGGCTCAGACTTTGACAGACCAGCTGCATCCATTTCCATCTGCAGATAATTATGGCGGCACTATTTTGAAACCAAGCAAAGAGCTGAGGACAAAATACTACAAGCTATAAATTTCAAGTTCCTGTTATAACAAGTGGTTTATATTTACTTTTCAAGCTCTTGTTATTTCCTTCCATTTTTTTTACTCTCCTCTCGTATGTCCTCACTCTCTCCTCCTGTTTACAGGGTTCATGTCAGGTTTCACACCATTGTTTTTACTGTTGGAATCATTGGGAAAAAGAAGGCGTCAGCGAACACTGAAATGTGTCAGCTATCCTTTGCCCCTACTCTCATCCAACCCTCCTCAGCGAAGAACCTCCCAGTGGAAGCGGGCTGCTTGTTTGGGTGTACTATCTGAGCATTTTGACAAAGTATTGAGTGTCAGCAACAAGAATCTCCTGCTGTGACAGGTTGACGGAGTGAGCCCTCGCACCCCAGACTCTAATACAACAAAGGGCGGCCCCGTCAGGCGGTAATTTACCCGAAACCAGCAGACAGCAGGGCACATCTCAGAGGGCAGGAGATCAATGTCAGATGAGAACTTTCTGGTATTCAGTGCAGACAGATATTTCACAACTGCCTTTGGTGGAAGAAGATTGTCTACCGAGGGACTAGATGCTCCAGTGTAGGAGCGGCTCCCTTGAACAGCTTGCTGCCCAGCTCTCCAAATATTATTTATGTCCCAATATTTATTTACAGAAAAATATTTTGTGGTTCAGTGGGGACTCATATTCAGCAGGGGGTTCATGTGAAAGGTCCAGCAGGGCTTGGGTGCATAAATCAGTACCCTTAGCCAAATGACTCCAAGTACCAGAACTAAAGTGAGTAAATAACGGAGCTTCATGGAGTGCCATAGACATCAATACTCCCATTGGACCATTATCAATCTCTAAATACGTCCAAGAGTTCAAATGATTTCTGTTTTATTACGATATGAAGAATTCTAAATAATATGAAATGATGTCAGTTACTTATTTTTCACTGTACATTTTACAACAATTGTGATTTCTGGTCCTTGCTTGACAACCTCGCCTGACCTGACGTCTGCATGCGCGGTCTAGCATACGCTGTCCTCCTGAAGTATTCACGATTCATTTAGACCTGAAATGCCAGATGAGTTCAATTAACTCACCAAATATGGCTAAAACATAATGCTTAATT
Organism: Microctenopoma steveboyesi; assembly: GCA_032359275.1. Lineage (NCBI taxonomy): Eukaryota > Metazoa > Chordata > Actinopteri > Anabantiformes > Anabantidae > Microctenopoma > Microctenopoma steveboyesi. The sequence goes on along the minus strand of JAUMHF010000003.1, from coordinate 4,371,786 downwards.
TAACACTGCAAACACCACATATCATATCATAGTCTAGCTCCCTCATAGTCTTAGGAAGGTCACTAAAGTGATGAGCGATAGCTGCACACACAACAATAAGTGTGAACTCATTCTCCCGGTCACTGATGCATTCAAATAACCATGTGCAGCACCAGTCTGAAAAAACGTGGATTTGGATGTGTAACGATGCGGTTCACCCTACTGTCATTTGGAGCCATTAAATAGTTCTAAGCTATGGAACCTTGAAATAAATCCACTGTCTCTGACATTGAGTAAGCAGCTGTAAAAATGATGAATGATATTCATGTAACACTGTAAGAAAAAATACTATTTACTGTAGCAGCCAGAAGTCTTACCTAGCTCTCCAATGCTGAGGTCAATTACCGTTAATAACAGCATGTGGCTCATTGCACCCAAACGAGTTTCACAGAATGATTACAACCTAAACAAAAACTCCACTTTGCATCTGGCCACATCACAAATATCTTCCCAAGTCCTTCTTTGAGCTGCAGCAGTGAAAAACGTGTTGTACAAAAGCAATGTGGCAGAAAAATGGAAAACAAAAAGTATGTAAATGTGAAAATGTAATGTTCAAATTCAGTTTTTGTCATATCATCCTACCCAAAATAAAAGTCAGAAATGATTTGAGTCCACGCTTTAACGGAAATGCTCGGGATCAGCTTTCAAAACAAACCCTAATGCAAGCAGACGCCACTTCATGGCATGAAATTCTACCCCTTTTCTCAAATGAAAACACAAATGCGTTTCCCAAACAAACAACAGCCCTCCCCTGGACACGGAAAAAAAAGAGCTTCTCTGCATCTGTGTTTTAAATGCTGTTGAAAAGCAGGGGCAGGGTGTCAGACGAGGACTGAGATCTACTTATACCTTCACTTCCTTTAGACAAGGCCTCCCCCAGGACCTATTACAGTTTGACTTATTCGGGCTGGGGTGAAGAAAGGAGAGACCTCTGACCCCCATGCCTGCCCCAACCTTCAACACTATAATGGAAAAGGAAAGGACCAACCACAGTGCGGCAGAAGCTATGTTTCATTTCTATCGCGTCTTGTTAATGCTGCCACCAATCATGGAAAGGGGGATGGTTCCGTGTGATCTATCGACCTCACTGACACTAAAAATTGTGAAAAAAATATACATATAAAGTTGAAACATATATTGAAATAAATATATCTTGATAGATTAAAAGAGCAATGTGTGCCAAACATGTTGCATCAGGACACTCACACAGAGATACGTACGGACCAGTTTGGTAAAGATGGTCTCCGAATGTGTCTGATGATTCAATGTGATGCACACAAATCCAGACTAAACAGATCCAGTGCAAGCAGACCTGTGACCTTTATTTCACAGAATGTTAAATTTGAAAAAAGGGAGTGGAATGATAAATAGCAAGCACATGCTAAGGATGTGCAGCGGTTCTCCACTCGTACTCCTTTTGTGCCCTTGTTGTTTCCTGTCTGTCCAGAAGGAAGGCAGGCGACTGTGCCAGAAATCCAGTGGAAGTGACGTTGCAAACAATCGCTTGACACAGGCGTTCATATGAACTCTCCTGTGACCAATGAGATTTAGGACCAGTGTGGGGTTTGGTGTTTAAATGGCTGGACAAGAAAGGTTGTACTGCCGTCTGGTCAAATGAATGGTCAAAGGGGAATTCCCTCCGAGGAATAAAAACAAGTCTATTACTTCAAAATGCCTTGTTTGACATTTTAGTGAAGTTATCTGCAAATAATTTGAGAAGAGTACGATGCTGGTTTATGAGAGTCACCAAATCTCTTTGTCTGTGAGAGAACCATGTTTCTTTCCTCATGCTGCTCTCGGTGACGGTGAATTTAATAGCCAGTGCATTCCTGTGTCACTTAGTATGGGGTAAGCATGGGGTTCACTGAACTAGTGTCATCAAAATGTCATAAAGATCATAAAATCAACGGCGTTGTAGCTGTAACATCTGACCAGGGCAAGAAAGTAATTCAAAACAAGATGAGTTGCCTCACAGTTCAAGTTTTGTACAGCCAATCCACAAACTTTGCATTGCACATTGTGGTCTGGCATTTTCTTGGATTGGGGTTATCACCAGTAGGGGCAGACAGAATTTGGATCAGTCTTTACCAGATGATTGACAAGTTCTTTTCTCCACTGAAACCTAATTATAAACTTTCCTTTTTCCATACTGGACATGTGCATGCTGTTGATTTGGCTTCTGAATTTTAAAGTGAAACAAGTTTAAAAGGGTGTTTTCAGTCAAATGGAAAGTATAAATGAACGCACGTTTCCATCCACTAGCGAAAATTTAACGGTGACATCAACTCATTGCAGAAGAAAAGCGAACCGACTGGAAACACAGGAAACGCACGTAGAAGACATGATGGAACCACTTGCTGTTCGCTGTTTTGTTTTGTGAAACGTTACAGACTCCTTGTCACAGCTGCTTTTTTTCCCCGTTTAGATCATAAAGGTCATTCCTGGCATTTCCACGCTGGTTTTTCTTAACACATAAATTAAAGATGCACATAAAAAGTGATGGATTGAAGCCCACCTTATGAGTTACAGCGCATTCATGCTGGAGGCTTTGAGGATTTCCAAAGTCATTGTAATCCATCATCTGGGACCACGCCGCTAGCATGGTTTAAACCATATCCACTGTTTTGGCAGTCTCCGATTACACCAAAACTATCCAATGTAATCAAAACTAAATAATGCTCAGTGTTCTTGTTTTGAGCTCAACTTCAAAACACTGCCTTGCTTATTGCTGCCTTCATCTAAACCATTCCTGGTATTTCACCGACTGGTGCAGTGCGGGGGGGGAGCTGCTGGGCTCAATCATGTCTCGGCGGTTTCGCGAGGCTTTCCGACTTCTCGGTTTTGGTTAAACATTTGCTTACACTTTTGTGACTCATTTCATCTCTAAGTTCAGCATACAAATGCCAGAATGTGTTCTTATGTGATGACTATTATGCAATGCCATATTTCACTGGGAATTGCTGAAAAGGTTCCAACCCTTTCAACATGAGACACTGATTGGAGTGAGCTTACCTCCATCTTTGGAGCAGAGGTTGAGCAGGTTGTGGACGGTGTCCATCATCTCCTGCTGTTGTCTCTGCAGGGCCGTGCTGTTCCCTGTAGCCCTGCTCAGCTGGGCTTCTAGTTCCCTGATGACCCCACTCTGCCTTCCCACTAAAACCTGAAGACTTCCCTTCTCTTGCTTCAGTGTCTCCAGCTCGTCGTGGTGTCGCTCCTCCATCTCTAACATCTTCTGCTCTAGCAGGCTGATGGAAAAGATAAAAAGTCATGGAAATAATGAAAGGAATATTTTTTGATTAATATAAATCCATGAGGATTCTCTAAATTCATGGGACTTAAACAGTTTGAATATGGTTTTGCATTTTCCTATCAGTGACTCACTTAATCTTATCATTATTCCGACCGCATCATGAAGAGGAGTACGCCGGTTGAAGCTCAATTAACAGATTTTCGCCATTTGTGATATTTGTAACACTTTCAGTCAGTAATTAGAATAAAAATGTACTGATATCCTCAGCGTCACTTCACCACAAATACATTTTTTTTTCTAAAATAACATGGATACACTGATACAAGACATCCACAGAAATATAAACACTGATATCTGTAGATTTGGTTGCTATGTGTTCCCAACACAATATAAACACATGCTCCATCATGCATAATGCAGACTTGTCTGCTGTAAATGGATAAGCTCTTCACTTATCAGGGCTAATGCCTGAAAGACACCAGCTTCGCTAACTGATCATTTACTTGGTTTTGGATCAAGGAAGAGGATTGTTATAAAGGGAAAATAAAATTTGATATCTACCAAATGGAAAAATGCTGAAGCTTAGGAAAACTGCCCCACGATATCTATCTTTATTATCCTCCACAGTCAGAATCAGATGAGACAATGATCTCAAATGGTGTGATTGCAAGTGATTGCAAGGAGTCTCTATGGATACTTGAGTCCACAATGATAAATGCAGCCCAAACATTTTTAAACACTACATCATCTAAATCCCACAGGACCAATCATTGTAAAGAACATGATTTAGACCCATGAAAACATGTCCAAAAGCCCTGATTTTTGCAACAAATGCACAGTGGTCCAACATGGAAAGCATGCTCTGCTAAGTTAGAGAAGGATTTTACAAAACATCATAGAAAATAGGTTTGTATATATAAATTTATTTTGTTTTGGAAAATGGACAAACTAAATTGTCAATGAGAGCTGGTAGCAAGCTTTTGATTTTGTTCCGCAGAGAGCGGTGCATAACCTTTACTCCCAGTCTGTCTACTGTATGTCCAATTTGGTTGCAGTATGGATGGTAGCCAGCACGTGTGGGTTTTGTTTCCTTGAAGTGTGGTCTGTTTACCTGTTCTTGTCATGGAGTTTGCTGATTTCATTGGTCTGGATCATTAACTGTTTCTCCAGCTTGTTAGTGGAAAGAGAGTTTTCCAGCAGCTGGATTTCGAGTCTTGATGTCTGATTCAGAACCTGTAACGGAAAGAAATACATGGGTAGACAAAAATACACGAGGACGTCACTAAACGTATTGGGTTAGCTCCAGTATTACAACCTAAAATCATACATATTTGTACCCTAAAGCACCGGCTTGAGGCACAAAAACCATCAACTTTGTTTACCCAACACATGGTAACACTTAGGAGATATCCATCTATGATATAATGATCTTTTTTTTTTACGTTTGCAATGTTTTAGTGCTTTAGCAAAAATTACGTACTGCCAACTTCACAACTTTCCGTCACCTCCTCTTCAAACTCCATGTAAACACTAAAAGCTGAGCCAAGTAACTGAGTGGAATAGGCATTTACATAGATCACTATTGTCTTTGGCTAATTCTATCTAACCTTTTTTGGGTCAGTTGGATGTGGAATGGCTGGGTTAATGAAGCATAAGAGGGATTCTGAGTGTTGCTGTTTGTGTGTGCATTAGGGAGAGAATGAACAAAAGGGTAAAAGTCAGGGGACACTTTATTTTATGTTTTAAGTGTTTGGAAGCATTTGTATTGGGGTGTTTTTTCAGGTGATACCTGTGTTTCGACGTCAGTTAGCTTGCGTGTTTGCTCAGCTGTCTGAGAAAGAAGATTGGTGCCCATTTCCAACATGGCTGCCGTGTGGTTGTGGACGGCGTTTTGTTGCAGCTGTGCCATCTCTGTCTTCATACTCTCTTTTATGTAGTTCTCAATCTGCACAAAAAAGATGTCAGAAAACATGAAGAAATGCCCAATGACCTAGATGAAGCAGATTTACACTCATATTTTCATGACACAATCAAACATTGTGCTGTTAAATAGATTTACTCTGCTTGCGTATGAACATAGTTTATGACTATTTTATGGATTCTTTGAAACTCAGTTTGTTTTTATCACAGTGTTCTGTAGTCCAGACATTGTACCTACGAAACCATGTTAGCATCATGCACCTATCGCATCCCCATGACTTCCTGGTCACTACTGGACTTTAGGCAGCTTTAAACTGTACATATATACATCTTATGAGCCACAAATGAACATTTAGTCGATTAAGGTCAAAGTGATGTGATCAAGTTTTTGTAATTGTTTTACATCCTTTTGTATCCTTGATACAGTACTAGTATAGAATCATTTGTTCGTTTATGGATATTGATATACTTTAGTTTTATAACACAAATTAAACTGTAAGCATCCACTTGTTCATGTGTTGGCCTGCAATCTAAACTCAATCTAAACTACTTTATCTTTAAAAGATGTTTCTAACTTTTGCTTTGGCTCGTCGTGGGGCTACAACATCAATTCTTCAGAAATACATCCGCCAAGACAAAGATGTTTTAAATAAAACAACATGACATCCATTCTTCACACAGTGAGAAAAAGAAGCTACGTACACAGTTTCTAGTCTGTGCTAGTTTTAGGACACTATGTTAATGGTGTAGATCATAACAGACAATGTACATGAATAATCTCTTGCATGTTAGACTTTAGTTTCATCAATAAAAGCACCTTCTGCAGCAACAACTACCTGATAAATCTGTTACATTCTACAGTTTTAGCAGATAGGCAGGTGTGATTTGCTCGTAAGCCTCCTGCTGCACTTCCCATAAGTCTGCTATGCTGGTTGGGCAGTGTTCCCAAACTTAGTGGTCCAGTTTCTCCCTCATCAGCTCAGTGGTGCTAAGCCAATGCAGAGAGTATTCCAGCATTCCTACTTTCATCTCCGGATAAGTCTTACACAACCAGGAAGAATGCTTAGGGTCATTGTGTTGCTGCAAAATGAAGTTATCAGTCAGTAAGTCACTGCCTTGAGGGAATGTGCTAAAGGATCCTCAGATCATCACGTTTCATTCTCCATGTGCCACTGATGGAGGTAGGCAGCTCTGCTTCTGAGGTATATATATGCTCTTTGTTTCGATCCAAACTCCTCAAACTTGGACTCATCAGCACAAGACTTGGTTCCAATGATCTAATGTAATATTTTCTGCTTATTCGACAACCTCAGTAGAAGTTATAGTAAATATCTAAACATGTTTAATATAAAGTAGGTCTACTTATGTGTAATATTGTATTTACAGGGATCTTGAGAAGCCTGGACAACAGTAAGTCCAGAGGATAAAATTTTTAGGGGGACTCAACCCTTGATGAAAATATGAAATGAATCTGTGTCCAACTGTATGTCAACCTCTGAGAAAACTGACTGTAATGCTAAACCACAAAGACATCGGTAAGTTTACAAAGGTGGTAGAACGTATTGAGCTGCTTTCTTCACAAACTAACAGTGTCCAAGTAAAATATAATTACAAGCAAACAGAAGCTGCCTTTTTATTAATTAAATGCTGTGACTACAAATAGAAATCGCTATCAGCTGCTCGCTTGCGTTACTTTTAGTTTGAAAACTAAAAAAGTTTTTTGTAATTTATTACAAGGTGCAATAATGTTGAGATCTGCTTTTGGAAACTACTACACTGAGCCTCTGGTTTCACAAAATTGTTTGCTTAGACGTAAACACATTTATATTTCCCTGAGTGCAATTTTACACCACGGTATAAAGGTTTAAATGTGGTGCTTATGTCACTGCGTGGCCTCATATAAACTGCCTGCCTTCATAATGATGCTGCCAAACTTCCCAACTGTGGAGACCCACTTTTATTTTAATTGCAGCCCAACACTAGAATAAGTAGAGACTGGTTGGTTCAGACACTTAAGAGATACAATTGGGCTGTTGCTCAGGGAACAAGCGGCTTTGCGCTGCTGAGGACACACTCAAGTTTTGAGCATGTAGAAAGATGAATGCATTTTTAGAGCAACTGGACTGTTCATCATAGAAAGTGTTAAGGTCACTGAATTAACCAGACGGCATAGATTTTTTAAAGAAAAAAAAAAACCCTTAGCTGAGATCCCCAACATCCAGATTCTGTACATTATCACGACAGACCTGTTAAAAACCATTTGCTTAAAAGGCAAGAACAGGATGATCCCTCAAGATGATACTCCCTGCTGTCATTACAGATTAATGCAAACATTTATTACTTTTCCAAAGGGGTCTTGATCTTTTCTAAACAGCAGGACAGAGAGACACTGTGAGAGCTGGAAAACAGTGGGTCTGGTCTATATAAAACACTGCTAGAGCTTTTCTGTTAGCGTACTGCCACATTTCTGCTTATCTCTGACTGTGTGTGGGGGCAGTGATGGTGTTACTGAGGCTGTCTGGTTTCTGGGATGCATTTCTTACGCTTAGGCCTGGATCCATTTCAGACCACTTTAATGGATAAGAAATTTGTGACTATGACACACACCCCACCTCTCTGCAGTATAACAAGCCACGTAGCATCCAATACTTAAGCCACCTTAAGGTGTATTAGACACTCCTCTCCTACATGTCGGGGTTGTGTTCAATGAAACATGCTAGTAAATATATCCATGAGCTATCGGAGATGACGTGCTGTTTGCGTGTGTGCTTTATTGAATGCTGGTTTGCATTAAGATGCCAGGGCTAACCCTAACCCTAACCCGTTTTAAGAGTGTCTTTATTTAAACTATGCCAAAACCTAACGGAGGAAAATGTTATTATGTGATCTAACCAAACTTGCAATTGTGGCTAACGGCTAACTAACTTGCTACCATACGGAGCAGTATTTTCACATTGGATAAGAGGTTATTTAAAAGAAAACAGTTACAAAACTAAAATAGTGCACATCAGCAGTCCAGAGTTTAGGCTAATGTTAGCAGACCTGCCCTACTCGAAGCTTTACTGAAGCAACCACAGCAACCATTGGCTGAAACAGTGTTATGTTACCAAACTCATTAGTTTAACCTAGGTCATATATGCACGTGACACAGTGCATACATGTGCACCACAAAACACGATGGCAACTTCTGACAGGAAGTGATTGCATCTTGTATTTTGAATTTATTCTTTATTATTTTTTGATTCAAAAATAAAAAAACTAAAATGCATGTTCAGTGTATCACATTAGTGCCCAGTTTACCTGTTGGATAAATGCAGGACTCACAGTTAGAAATGCAGTTTTTTAAATCTTTGTTCTTGTTCTCTGTGCTATCAAGGATTTCAAAAACGAAAAAAATGAAGTGGTAAATCTGCAATTGCCATCACATGAGCCGTGCAAGGATGAAGAGCCTGGCAGGCACAGCCGCAGTAACTTTGCTAGTGGTCACTTGTCATCATACTTGGTAGAGCAGGGGCGTGCAGTGAAGTGGGTGGTCGAAGCCCAGCCTCATCGCTGTTGCTCTGAAATGTTAATTCCAGGACACTCCTGAGCCAGAAAGACTGCCATTTGAAAAAACAAGGTATTTGCTGCCAGCACTAGCAGTTCGAAGGCTATTTTTCACTTCTCTTTTAACTCGTTCTTTCTTCTTTTTTTCTTTTGTCTTTCTGTCAAGATGATATTGTGTTCCTGTCAATTGCGGTTCGGTTGTGCATTTCCAAGGATACATTGAGGCTTGTGTACACAACCTGAAAACAAACCAACTGTTCCTCTTTATAAATCACAGAGTATCTCTTTGTTTAGCTTGAGGTGCCCAAATTTGTTTGGCAGGGTAAAAGGCACACCATTTTCCACCCTTCAAAGGTTTTCTGTCACAACGGTTTGTCAACAGGGCAGAAAATAAAAGAAAGTGAGAAAATCTGGCTAATGATAGCGTTTTCAAGAAAGGGGGTTTGTTTCTTTAGGGAAACCAATCAGAACTTCTAACCCGAGGGCAAATGTTTTGGCCAAATTGATTTTCCAGAGTCATTTTGTCAAACATTTTGTGCAAACTGTGTGACCAGTTAAACCATTAGTCAGTTAGGAATTCGCATAAACCACAACTTGTAAAAAGTGAAAAACAGAGTGACAACTGCAAAATTGTTATGTGTTTAATTTTTCAAAGGACTAATGAGCTATGTAAATGGATAATTTGATTTAAGTTGAAACAATAGAAAACCACAAAGGCTTGAAATCAAAAAGGTCTGAGTAAAATGTCATGAATGTCATGCTAAATCATATTCTGAAACATAAATTGGCAGCAATGTGAGTAGTTGAGTCAGATTTGAGATTTAGCAATTTGTGAGGTCAATCCAAAAATAAAAAAACCCTGAGAAATGAAAAGAGCGTGGATGTCACTGCTTTTAGACTCCTCTGGGAAAATAATTTACTTACTTACTGAATTTCAAAACATTATGCCATGCATGCTTTTAATGTTATCGTCATTTCTCCCATCAGACGTCAGAAGTGTGATCTACGTTCAGTTTTGTCTCACATTAAACCACGTACCATCAGTTTAAATCAAATACTCTGACAGTGTTATGTCTACATGGCATACCTTCTATGATTAAGCACAAGCTGAAGGGCAGGATGAATGGGACTAAGTCCTCTGTATGTCATTAGGATGAGAGATAAAAGCACTCTAGAAATCAAACGAGATATATAAATTATAATGTCATTTTAGTTCTAAAAAGCACAGACTTTCTCCTAGCATCGGAAACAAGATGCAGCATCTAGAAATAGGTGATTGTTACTTGTTTTCAGTGATAAAAATTCATTCTGGGAATGAGTTTTACTGGATTTACTGTAAGACTATACTAATAGTGTCACATAGGTTAAAGTCAAACCAGCTGCGTGTTTAGAAATGTATTTTATATTCCGCAGAGACAAAGATGCATGTAAAATTTGATAACATGCAAAGAAGTATGACAAAAGCAAACCCAGAAAAGCCAACTTCTGTGCAGCCATCATCCAAAATACAATCAAGCGCAGAATCAAACATGTTGTGATTTCTATTATGTCTGATGCAATGATCACAACAGAGGTGATCGTGTGGTTCAGTGAAAACAAATAAAAACAAGCAGAGCTTACACATGAATGTATATTTTCACAAACTCTTCCATTCTAAGTCTGTTCTCTAATGTCACAATTGGCCCAAAAATTACTCCAATTAATTATGCGTATCTGGCTGTATGGGAGAGGAAGTACAAGCACTCACCCAAGTCATGGGAATGCGTAACTGAAGCCAAACAACCAAACAAACTCAGACCTGGTCATTCATTCAAAGGCCCTGATCTGTAGTTACTGTGCACAGTTGTCACTACTTCAGGACATATCTAGGAAGGAATGATGATGATTTTTTTTGTGTCAGTGGCTACAGGACATGTCAGTCTGACCTGTTCCTGGTGCACACAGAGATACAGCAAAGCCATCGTCCCACACGGGGCATGTTTACTGCTGAAGGATTTAGATGATTGATGATTCCAGTGCACCCTCTCAAACATCACAGCAGGGGATCCTTCTTCAAAAATGTTCCAGAAATTGTTGCAAAAAGACACATTTTATATGTGCTTAGCCATGACAGAAATATCTGTGCGTACTCTGCTGTATGTTAAATCACTTTGTCTTCTGGTTTCAGGAGAATAAAAAAAAGGTCCCGTGTTTCTAGAGCCACTTTCTATCAAACCAGATGTCTGATCTAATCAAAATGAACGGGCATCTAATGAGAGTTGTTTTCTCCTTCAGCGTTACAGTTTCTGTTTATCTTTCATCCTAACATCCCATTAGGTGAGGACTTCATAGTTTATAAACCTCTCCCGTAGTCATGCAGGATTACAATCACTGAAACATACGTCAACGACGGCTCTCTCTCACTTTCTCTTTCTCTCTCTCGTCGTTTCTTTCTCAAAATGTCTGTTTTACTTTGTTTCTGTCACCAAAGATGGGATGGGGCTATTAAATTCAATATTTCTTTTCTACTTTCCTACTGTTGCCTCGGTAGTAGCTAATACACACAGAGCTATATGTCATATTAGTGACTTTACAAGGTACTTTACTTTACTGGTGGTACTATGGAGTATGTAAAAAGAAGAAGAGCCGGAAACGAGGTGCAGTAGCCTGACTTTCATCCGCACATGGAACTGCTTCACTCTGACCTGTAGTTCAGCACAGCTGTTGGAGAGGAGGAAGATAGACGCTGCTGTTAATGACAACATGCAGCTCATTCATAGCCGCTCCTGTATCACTGCCACGCTGCGGCATTGGAGACGTTTGTTGCTGATGATGGATGAAAACGCTGATAGCGTTCATGTTTCTGTGTCGTACAGATGTTTCTAGAAAAGTCGCAGGATAAATATATTAAGTGAGTCATTTATCTAAAATCAGCTGAAACAATCTGCCAAAAAGATTGGAAAATGATGATAAATAAGACCAAGGGGAAAGAAGGAATTCCTGTTCTTTGATGCCCCAAGGGTTGTGTTTATTTTTCGCATTTTGATGCCGAAGTGCACAAGATGCCTCTATAAACACAATCAAGAGAAAAGCAAGAACAGAGGATGAATCAAATGATACAAATGGTGCAACTAAACTGTGATCATTACGCTCAGACAACAAAGCAAAACATCCTAGAACATTACGGACCCAGAGTTATACATCATTAACCATGCTTATGAGCAGAGATCAATAGTGTTGCCAAGTTTTTGCCAAACCCAACAGCCCCCACTGTCATGCTGTAAGCCTGGATTTCTCAGCCATGCTAAAGGAACCTTGGGGTGAAACTCAACATCACTCTGGTAAAACCCTTGTTTGGATTAATGCGTATCGGCTGTCTAATCTCACATGAAGCGCAGGTCTACTCCCAACTATAAGATACGTTGTGGAGGACTGGGATCCCCGCTTCCTAATTCTCACCGAACACGGAGGGGTGCTGGCTGTGGGTTTGGCGATATGCCAGGAAAGTGATGTAAGGGCCTCAGCGGGCAAGCAAGGTCTCATATTCCTTTTGTTGAGGACGGATTTCTATAGAAACGATTAACATTATCATCCTTCTTTCCTAGCACAGGACATAAGGTGTCTTTCTGTCAGAGCTTCAGAACATCTTATCTGACCCTTCGCGGGTCATCAAAAGCCATTTCATTCTGCGGACTCACACAAAAGTGTCGCACGAATGGACATGTGCGACGCAGGTTTGCCATCTCCAGAGGATTAACCTCTCCATCTCAGGACTGTTGCAAACACATCAGGTTAAACAAACACCAAGAACCACTTGTAACTGTTTGTATATTGGTTATAAACTCAGGTCCAAAACGAACATCCATCAGCTTTATAAGAGACAGATTTACGAGAAAGTTCCCGTTGTGTCGCCGTACAGCTGAACGTTCGAGGGCTGGTTTACAATGGACTTCTACATCAGCTGCGAAAGTGCAATGTTTACAAGATTTGTTTTTCAATTGACAGCACGTGTGTTCATTGTACGTGAATTCAGATCACGTCTGCTGGTATCTAAGACGATGACGAGACATTATTTGACGCCCACTTTTGAAACATGTGGCAAAGTTAGGACTCAATTTTATGACAGACACAGTGTTGTGTTTTCCATTAGCTATTAAACACTTATTCTAGCAGTGCACCCAGTGAAATAGACGTGATTTAGGTTCTTCTGAGGACTTGTGATTGGTTCTGTATGTTTTGAGGTTGCCATATTTGAACAGCGGGGGACCAGAAATCTGTAGGGTAACCCACTTTAAAGCGACTCGTGCCAGCTCCAGCCCTTGTATTGTGTGGAATGTGAAAGGCCTGGCTCGGGTCCCAGACGAGGCAAACGCGGCTCTGGACAGCGTTAGAAGTGTGTTTCTGTTTGCAAAACATGCATGCAGATTTTTGGGGTGTGTTTATGTCTGCATACGCGTCCATATTGTTTTGTTTGCAGGCTTGATGAGGTGTCGCGCGAATCACACAACAAGACATAACACAATCAAGTGTCCAAACCACCCACACAAAAAAAACAAAACACAGATTGCTGTGCATATCTCCAGACTGCGTTCCGTGTGAGTCTGAAACTGTAAGTTAACTCTCAGCAACAGCAGCTCTCCTATGTCACCCACAACAAAGGACCAGAGACAGATTAAATAAATAAGTGAGGTATTCTTAGATGTGATATGGAGGCCCAGCGCTCCTATGAACCATAGAAAAACAAAGAAGCCAGCAGTAAGTCATTTGAAGACCTACGTATATAGCGCACTCTGCAAAGGAGTCACACTGTCCGTCCAGCATCTTACACTTTGCCCGTGTCTTTTTTTTTCCATCTCTGTCTGTGCTTCATAGATTCAAGCATCTATTTGTGATTCCTGTGTTTTCTTCTTTCTTTTTCTGTGTTTCTTGAAGCGACAGCAACAATGGATCCGCGGGGGACGAACTCCAAAGGAGGTGAAATGGTTCCGTCCTCTGAAACCTCTGGAAGGCTCCCCAGCGTTGACGGACAAAGACATCCACTCAGAAAGCAACATCTGTCAGGGAGAGTCGAAGCAACGCTGTAGGGAGAGTCTGCCTCAAAAACAGCATGTCGGGAGACTTCAGGAATTTTTCCTCTCTACTTCACAGACTTTACGCAATTAAGTTTGGGATTAATCGTTTTCATATACAATGGGATTCATGAGAGAACCTACACTACACCTCAGAATTAAAAGAACATAAAATGGGGCATGTGGCAGGAGCATTTAAATTTACAGTGCATTCAGCTCTTTCATTCTCCTGTTCCCTGCCAGAATCAGCAACACGAGACATGCGTGTTATCTTTTCCTGGAAGCGAAGCAGCTGTAAAAAAGTGACTGACACATTGGTGTAAATTCACACTGTGTAGACGTCCTATGGTATCTACCGCAAGCGGCTCAAAATCTCAAAAATGTTTTTGTTTTTTAATGCCGTTTCACTTCCTGCGACCTCAATCAAACCAAAAATGAATCTGAAGTCTGGAGGAAAACAACCTGCAGCAGATACGAGCGAGTACTATTATCATCTGCTCATTCAGAAACACAAATACTACAAAGATAACAGCTGTTTGGGCAGCTGAAATAAATTCAAACCCAGTTGTGATTTGCTGCGGTCTGTGATAACACCACATTACTTGCCCACTAACTGTGTACTTAGATTGGCTGTAATGTCTAATGTTTCGCTCTATCTACGCTATTACTATCTAATATTTAGCCCATAATCACTCAGCCTTCGCAGTGGCGGCGATACAGCCACGAACCTCGTGCTTTTGGCAAATCTCCTGACCATAGGTTACACACTCAGTACTAATGACTTCCACTCGCCTGCCCGAAATAATATTATTCATAGTCACTCGTTTTAAAAATGCATTTTTCTCGTTTCAGCCGTTTTGTAGGAAAATATTTAAAACAAACCCAACACACACACACACACACACACACACACACAGCAGAGCTCTCACCTCCACTGTACATAATTATTACTGAGGTCTGTGTCGAGATCAAACAAACATTTTGTCATTAATTTGTCATAACACAAGAAAATGTGAGCTCAGTTGCGGGAAAGGTGGCACCTCTCTCAAGAGTTGAACAGTTCTTCTTTTCATTTGCATCACAGCAGCGCAATGCAGCAAAAAACAGATAATTCCTCACGAGTGATGCTGATGTTCTCTGTTCTAGGTTAAAATGTCAGTTTTGTATTTATAGCTTGTTGAACTGTTTCCCAGTGGCCTAAAAAAATGATTGAATGAAGGTTTAAACAGATCACTTCCGTACCTGAGCACCTACGTTCATATTAGCTCAGTAACCGAATGAAGAAAAATGACTGGGGTGAAAATACTCGAGGGCACATGGAAACACAAACATATCAAAGGAAATTCTCAATTTATTCCACAGATGCACCAGGGGGGGGGGGTGCCAAGCTACAAGCTAGCAATGATGTTTTCAAAAGGGACGTCATAAATCCTAAATGCATTCAGCAGAATTTATAACCCTGTAATTAAAACAAAATAAATCCCATATAAAGTACTCACATGGGAGGTATTCACTAAAATGAATGACGCTTTATGACTGCTATAATATACACTGGACAGATTCAAGACACTCAGGAAATAACCATGAAATTCACTTCTCCATTCATTAAGCTCTAAACAGACATAGGTGTACAACACCTGTCTGCCCAACATCCAAACTCTGAGCGTGTTTGGGGCCACTGGCTGGACTGAAATATGATTTCTGAAAAAGGGCCATAAAACAAAGTGGCTTGTCACATTAGTGTGATAAAACTACTGAATGCTCCTTTTCCTGAAAATCAGCAAAAAAATTACAGAGTTTGGCTCCCTTCCTACGTCCATGTGGAAATACTATGGCATAGTGCGAATCGTTTTTTTTCCATATTCCCATGACATGCGAAGCACAACGCTCTGTTTCCCTTTCACTTTCAGTCCTAGTGCAAATGCAAGAAAGACTGAAACTTTTCTCTGCGTTGTTATTGAAGTGTCCTTCAGCTATTTCCATGGTTTCCCTTTTAACACGTTCTGGGGTCAGGAAAGACAAACGTTTTTATTCCTTTGAGCATTTCCTAGTCTTTCTGCCTCATCCGATTGTTGGTTTTGGCCCACATTTTTAGTGAAAATAAACCCTCGTAGAGGAAGTCACCCCTAAATAGGCACGCTGTGTGGCCGTCTGATAGCATTAGGTGGAGAAACATAGTCACTCTTTCTCATACGGAAGGGAAACATGCTGCTGCCTACTTGTTACTATAAACCACTGTTAATCCACCAGTCATGTTCATCAAGTGGCAGAATGATGGGAATTTCACAGGGATAAGCCAACAGCAGTAGTCCCCCCCCCACCCCCCCCCACCCCACTTCGTTCAACCGCTTAGTTTGTCACAAAGCGGTTCCCTCTCAAGAAACATTGCTCTCAACCACTTTCTACTGCCTCCACAGAAACGGGATGATTTATTTCTACTATATTTATTCCCAAGAGCAGGAACAAATGTTGGCTTGCTGTATTTCTAGTTGTGCCAAACTTGGATTGTCCTTGAAACATTTAAAAAGAAGGAAGGATATTCTCGTAACGTGCTGTGCGGCGCATGTTTCATCAGCTTTCTCTGCCTGTCAGTAGAGCTTTGTTTGAACCGAAGCTTTCCAGCTGTATAAAAGCTGGTAAATAATCAAAACAGTTTTTTAATGGAGTCATTTGCTTTATTGCCAACAGCTGGATGATGAAGTTTGATAAGCTGAAAACACAGGGACAACTTGAAGCGTAAAGACCTGAGAAGAGGGGAACCACTAGACTATCAGAACAATACACCAGGTTCAGCCACAGCTCTATAAATCACTTGTGAAGCCAGTCGTGGGCCGGGAAGAGAGGGCGAGATGAAATGTTGTTTTAGTTCGTAAGTCAAATATAGTTTTTTAGCAGTAACATTATGTAACTTGCAATTGTTTTCTGTCTGGTATGTAAACGTAGATCGTTGAAGCAATCACACTGTGAATTTAGAAGCTGCCTTTGGTCAGTGAAGCACTTTCAACCAAACCACGACTTTACTCTCCCACTTGTCTCCCAAGATACACATCATTTGTTTAACACAGACAAGAATAAATCTGTAGAAAAAAGTCATTTTGTTTATCATCCATCTTCATAGCATTGTTTTACCATCTTGATTTATATTCTCTATATTGAATCTGTTGGTCCTCTTTTGATTATTTTCGTCATTCAGGCTAAGTTCTTTTAGAAAAGGTGCTGCATTACAAGACGTTACAGTTACTATAATTCAACGCGATTGAGCTGGTTCCACGCTGCATTTCCTCTCTGAGATCAAAGTCAAGCTTGACTCAAGCACCTCAAGTTGTGGGCAGGAACTTGCACGCAAACACAAACCACCTTTGACTGGTCAAGAATGTTATCAGGGTCCCTATAGTCTATGCTGCGTTAAGGAAGAAACGATCTCAGACTTAAAATGCTTCTCCAGCAGCTGTTTGTTGCGTCACTTTGTCTACCCCCTACAATGGACCGAGCACCCAGGCACGGGGGTGCTATCTGGAATGTTCTCCTCCATCAGTGGCTGTTGGAGTAACATCGGGGCGAACTTTGTCTTAGACGAGCTGTAAAGATGCTAGTGCGATTAAGACAGATAGACTAGCCGGGACACTTAATCTGCTGTCCAATGAAAAATGTTAACTGCATCCTGATGCCCCCCTCCATGCTGTGTAATTAGCCTGCATTACCACTGTTTATTTAAGCGCCCCCCCCCCCCTGTAATGTCTACGCCAATTCTTTTCTTATGCTCATCTGTCAACTGTTTGCTTGTGTATAGAATAAATGTTATTTTAATTTTAACATATTGGATTGTTAAAAATTAATTTTTTCCTGAATACCCGCATGACAAGAAAGAGAATATTGAGTAGTAGAAGTTTTCAAATGCTCACATTTTTACATCTGAAGAGAAAGTTATTCTAGAAGCCCCATTAGTCAAACCTTCAGTCAACCAATGCTGTCACTGTGTTTTTATAGTATCACTTGTACTATCACAGACGGATGAGGTCCACTGAGCAAAGATAAAGCCGGTGTTATTTCACCCCTGGCCTTTCTTGACACACGGGCCACTTTTGGGAGCCATACAGGAACACACTCAGGTTGTCTTGATTCAAACGGTAGAAGAAGGAAAAAGAGTTGCTTTTTAAAAGTTTGGTAAATGATTATCATTGTTCGAGTACGTAAAAACTGTTTGCAGCACATATTTTTTCACGTCTCTGCCAAACGTAAAGTTAAATACACACACGGCAGTGAAAAACCCTGAAACACTGAACAATAAACCGTCTCATTATTATGATTATTATGAATTTGTGCTATAATCTCAAAGTGATTCTGAGATAATGTTTCATGTGGATTTGGACATAGTTGTTTATGCTCTGTAACTTAGATAAATTGCAATGACTATGTCCTTCAGCCTGAGCAGTGAGAGTTTACTTTCTGGGGGTAGAGAAAGAGCAGTCACGCAGCAGAGTAGCTCACTTTGAGAGGACTGATTTCAGTCAGTGACTCAAGGTATTGATGAAGTTTAGATTGATTTATTGCCTCGGTTCCTGTTATCTGTGTGCATATGCTTCTTGTTACTTTAGGTTGTGCTGTAGACAAAAATAAACCATTAGCTTTATGTAATAAATCGCAGACCAGACCTGCTAATCTTATTTGAGAACGACAATATTATGGAGAGCGGAGGAGCAAGTGGAAACGGTTTCGCAGAGTTGGGAGGTTTGTTTATTTGATTCACGTATTCATTTCTGAGAGATAGTCGTGCTCTCTTTGGAGACACAAAGTCTCAAAGCTTAGAAAAGCAGGGTGGCTGCCAAGCCATATCAGCGATGGCTTCAGTGTTCACAAGTCATTAGCATTACAGTAGAACCATATTTGAACATGGCAAACATAGAGGTGGCTCTATAAATAAATGGTAATGTTGTCACTAAACAGTGTGAGGTCAAACATAATGAGTATCGCGTTTGTTTTCACTTCATAACATAGTTATAGATTATTCTCTGTGATGTGAGTATGCGTTTAGAAATTACATTCACACGTCCTTGAGTTGAATAAATAAAGAGAGCTTTCTCTTTCTCTTTCCTCCTCTGAGTGTCTCTGGGGACTCTCTCTGACTTCCTGCCCACTGGAGAACAGGGGGTGACTGACATATAACTACTTCTGCTCTACGACCAGCGCGACTTGACTGGACATCTGTGGAATTTACTCAAATCCTAGTTTACTCAGGAAAAATGGATCTGCGGATGGGCAGAGAGCAGCGGACAAAGACTCGATGTGGATGCCGTGAATGTCAGACAGCTGTGTGACGTCCACACTGGAACTGGAGTTCAGTACAGTTACTGTACACAGTTGCATAACAACATATCAGGCTTAATATAAACTGAGTTGGTAATTCCCGCTTCTGCATTAATAAATGTAGACGCACATTTTGTTATTGTTCTGCCTAACTGTTGTCAGATGTCACCTTAACCGCAATGTGTTGTGAAGTTTTAGAAATGCGAAGAAATGTCATTTCTCTGTGAGGAAAACAACAACAAAAAAAAAGCTCAACTCTGAAAGCACATAAAATCTTCTGGTGACAAACAACATGTAAACTACTGGAAAACAGCAAACACTGCTTAGTTTCATCTGAGAGCCTCATGCAGAAACCAAAACAAGTCATCTGAAGCCACAAACAGGCGCTCTGCAGAGACCACACGCCCACGGGAACACTAATATTTTAATCACGTATTAGAACACAACTGGCACAAAATGGACATAATCTGGTGCAGAGATGTTACAGATGAGATTCACTGACCAACTTTTTTCAACATGGATCTAATTATAATGGGAACATTTGACTGCATTCCTGGTTTAGTGTACTACTGGGAAAACAGGATCAACCAGTGAACCACAGGCCACTATTGATGGTAAAAGGCTTCTCTCCCGTGAGATTTTGGGATAATTGTTAAAATGAAAGTTGCTTCACACTGTTTTCCACGAAGGACCTCCTTACCTTATGCAGCCATTGCGTGTAGTTCTCCATGATGTGCTCGAGCTGCTGGATCTTCTGGCTGGAAAAGTCTGGTTCAGACGGTGGAGCGTCCCTCTGGAGAGAGTTGGCGTTGTGCTGCGGGCTGCCAGCTTTCGCTTCCCTGCAGGAGCCTCCTCCGGCTCCTTCTCCCTCTGGTAGGATGAACGTGTAGGTGCACTGGCCGTGCTGGATCTTATGAAAACGTCTGTTGCTGTTGTTATTACTGCTACTTCCTCCGCTATTGCTGCTACTGCTGGCGCCACCTGTGCTGCTGGTGCTGCTATCCGTCCCTTTCCTTTGCTCCCCTCCTCCGCAGCTCACAATGGCCAGAAGGGCCGCCAGAGAGAGCAAGTGGTGGCCAAAGATGTAGCACAGCATCATATCGGCCCGAGGAAGAAGTTGCAGGTGAAGTAGGTTCTTGTATCTTTAGATGTTTTGTCCTTGTTTGGGCAGATGTTTCCTTCAAAGCTGGATCAGAAGACGGTGAAGAACACCGTTAGCTTGAAACACGTATCATCCATCCTTCAACTGGACCGTCAGCATTGAAAGCCATGTTCATAGATACTTTCACATGCTAGGTTTTCAAATTCCTTTTAAGTTTTAGTCCTGGCAGGAACAGTTGCACACATGTCTTGCAGTCTGACAGCTTGCGTTTAAATCTTGATGTTCCTCCAGTAAATCAAAGCCAGACACAAGACTGCGGGCTTGCATCTATCAGTCTGTGCATTTAAAATAGGTGTGGGTGAGCTGGAGTGGTGTCGTCAGACCTCCCCGGGTTTGTCTGCCTGCACTTCCTCCTCTGCTCTCTGACTTAACGACTGGGGAGAGTGAGAGAGACGCTCACTCTGAAGAACAGTTTCAGGCTCCCAGCACACTCTGCGCCTGCCCCTTGCAGAGCCTGTAGGAATGTGAGTATGTGCACAGTGTGTGTGTGTGTGTGTGTGTGTGATTCTGGCAGATCGTGGGACCCCAGCACAGAGGATGTGCTTAGACTATGGGGATCATTTTACAAGCTCTCTGACTGCTGGTTCATGTGGTTGACCTGCCTTATTGCCTGTGTGCAGTTTGAAACAAAATAGTCATATAAGCGTGTGTAAAATTGACCTGCTCGTGTGATACTGAGCTGCACCCGTCCATACTATAAAGCGACAGGTGCTCCGTTACCAGTAATTACCAGTAGTTCTGCACTTGATATGACAAAAATGTCAAATATACTGATCTTTTAAGAGCGATTCACGCATTTGATTCAGATTTTTACAGCAATTTATTTAAAAAACAGCAAATTGTAATTTTGTCTATTTACTGAAGGACCCATATATTTAAAAAAATACCAAAGCATCTACTACTTCATCCCATGTTTTCCTGTTTTTGATTCTCAGCATTTACTGCAACGCCTGAAATGTGACTTTAAGCATTATGACTTTAACATTATGAAGCAGTATGTCTTAAACATTAGGCTAAACTGGCACTGAGTGAAATAACTAAACATGTTTCATCAGCGTAGCCCCAAAACTGAAAAACCAGCTTGATTTTCATACAAAACTCTGCATAGAGCTCTGGTTTCAATATTTATTTTCAGTCTTTCATCCGCCCACTATATGCTCATTACATGCGCCGAGTGGCTTCATTGATTTCATATACAATATGTCTCTATCACACACACCCTCTATTATTATTCCGAGAAAACAAAAAGTGAAATCCAAGAATGAGCAGAGGAAGAAGGAATGTCTCTTCATCATCTGGCCATAAAAGTGAGCAGCGTGAGGACACACAGCACTGAAAGGACCTGGCCAAAAGGTGAAGTCCTTGTTACGGACACTTCATTAAAATCTCCAATGTGGGCAGACACAGCTGTCTGAACTCTGAACGGACTTCGACATTCTTCTTTAGTACGAAACCAATGAATAATTTAAGTGTGTCTTGAGTGTCAATATGTTTTCATGATGCACGTACTAGATATGAGCGGTTCGGTGTGGGTTTGCTGGCTATGCTGCACACGCACTAGACGTTTATGTTTGTGTTTGCTGGTGTGTGTATTCAGTGCATGGGGCTACAAAAAGACTGGGCCCTCGGCCCCAAGATAACAACCCCCTTGAATAATCGAGACTGGCCAAGGCACAAAGCATGTGCAAATATCTCTGGGAGCGTTTATATTAGACGTTTACGTACTTTGCTGGTGTCCGAAAAATCTGGGCGCCAGAAACTGTGTCCAAGGGAAACTAAGTGGGAGATAATCACAACCTCTGGGCAACTCTGGGTTGACAAAATTAAAGAACTACACATCTATGAACAGCTACACACAAATCCCACTGATGTAGAGAAGAAATCAGAAGGTCAGATGTTACATCTGTCGGTGAATGATGAATCAACCTATTTGCTAAAGTTCACACCCTGGATAACATTTAAGAAATCATAAGTTCATGAACATACAAACAAAAAGGCTGGAGAATTATATCTGAACATCTGATCTTACGTTTCAATATGAGCTAGTTTATTCCTTCTCTTTATCTGCTTCATGAAATCAAGCTACCAGCATATTAACATCGATATCTGGTTATAAATCACGACAGCTCTTTAAAGGCTCTCACTGTGCTCCACTGAAAAAACATCTCCAGATAATGTCCTAGCTTGAGACCCAGCATGTCCAGAAATAGCTTTGGGTCGTCATTGCAAAATTTAGTACGCTACAAAACATACCAATCAAGCGGAAACAATGCCAAGCTCTGCTGAAACAAATTCTGTGCTTCGTCTCTGCAAATCCCGAGGCTTGACAGTCAGCGAGTCAGACGTGGCAACATCTGAAACCTCTGCAGGAGAAAAGTAATACATGCAGACCTGAAGAGTTTGACAGCCATGAACTCCTACCCTAGACGTTGGCCTTCTGCAAGTGCATGCCTCACCTTTAGGGGGGGCAAACTGCGCCGCTGAACTTCGGCAGAAGCTTTCCGTATTAAACAGCCCATTCTGTGGAAAATCCCACATTAGCTGTGGCTAACGTCCTCATACTCTGAGGCAGGAGAAGAATTTGGGGGTATTTGCAGAGTGGGTGTGAAACCTCTAGAACTATTTTCATGGTAAGAGTGGATTGGATGGTGTTTATTTGACATTATTATAACTTAGTGCAGCTGTCTCTGCTGCTTCCACAGAATCTCTATGATCCGACTGCTGTGTCCTTGTAACTTACTCCAATACTGTGTTAAGTGTGGGGACTAAAAACATATTAAAAATGAAGTAAATGCTGTGGCCTTCTCTGCAGTAGTACTGTATGAGCTGCAGTATACAGACACAACGTGCTGTAGGTCCCTTTTGTGTGGTTATTAAAAGGTTAATCTCTGATAGGAATACATATGCTTTCAGTAAAATGTGGAAAACCCTATTGTGCAACATCAAAATAAACATTCTCCTATTGTGCTGGCTTGATTTGACCTGTGTGTGAGTGAATGGTGTAACCTTAGCTCTGGACTGTCCCGTGCTGTTCCGTGCTGCCTGTTCCACATACATCCAGCTCTCAGCCGGTTTAATAAGATGCAGTAATCATTTTGCGTGTGACAGTCAGACAATGTGGGTCATGTCAGTTGTGAGAAGCCTCCAGGCAGTTGGCCTTCATTAGAATCTGACTTTTATTTGTGAAATTTCTGAGAGGACATTTTGCATAGTTCAACATTAATTTGACTGACGCTGTCGTCCGCATGTAACATGAAACTGAATAGTTTATGTGGGAACACTTATTCCAGGTCTTCCCCGTGTGGCCACCTGAATGTGGTGTGGGGAAAAAAACAGTTGAATCTATCTTTTAGTAGCAATTTATTACAGTTCCCTTTGGCTGAAACTGGAATTAAGGTAAAGCCCAAGGTGGAAAATTCAAATGTCTTGTCCCCACGCTAGAGAGGTTGATTAAGTGCGCCTCCAAAACGAGTAATTCAAGCACAAATTCTTCCCACTGGAGAAGCTGAAGTGGTTTGTTCAAGTAATTTTGTTTGAAAAATGACTCAAACAATGAATCAATTATCAAAACAGTTCAGGTTGTGTATAAATGAAATAAAAACTATTTAACTGATTTAATGAGCAATGCCTCTAACTATATTAACTAATCTTAATCTAACTAATCTTCTTTATACCTGGAATTCATATCATTCACACTATTTTTATCGCTGGACAGACCACAGAGTCACCGACTGTGGCCTGTTTACAGTTGGCCAAAACAGCCAAAGCGTTCCGTTTGACTCCGACGACTAACCGCAGCAACGAATTCAGACGCGCTTGAATGGTTCACACTCAGTGTTTACCAGTTTCTTTCAGCTAGCAAAATTGGAATTTGATGAAACGGTTGCATAACCAAGCCAAAGGAGTGATGGCACCGCTTCTTTTGCCTTTAAGCTTTTGTCATGGTAATGGTGGTTAAAGTGCAAACACACACACACACACACACAAACAAACACAGTGTCATGGTAATACTGAGCCACTGCCAGCATCCTTAGCATTAAGTCATCGGCAGAGAGATCTGCTCGCAAGTGCTAATGCGGGTCACTCTGTTGTGTTACTCTCCTGTTTTGAGTTCAAGGCTGGTCTGTCATATTCTAAGCTCCTTCTGAAAGATCCTCCGTCTAATCTGCGGGGACCTGGGGAGGACGCTAATCTAACAAACAATACCGTTTAGAAATAATGCAGAGGCTCAGCCTACAACTGTTCTCCTGACAAACAAAAGGATTGAGGGGAAGAAGTAGACAGTGTTAAACAGAGGCTTGTCTGACACCTTTTGCTTTGCTGTGCTCTGCCCCTCTGGAGAGCAGAATTAAATGTTGAATCCTTAATTCCAAAAAATGAAGAAAACATATCACTGACTAAAACTCGGTAGTTGAGGGTTTTCAGCCCTGCTAGTGGCGAGGCTTTCTATTTTGCTTTCATTGATAGTAAAAGAGAACAAACGGGAAATTCAGAGGATGCGGGAGAGGAGATGTAACAGGCAACATAGGCCCGCCCCCAAACAGCTGAGGTCGCGGTTTCATGGCATGTGTCCTAACCATTCAGCTACCAGGAGCACGCTGGTAGTCTCATGATGGTTACTATGCACGCCATGCATGCGTACCACACTAAACCATCTTAATTACAACGGAGTGGAAACAGTCATGTGTGGCGGAGGCTAACGACTCTTGCAACTCCCTCACTGTTGCTCCACAGCTAAAAGCAGCACAACGCTTTCACTCGCTGTATTCTGTGAAATACATCAGCTTATATTAGACATATCGGTACAAACTCTGGCTACGTTGACCATTCTCCCTCTAGCTCCAGGATGTGGTTTAATATTTGCAGATGAAATTACAAGTTCTCACCCCTGGAAAACATGGTAATAACTTTGGTTACCTTTCTGCGATTACATTTTTCACTCTGGCACCATTATCAGTTCCCATTTTTCATTTGGCCAATTAGAGTTAGCGTTTCACTTCCTGTCTCCAACTGTCACGGGGAGCATGTTAATACTTAAAGCTGTGCGATGCAGCTCTATATCACTATCACTAGTCTGTTGAGTCAAACCCTTACTGACAACACACACATAAATACACAGTACTTAGCAGTAAAGTATGTTAGATTGTCATCAGCGCTGACTCAAACAGATGATTTGACGGACGTCCCACACAAACCACCGTGACACATTCCTGCCTGAAGCGATGATGTCAACGCGATGGAACCACTCGCAGAGTGACACCACAGAGCCATTAACTCAAGGTGGCTGTCATTCTACGTTATCCCGCGGGCTCCCACGTCTGTGATCACCGCAGGCATGGCCTCTATCTCCTGTCAAAGCAGCCCTGCCCGATTCCCCCGTCCCACCTCAACAGCTCCCATCCTCAACCCACGGAGCTGAAAGTTCAGACTGAGGTGAATGGAAACATTTCTGTCCGTCAGTCTGACATTGAATCTTTTATTTCAGATCTTAACTTGCAGGGTGTTTTTTTTTTTCTTCCTCGACAGACAGAGAGGAGAGAAGGAGTTAAGGAGAAGGGGGTCAAGGTTAGTGCTCTCCTGTTGGTCCAGCAGCTGGGGGTATGGCACCATGGTAGTACTACAAAATAAATAACAAACCATCGGCAAACAATAGAAACACACAAGTAGAAAAAGAAAGGCAAAAAGGTTTGAGGGCTTTGGGTTCATTTGCATAAGCATCTGTGGTTTAGACCCCATGCTTGTTTTGCCTCTGTGTTTCAGAAATGGATCATAACAGTTAAGTAAATCTCAAGTGCAAGTTGACGTGTGTACTTCTTAGGACGCTCTGTATATTATTGTGTGCTGCATGTTACCGATCCCATCTGATGAGCCCCGTTCCAACCTCTCCCCTCCATCCTTCTAAGCATCATAGGCCACCACACGCTGTGTACTTTTGTTGGACATTTGTCTCCATTTTGTGTGGCGCAATCGTTTCCCATAAATCGCCGAGATCCGATTTGTCACCGTCCAAGTTTAGATGATGTTCTGTTCCACTGAAGTGCTCTCGCTCGGCGATCACACCGCTGACCAACGACCTACGAAAGAAATGCACAAAGAGTGACCTTTGCTGCTGCAACGCTCGATTGTTGTAAAAACAATCAGGCCTTTCAGCCTGCGTCGCTCACTGTTTCGTTCCGAATCGCATTTGAATTGAATTTCACTGTCCGTCCCACACAAACTCGGGCATGTATTAGCAGAACGAATTGTTTTCAGGGACTCCGTGAATACTGGAGAATACTGTGCGCATAGAAGGAGCTAACGCGGTTGTGCTTTTGTGGCAAACGTTTCCATGAATGAAGTGCAGCGTTTTTTAGGAGAAATACAATCGGTTGAGGCGGACGGCGAGGGGGGAATGTGCTGGACGGACAAACCACAGACCTGAGTACCGTGTCAGGTTGGGTTTAGGCAACAGCAGCACTTGGTTAAAGACATTGTGTGGTGTGTGTGTGTGTGTGTGTGTGTGTGTGTGCGTGTGTGTGTGCTATTAACAGCTTTTACAACAGTGCGGACTGAAAACTGAATGTTTAGCACAAATGACTATTTCGCGGAAGAAGAAAATGTTCAGGTTGATAGAAAGACTGACTGGTCATTCACATTTACCCATGTTTCTTCATGTCAGTACTGAAAAATATCCATATATCTCTGGAAATAAGTTGTTTTCCCCTGAGATTCCTGATGTTTTTCTGTTGAAATCATTTCATAAGTCTTATCCAAGCACTACTAACTCGAGGATTCTCACCCGTCCCCTGCAGCCACATCAGATAAGTGAAGTTTAACAGACAACATCACGATGGCACCTGGAACAAGCTGATGACAGCGGATATGACACGTGTTTGATTACGCGCTTGGATAGGGGCCATGAACAGAAAGACTTTTTGCTGCCAGTCTGAACTAAGGAATAGGTTTCCTGCCATGATCACTTACACAGCGTTAACATCATTATGCCGTAGGATCCTTTAGTGAGTATGAGACAAAGCAAACACTCATTGGCGATAGCTAATTTACTTAAACACAGTTTGACCACAGATCAATCCACGGTGACGCTGACGGAGATACTGCGCTGGCTTCAGATACTTTGTTGTTAAGTGTCCTATATCATAGAGACACAGTACCGTGTTAACTTTTCTTTATTTAACCTAGGGTTAGTCTGTGGAATCAGTGTGTAGGTATGTGCTGCACTCTGAGCGAGCTCATACACGTGAGGGCAGTAAATAAGCACTCACCACCAATTGCATGTTGCCTATCACGCTTAATGACTCACACACACACACTGCCGAGTGTCGAAAATGGATGTCACACACAATTTGCCACAGATAAACATCCTATATTTCATAGTGTTGTGTGTTTGCGTGTCTGTCTTTCTTTCGGGGTGGTGCATTGCGGTCTTTTAGGGCAGGGATGAATGGGAAGGGGCCCGCTCCAATCAGCTGACTCCTAATGTACTGTATGATTTATGGAGGGCAGGGCATCTGATAAGAGCTCTCATAAACACGAGCGGCCCACTCCACCTGTACCTACTCATTGCTTTGTTTGCGGACTTCTATCTGACCCCAGATAGAGCAGGGTTTTTTTGTCGATTCTGCCACATTGATAATCCTTTAATGGACCTAAGGTTAGTTTGCTGGGAGCCAAAGAATGTTCACAAAGTCTTTGCTATGTGACGTAGTACTGCAGAGACTGTTGGGAGATGATGGATCATTTGCAATGCTGTGTTATCTACAGATGATGGAATAATAGAGAGTTTATTTGCCATGAACACGGAGCACGGGGTTGTAGTTCTCCTAAACTCTGTATTAAATCAATGACCGATTGTTTAAATACTGATCACAAAAAAACACGCATGATGGGAAAGTTATGGGAGCCAGAGGATGCCTTCAAAGATCCTACAAATGTTTTGACAGATTACTGGTAATCATTAGTAATCAGGATACGCATAAAAAACATTGTTTCTGTTAATTAACCGGCAGAACAAAAATAAACAATTATGTTAACTACTGTGAGAAAAAGTCATACATACGAGAACTTCGACAGTTTCATGTTTCATGTGTTGAAATCATAAATATTTGTGAATAAAGTAATCAGCGAACTCCGTGGGACGGATCACGTTAATCTGTCTTCTGTGTTTGCTGACACAAACAGAAGCATTTGCATCTGTCTGCCATGCATCAGACGATACTGCATTTTGTTGTGAGGCAGATAATACTCTCATATTCCTTCACCTGAAGGGTATTTCTTTCTTATGTTAAACAAATCCACATGTGCAGATTAAGCTATTACTTGGCAATTGCACCAAGGGTCTTTGTGAACGTTAGCTTTAAGCCAAAATGTGCAAACTGTAGTTCTGCTTGTGATTTTTTAAACCAGGTATAAACTGTAGTACAAGAGTTCTTTCTAAGTTTAGAAAAACACAACATGTGCTTATACTCACAGCATTTTGGGAGGTTCATAGATAACAGAATAGCTACCGCAGATTCATTTTTTTTCTGTCTCGCTCTCTTTCTCACACACGTCGTCTGGTTTCCATTTTATGCTTCAGTCTACTCGGTAGATGCTTTTATCCAAAACGACTTACATAGAACTGGCTGAGTGTCTCGCTCAGGAACGCCTTGGTTTGGAGGATGGGCTGGGATTTGGTCCTGCCACCTTCAGTGTCCCAGTCTGAAGCTTGTCCCGTTGAACTGCCGGGACACATCCTCCACATGTGAATGACGACAATGTCGTATTTTCCTTCCCTGCGGAGCTGACATTATTCAGCTGCTTGCTCCGTGTTGATGCTGCACAGTGACACTGTCTCAGGGTGATCCTTTTTGTTAAGATAAACATGAGTGTTTTATTTTACTATTGTTCATTTTCTTCTTATTCTTTCATATTACATATCTGCCAATGATGCTGTAAAACCAAAGGTCACTGGAAACACGCTTTTCACCAAAAGCAAATCATATCTGTCATCACCTGGTCAGGTGAACTGCACAGTGTGCTGTCATCACCTCAGAATCATTGACTCCATTGACTTGGCTTAGATTACATAAAGTTTGATGAATGTCATACACTACGAAAATATGTTTGCATAAATTAAATATATATTTCCACATTTCATTTGTTGAAGTCTCCGCAGCTTTCAGTGTGTCCTGGTTGACATATTGAAGAAATGTCACCACACAAAAGTAGGCTGTGAAATAATTGCTGGATCTGACCAGTCTCCTCATTCTCACATCTAGTCATGCATTCCTGCAGTAATTCCAAAGAATCGGACTGTTTTGCTTCTGACCCTCATTGCCTTTCACCAAATGTTTGACCCCTGGATGTGACACAAAGGTTATATGCTTGCTTCTGCTCGCTTTTTTCTTCACTGCTACGACACAAGCTCACAGTGGCTAGACCGTGCCAGTAATTTGATTTATAACACTTTGAAAGGATATGTTTTACACTCATAAGAGCACATTTTTATAACAACCATATGGAAAACAGCACCACACCGAAATGATCCCATGCTCACTCATAAAGCTAAATATCAGTAAGCCAAAGCAATTCATTTTCATCTGTTTGCCACAGAGTTGATGTTAAGCAGCGCTTGTCTAACATTCAGAAAGTGTTTGAGATTATGTGTAATGTCAAACTCAGAATAAATAAATAAAACATGTCATTGATGTTGATAGCAAGACCCTCTGATAAGTGGAGGCATTTATAGACTTCAATTAGAAAACAGCACGAGGGGGAAAAAAAGAGTCAGGAAAACATTCAGCCAAATTTAAAATGAGAATTTTCATCCCAAAAAAAGAGGAGAAACTTTTCTGTTCTCTCCGATTATGAAAACGGCCCAGAAGTCTCTCCACCATTGGAAACACAATGGGGTCAGGGAAGTGAGTAACAGGGTGTATTGTAGACTTTGAACACGTCACAGAAAGCAGGGCTATTAGCTGCCTAATAAAAGTCAACTAGCAGAAGACTGTGTCTAACATGTCTCGCAGCAAACCGCCAGTTGTTCACCTGGTGATCGGGGTGGGCACATTTTAGTGATCTGTTAGAAATATTGCCCGTGCTACAGACCAGATCTTCGCATGCTGCCTCCGCAATTAGTGGCGAGAAACACACCAATTGCTTCTAGAAGGTGAATTCCTCAGTTTCTCAACAGAAACAAACGTCTCATTAAACTGTCACGATTGATGAATTGATTCCCGTAAATCTGAGTAATTTGTAGTCACACGCCTGATAATTTGACCTTATCAAGTTCAAGTGAGGAAATGAGATGGAAGGTGGAGAAGTGGTATGAACGTGGCCACACTATGCACATGTGTACCAGAGGTCTGTCACATTAAATAAAGCCAGAAGTGCACCAACAGTTTACCCCATGTCTCTTGTTGTACGGGTCAGAGGGCCAACATTAAACACAATCAATGACTGGCCTTCATGCCTCGCCTCCAGGACACACTAGTGAGGGTCCTTACAGCGCTTATTTGAGTATGTGTCTATGAACTTGTCACGCACTAAATCTGCTATTACAAGTAAAAATAAATGGAAACTAATTTAGGAAATGGGGAGCAACAGCATCACCACATGGTACATGACCTCTTTGACACTGGGTTTGAACAACTTGCCAAACTACGGTTCTGTTTGTTGCTTCTAGTGGTCTAACAGTTGACAGAGTTGGAGCCTGGAGGTGCACAGCACTTCCCATTTTTCACAGATGGGCAGAAAGCTGGGATATATTCCCTGCTATCCTCACCATGTCCCAGTGACCGCCACTCCATCCTCTGCACTAGAAAAACTAGGAACAAGTCAAGTTACAGAAAGAGTTGAAAGTGACAAAGATTCACTGTGGTGACTCAGTCATAGTAAACTAATTCTTCATAAAGTTCTTCTGAAGCTCAGATTTAGATTAATATTTCCTCTGGAACATATCAGTATGCATGTTCTCTGCGTGGGTTTTCTCCGAGAACCCTGCTTTCCTTTCACAACAAGACCTCTCGCCCAGTGACAGCTGATATACAGCTACAGCATTCCCGCGACCGTGGAGAGGAAAAGCAGTTTGGATACTGGATGGAAATTAAAGGAGAAGCTTAACATTTTGGGAAATACAAATCAATTTCAGTTGGTCTACATTTGTCTCAAAAAAAATCCACTGGCACTCTGAAAGCTCAGCAGTGTTCGTAAGGTGATAGAGAAGTTTTTTACCAAAGCATTGAACTAGGTCTTTAAATATGAAGCAAGTGCTTTTCACATGGAGAAATCATTAAATCCTATTCGACGACTTCGACACATTTCTGTTCATGCGATCCACGTGTGGCTTGGTGATATCATACAGACACAGTAATGACTGAAGACCAACATGAAGCCCAATAATTCACGGCATTTTCTGTAGATTACATCTCCCGGCTGGCTTGGGAACGCCTTGGGGTCCCCCCAGGTGAGCTGGAGGAGGTGGCCGGGGATAGGGAGGTCTGGGTTTCCCTACTTAGGCTACTGCCCCCGCGAGCCGACCCCGGACCAAGCGGAAGATAATGGATGGATGGATGGATGGATTTTCTGTAGAACGAGAGCTCAGATCATATGCAGCGCACCAAATGAGCTACTTTATATTTATCAGAGTCCCAGCATTCATACATGTCAGAGGTCAAATCAAAGGCCCTTCAGGACAACATCACAGGAAAATGCTGAAAAAGTATTTTCAGTATATATTTGACAGCACAAATGTATTTTCGGTGAGAAACTTACAAAACGTCATGGGTCATTTTTAAAACTTTACCCTGAGATAACCTTTTGCTTTTGTCTTTTGTGCTTTGCTGTGGTTATCTTTAGTCACTGTCAACTCAGGTGATTTCATAGACTGACTTAACACATACAAAAAATATCACTCACACTTAAAAGGATCTCATTGTTCCATCATACAACATTCGTCATAAGTCTTTCTAATGAGGCCGGATTCCACGACCTTTGTGGTCTCTCTGAGAACGCAGAAAATATATGCATCCATCTTACAAACAGATGATTGACAAGGAATGTTTTGTGGCAGAATATTTTTATAATGTATATATATAGCTTGTTTATCAGATGACACCACACAGGACCCTGGAAACAAGCCAGACTTTCAGCATTACGACCAACTCCTGCTGCATATAACAAGCTAGTCGCCCCCCGCCCCCTTTTTTTTCTTTCCCTGTGGTGAAGGAGATGTTTTGTACTAAACACCTTCATATGCTGGACTCTAGCTGCCAGAAAAGCTTTCACGCATGGCCCAGAGTGATGGTTTCTCGAGGGTTTATTAAGGAGTTGGCCTGTCAATGCCACTTTTTAGATATTATAAGCACCTTCCTCTCCAAAACAGAAGAGGAGGAGGACAAGTGTAAATACTGGTGATGACTATAGTCCTCTGCAGATGCTGTTGCAGGGTGGGCCAATTTGAGGGTGATGACCCAGCTCCTTGGCAACGCCATACCTGGTTCTCATACAAACATAAATCAGTTTTCCTTCTTTTATTCAGAATATGCTTTTGATTTCAGTAATATGACGTTCTTCTGGGGGTTTCAGCATGATACCAAAATCATTTATTTGCAGAACAAGCTGTCAACATGATCTACAAATGAATGTCAGTGTGTACCTTTTTAGGTTTTTAAACAGCCCTCTAGAGAAAGCCTGTCCAGAGATATTGACACATGAGACCTCTGACCTCTACAAAGATTTCGTGGTCATCTTTGTGATCTAAAAAGGTTGAAAACAAAAAGAGTTTTTTGGCTCCTACATCCCAGAATACATCTTTTCAGTCAGACATTGTGGGAAACTGGCTCACATCCTTCATTATTGTGCAAGTTACAAAAACATGTAAAATGACTAAAGGAAGAAATATGTGAAAAACTAAGGTCTGAATAAAGATTAGGCTAAATTTTAGACATCTCACTTACACTATATGACATGAATATTCTGTCATTGCTCATTTCACCCTGTGACTGTTGGCCCCGTTTGACCCCGTTACAACACACTGTTCAGTGTCGTTCTTTCATT
This sequence comes from Microctenopoma steveboyesi, assembly GCA_032359275.1. NCBI lineage: Eukaryota > Metazoa > Chordata > Actinopteri > Anabantiformes > Anabantidae > Microctenopoma > Microctenopoma steveboyesi. Next base: position 4,338,482 of record JAUMHF010000003.1, on the reverse strand, counting down.
AGAGTTTATAGCGTGCTGCATCTCAAGGCGCAGTAAGGTGCAAGGTTTAGGAACTTACACTGTATATAGAAACTCAAATCACAAAGCCGGGGAAAACTGCAGCAAGCTACAGAAAGAGATGGAGAAAATGAAGCACGACTGCAGTAGAAAGAAAACACAACTGTAACTAGATTTAGCAATTACTGCAGCAATTGCGTTGGAGAGCAGACCTGAGGTGTTCGCCACGCAGGGCGTTTGGGCCAGGTGCCATGCCGCGCTGAATGTAAACAGGCAGGGCTGTGGTGGGGAGCACACAATACACAGGGGAAACCAGCCAGTGCGTTACGGTGGGGAGGTCACATGCACCACACTGGGCGTGCCATGAGATTCAAAACCTGTCAACTGTCCCTGCTCGGCCATGCTCTGCTACAGCCTGCTCTTTGTTAATATGAAATAAGAATAAATTAAAAGCTCAAAAGATTTCTAATCAAGGAGAAGAAACTGAAATCTGAAGTGTTTAATAGGTAAATCACAATATATACATATCTTTACAAATATGATTGGTCGTTAGTCGTTAAAACATGCTAACATGAACATTTTAACCATTTAAAGAGTGGAGCTCATGCTTGGGAAAGAGCCTTCAGCTCTCGCACAATGACATTGCATGGTATTAAGAGGGTGAGACAGGAGAGGCGAGGAAGAAGAGTGGACCTCAGTGTATCATGGGAGGTCCGATGGCAGATTGCAGCATAACTAGATGGCTCAGCAAAGTCAACTCTAACGATCTGTTTTATCCAAAAGGTTAGTATTTTAAATTAGAGAGGGCATCTGTCTCCTGAACCTAAGCTGGGAGCTGGTTTCACAGGAGAGTAGCCTCCCATTCTACATTTAGAAACTCTAGGAACCACAAGTAGGCCAGCACTCACACAGCTAAATTGCTCTGCTGGGATAATAAGGTCCTATGAGGTCTTTAACATGTGATGGGGCCAGATCATTTAGTGCTTTATATGAGGAGAAAGATTCCAAATTAATTCTTCACTGAATTTTAGGAAGGCAGTGTAAAATAGGAACAAGCATGCTCAGGTTTCTGTGTGTGTGTGTGTGTGTGTGTGTGTGTGTGTGTGTGTGTGTGTTGGGTTTTAGGGTTAGGGTGAGAGGCTAGAACAAGTATTATGACAATGAATGAATGTTGTGTGTGTGTGTATAGATGTAATCAAGTCGTGTAAAAGACTGTGGGGTTGAGGAAGACAAGGTTGTGTAGTACTGACGTTGTGTGTAGTGACTAGCACCCTCTTGTGATATCACCACAGCCTTCCTGTCACCTTGGAGCTGTTAAAACAGCCAAATGCAATCCAGATTCTGCCTGGAAACTGAGAAGTGCTCTGGTGATGATGTGATAATTTGTAGGCTCCAGCTCCGTCAGATGTGCATTGTAACAAACTTGTAAACCTGAATAGCCACATTATGGCTCCTGTATTTAACACAGTGACGAGCTTATGACAAAGCTGACACAAAATCGAAACTGTCCAATGAGGTAGGAAGTACCAGTCTGTGAGTTATCAAACTGCCAGTACAGCAAATCTGTCTTTACCGCGTCCATCCATGTATTTGTGCTCACTTAGCAGTTCGATAAGATAAATGAAATCGGGACTTTAAGCATGGGAAGGGACTCGATCCTTTCTAGTGGAAAACACCTCCTCGTGAGGTGTGGTGTCATCGAGGTGCCAGGAGATTATATCCACACACCGCCTTTCCTCAAAGTGTATGGAAGAACTTAAATTAATTGTTTCATATCTGCCGAAAGGTGTCACGGCAGAGCGGCGTTATTATCTTTTCGTTCCCTTACACCCTCTATTTTTACCAACCACTGACAGCTGTAGCGTGCAGCAGCTCTTTGCAGGCACATGGAACCTATTCCAACGAGGAACAAGCGGATGCCGTCTGTACCACTGTAGATTAATAGATTCTCAAATATTGATATAATCCTGGTTTTATTCCTCATGTAGCACCGACACCAGCAGATCTGTAACATCCTCATCAGTCTGGATTGCATGTGTTTGAAATGGGAATTTCATTTCTCAACGGCTGCAATAAAAGTCATGTAATAGAAAACACACTCAGCCGTCATATTTCATTAAGACAAGCTTCCTTTCCATTTTCCAAATAATAGACTTCAATTAGTCTTAATTCTTCTAGGAAGTTACGTTGTGTTAACAGACCCTTCTGTGTGTGTTGCTTGGGGAGATCCAGAATGGGATCCGTCGCTGTTTATCTGTAATCATACAATCACTTTCACAGCTGCTCAATATTATTGTCAATTTATTACACAAGCCTTGATATTAGCCCAGCGCAGTATGCCACACTCCGCCTATGATATGATATATTTGGTTTGGCAACAGGGTGCACACAACTGTCTGCTTGACGTCTCTAATGTGACATGGATCACTGAGAGCACACCAGCAAACCCCGTCATTATCAGTGTGATCGATGAAAAGAGGTTTAGCGGAAGATTTCCGCCCTAATTGCAGAACCACGTCCCGACTCTGCCAACGCGGTGTGTTTCGGCATGTGTAACCATGTGATTCATCTGAACGATGACGGGCTCCCTTGAGTGGGCCTTAATAAATCTGACCTCATTTTAGCGGTTTTAGTTCCGAGCTGCTTCGTCTCACTTCGGCGTTGTGTTTTATTCCCTTTTCTCTAACCAACCACACACACCTTAGCTATGTCTGGCTGTGAGCTGCCAAAAGGTTTCCAAGCTTATGATTGCCCTGTCTCTCATGAGTGTCCTGCACGGGCCTGCATAGATGGCATCTGCATTGAAAGGTTACTTCAGCTGGTGGCTAAATGGATCCTTTGTTGCTCATACCTGCGTTCTGCAGAGTGTCATGAAAAGTGCTACTCGCGTCCTTATCTGAAAATGGACACAAATGAGTTCCAGACCTGGGCAAAACCTTTAGGAGAAAAAGAAGAAAATCGGCGCTATCTTGGTTGTTGTAGGTGATTTGTCATGTCTTTGAAGACCACTTTTAGAATTAGGCAACATGTTTTAAAAATACTGACAGTGCCACTATTAGCACTAAGGGGAGTTGAACATTTTTATTGAGTTTCTTTTTTAATTGCTGGCTCTCTGTGATTTAACTAATATTTTCTGTATTGGAAAGCTGGTGGAATGTGTCATCTCAAAGATCTCTTATTTTGCATTGGGAATACAGCTTCATATTCGACTGAAAATTCTGCTTTCTTCCACGCATGAGCCTTTTCTGATCTCTTCTGTCAGCACTGGCAGCTGCACTGAAGCTGCATCTATTTCATCCCTATTTGCACCTCTGAACTTTCATTCAAGCTGATACGGAACAAAAAGCACACACACTTGGCTCTAACTGTACAACTGGAAATGAGCGCACAGATAAATCTTAGCGCAGTTACGATGTCAGATCAACAAAGAGTTTCATTCTTGGCAAAAAGTATTTACACAAAATACTGTGTTATTTTGAAATAGAATATTTTCTATATTTGCATTTGTTTTACTGGATGGTTTTGATGTTTGCAGCCACCTATACTGAGATAACTGATGAGAGATTGTCTCATAATTTAAACACTCATAACTCACTCTCCATGAATCATGCTCTGTTAATTCATCACTGTGTCCATGAGGAATACGAGGGATTTCGTTTTTATAACTCAGCTCTGTTAGAAGTAAGTAGTTCTTCTTCTTCTGGGATTCATAGATTTTCTCCTGCCTATTATCATGTTTGAAATGCAATAAATCTTTAAAGGTTGAGTCACTTTCTGTCTGTTTCCAGGGGGACAAGTAACTGCAGTGCCCTGAACTTCTATTGAGCGCATGCCTTGAGCCCCCATTATAAAATGCAAGATAAAAGATTAGACAAGAAAATCTATCAATGCGATGGAGAGTCCTGCTGTTTGTCTCCATCACCTTCTATTCAGCGACACTGTTGCAGTAAGGACTTACATTACATGTACGCAGACATATGTATATATTTAAACCTACTGTACATCATCTGTCCCCATATCAATTGCACTGTGTGTAGTAATACACAGATACGCAGTGTGTTAAACAAATGTGCAACAAAGACAGAATATGGCCTTTGAACTGGATAGTTTGGGTTCATGCAATGTAGACTATCAAAGTAATTAGGAAACAAATCACCCATTCCAAAGTTAAACACATGACTTAAGTTTGAAAACCTATACACGCACACAAAATGCACAAGAACAACAATAAAAACATTAAACATAAGTTTAATGCTAACCATCCATCCATTATTCTAATTGCTTGTGCTCCTAAGGGTCGCTGGAGTGTTGGAGCCTGTTCCAGCTTTCACTGGGCGAGAGCTGGGGTACACACCGGACGGGTCATCAGTCTAGCACAAGGCTGACATTTAGAGTCTCCACTCAACCCTACGCACACGTCTTTGGCCTGTGGAAGGAAGCTGGAGTACCCAGAGACACAACGAGAACTCCACAGCTGGGCTGAACACCCTCTAGCTGAGAGGAAGCAGAACCAACCACCACACCCCCGTGTCGCCCCTAATGCTGACCAAACATCAGTCAGTCAATCATGTGACTGTGATAAAATTCCAATTATTGCTCAGCTCCTCTATACTATGAAAGAGCAGCATGGAGGGATTGGTAGAGAAGTCCAGGTGCCATAAATCAGATTCCATAAAACTTCAAGATAAATGTATTTACTATGTTAGTTTAGCAATAGCTTTATATGAGCCATTATTACAACCCCGATTCCAACAAAGTAGGGACGATGTGTAAAATCTAAATCTAAACGTATATATTCACTTCACACTGACTCTCGTCCGCCAGTCAAACCAACGCGCCTCGCTGAGCAGCCTGAGTCAGCCGCGCCTGGCCGGACATGCGTCAATATTTTCTTTGTGACATCAGAAAATGGCTGCGTCAGCCTTGTTTACCAGCTGTGGCTGATGTCTGATGTCATCCTAAGGAAACGGGTGTTTTGACAGTAGTCAGTGTAGTGTTCAGGTGTAAGCGTTATTCTGCAACAACACCTGCTGCTTAACCTCCAATATAAACTGGTAATAAAGCGTTTTTGGTTAAGACAAGGATGCACGGAATGGGAAGTATCAGACAGAATCTCCTTATCTACTCCTTAAATTTGATGCAGTGCAGCGCTAAGCTGTGGGAGTAGTCTTTCCAAAACCTGACAGTGATAACAGAAGTTTAATAATTTACTCGCTCTCTTCTGCCGACGCGAGTTAATTGAGCCAATTTGTTCACAACTTGCCACTTTTCCAACAGCAAAAGACTTTCAATGAGAACCAGACGTTGTGAAAGCAGCTGTGTGGTTCGAGGAGGACAATACGTCAGCTGCCTGCTGCAGTGGGTCAGACCTACAGTACGTGTTGCACAGCCAGGACTGCGTCTGATTGGAAACACTACTCCCTCCAGGGGTTACTGATTAGAGAAATGGAGAGAAACAAAGAAAATGATCTATGTCAAATGTTATCTCGACTGTCCTCTGTGTGTATGGGTGTGGTGGTGGGTGTGCATTAGTCGCGATGGATACAGGCACCAGAACCAGCGTGAATGTCAGAGGTAACTCAAGCCTGTTGTGTCTTAGACTTTTAATGCATCGGTTTCCAGGCACACAACTGAGAAGGGGGGGGGGGGTCACAAGGGGCGACACACACCAGACAGCTGCAGCCATTTTCTCACGTACTCAGGACAGTCTGGAGAATCAGGTACAGACATTGTCCAGAGGCGCACGTTCACACTAGTAACACACAACGCAAAGTTGTGCGTGTGAGATGGGTTCTCACTTACTGGAATCTACAGTTATGTCAGATGAAGAGCGGTGTGTGTGTGTGTGTGTGTGTGTGTGTGTGTGTGTGTGTGTGTGTGTGTGTGTAGACATTTGGGAATTAGAGTATTTTGATTTCAGTACATCAAAGCAGCACGGTGCACTCTCTCACTGTTGAACCTCTGGACAGTTACCTGCTCTATCCCTACATTACAGGGATCTATGCCGGGGAGCTGAGCGGGTTAGGTCTGCTTAATCTCCAGAACAACTGCTTTAGACATGTGTGTTCGCACATACGGCCCCGCAGGCTGATGTACAGATTAGTTTAGGATTCCAGGGCATGAAAGTGGCTCGATAGCGGTGCAAGGAGCCACAGAGCAAACGCAGGCAGCTTCAGGTCCAAATCGTGGTTTATCTGAGAGATACTGAAGCACTGAGCCACCGGACTGTGTTGGACTTCCTAAGTCCCCCATGATATAAGTCACAGTGGAAGATAGAAAGAAATGATGTGCTTCATCAAATTGCTATTACTGGCACCTGAACAATACTATACAACAATTGTCAGCCTTACTTTAGTGACCTGAAGCAGAAATGCATGACAACAAATAAATCTGCAAAGGGCTCATTTGCATAACAGACTGAACCTCTGCGTTATTTTGCATTTTGTATTCATGTCTGTGTATTAACTGTGGACTTCAGACGTCAGTTAGCTTAGCTTACTGTGGAGGCAGAAGCAAGACAACTGGCCAGGTCGTGTGTAGGTAAAGCTAACAGAACGCTGGTTCTGTGAATTCTGTCAGTAAACTGCTGCAGTAGATGAGCAAACTTATTAATTTTCTCAGCAACTGTAGACAATTTATTAGATAGTTCTTTCAACGTTGTATTCTCCTCTCTGAACATTACACGTCAATTACATTTGTGGGAATAAATGGAAGTCATTACCAGTTAAGACATAAAAACAACATATCTATTGGCAAAACACTTAAACAACTGAATGTAAAAAATAAAAAAACACAAGCTGTGATTCTTAATGATTCCAGGATTGTCTTTTGTGCAGTTTGTGCAGGGTAACTGCAACTTTCCCCCTGAGTCACCGCCTGTTCTGCAAATGACTAAAGGAGGCATTATGCAAATGGAGGGAATCTAATCTGAAGTTAACAGAGGCTGAATGCTCTGCGGTGGAGATCAAAGCAGAGCATGTATTCCAGCAATGGGCCAACAAACCCTCAGGGAGGACGGATCATGCCTCTGATAGCCACTGCCCCTAAGGTGGGATGGGGACAAGAGACGGGAGACTGGGAAGCATTTATTAGACCTGCATTATCTGCACAAAGAGACAAAGTGACGGCTGCTGATAGCTAAGGAATGACCTTTGGTTGGCTCTCAGTGAAAGTCAGCGAAAACAGGGCTGATTTCTGTAAGTTGTTGCAGGAATTGGGTTACGATCGTCACTCTTGAGCCCACCGATGCTACATGTGCTCGTAAAAGTAGTCATGTCAATAAATCCTCCATCTGCCAAGGGTGTCTTTCGTCCCGTTTGTCTCTGTCTCACTTATTTGTTTGCTGTTTCCATATCATAAAAGAAAAAAAGGTATTTGTCACTGCAGGAGTCATGTTTGAGCCGAGGTTTCATTCAGTTGGATTTGTATATAACCCCAAATAAACAATTAGACTTTTATCAAAAACATGAATTAACATTTGAATTTTTGTGTGCCATAATGGTGCTAATTACTTGTGTGAATGCTTTATTGTAGGTCAAGTGTTTATTGGACATTTAGGCACAATGGAACATGGCTGCCACCTACTGGGCAGAAAACCACAAAGGTGAAACTGAAATAGCTTTAAAATGGTTCTGTACAAATCACAGTGAAGTTTATTTTGCTTTTTCAACTAACACACCGCGCTCCCCTCCGTTAATCATTCCAAACTGACAACTAAACTAGCGACGTAATAAATTTATCATCTGACCAATTTCAATAAATGTTTTTAAAATAACAAAATATTTTTAAGGGCAGTATAAGGGTTGAGTGGACTCCGTGTGTTTGGGTGATAAAGTGGGTTTACGATCACACATCCAAATGCACTCACACACACACACACATAGCTGAGAACGATGTCATAGCTCGAAGAGTCAAGTCCCAGACACACCGTCTGTGAAGAGGGCTCTTCACTCAGCGGCTCTGCTGCTGGGTTTGTGCTGTAAATGTGGGGGTATTAGGCGCAAATGAATGCAGTGGAGAATGTTTGACATTGTTGACAGATTTATATTTGAATACACCCAAAACAATCCATTATATAATTCATATTATATAACATGATACCTGTGAGTGTCTCTTTGTATTTATGAAAACTTTCATTACTGCATCTCCACAGGCCAGAAAATATCCACCAACTCTAAAGTTTATGTTGTTTACTACTGCTTGAGCCTCATTGAGGGATTTACCTTTGCTCTACAAATATCCTCTTTACTCACAGTGCTAGTGAAGTATGTGTTTTGGCTCTGTACGTCACTTAACCGCCATATGGTGCTCAGCTGGTAGCATGACAATTTGAGAGTTTTATCCCCAGAAACCTAAAAACACATAAGTAGAGCTGTAGAGTGAAGTAATAAGTATCTGTGAATTATCTGGCCTTCTTCACATGCAATAAGTCAAACTTTTTAACCACTCAGAACTGCACTGAATCTGCACAATGCAGTGATCACTGTCTACAGCAGTGTAAAGATGACTTTCCTACTGCCCAATAAAATCCTCCTAAAAGAACATGTTTCTGGTTCTCTCTGTACTGAACAGAACAAGGTCAACAATAACAGACTATTAAATTGAGTGTCTGTGTAAAGGGAGTCTGCTGCGCCAGTGTCAGAGTAAGACAGAGGATTAGGTTGTCACTGCTAAGGCCAATAATGATTTATCTTCTAGGTTTTAATGCACACACACACATTCTCTCTCTCACACACACACACACTGCGTCTGTTTCTCCCTCGTATCCCAGCAGAACTGAAGGCTTTTCACCTCACCCCCAGGTGAGAGGTTGGTTTTGTTTATGTCCCATAGTCATGTGGGGCTGCAACACAGATATATGCTGGTGTTCAGGCAACCTGTGTCCTGTCTTCTATGAGAAAGGTGCTAAGGGCCAAAAGGTCCCAAAATATGTCTTAGTGGATTACTGGATACAACCCAGAGTGTATGAGTGTGCACGTCTTTTTGTGTTTAATGTGTTAAAAGAGGTGATTAAATTAAATGTACCTCGCGACCACAAGATGGCAGTAACATACTGTTAGTAAAAAAAAACTGCAGCCATAGAGTATTATAAGGGAGATAAACTCAAAGTATTAGACATATACAGATATTCTGCAATTCTAGTCTCATACAAAAAATGATGTTTATTAGATGTTTTCAAATTTGCATTTAGTTTTGGAGGTTGTGCATCAAGTCAACATGCAGAATAATAACAAAGGCATCTGCATATGAAAAGCTTTCATTCTGTTTGATGTTCCCAATAGTAGGAGGCAAGTGGTGAAAATGTTGCGGTGAGGTGAGTTGCTTTTTATTTACCTATTTCTGTGGCACAACGGGTGACGGAATAAATCTATACCAACCCTGCAGCAATGTGACGGTGAATAAAATGGGATATTTACTGTGTTACAAAAGAAGGAACACAATAGTCAAATGTTGCACCCTTGTAACTCTGCTTATGAGTTTTCTAAATGCCAAACCTGAAACTTGATGTCTGAATCGGTGAGTGAAAGTTAATGTGAACTTCCTTAACCATAAACACAGTCACGGATCTCATGTTTTAGTATGAGACATAAAACATTCCCCGACATGTAATGTTTTCAGCATTGTTGCTGAAGCTTGAAGGAAATGCAGCTCTTAAAGTCAACATTTTCATATTTATAGCTAAAGGTAGCCAGAACCTGAGATGGCACATGCAGCTGGTAAACTGTCACAGTAATTTAGCTGGCTTAAAAAACAACTGGTTGCTTTAAATAACAGCAAATTAAGTGCACTTTGAATATCGAATATTTGAAACGAGTTTGACAAGCAAGGCTAGGCTAGGCTAGCTACGTTTTCTGAAAGCACAGAGTCATAAAATGGTCAAAATTATTTTGGGATGCTAAAAGAAATTTACACTAATCAGTTTCTTTATTATCAATGAGAACACACAACAAAATGTGAATTATTTTCTTATTTTCTATTCTTTCCAATTGGATTACATGCCACGGCAGGCAGGTGGTGGCACTGTGTGTGTGTTTTCCTTATCTCCTCTGTAGTAGGTGCAGAGTCTCTGCTGATTGGGCCGTGATTGGTGCACACCTGTTGGATGTTCCAGGCCCAATCATAAGAAGGGTTGCTCCACCCTGTCTCCAAGCTTGGCTGCATACTGCTTTGCTGCTTCTGTCCCTGTGACCTTGCTCGCAGGTATGCTCTGCGTTTGGCCTGTGCCACCTGTACTGGGGTAACCCGTACACCTGCAACACGTAGGAGGACCTCTCTTATACACATTAAGTTAGGTGGTTGGTGACACCAGTAAAGGCCTTTTCTTTGTTCTGTTTGGTTCCATTTAGCATTTAGAGAAGACGACGACCATTTTTGTTTTGTTGCTTTCTTTGATTTGGCACGGCCGCCCAGTCCTCCTCCCCCACCTCTTCGAATTCTACCTTCCCTGATTTGAGAACATCAATTGAATAAACTGAATACTGAATGTTATGTTACTCGTCTGTGATTCATCATTTATGGTTGTCAAACTGCCGTGTGCCACGCTACCCTCAGTCCTGCAGCACCACCGGAGGGGGGAACGTAACAGGCACTAATGTCAACTTGAACTCTGTATTCAACTGACTTGATTTTGCTGGTCAAAGGTCAAGATCACAGTGGCTTCACAGTCATGCGGTTCACATGGCCCCTTCCTGTGAACACGATTTATGAAGAAAGCTTTGACAAGAAATACGTTCTGATTCGGTTAAAACTGAACTTGAAATTAATTGGAGTCAATGATGAACTGATTCGTTTTTGGTGACCAAAGGTCAAAGATGTGTCCTGTCTGGTTCTTTCCAGTCATTAGAACCAGAAACCTGAACATGCAACCACCTAAAAGAAAGAGTTTAGTCAAAAGAAACAACACAGGAATTCAAATGCTTGAAGAAGAAAAAGACTTTGAGGCAGCACAGTCTCGTGCTGTTTATCTAGCTCAGAAGGTCAAATAGCTGCTGTAGCGCTATGTGTCAGTAAGATAAACTTCAAACATGTGTCCCCATTAGTATGAACTAAATAAGCAGATTCCTTTAAGTCAGATTCACATGTGAGAATGTGTGTTTGTGTGGACCTGGGAACAATTTAATCGTGTGCAGGCCACCGCCGTGTTTCTCTGTACTGGAAAAGACCAGTCAGTGAAGCCGAACCTGATCTTTAAAAAACAATACATGTCCACAGCCTGAATGATTTAAAGTATTGTTTATAAAGCTGGTCGTTTCTAACCAAGTACTGTTTCACCTTTGCAGTAACACCAGTAGATAGAGAAGGAACATAGTCTGTCAAAAACTTTCCTCTATTAACTAGAGAGAAAGTAGACGGGCGCGACTTGGACATAAAGTCGTGTTTCCAACATTCAGAGCCCCTCTCCACCACTTCTCCACCCCTGTGCGCTGCCCTCAAATTTCTGTTTTGGACACTGGGTGCTGTGATGCTCTGCCAGCTGCACTAAGCACTTCTCAAATATTTGAGCTCAAATGCAGCCAAGTTGACTTAGCTTGAAGCGCAGCGTTCTCGTAGCTTTGATAGGGTGTCTGTAGCAGACACGGGCTTTCAGCCTGCACTTGTGTCTGGTGGGTTTCAAAACAAACAGGCTGGGCTGAGGGGCAGACCGCCACATGAGAGAGGACTGAGGTTTCCCCATCATCAGAGACAGACACTGGCACAGGACTCCTGCTACCATGAGTTGTTGACTGGCAGAGATCAAAGTCCTCTGGTTCACTTTTTGTTGGAAAGCAGAGAAGGGTGTTTTTTTCAAGGTAACTGGGGAATAGTGTACTTTAGACTCCATTTTTCAATGTATTGCAATATATTGCCTTTGTTCCTTGAACAGTTATGTGCCTCAGGACAACGTTGCAATGCCGCAATATTGCAGAGAATTGTAGATGTGTTTGAGTTGGTTCAATAGAGTTCACATAATGTAAAAAGACAGCAGACACAAATCTGACTTGCCTCTAAGTGGCCTCGCATTCAGTTCAACCCTGCGCAGCAGTTTAAAAATTCATTCCACGTGGTTCACCCAATGTCATTTACTTACTGAACTCCCGTCATTTCAACAGACTGAAAACACAAGTTAACTCAGGACGGGAGCTGATATAACAACAATATATACCGCTACATATAATCTAAAGCTTTTAGTTCCTTGTTGTGGTCTCGTCAGATCTTATCCTCGTCAGAAAACTGTCCCTAAAGTAGATCTTTTATTGTTGTCTGCCTCTTAAAGTATATAGTACATCAAAGGTTTCAGCTTCATTATGTCAGTATGATGCACGTCGAGGTGACAGGACCCCGTGTTGTTCTAACACATGTACGCACATCTTCCATTTAAAGAGAAGAGGCCAATCAGGGTGTAATAAGTGAATGTTTGAAATACAAACATGATTTCTTTTTCTCTCCTGGCCTTCGGATCGTAACAGAATGAAAAAAACACGCCTGAGAGAGTGACTGAGTGGATGTGACAGACTGAAATGAAATGACAAAGAATGGCAATAATAATAATAATAGACTGTACACAGGCTGAACAATGACAAGACAGAAATGATAAGTAACAGCTGAAAAAGGTTTGATTCCAGAGAAAGCCAAATCTCTCTTGCTCACAGTGCAGGTTAAATAGGAGATGTTTGCAGTGCAAGGAAATTCCCACGGTAGACTAGAAGCTGGTTTCTATGAGAAAGAGGAAGCCAGGCCTTTGCAGATACAGCCAACCGCTGCTGCCCATAGGCCTGTGTGAGCTGGAGGTCGTCCAACTGAGACAAGAACTCACAACGAGAGATCAGACGAATGATCAGCGAACATATGACTACCCACGGAGAAAATGGAACACTTCCCTCCTTCTCTGTCCTCTCTGGTTTTATTTATCTCCAAGCAAAGTGTGAGGCTCTCCTTTGTGGGCTCACTCTCTCATTTTCTTCCCAGTACGGTGACCCAGAGTCAGCAACCACAGTCAGTCGTGTCTTCATTGAAGCCCTGCCTCGTCTCTTTGTGTGCTAACTTATTTTTCCAGTTGAACCAATCCTGTCAAATCTAAAGGAAAGGTGGTGAATAGAAGGGCATACTTGTCCATGTCTAGTTCTTTAATCTAATATTTACACAGAGAAAACTGGGTAATATTACTTTAACAGAACTGACATTTCTCTTGGTTTGATGAGCGTCTTTAACTACTTAATAACAATAAAGGAACAATGTAGAAAGTAATAACAACGCTAGATATATTGTTGTAATAACTGTCTAAATGTACAGTAAGTATTCATGTAGCTGACATTCAAATATGTGTATAGTGTATATATACAATGCATTTAAGTCAAATAGTATTTTAACTGGCAAATATTTCTCAAGGCAAATAAGTTACACTCAAAACATTTGAAGTTATTTGTTGTTTTTAACACTATCTGCAGTTGCGACCATTAGACAATAAATTGATCTACTGGACGTCCCACTTCTCACATACTGATTGTGATGCATAGTTTGGCTGTTTTCACAAAAAAAAGCTGAAAAAGTCACTTTCTCCTTTGGTCTTTACAGAGTGACTGTAAAAACCCAAATCTGAATGCAAGCCATTAATACAGGTGACACTGTGTAGTGTATGCATAGTCTCAGTATTGTAATGGATCACCGCCTTCCACTGATCTTCCTATGACCTTAGCACACGTTTCTAAAACACAGCATTTGTGAAAAAACACCTGTGACACGTAGCTTTCTGCCGAATGGTGCACTTCAGGGCGTTTTGACAATTTTCACACACACACACACGCAGTTGACTGACATTAGAAAAGTTTAATTAATTGTCCTTCATTGCAGTTTAATTTTCATAAAACCTCACAACTCAAACCGTTACTTTAATTACTGACCTTCCTATAACAGAGCCTACATGCACACACGTTTAGACACACATTCCAATGCAGGTACACGCACACACACACACACACACACACACACACACAATGCTTTGTCCAGTTCCATGTCAGTTAATGTGCAATTAGAGAGAATTTAATTTGCATTTTTAATTAAGCAGTGTATAATGGGGATACAAGGCCCAGATATTGGTGCGGTATTTAATGCAGTGGAGGCAATGAGAAAGATGACTGGTAATTACAGATGCACGACCCTGATTGCTTTCTCCTATCCTATAACGAGATGTCTGCCAGGATAAATGGTTTTGATCTAATAGATGTGGTCCCAATGAACCCATAGGACCACCAGCTTTAAGCAATTTAAAGCTATTTTATTTACATTTTCTAAACCCAGGTTACAAAGTGTTTCACATTAAAATAAGAACAAGAAGTAAAAGTATAACATAACATAAAATAAAATCAGAAAAGTGCAATAACATAACAGAAAATCAAGCAAATTATTTTTGAAAAGGGCAAAAAAAAAAGCAGATTTAATGTCCTATTCCACAATTCTGGTATAAATCCTACATCTAGAAGCAAGTGGCTGAAAGAAAAAAAGGATCTTCCTGGTGAAGATGGATTTCTTTTCTGCGAGGAGTTTGTATATTCTCGTTGAGCCTGTGTGGGTTTTCTCCAGGCGGTCTGGTTCAAAGACATGTAGTTAGGCTAACTGCTAAATTTCCCATAGGTGTGAAGGTTTGTACGAATATGTGTGGGACTTCTGTGAGACTGGTATCCCGGTTGAACTCTACCTGAACCACAACAGAAAGAGCAATGAAGATAAAGATCGAATCAATGATTTCAGCTTGAAATTTGACCAATTCTCGTTGCGTTGTTTCAGAATCATTATCCAAGCACCTACCTCCTCCTACATCTTGTAATCTTCAGAATGAAATGGGTGTCACGGCAGATTGTAGAGTTCAATGATAATTTCATGTGATGTTTAGTCTTTGTACTGTGTGAGTGAAAGTATCTTAGACAGAGAGTATGACACATATACATACACACTCTCAACAATCAGCCACGTATGTGAAACACACTCTTTTCAGTGTGCTGGTATATTAATATTATTATATTAATATTAAATCGGAGGGTAAACTTTGAATGAATAACAAAGAGACCGTAATTGACAACACTGTTTTGCTCATTTTTTATTGACTAATTATGTAAAACATAAGGTGCCCACACTTCAATAACACACTCACTCAAGCAGAAAACACCACAGTTCCCAAATTCATTCTGATATTTCTCATAATGCGTTGACGTCGTTCCACAGAATAGAATACGACACTTATTACAGAGGACTGGCGTTTTATAGGACTTGTATAAATATGCTCTCTATGAGAGAGAGTTTATTTACTGTGGTAAATGCTCATCACGTCTTCTTCATTTCCAGTATACTGACTTCGCTGCACGGTGATTCAGGACATAACACGAGGCAGGATGACAGTAAAAAGGACGCACAGTGAAGCTTTTTATTTTTTTTGGTACAGAGATCCACATTCATTCACAATGGTCAGGTCAGGATGATCTGACACACAGTGTGTGATGTGTGAACAAATGTGCAAACACACACACACACACATTATCTTTTGTATTGTGAGAAACAAGGTAACACTGTCCCACGAGAATCGCCAGTGAGTCCGGTACTCAGCTGAGTCGATGCCACTCTAAGGCTTTTGTAATCAGTTTTTATAAGCAGCACTCACATGTACACACACGCATGTGCAGTACACACAGAATAGCATATTGCTCTGCGCTTGTTAACGGCTCCTGAGAGCCAGCATCCCACCTGGACAGTAGAAGGAGATTGGTAATGCCGTAGGAGAAAGTGACACTGTAGAAAAAATGGTGGCCTCAAACGTTTTTCTTACATTGAAGAAATGAAAATCAGGATGAATGAAACCCACAGTGGTTTATTTAAAAGAGGAGAAAAGAAAGCAATTCCCATTAATATGTGCGACAGGTGGAGAACACCTCACCAGCTAGTGCCGTGGTGAATATGTCATAAGGGAGTGCTGGAGAAAAGCATCCAATCAGGCTGAAACGTTGATTTCTGGGACAAAGAAGAAATTATAAACTAAAGCTGGTGGTGCCATTTCCACACAAATGAACCTGAGGGAGAAATGTTTGCTCCTGTGATTAAAGGTTTCGCTGACATTGCAGCTATTTGGCTGAAATGAAAATAAATAAGATGGGATCAATTCCCCACCATGTGTATTGTGTATATTCCTCACCAGAATAATAAACTCAACTCAAGAGCCTTATTGCAGAAGCAATAAACGACCTTCTTCTCCAGACACCCCTGTCCCACAGTTCACAAAAAAAACACTGCCTGGTTTCTTGTTTCCCTGCAAATTGACTTGATAGGTCGACCCGTGGGCGAGTACCAACAGTGTGGGAAACAGAAAGGACTCTCTCTCTCTAGCTCGGCCATTTACAACTTCTTTTTTGTTTAATATTTCCTAAAGATTGTAGCTTCTGAATGTTACTCTGCCTTTTTAATGTGTGGCCTGGTTTTAGGTATTCTCTATGAGAGACTGGTCTTCGAGCCGAGTGGTAGGAAAGTCAGAAGCCAGTGATTAACAGCTGATTACGGTTGTAGTCCTGTTAAAGCCCAGCTTGGTAAGTTGTAGGGACAACCTCAGCAACAGATTTGTATAGGACATCCCTTACATGTTGTCTACGGTGGGAAAATCATGACATTACTCTGGGTAGCTTTCAGTGGAAGTCAAATAACATGAGAGTTGAGAGCCACGGGGGCGTACGGATTTGTCACAGTGTATATAGCCAGCTGGGTCCTCCTGAGATCTGATTAACTTTCTCTGTAGCTGCACCCACTGACAGTCTCTCTGAGGGTCTGGACAGTGGCAGAGCTCTATTTGAGACCCTTTCAGGAGGCCCTGACAGCAAAGGAGCACTGGCCAGTGCCCATGTCTGCTGACATGCGGTTGACTGGCCGGCTGGCTGAGAGACGGACCCTGCTGCTTGTAAAAGACACATCCCAGCCCACGCCTTTGTTTGCACAGCCTCCGAGTATGTTTCTTTCTTCTGGGTTGCCAAGGTAACCCTAGGACTGGAAGAAAAACATCCCACTTACTGTCTGCACAGCTGAGAGAGAAGGACAGAAAAACTGGCAGCGAGAAAAAAAAGCAGAGCAGTCTAAGTATGCTGCGATGGAGTGCGTTTATCACGTTGGTTATTCCCAGTCCAGCCCTGCAATAGTTTTTATGGTCTCTCTTCCAGTTCTATAAAACATGTTCTCATAAACTAACAAAGTTTAGACTCCTGACAGCCCACCTGTAGGCAAGTTTGTGAATGTACTCTTTCTTAACAAGAAAAGCCACACACGCTGAAAGTGGCTAAGATGACGTACCACAGGACGAACTGCAGGACTAAAAAGAAATATGCCACTGAAATAACACACATAACCTCCTATGTAAACTGACAAAGGCTGTGCAGAATTCAAAACGCTACAATACGCTATAACATCTGATTTATCTGATGTCAGATTTTTATGGCCGAACCCAAACTGTCAGCATAGTTGACTGGTCACAGCAGAACAGTCCCTGATGATGAATACTATTAACTGAAGCCAAGAGCAGTTTGTTAGTATGGCAATAAAATGAAAGTTTGGTGAGGTATCTAGAGTGTGCTGGGGACTTGAGTTAACATTACCAGGGAATTCCAGCTGAGAAAGTAGCTCTCGTATGATCCTTCTCGCCTCGTATCTAAGCACATAGATTTCCTGAAATCCATATTACCACAGCGTGTGGGTGCAGAATCAATGGAAATTCAATTCCAGGTAGAGAGTTACAGTACTGTACGCGGGAAGAAATCTGATCAGCTTTATTTCCAGGGAGAATAAAAGGTGCAAAGAAGCGCTGTGACCTGAAAAGGTTGTGTGGTGCTATACCACTGATAATATATAGAATGCATTTCATATTCTACCAGCAAAATATCTTTTTATCCTGACTGAAGAAAAAGCTTTTCTCTCGTATTCAACTGGAAATATATAAGCATCTGACAAACTCGACATCCCAGCTGTTGCCCTTTTGTCAGCTTCGAGAGAACCATAAACCCATTTATCACTTCAACAAAACAAACCATCAACAGATTCAGAGATATGACAAATTTAGTGTTTCAGTATAAGACGGAGAACGCGCTACGTTTTTAGTTTGCTTCCATTTATAATTTCAAGCTGCGGCGCTGTAGTAGACCACCGCACCAGCAGGAATCGAAGATACCACGATGCATAAAATGAACATTTGTTGTGATAAATTTCACATCTGCCACAACGATGTGATTCATTGCTCCAGCTGAAATGCTATTCATTTAGACTCTGTCCTACCTCGACTCACCACAGCATTCACGTATCTGAATGAAGAACGGCCCGTTGTTAAGACACGGAGAAGTCCCAACAGCCCTCTCAGCTTTAGATGCTGTTGCGAAATCTGTAAAGAAGGACTTTGATTTATAGTGTTTGCAAACCGTGTTCATCTAACATTTCAGCTATTTCTAAGAACAGAGAGAGAAAACCTCTTAAAAGAAAGAGAAAAAATCTGAAAGTGTCTTTAACACACACCTGTCAAATGTGAAGAAGTTGCATAGAGGCCACGTCAGATTTGAAGAAGAGGTATAAAAAGTATGAACGGTAGTTTTTCACTTTAAATATTACAAAAGAAAAAGTTTATTAGGAGTTAGGGCTCATAATATATCCAAATCCAGTATAATGCAGCAGTATAATGTTAGCCTAAAGGGCAACTTCGCAGAGTTTCAACTTGCTTTGAGGTTCTAGTTTGGGGAGTATACTGTATGTGAATGACTTGTCTTTCCTACCAGAAATCTAAACTGCGTATAGATATATCTGCCTCTTAGGATCAGTTTTACCAAACCTACTTCTGCCTAGACGTTGCCACAAGCAAGTAGATAGAGAATCTAAGATTAAAGATACCAAAGTTTGGTAGCGCCAAGAATCGCACATATCTAAGGGATAGGGGTTCATAATAAATTCATTTTAGTAAGTACAAGCTTGAAACAAGTTCAGTTCTTCTAACGCGAACAAGACAATATTGCAACATAGTACATTCAACATTTTCGAATGTGGATATTCAGTGACACAGCCTTGCTTGGTGTCAGTTGGTGGGATTATTCCCATCAAGATTGAACTTAGATTGCAGAGACTTAAAAGGATGACAACCATGCTACAGATGTCTTCACAGACCAGATTTGCCCGGAGTCAGATGGACTCATGGCTTTGTCTTAACCCATGTGGAGATTGGCCTTGTACCATCTATTCATTTAAGTCTGCACTGTGTACTATAAAAATATCTTGTAAAAATATCTACAAATGAAATTGGGTTTCATTTGTAGATTTCATATTTCAGAATTTTGTTTATCTATTTATCAAGTATTAGTATTCGTAGTATTTCTACACCCTCTAAAGTGTTTGGGGTAGTTTTATTTTTTAGTTTTTTTTCTTCCCTGTCTTCTTCCTATATTGCCATGGAGAAACTGTGACCACACAATTTCCCCTGGGACTAACAAAATATTTATTTTCTTTCTGATACAGTTCACTACCAAAACGCTTATTACCACCGCTGTGAAGGGAATAGATTTGGCAGATCTGGATGTGTTTTAGCCAGATGTTTTTTAAGAAACTGCAGAGAATGTATTTGGTACTCTTCCCACCCATGATCATTAGCAAGAAAATCTTTTACTCATCACCCCACAGGCTTTATGATCCATCAGAAGACTGGAACCTCTGACCTCAAGTATTACTCTAAATTAGCAATGTGACAGTAAAGACCACAAAGTGTCAAATAGATTTGTGTTTTTTGTGTCAGTTTCCTCTCAGACAAAAGATCAATAAGAACTCGAAATATTGGTCAGCTTCTAACACAGTCGTCTTCCTGCTCCATGACCGCACCTTCATTCATATTTATAGCACCACCCACAGTAGTGATTTAGGATCATGCACCAACTCCCTCTCAGAGACCTTTTCAGCCGGGTACATTCCAGGCCACAAAACCCAGGCAAAATCATAATGTCGTACTTGGCAGACTGCGTGTATGTTCACCCAGACTGTAGGGTTGGAGGACAGTGAACCATATAACACCCTGTCAGCAGAGGAGGGAGGGCACATCAACATGTGGTTACACACCTGTAATAACATGCTGTCTACCTTTTATATATATATACACACTGTCACACACCTGTGGGCCACAGTCTGGTCGACTCAGCTTTTTATTTGCTTGCTTAGCCTTACTTTATGTAGCTGGGCTCCTTACCTGTATGTGTTTAATTCTGTGGCCAACACACTGTTTATTTGTGCATCGTTTCCAAAGAAAAAGCATCGCAGGGCTGATTGCTGAGCAGGTTTTCACTCAGGCTAAATGTCCTGAGCCAAAAATTTACATATCTCTACAAAGACTCTGTTGTTATACAGAGTGTTGGGAAAGAAAAGGCTGGTGTGCTAGATGTTCTAGATCCACCCCTGCCTAAACACATCATAACATGGAGACATGGTTGAAACCCAGACTCATTAAACAGCATTGCAGAGGTATTGCATTCTTATCCAAACATTTTCTGGCAAAGATTGTCCTTCTAGCCATTAAGGGTTAATTAGGGGTTGCATAACATAGCCTGGTACAAAAGTTTGTGGGGCTACTGGTCCTACTGTGAAAACTAACTAACCGCTTACTTCATTTTTACAGGCTGACAATTTCAGGGTCAGTGGAGTGACCCACAGGTCCTTTGGCAATAAAGGCACACAACCCTAAGTTGTAGCATAGATAAGATGGTAAAGAACTCGTAAGAGGAGCCCACTGCAGACCAATTTAGTAATGGATTTAGTCAGTTTAGAAATAATAACCAATGTTTCTCCTGAAAGCTGTCGGTGTAGCCCCCAAGTGCATATTTAAAATGTGATTTTTGCGTCAAGAAAATTTCGCCTCTGTCTAAAATTAGGGACAACTTATTTCAAAAGATTACCAAGAATTAGGTAGTAAATCAGCCACTGTTACTTAATAATGTGTCAAGAACAGAAAGGAGCAGCAGCATTATTTTCGAGAACAGTAGATATATCAGCACCTGTGGCATTTACATATGTGACTGTTGAGTTTAATGGAAAATTAGATACTATGAACGGATGTGAAACAGATGCTTTTCATTCACTCTTCCCAGATCCTCCATCTCCGTCTAAACCTTCCAATGAAATCAATCTGTACAACAAAAGAATGTGAAATAATTTTGACCAGATGAATGACATTGTATATCTGCTGCCACAGCCCAGGAAACTATATGCCAAATTCAATGAACGTTATTTCCTCGAAAAGTGGCTAATAATCCCCCACTTTCTGACTCAGTCAGTAATGAGTTGGATGATTGGGACCATACCCTCGTTTATTCAGTGTGTGTTTAGGCTAAAATCATAAAACATACATTTCTGTTGTGATGTTTTTGTTGCCCATAACACACGATCAACATAACAGAACACCAATATTACAAAGAAACTGTAAAAAGGATAAATATTTCTGCAGAATGTCTGAATTCATTTTATGCCAAGTTACTTCTCCTCTTGTTTTGCAGAGAAAAATGGCCTTGGTGGCTATAAGTGGTTCTAACTGTGCATCTGGTAACAGTTACAGCTGAATACTTGGACTTGGCACCACTGAGGTTTCTGCCACACAAGGAGAGCAGCAACATGTTCCAGGAGCAGCCCGGGTCCAGCATTTCATTTTTGAAATAGAAACATAAGAGATGTTTGAAGCCCAGGGCTTGGTCTTTAAAGGAGGGAGGAGATGAGGATGGAATTTTTTAAATAGTTTTTTTTTCCTGAATTTTGAACATGTGAGATGCAGTATGAGAAGAAAAAAGTAGGGATGGGGCAGGATGGGGGAGTATGAGACAGAGAGACACAGGTGATGAAAACTCACCTGGATACTACTGATGACAATAGCAAAGAAGACTGAGGCGATCTCTCCCACACCCATAATGATGACACAACACGTCCTCTCCTACATTTCCAGTGTCTCTTTCACTCCACATGAAAACAAGGAGAACTGATGTTAGGACGACGCGGACAGTGTTCGAACAGGTGAGACCTGACTGCGTTTGGTTCATTCTCTCCTCTAATCTTTTGCCACTTATTATAACCTTCTCTGATAAGAATGCCTCCCTATTCTGCCAAACAAAATCACTTTCCAAGGTTGAAATAGATAGACCTCCTACGTAGTGAAAACGGCATCTTCCCGCTATTTTTCCTGCCATTTCTCATTGCACAGGAGTCCCTCGGCTTTCAGCTAAAGCCAATGTTTGCTGGAGGAAAATGAGGTTGTGTGTTATTTCGCCTCCTACCAAGTGCTCTGTCCTCCCGAGACACAGCACCATGCAAACCAAAATCAAACACTAGCTCATGGCAACAATCCAATTTCAGGCAACGTATTTTAAATTCTGCATGATGCGCGTGGCTGGAAACGAAGAATTATGTAATATACATACAGCAGACATCTATAATCAACCTAAATGCTTAAATGCATAATCATAGTAATCAACTGTGTCATCCTTGGGTTGTCTTATATCATAGAATTACCAGTGAATAGACAGGGTTTGCCTCAGAGGGGAAAGTAGCTAAGAACATTTATAAGTACGGTATAAGTACAATTTTTTCACTTAGGTTGAGAATCACTAAACTAAACTAGAACACCGTAAATTAAGTCATTTATGTGGTCAAAATGAAATGCTACTAGACAGGAGTACACAGTTACAGAATAGAGTAACAGTTGCAATAGACACACTACACTTTTGATTGATTGTGGTTTTGATACTTTACCTAAAATAAATGTATATTTATAAACAAGTTTATTTTCCACCACTTTCGGCTTGTTAAGTTTTATAGTGGCTGGTGCACCAGAAACAAAATGCTGCGATCACCTAATCATGATTCATCTGGGTTGGAATGTAATTATACAAGCATTATGTGGTGCTGAGATCAGCAGGAACAGGACAAGCAAGGGAGAACGGTCCAGACTCTCCTTGCCACCAGGTTACTTTACATATTTGCAACCCAAGCAGCTCAACCCTCTCGCCACCCCTCTGGCTCCGTACTGTGGTAATGGCCAGGAGCAGTCACGGTCTCCTTGGCACAGCCCATCTGTTGTTTTTGTGTTTCAGACTGGGGGTGGGAGTGGAGTGGGTTGATGGGTACGCTGGTGTTGGCCTCGGTGAGGAATGAGAAAATGATGGTAGACTCTAGCCTCAAATTGCTCTCTGTCTGTTGAACATTAGCAGCGGTTACATGACCTAACAATCTGATACAATGGTCATCCCTAAATAAACCCTCGGCCCTCTGATGCAGTCGGTCAGCCACTCTGGGTTCAGAGAGAAGACTGCAGTATGGGAGGCTATTTGTAGCCTGGCTGTACCCACCGCAGACTCAGACGTGCAGACAGGAACCTGCAGCAGATTAAAATTTAAATCAAAAATTCAGCTTTTCAGATTCAGAAACATCCTATTAGGAACATTAACCTGCCAACAGCACAGATCAGTGGCCGGCACCGGCTTCCCTCCACCAAGATGCTGCTGGCATTAAATCTGAAGACACAAAAGAATGGCTAAACACTTTTTCTTCTGAATAGTTGTGATAGGTTTAATGCTTTTACATGAATAAATAACATGCTGGTTGAGGATTTAATTCTCCCAGCTACTAGAGGAACATTTTACTGACCCACACAGTGGTAGCTATTTATGCATGTATATATATATTTTTAAACAAGGTAATCCAGCTGGGGAGCTGGATATAGGCCACGGTTGGCAACATGCTGCAGTTTCGGACCAAACTGTGCAGCGGTTATGAGCAGTAGCCTGCTATACTCCTTTCATGACTGTGAGGTTTCCAGGTTGGTGCATCCATAAAGAAACGTGCGACCACACTCTTAAAAGCACCGCATCAAAAGGAGAGCATTCAGAAAGTAAGAGCTCCTTTGTGATGTACTATAGTTACAAGAGAAAGCGTGTCGGACATCTAGAGAATGCAGCGGGTGAACAAAATATGGAGTAGAAAGAGACATATTATCAGCCACAGCATATGCTCCATGCAGAGAGTGAGCGGTGAAACCTCATATTTTACCTTTTCCCCTCTGAGCGTCATATTCAGGCTCTTCATCCATTGATAGTGGTGTAAAAATATAACTTTCTCCTCTCAGTTGTCTCAAGACAATCTGGCTTTTGTTTGCGATGAAAGCAATCCACAGGCTCCTCACTTGCTCTCTGGGTCTTATTCAGTCCATAAAGTCAATGTTAAAGCCAGCCATTGTTCCAGGCCAAGATAACAGTATCCGCCTTTGGATGGAGTTGGACGGTTGGACTGGCACCAGCTGTTAAAGCAGCTGCACTCTGATTAGATTACAAAATGAAATTATTATTACTCACGCTTATCTGACATTAATTATTGCACCATAATCGGTCGTTAGCCAGACACTGTGCCCTACAGACCACAACTACAAACAAACTGCCAGTTGCCCCTCTGCAGATAAGCAGAACGTCTAAATCTTCTGTATATATACTGTATACCCAAGTATCTCTCATCACAATTCCCGAATAGCAATTGTTGCCAGGCCACCCTCTGAGTTTCTCAAATGTACGCGACACACAAACACTCGGTTGTGCATCGAAACTCCAGAGCACACGAGTAAATCTTTGCAGGACATTAGCTTGATCATCTACAGTTTGTTTAAATGTGTGTTGCAGGATGAGACAGAGGGCAAACACTTGGCTCTCTACACCACCAACACTAATATCTCTGTGTCTAGAAGCTAATAGCTGGAAGCACTAAACGTAAGAGAGCTAAGACTGGTCAGGTTAAGTTCTTAGAATGTGGGATCTAATGAGGTCGTGTAACAGCTGTTTATGTGAACACATACAGAGACCTATTAAAAAAAGGAGGGACCACAGACAAACGATTCAGATGTCAGAATTCAGATTTATTTTTTCTAGAACACCAATTTCATTATATTCAATACAATAAAATACTTCATAAAGCTGTAATTTACAAAGTTGTACTATGCTGAATTAGGCTGTTTGTAGCTGCTCTGAACTGTGAGGCATTGTTGGAAACTAACAGAAACACATAACGAGCTCATCACACACAGGTTAATGAGAGACTCTCTACGCCTGCAACAAATGATGAAACACAGACGAAACCAGAGCCCAAGTGAAACAAATGCTATTTTATGCATATTGCCTGATATGGCTGAATCAAAAAGGGGCAAGTTCCAGCCAGTGAGAGGCACTGCTATCCGTCACATACAGCTGATGCTATCAGAAATAGCTCTATTCATCCGTAACATTGCATTGTACCGTCATTAATTATTGTCCACACATC
>JAUMHF010000003.1:4280691-4313083 GCA_032359275.1 Microctenopoma steveboyesi | reverse complement strand
ACAGCTGATGCTATCAGAAATAGCTCTATTCATCCGTAACATTGCATTGTACCGTCATTAATTATTGTCCACACATCAGGACAATAAGTGCAGTCGTCAGTCGTCAGTGCTCATGCAGAACTGACAACAGGCAACAGCCTGAGCAACTGTTGAAGAGACGAGGAGGGAAGATGTAGGTAGGGGCAGATGTACAGTGAGGAGAAGAGTCTCTCAGATTTATGGCATGAATGTGCTGCCTTTACGTTGGAGATGCCCTTAGAGAGCTCGCGGCTGGCTCCTTGTAAAGGTAATAAAGCTGGTATGTACAAGGCCCAGCACAGCGGAAAGGCTGGCTGAATGAGAGAAAGGTGAACGAGCATGACTGAAATCTCAGCTGAAAGCTGTGCTACAGCAGAACAACAGTTGTTTCTTGCTTTGCTGTGCATTACAGCACTTGTCTGTAAAAATAAGGCTCAAGCTAAAGCATCACTAACAAACACCAGGTCCTGCATTATTTCGTGTAGAGTAGTTTTACACTGATCATGTATTGACTGGGCTAAGCTAGGCTAATTTGCTGCTGGGTAAAGTCAAATTTAATTCTATTTTTCATGCTGTATGATAACCCAAAAACAAAATTCATCATCAATTGTCATCAAGGGATCAAGGATACGACTATAAAGCTGATACATTCTCCTTAAAAGTAAGATTAGAACACATCAGGACCTGAGATTAGATTACTCCTCGTGCATTTTCAATTAGTTTTCAGTTTCTTTGAACTAAAATGAGGAATGTAAAGACTCGATTTAAACATTTATTTCAAAAGGCATGGAAATCATCCCCATCAACACTGTCTGCTTACAAAGTTTGTGAGACAGATGACGAATTTGTCATTTCGTCGTTCTACTGCGTCTCAGACTGGAGGGAGACTTTCTTCTCTTCCTTACTCTCCAGCGGAGCATATGCTCAGTGTCATCTGGCACTGAAAGATTGAGATTCGCCTCTACTGCTACCAGTTTTTGCAGCCTGTCAGCTGAGAGAGAACCGCAGACTTTTGTGTTGCCGAGGCGTGACAATAGCTGCTCGCAAGCTCCTGCTGTTGGTGGGATTTGCCGTACAGCACAGGCCACAGCAGACAGAGGCTCAGAGGAACACAGTCCTTTCCACCAGGTGGATACGAACACATGCTGGCATGAGCCCCCTTCTATAGTCCCGGTTTGTCTGAGTACCTGGCAAAGCTGCCGAGCACTTTACCCTCATCAAAACCTAGATGGTGTGACAAACTAGACATCAAGTAGTAAGCACCGTATATCTGCTCCCCAGAGAGCGTTTGCTGTGCAACATGGTTTGGATCCGGCATGTACGCTGCTCCATGGGTAGGCTTGTTGCTAAATTCCTGACATCTGTCTAATGATGCCACGACAGCCTTTCGTTCAGCAATGTGCAGCCCGGACACAGGCAGGAACACTCCAACTGACCAAACATGTCAGCCACACCAGACAGTACAGCATCCTCCCTTTCCTGCATTCAATAGAATCCCCGATGAAGTAGAGCGAGTTTTGACTGCAGCTCAGTCCCTTTCTAAAACCCTGCATCCTGTAGAGTGGTCCTGACGGATGCTTTCACGGTAAGTGTGGGCTGGACAGACATCTCTTGTAGCGAGTCCTATCTCGCGTGAAAGCAGTCATCATTTCTGGAGCATTATCAGTGACAGCAAAAGACTTTGGAGGACCCACTTCATTTATAATGTTTTTTAGTTGCTCAGAAATGATTGTGCTTTGTTTGCATCTCCTCCTTTGTCTTTGTGCGGTTGTAGAAGTGGGGTATGGGTGTTGAAACAGCATAAATAATGATTACAGTTTCTTTTATGTTCAACCAGCCACAGGAAATGATGGTGACACACTCTGCTTTCCCTATAGATCCAAGAATCTGGCTATATACTCCAGTATACTCAGAGGAGTATGGACAAAGTCTCACAGGTGGGTGGACAGTGAACAGGCCGGAGCACTCTGAAAAATCATTTCTAGTAAATATTGTCTGTTAAAGTACGGGGTGAGGAAGTGGCATGCACCACTCCTGCCAGGCATTCAGCATACGCCTGGCTGCGCTCATCCACTGAATCAATGAGGAAATGTCCACCAGGAGTAGCACATGGTAGGAATGAGATGGAACGAATGGAACAGAGGCAGAAGAACTCCTATCTGAGCCAGGTGACTGCTGTGAAACCCAGTACAGTTTCATTTATCCAAGTGGGGTACGGCGGGAGGAAAGCGGAGTACCCGGGTCCTTCCAGCTGTGAGGCCACAGTGCTAACCACCACACCACCATGTCCCCCACATGTTAGACATCTTGCCTGACAAAGTTTGAATCTCAATTAAAAAGGTACCCTGCTCGCTGTGCTGAACATAATGTTTTAAGTAACTTTAACTTTTTTGCTCCAGGTGAAAATAGTAAGTTTAATTTTAGGGCTTCTAAAAGATTAAGTAAGCCATATATGAAGTATTAGCCCACCTTTCTTCTGGCCTCACCTACCAAAAAAAACTGTTGGATATTTATCTATTAATGTATTTTCAAGTTATACAGATATGCCAAAAGAAACTAGTAAAAACAATGAAAAGAAACTAAACAGTTTGGCTTTTTGGTTGGACAAACAGTAGCTTTCTGGTATTTTATAAACCAATATAATATAAAATCATAAACAACTAATCTCGGGACCCAACTTTGAAAAACTTCAGCTAGTGAAGTATTGAAGTGAAGTCTTCAAATTGCATGAATACACAATGTACACGTACATTTTAATATGAATACAATTTAGTTTATTTTAGTTTAGTTCAATTAGTTTGTACATAAGTTTTCTTTTCTTTACCAGCCTAATGACATTCAGAACAAAGGAATTACCCACCTCTATGTTGGAGCATCAGCTACTGACAGCGGTGCGTTACAGCTGATTAGCTGTTTGGCTAACTTCATAGCCTGTTACAGACGTTAGCAAAGAGGATCAAATAACCGAAAATGAGTAAAATGTCCCGGTGGCACACTTTGACCAGATACCAGACTGTCTCCGCACTGAATATATTCTCCGTTATGTCATGATTAAGCAAAAATAATAGTACTTTAATTCAGACTACTGCGTTGTGCACCTCTCTTGTGACTGGCCATACTTCCCGAAGCTGCACGCGAACGCTCCGTCAACTAAGGAAGCTCATATGGATCAATAAGCGCGTGTTTGACTGTGGAAGCTGATGATCCATGAAGGCTGGAGGTAATAACTATTAAACACAATAGAAAAAGTACGGAATGGTAGTGAGTTTTAGGGTTTATAACATATATTTATAATAAAATGTTCAAAATTACAACTTTTACGATTACAACAGTCTCTGATCAAACTTAAGTCACACTTTCACCTTCTCTCGTCCTTTTTTCTGTCTCTGATGCCTTAACCTTATTTTTATTATAGGCTATAATATTCTATTATATAATTGTTGTATATTATAACTGTGAGTTGCTGCAAGCAGAAAGAATAATTTGCATATGCCAAATTATTTCTTATTTCATTTGATAGGTTTATCATTTTGTCCATTAAAGGCCTAAAAATAATGAAAATGATCAGTCATAACATGGTGAGTTCTCTTTTTTTGGTTTGTATTTTGACCAAGGCAGAAAGATATTTTTTTAAATGACCGCAGCTGATGATTATGTTGATTATCAGTTCATCAGATTATATTTTTTATTATTAATAGCGTAATTTATGACATGTGAAAGTGTGAAAAAATATGCAGCGCAGTATTCAGTCAAAATGACATCTTCAGACAAATAGACAAATAGCCTCCAACCAGAGAGAAAACAAAGAAAAGCAACAAATCCTGTGTTGCATATTTTAACAGTTTTCTGAGTGGAAAAACGAGAAATTATTATTTTTTTGATGATCAAAATAATTTTTTTAGTTGATTGCATGTCTGACATCTTTGCTCAACAAATAACTTACTTTAATAGCTGCTAAATTTTCTGCTCACTCATTGATCAGTTAATCTACTTTCACGTCCAAACTTTCAACGTCTCCATGTCAAATAAGTTGGACTCACATGGAGGTTTGTCGAAAGCAGATATGAAACAATGGCCACACTAAACATCATATACATGCAGCACTGTGTGTAAAACATGAAGTCAATAAAATCTGCATTAAACCCAGGTGTATGTGCTAAGTTCTTGACAGCCCAGTCATGTTACCTGAACGGATCTCGTACTGCTGATGTAGGTGTGTAGCAGTCCTGGTGTTAATAGCCCACACTGATTTGCTCCACTACTAAATGACAGGGATTATCTCGAGCTCTGGGTCACATTTTAGTACCATGTGTCTGTCATTAGAGACATTTCTGGAGTTTATACAGTGTCCAGGTTTTTGTGGAATGACGCGAGCAGCCAAAGCAAACTAGCTCTATCTAATTTAGGTGGGATCTGAGCTGGTAATGTCAGGTTGTATAAGGCGTTCTTCAAAAGGAGAATATTCACACAGACATGCTGCGAGACACAGAGAGAGCAACGGGACCTCAGGGAAGCAGAGTGCTATTATTTTCTTGTCTCTCAGCACTGGGTTAAGTCATTCAGCCTTTTTTGAGTGCATTGGTATTTGAGCCACAGCATTAGGAGTCCAGACCACAGGGACATCAGTAGAGAGGAAGCAGGATGATGTCATGACATGGCAGTGATGGAGGCTTATGTTGGTTTGCTGCTAGTTGGCGGGTTTGGCTGTTCTCAATCTGGTCTCATGGGAATATTTTCACCACTTATGCAGAGGTTGTACGTTATTTCAGCGGAAAATCCACCAGAGACACAAGGAAGGAAAGACACAATCAAGCTGTCTCAGAGTGACACAGAGCTGTCTCAGAGTTTGATTTAAAGCACAGAACAGTACATTTCCAAGAATGATTAATGTTGTTTTTCCTCATTCTTTCCAAATTTAGCCGTCCCCCAAGCAAAACTTTCCTGTCTAATCCTATTTAACATGTCGACATAGCAAAATCAGTTTCATGCTGGCATCTTGACTTGACTGCACATAGACTACAGTAATCCGAAACTGTAACGGTCGCACATGAGCCCGGTCTATCTGTAGGTTGTTCAGGAAAATTCCGAACACAGATTAAAGTTATCGCCCCAGATCCAAGAGAAGAGTCTTTTCTGTGAAATGCTCTGTCTTTGTAAAGCTCTGTCAGAGTCAGACTTAATCTGTCAGCACTAGCTTTGGACCCAAACACTTGGTGACATAAAAGACTCTAAGTTGCCCTGTAAAATGTGCTTCTTTATACATGAAACGGCACCGCACACTCTTGACTGAGAGGGGCATTAGGCTAAATTAAATTGTATCACTTTATTCCACTTTAATGGCCGATCTT
Organism: Microctenopoma steveboyesi; assembly: GCA_032359275.1. Lineage (NCBI taxonomy): Eukaryota > Metazoa > Chordata > Actinopteri > Anabantiformes > Anabantidae > Microctenopoma > Microctenopoma steveboyesi. The sequence goes on along the minus strand of JAUMHF010000003.1, from coordinate 4,307,717 downwards.
TGCTTTTTGGAGCTTAACGCTAAAATTACATCATGTGACGCTGTTAGCAATTACTTGATTTACATCAGTGCTTGGCTACTTCTAAACACGCTGAAAATAGCTTTAGTGAGGTCTGCGAGAGCAATTTGTGGGAAAGCATCACACTATGTGCTGCATAATGTCTACACATACAGTGGGCTTTGCTGTAGTTGGAGTTTTATTTTGAAGACCAGTTGTTGTTCTCTGGTTAACATTAATTAATATATAAAAGTTTCCACGTCGTCATAAATGTTGCCGTCGAACATGAAGTGCTTTGAATGAACCCGTACTCATGGGTGTGACCTCCTCAGGGTTTATTCAGCTTTTTGTGTTTGTTGCTTAGATTTACTGAAAGCTTGGGTTTTACCTCAGAGATACTGATTAGTCACATCACGCATTTTATTTTGCTTCCTGTGATAATACCACATGTGAGCGTAAACCTGATTCCCTTCCTTAAAAAAACAATTCAAATAGAATTTGATGAGCTACACTCACGACTGACTTCTGATTTCCTACTACAAACGCCGCTACATCTCAGTTCAATTAAAAAGCCAAACATTGCTTTCATCATCCGTAAGCAGCTGTGCAAAGGAAGGACAGATGCATCTCACAGACTCTCCCAGGAAGCAGTTGGGAACCTTCCATGTCAATTATAATCCCCCACAGCAGTTGGCTGAGTGTGATTCATTATCTTGAGGTGAGCATGAGCACATAGTTTAATGCAGGATTTAACTAATTAGCGATCACTAGTCCATTTCTGAATGAATCTCATGGTCGTGTGCCTCTTCACATTTCTTCTATCCAACTCTACCCCTGTGTGCAGTACGCTTACCACTCAGCAGAGGCCACTGTGGCCAAGCGCCTTCATAAGATGTTTGACGTCAGTGCACTTCTTCACTCACAGCTCAGCTCAGCTTGATGGCGATTGCTAAATATGCCAGTGCTCGAAATGCCTAAAACACCCCAGAATTTAGAACTGGCCCGAGCAGTAGATGGCTGTTTGGTGAAGCATTTAATATATTTATTTGAGACTGGCACTTGTTCGGGGTGATTATGAATTCTTATCATGTTTGAGGCTCTAAAAATTCCTTTGTGATATGATTGATTTTGCACAGTCCCGTGTTTTACTTGACATAGCTTTGAGTGGAGCAACACCAGCAAATCTTCAGGAAAAATCCCTGCACAGCTACACACACGTATAGCACGTGGCAGTGTTAGCATAGATCCACACTGCAAGTGAATTTTAAAGGCGAGGCAAACTGCTTTTACAACAGTTGTAAAAACGTTGGAAAAGTCTAGTAACTCTTGACAGAATGTTCAGAAAGGACAAAAAAACACACTGCGTTGGTTTGGCTGTTAGTGTCTACCGTCAGACCCAGTTTGCTCCTGGTTGAACTCCTGTTCGATCTCGTCACGTCCAGATTTTTTATTCTGTTGCTGTAGGTGTCTGGACTGTCACTACTAAACCTTTTACTACATCGACCTGTGCATGTCCTGTCCAGGGACACCAGATGGTAATCCATATTTATAAAGTATGAAAATATGTTCTGTAATATGCAGAAGAATGACAGAGCTGTTTATTAATTAGTTTGTGTGGCTGTTTGAATCAACAGCCTTTTAATCTGGACCTTGGTATCTTACTGTTTGACCCTCACCATGCAGAGTCATGCATGTGCAGAGTTCGACACTAGAATGGTGCTCGATATGAGCAGGCTTTTCTGACCTGATGAGTACTTGTTGGAACGGAGCATAATTTCATTTGTCTTATACGTTTATTACAAGCAAAACCATGCATCACGGATACAATAAACAACATCGGGTCACAAGGCCACGGCCGTCACCATGTTTGAACCTTGAGCTTTTAAAGGTAAAAATGTTTGCATTCTCAAACACATGTAATGTATTTTTATGCACAAACATTTGGATATTTTAATGTATTATAGTAATAATAGGCAGTACTTAGCAGCGCCTGTGTTCTTGGAGAAACCTCAGCCTTACGTGTAACAGCTTCTGTTGTTGCTAGTTAAATGTTGCAGTGCAGAGGCAGAAGGCAGTGTTTGCTTTCACTTACTATAATGATCTTTCTTCTTCTTCTCTGCCCTTGCAGTAGCTTTCGCCTTACTGCGAAGAGACCAGTGAACAAAAATAATTATGACTGCGTAACTATAAAACAGTCGTTTTCACAGGTGCAATTGCTCTCAAATCGTAGGCGCAGGATGGATGTGTTGACTAACAAAGGTCGAGAGGTGGTGTGTGTCTCTCCCCTGAACACGGCTAATGTCCCGTAAGGAAGCAGGTGTGAGGGAAGGCTGATCAGGAGCGAAGAGGATAGGTAAAGCCTAATGGTTTAGAAATACCATCAAGAAAATCAATCTCTCTTCCAGATTGTTTCCAGTTCCTACAAGCTCGGGTGCTCCAGTGTGTGTTCACCATTCAACCAATAACAGCGCTGGAAAAATATCACAAACATTTTTTTTTTATTATAATAATATCATCACATGCAAATAATACCTGTTTTGTCTGGGTTTTCTTGTGAAACAGGGGGAAAATGCAGCAAACACACAATTGGAATGGCATTAATGATTACAGCAAGTTCCCAGCTCCAACCAGTGTCTGCAGATAAACACAAAAGCTATTGTTTACCGGAGCAGGCGGAGATACAAAACATTTTTCAGGTCCTGGACTGTGAAAAGACAAGAGCATATTGAGTCTCTCAGGTTTGCAAGGCCACTCCTAACTCTTAATTTCCTTTGTGGGTTGTGGGCTTTAAGTAGCAGCCTGCTTTGTTACACAGAAATGTCAGGTGGCAGACAGATAAGATTACATTTATAAAACAACAAAAACAGACAAAGATTTGATTAATCTTCATTGTTATTTCAGAGAGTGCAGTTTGTGCTGTTTTTGAGTTGTATGTTGACCTCGCTGACATAAATGGAGTGCACAGAGACATTATATATTGAAATGGAGGAAAATATTATCACCACGGAATTGGCACCTCCTCTACACTTCTCTTTGTAACACTCACCGATGTAAAATATTCACTAACCCATTAATATTCACTAATGGAATTATCACAAGGAAATGCCTGCTCCGAACGGGTTCTCTCAAGTCCCTGAGTTCATGGCCTGAAGTTGTTAAACCCAAAAAGCCATGAATGATTTAATCTTCCCAAAATCATTTGAGAATGTATGTAATATAAAAAATAAAGTTACAGGCAAGGAGCATCAAATCAAAGTGAAACGCCTCTATGGGAGAGAATTTGTGCATTGCTCAATCTTTGTGATGAAACTAGAGTGAAATCACAGAAGAAAAAAAAGAAAACTTCTGCTGCAAATCTTCTGAGGGCAATGCAGAGAGATAAATAGATGTGTTCTGTAAGTGTTGTTTGTCAGAAATAATGCTCACTTTACCAGATGTCACGACCCAAACTCAACCCTCTTAACATGAAGCACGGGGTCAGCAGCAGAGCTGGAGACTTGTCTGTTGTTCAGACTCCTACAGAATGAGACATTACCCTATGTGAAGCATCATGACCACAACCCGAATCACAAAACACCCAAACACGACTAAATACAAGTTATAGTCACACATTTCCTCAGGCTGCACGAAGAAAGACAACAAAGGAGAATCAATGACTGCAGCAGACACGTTTTAGAAGCGTCAGGGGTTAAAAGGAGTCCTTTGGGTTGAGTGCACATGCTTCCAATTAGGTCTGCAATAGGCGAGAGGAAACAGTTGATTTAGGAATATTATTGATGAATGACTTTAATTAGCCCAGAGACTAAGAGGCCCTGAATGTGGGCACCACTGTCAGTACCGAACAGGCCAGACAGTATTAATCAGCAGCACCAACAGGCTGGATTCACTGCAGATCAGATGATGAGGGGCGACTCTTTCAAATCACCGCCCTCCTGATATTCATTATGTTTAAAACAGGTTGGAAGAAAGGAGGATAAAAGTAAAGCAGATGCAACCAGATTGAGCAAAGGTTCAGTCCTGCTTCTTGTTGTGTAGTGAAAACCGTGCTATTGTCACTTCCAGCTGGCGCAGCTGGATTATGGCTGTTGTGACATTTCAACCATCAATAGCCTCATTTGCAAGGCAGATATGAGTAAATTGAGTGGTAATGTATTCCTCCACATAAAGCATCATATTATGAAGGCTGTGACTCACTACTTCTGAATATTTCAGCGTGCGGCGTTGTTAATTTCTTGTCAACCAAAAATATTTGTATTTGCTTACAGTTTATGTTGTGTTGAAGTACGTGGGAGTTGTTTGCTGTGAAAAAGTAAGTAATATAACACAGGGTTAGATAAAGCTTAGCGTAGTTTAACTGTGTCTGTCTGAATAAATGAGCACTTATGGAATATCAGTGTACTGCCTGTCAAAAATGTAATTTCCTGATATAGCCTGAAGTACCCAATAGAAAAGAATGGGATTATGGCAGGATAGGAAGTTTGGGCTCTGTGTTGCTTTCATTTTCTTTTCTCACTGCATTTGCAGTTTACCAATCATACAAAACTTACTCCATCATGTATGAAGAAGAGAAATCCTGAAATATTTTCGACATTTTAGGTTATTTTCGTGACACAAACTGTGTCAGTACATTTATGATTAAGTTAAGGATCTGAAGACTTCCTCCATCTTCATCAGTCACATATCAGATGTTCCACACACAGGACCAAACACACCTTGGTTTCAGTCTCGGCCTCCAGCAGGTGTAATGCTAATCATCGCTTTATCAATTCGGTTTTGTTATGCATTGCAGCAGCAGCAGCTCCCCGGAGAAGTGCTTTGCTTTCAAACAAGTCATCTGTGACTAACTTTCTACGCATTTATATTCAGGCATCGACTTAACCAGGTAGAGAGCTACCTAAGATGAGGCTGAGTAATTATGTAGCAATTACACAGCTGATTCAGTGGGCTAGTGGAAGAAGCAGCATATTAAAACCATTATGGGGCTTTGACAGCTTCGCTTAATTGACTGATGCACAGCGTCTCGCTGGTGATTACGGCGCCGGGTGCTCATATGAAAACTCTCTCAGTCACCAGACACTGACTCTAGAGCAGCACATGGCGTGAAAAGAAGTACTGGGACTGAAGGATGGCATACCATTAAAATCTGCAATTACATAGACGTGGTTTAATGGGAAGAGATGGATATGGTTGTGGAAGCGCCTCTTTTACTTGCCTGATCGTGATTGCGTAATCTAAATGATGTGGGAATAAATCGTGAAAACACCTTGACAAGCAGACCTGCAGCACCTGAAATGTTCCGCGCGGTCTCGGAGGTATGACGTCGCCGGATCATTTGGTGCTTTGGATATGAGGAGCAGGATTTTACGGGGAGCCAATGGAGAGAAGCTGACGATGAAGACGTTGTTTTCTTCAGTTTAATCCTGACAATTACTGTACATGTTGTTGTAAAATGGCATGCTGTCTGGAGTCTTGTTGTCATCACGAGACAGAGCTTTACAGATAGAGCAGCTGTGACAGCAAAGAATCTAAAACAAGACCAGGTCACATGCTTCTGGTAACTTTAGATAGGTCGAATAGGGTTAAGGTTATTCAGGTAATCTGTTTTTATTGTAAATTTTCTGTTATATTCGCTGGACGCCAACAAGCTAACATGATATAACATAACTGTAATATTCTGCAGCTTGATGGTTGTTGCCACAGGTGTCACAGTCCGAGCTGAACCTAAAAACATGCACTGAAAACACATGAAGATGTTGTCCAGTCTAGACAATGTCAGGCTAGCTGTTTGCCTCTATTTCCTACCAGCAATGCTTAATGAGTGTGGTAGTAGCCTTCTTCTAATCCAACTCTCTGCACGAAAGCAAATTATGATAACAAAGTTCCACATGTTTCTAAAATGATAAAGCCACTTTTGTAACCCGAGCCCTAAAGCTCGTCAGGTTGCAGTGACACATAGTGGCGAGTCATATATCCCCTCTGTACATTTGCACTTTGTCCTAGATTTGTATATTTCTCAGAAGACGCGGCTCGTCCGTCCTCAAATGCTTCCAGATGTGGAATGCTGGAGATAATCTGTGCATTTGGATTCCAGTGAGAGAAGGGTCGTCTCGCTGAAGCTGAAGCTGAAGGTACACTTCCTAAACGTGTGCGCGGTGAGACGTGGAAATGTACACATACACTGAGGCGGTTTAACATCTGGCCCATCGGGATCGACAGCTCTCTAGTTTAAAAAGTCCCAACGTTCAGCAGAGCTTTAAAACATTTTGCCTAAGATATGCACACCTAGTCCTGTCTTTGATTGCATGCTGCTGTCATCGACGATCACACATGGCAAATACAACACGGTGTGTGTTCACAAATTACTTCCCTGTGTTTTTTATGGTGTATTTTTGTATCTTGATAGTGAAAAAGTCATGTAAACACTGTCATGATGCTAAGAAGGAACTGTGTTATTCATTGATTACTATTTATTCATCACAGTTTATCCAGCAGTTTGTTTTCGGCTGTGTTGCTTTTGAAGTGGTTTTCTGCTGATGCTTAACAGATGCTTAGAGAGAGAGAGAGACGGTACAGATAGGGAACGCGGGAGGCTCCGGAAACTAAACTGGATGCCGTTTCAACAATGCAAGAGCACGGCCTGTTTAATGTGCATCATCAACAGTGCACGGTACAAACATGTCTCTGCGAGAGCTCGAGTTGCCAGTAACGCAAACATCTACATCTCACAGGAAAGATCTCTCTAGATGTGCTGTTGATGAAGGTTTTGTTTTGCTTTGGAGGGGAAATATTCACTATGGCAATTCATTACAGCTGGGCTCCAGGACCTCGCGTTGCCAGGTCTTCCACAGCCAACATAAACAACCAGCCCCATATTCGAGTGCCAGCCATCGCAGCAAGCAAAGATGTGCTGTACATGGCAGCCGAGCAGAGCTGAAATAGAGTACTTGTCAAGATGAAACTTGACATTCAGTCAGTGAAGGTTTCCTGACTGGATAACGTGCCCTGAACTATTCTCACAGTTTCACATCTATCAGCAACTTAACAAAAAACATTTTACCAAACATTAGCAAACAGAGAATTTATGTAATTACTGTACTTCTGGGTATTTTACTGGTCATAAAAACAAATCGGCTTCGTCTGAGAAACCATTCATGTTCAAATTTTCCTGGCATCCGAGCAGTCATTATAGTGTCTGGCAGCATCTTGCCTTTGTGAACAAATTGTAGAGCATGATTCACTTCCACAGAGGAGAAAGTCAGACATCAAGATGATGTCTGACTTTTTTTTTTTTTCTCCAGACATGCCTGAGAAAACACCGTTTGAAGCAACCTTTGGGCTTTTATGTGCGGGGCTGCATGGGACACTGATTTACGTTTCTGAGGAGCTCTCTCGTGGCATGGGAGGCAATGTGTCAATAAGGCAGCAGATTGCAGATCATAAAGCATAACAAGCTCACATTTCTCAAAAGTCTGCGTCTGCTTGAGGGAAAATGGAAGAGGAAGAGAAGTAAGAGGAGAAAAATATTCCGCTGCATGCTGGATTCCAGACATCGAGACTGGTCGATGGTGTTTACATGCACTTACGTTGACTGGGTGCAGTCGTCTTCATTATATCACGTAACCTGGAGAGCTCGGATTTCTCTGCCATGTATACGCTTAACTGAGTTCCTAATTGACTTTTTTACCAGAGTGCACCTTTGTTTTTTCTGTTGCCTCCCCATAGCAAATCTTCTGCCTCTTCATATTCGATTTGCCAAGGATTCATCCTGTCCCAGGGGGATCCGGACACCAACCACCAACTCCGAAGTTCTTACACAGTTAATTGCAGACTGCCCCACTTACAGCGCCAGCGGTCCTGGCTCTTGAGGAAGGCGCATGTACAAAAATGACTGTAGACAATATAGATTATTAGAGTCTGAGTCCGACTAAAACTGAAAAAAAAAAAAAAACACACAGTGCCCAAAGTTACCTTGTTTCCTAATCACCTGCCTCACCCAATGGAATCCTTGTCTCTGAGCGTAGCAAGATGTCAGCCCGTCAACCTCCCTGCTCTCGCACAGCTCACGAGCAGTTTTCACTGATAACAGCAGCAAATGTAACACCGTGAATTCTTAATCGTTTTTCGAGGTTTCTTGAACATAGACATGTCGGTCACGTCGGCCGACTGTCACCGGCCGACTTTATTAGCCAGTTGTTATCTGTGTCTGAAATGACTCTGCAATGTGCTGCGAGCTGCTTGTTCTAACAGGGCAGGAAAGGGGAGAGAGAGATAGAATGTGGGTGTAGTTACTACGGCAAGAAAACGTAAGTGGACCCCTTTGGAATTATGTGCACTTCTTTAGTCTGTTATTTTCTGCTTTATTCTTTCTTGCGGCTTTTCTTGCTCCCTCACTGCGTCTTTCATGCATCTCATAAACCGGGTTCAACTGATCCTCGCTCTGCTCTCTCTCTCTCGCTCCTCTCACAGAGATGTGAGGAGCGCTGCCCTGGGTTCTGGCCTTGGAACAACTGCTTGCCTTGTGAGGCTGTATTTGCTTTGTGAGGTGTTTTCTCACATAGAAGCATTTCATGACCTTGCCTGGCAGATCACACCTCCGTGTGTAGGCCTGTGTGTGTTTGGGAGTAGCCTGCATTCCCAAACACACACAAGCTGCTCCAAGCTTGTGAATTAATCTGCGGTTTGTGCGCGTTCTTTGCTGCGCGGACGTAGCCATGAAATTCGTGTGCATTTTCCTCCGCCTTTTAGGTGCAGTGAGTTCGTGTTTACAGTAGTTTTGTGCGTTCGGAGGGAGAGTTGCTCCCGGGCAGTTTGTTCACCGTGGTCCTAATGAACCTTCCTGTTTTCTTAATGAATAAACATTTAGGAGAATTCATCAGGTCTTCACGAGGCTTTATAAGAAAGACACAGAGAACAACACCACCTAACTCAGCTGAGATAATGATATCTCTGGTATCTCTGATAAGGTTTTGATTGGACAGAATTAGAATTTATCATTTTCATTCATTTTCTTACAAACTTTACGGTAGATGTTCAGTAAGTTGGTTCATTTGTATAAGTGACGTTTTGACCTTTAGTATTGACAGGTTTGAGAATTAATATCTTCTGCCATAAAAGCTCATTCAAGAAGAATTATTTACCTGAAGTTAATGTAAAATAGGTAGAATATTATTTTTTTTATCATTAACAATAATGTATCACACGTTCCATGTGTTTTATTTGGAGATGGTTGCCACACAACTCTCCCTTTGTTTCAGTAAATTACAGTGAATGTTTAATACTTATCTATAAAGAGAACAGTGGTAAATGTGTCGGCCCATTTTGGCTCAGTGGTTTGCCTAGTGGTGCCTTTTTCTTCTATTGTTGATTCTAATATTACAAAGCTGATAACAATAAAATGTATTTCTGTCAATTAAGACACATTTTCCAACAACTTTTTTTCGAGTGTGCTCAGATCCAGCTATGTAAGAGACTATTGATTTTTGACCTGTTGTCAAATGCAGCTGAAGGTTATGTTCCCTGTGCGTTTTGCCTCTCAGTGAAGGTCAGTGATGAAGTATCTAACTTAAAATGTAGGGAATAACTGCTGGGGAGATGTGTGTTTGCGTCGCGTCCACGTGTCTGCGCTGCGGCAGCTGTTTGAGGCATTAACAACCACAAAGCCACTGGTGTATATCTCAGTGAGGAAAAAGTGCACAAGTCTGCAAACATTGCATCACAGCCAAATCAAGATACAGAGCCAATGAACTTTATCTGACAAAATAGGATTCCTGTGTGTTTATCATATCTGCCCCGTCTGAGCACCACAGCCTCTCCTAAGATGTCTGTGGCGATGCATTCAGACATGTTAGTATTCCCAGACACAACTCAGCCTGGGAACAAGATGGACACGCTCACTGTGTGTAACCTTCTTCTATACATACAAACCAGACTTTAGTGGTGCCGCCAAAAATCAGGGACGAGAGCAGAGATCACATTGCATGTGCATGTGCATGTAGTGTTTGAGCTTACTCTAAAACCTGCCTCATGCTGACTGCAGGGTTTCCCGGGATTAGCTCACAGTAAGTGCTTACGCACCAGGGAGTACAGAAAACATGGACTTTGACCAGTCTGTTTTCCAATCAAGTCAGCCGCTGGTTAAGGCAGAGGCCTGGGATGCAGGAATAACAGGATCTATTCCCGGCTGCAGCTCCCAGCCCATCCCCCACACAAGGTGTGTCACTGATCGAGACACCAAGCGCTAGCTCCTTCAGCGCCGCCTGTGGCTGCTCACTGCTCCCCCCGAAAGAGGATGGGTCAAATGCAGAATATAGACATGCCAAAAAGTATTCTAATCACACCACATATGAGGGCATTCCATATTTTATACGTTATTCTCTGCCAAAATGTATAACCAGTTCACATAGCTACTGATATTTTGAGTCAATATGTTTGTTACCACCCTTTTGTTTGTATGTACATTTTTAGATTTCACATAAAAAAACCTCATCAGAAATTCTGAAAAAGCACAAAGTGAATGCAGTGAATGTCCAATTAAGCTTTATTCCAACGAAGACACAAAAGCAGTGGCATCCTCCTGTAATTAAGATGTGTCTCGTGTGCAGCCATCGTATGGCTCTGCACTGATTCGCAGATAGATGTGATAACCGACAGGTTCATACAGCACAGGTTTCTATTTTAGAAACTCTCGTCCACACATTTGCCTGTGCCCTTTTTCCCACACTCTGTACATCTATTTTCTGTCTCACAATCTCTGTCTGTCAGCTCTCCTCTTAAGCCACTCTCTCTCTCTCTCTCTCTCTCTCTCTCTCGAACACACATAGGCCTTTTTCTGTACTAAACTCCTCTTCCCAGCAGAGTGATGCAGCTTTGCTTTTATGATATACCAGAGTTGGGCTTGTGGCAAGATGACTGACCGACTTGTAGAGAGGACAGAGGAACCATTTTATGTCCCGCTGCCTCACTGAATCCCTTTAAAATATTCATTCATAAACTCCTGGAGCCTTTTACTCCACATCAAACACTAAACCCATAGGAAAAGCACTGAGCTGAAGCATCCAGAGAGGAAAACAAAAATACAGGGTAAACAGCACCATGGGCGAAGACCAAAATTAACACAAATATTGATGCTCTAAATATACTCTGGTATATTCATTGTGTTTTAGAGTGTTAAATTAACTCCTCATCACCTTTTTCAGGCTTTATATAGCTCCATACTCTCTAGAGTTACATCAACATTTATGGAATAGTTCAAATATTTAACACTGTGCCAGAGTACACAGTTTTAAAATAACACTTTACAAATTGAACACGTAACTCTTTTAAAATTGAAAACCAAAATGACCATGACAGTGACCGTGTTTAACTCCTAAATGTTCGCCTGACATTGAATGAGCTGATGATCCATGGTGATGTAGAAGGAGTCAATCTTGCTCTTCCGCTCATTGCCGAGAGGCTCTTCCCGACTGATGCATCGGCCCATAGTGCCTATAGTTTTTTTCAGCTTTAAAACTATAGGCAGTTTATTAGGGCTTTAAGTTCAGGAGTGCCCTACGTATATATATTTTTCTTTTCCAGTCACTAATGCATCTTCCTTACCTAACCCTTAAATATCTAACACCAGGAGTACAAAGTACAGGGGCAGCAGTGAGATGTTGAATTTCTCAAATAAGTAATGGCATGACAGACGTATGGCTTTAATTAGCAAGAACAGAAAGGAGGAAAAAATCGAGAAACTCAAGAGTGATTGTGATTATACTGAGGCTGGAGATGAAAGAATGAAATGCACGAGTGCAGGACGGGCGGACAGCATGGGTCAGTCATGGCTGTCATTCTAATTCCATCCTCTTAAGATTTTTCTCCTATTTTTTTAAGTAACTACATGTAGGTGTGCATTGTATTTTGAATTAGCGGCTTATGTCTTCTGAAAAACCTCAGAAGTGAATTTCACACTTTGCCATTGTCTGTGAGAAGAGAAAAGAGTGGGGGCATTAAAAAGTGGGACAGAGCCTTTGTTGAGTCTTCATTTTCGTGTTTTTTTTTAACAGTGCATGTTCCTGAAAGCACCTTGGGCTATTTTTTATTCATAGTGACAACATTGTTTGTCATGGAAGGGGCACCAAACATGCAGGCTGCCAAAACATCCCATTCTAGAAGTGGTGTTAGGTGCCCCCCACTCCCCCATCTTCTCCTCGCGCAGATACCATAAATCATCCAATGTCTCTTTGAGGCTGATGCTTTTAAAACATGTACTCTTTTAAATAGCTAATACGGGGCCACACATGCATCTGGGAGATCGGGGGTTTAAGATTTTTTATCTTACTGCTATACTTTTGCAGCTGTTTGCAGTTCACAGGAGAAGCAAATACATCTAGCAACAGAAATGACTTTATGAAAAGAAAGTAGATTAACACACACTTAAAAAGACTCAAGACACCACTTTACATCAGCTCTTGTTTGCTGCAGGACCTGTGATTCATATTTCTGGATCAAAAAGTGATTTGAGGATAGATTTGGAAAGTTCAGAAAGGTGGAAATTACAGTTAGCAAAAGAAAAGAAGCAAACCAGAGGAGTGAAAAAGCAGACAAGTGTCCTGGGGCAAGGCCTGTAGGAAAGGAAGTCAACAGAATCTGCTTTTTCCAAAGAATGGAAAAAGCAGCTGTCCTCTGCAGTCCTCTGCTTCCACGTTGTGCAGGGTCCATAAGGGCCAACTTGACAAACGCCACAAGGTTAATGGGTGAAGAAGCTGAAGTTAAAGACAAACTGTAACTAAAGGCTGACTAGTCTGATTTTGTTGTTCCATGTGCCAAGATGTTCGAACATTCAATGTGCTCGTGATTTATATTTATTTAAATGCTCGTAAATCAGGAAAAGTCACAAGAGTGATAAAACTGTCAAAATAAAAGATGGTGCCGAGGATATTTGAATTACTGGACTTTGTTGCAGGAAATCGTGGCTTAAGAATTTTCTTTTCTCATCTATCACATTAAAGAAGTAAACAGATGTCAAATGTTTTTAAATTACAGTACAACAGCGTTGAATCCTTATTCTGGTCAAAGATGGATCTTTATTCCACAAAGTCCAGAGAATTTCAAACATGAAACAAAAAGAGTGGAAGAATGGTGGGATGCTTAGTCTTTTCGGTTGAGGGCGAGCCCACACAGATGGGCCGGGACCGAGGGAGGACTGATTAATGATTAATCTACCTTGGCCACAACAGAAGAAGATGCAAACGTGGCCTGGGAGGGCAGCCGCTTCAGACTCTGGCAGAGAAAAGAGAAGCACAGGCAAACATGCCATCATTCAGTGTGCTCACTGGACCTCGTGCACATTGCATCCTTAAGTGATGGGACGGTGAAAGAGAGAGCTATTTAGGGCCATGCAGAGTCTGTGCTTACAACGAGAGAGCGGCTTGTGCGGTGTCTGGGGTGTGTGTGTGTGTGTACAGTAAGTGTTTTCATGTATGAGAATAAAGTGTGAGAAAGAGGCTTATGGGAGCTAATTAGCAACGGAAGGTCTATATTTCCTTTGTAATTAAACTGCACGGAGCTATCTGAGCTCTGCTGACTGCATTAAATGAAATAATTTCAATTAAGTTATTATGTAACTGTATCCATGCCGTCACCTCTTAAAAACATAAATGAGGACGTCAAAACATTTGAAGAAGATCCAGTATATTCCAGATGTGACGTTTATTTTTTTATTCAGCTACCTGGGTAATTAACAAATTGTCATCATCTTTATGTTGTTGTGCACTGAACTGATCTCTTTTCAGCTTCTACCGTTTGAATGTTTGCACTGTTTGTTTACTTATTTTCCCTCCTTTCTTTTTGCCCTCCTCTAACATTCAGCCTGACAACTAGAACTGCGCCAACAAACGAATGTATTTGAAGTTGGTGTAATCAAGTGTCGGCCCACTTCCCCAGAAAGTATGTTTTAACTGAGGTTGATTAGCTGTTCCCTACAGTGTACAGCAATGACATCAGAAACAAAAAATGATAATGTGTCCACTAAAACGGTTAATTTAATGTATATGAAAGAGCATATTTGTCACATTGCTTCTGTGGGTACAAAGAGAAACGTTGGGTTGGTGCATTCCTGCAGGAAAGCAAAGTTGGCTTTGTTTTGCAGACTTTTTTGTGATTAAAGCGGATTCCTCTGTAGCCCAGCACATTCAACATCAAGAAGCCAGGGTTGTTATGGTTTGGTTTTAGATTTACGAATAATCAAAGAGAGATTTGTCAGTGTTCCCAGAAATATAAAACCTCAGAAGCCTGAAGCAGTCGAGGTGAAAGGCCTCTACTTCCGTCGCTGGATAATGAAGCCACTGTGGATTTTCTTGTTACTGCTCCTGTGTCATTCATATGACAGCAGGGCTGGTATTGCAGAGTCGAGGTGATTACTTCTGTAGGAGATGGACAAATACTGAGAATAGATCATGATGTGGCCCAGTCAGATGAGGAGAGCAATAAAAATCTAGGAGAAGGTCTGTTGGGGAGGGAGTGAAAGACGGCGGTGGAGCGTGTTGTGTGTGTTTGGATGTGGATGGTGTGTGGTGGTAGTAGCGGCAGCAGTGATGGTAGGATTTCATATGACAGATTAAAATCAAAGCCGAACGGCTCTGACTCATAAAAAAAAGGGCATAATGTAAATGGATGAATTTTAGCAACACCGTCAGTAGAGGAAAAGCACTTTTCACTATTATCCAGCTCTCTGCCTGAGTCTTCTGTGCTCAGCACACATGTCTGTCAGGACAAACAGCAACAGTCTGCTAACTTATATAAATCCCAACAAACTACAGTCTACCTATGCTGATTTATTACATACTTTGCCCTTTGTCATCTTCTCAAAACATTACTGCAGTCTCTCTTTTTGTCTCGGTCCCTCTCTTCTTCTTATTCAAAAAAAAAAAAAAGATCTCTACCAGCTCAAAACTAAAGCGACTGAGGTGATCTTTGTCACCTCCACATCACGTAGGAGCTTCATACTCCCAAGATTTCCACAGTCAACCTGCCGATTGTCACATTAGCCGATGGTCACTTGGATTTAAGCAGGAATTAAATGTTTTCGCTCACTCTGCTCCCGCTTGTTGCTGCGCTTTTGATATTGAAGAAAACCTATCCTCATGTTCACACGGACAGTTTGAGACTGATACAGTTACAGGATGAGGGATGATCTAACAAAAGCTGACAAGAGGCAGAGTGCAAATAAATACTGAATATTATTTTTCGCTTGTGCAAAATTCAGTGGAGATGAAAGGTGTTGTTGCTGGCCGCAGTGAGTGTACAAAAAATAAATACAGAGAGAAAGTATGTGTAAAAGTAGGAGAAAATCTGATGCATTGTACAGTACTGTATCAACTACTGCAGCTATTTTTTTCATTCATTCAGTTGCATTAAAAAACAAGACACAATATTTCTAAGCAGTCAACATCTTAAATGTCTTTACTAGTTTTCTGTAGGGTCTACACTATGATTTCTGGCTCCACTAGTGCCATGAACTTCTTTCGTGATCTGGTTTTCATTCTAGAGCATTTTGAATGCCGCAGAGCGTGTGTGTATACAGTACTCGTACTCATCTGCAGCGTATCAGTAAGCAGCCAGGAAATTGGAAGCGACTGAAAGGTGTTTGTGTGGCCGCAGGTCATTTTATCGATGTCGGGCGTGGAGGGAATGGATAGGGAGACTGACTCAGGCCCCTTGGGATTCATTACTTCAAGTGTTGATTGGAAAAAAGGGCAGATGGTGGATTGACGTAGAAAAACAGTGTGTGTGTGTGTGTGTGTGTGGTTGTGTGTGTGTGTGTGTGTGTCTATGATATGCAACAGTAACAGAAACCAACAAGCTAAGCTTCAGAGCTCCCATGGGGTCTGCAGGACCAGACAAAGGAAACCAATGGGAACTATAATAAAGTTTCATTTTAGGCTCACACACACAGACACACACACACACACACACACACATCTGTGCTCCAGTGAGCTCTGGCTCGTCAAAGGGTGCTGAGAGCAGACATGTTGTGTCTTGAGTTCTGCTTTCTTATGACAGGTCCACTGTAGCAGACATTCTTCTTTTCAGGTCCACTGTACTGTGACTGCGCACACACACACACACACACACACACACACACACACACACAGAGAGATCAAAATACTGACAAAATACAACATCTCAATTCCCACAATCTGCACAATTCAAATGACCACATTTTAAGGTTAGAAATTCTGGACCAGATCGATTCAACTACAGCTGCCACTGATGCGCTTTGAGTTCATCTGTGACTGGATCAAATGATCATCAACTGTATCATCATCTGAAATCTGGTTCTAAATGTCTTACAGCTCATATCACGGCCCATGTAGCACGGCTGAGGGTCTGTTTCCGATTAAAGCTCAGGAATTCAGGAATAGTGGACCAGCACTTCGCAGGAGTTTAGAAAGTTTCTCTAGATACATGTTTTTGTCGTGATGCATCGTCATTGACTACAATATAGTTGCCACCCCAACAGCACCAGTAATTTCCACAGAGCAAACTAACAACACACTCTTACATTCAAGTGACTAAGAATGCTAGTGGATCATTGGTGCAGTTTTTCATTCTTTTAACCATCGTAACAGTTGCTTTCAAACTTTATTATGAACTATAGTGATGGAAGCCTGCATCAAGCGGTGGGATTCTGTTGCAGCACACAGATCAGGGGGCAGGCCTTCACATTAAAATTCCTTCATACTGCTGCACTAATGTAGAAAAAATTAAGACACAAAGTAAGACACATCATTAAGTTTAAAAAAAAAAGAAACTGAGAAAACAACCAATGAAAAAAAACAGGTCTCTTCTTTCTTCTTGTGACCTTTGAGTGCTCTCCACAGTGTCACCTTCCTGAAAGCGCTCACCTCTCTGTGATTTACCTCATTCACCTAAACATATGACTGCAAAGCTCAACTGGTGAAATTCAACCCTGCAAATCGACCCCTCCCCTCAGCTGTCCAAGGAAACTAATATGCATGTGAGACACAAACACACTCACACTGCATGCATGCATGCACTAACACACACACACACACACACACACACTATTTCAACCCCTCTTTGAAAATATATGCAATTTTCATATGCTGCCAATTCAAGCTGAATGTTTGAATCTGATACTCCAGCAGTGCTGCTCAATGTACCAGCGAACGGCCAGTTGCGGGCTGTTTGGAAGGATGCACTGCTGTGTGGTCAGCAGGCAGCACCATGCAGACAAAACAATCCACTCTTATTAATGAGGGCCTTTTTCGCTTCTCTTGGAAAGGTAAATATACCCTCTGAATGTTAAGCCATATGGGCTGCCTCAGGACACCCAGATCAAAGATTATTCAGTTCTTCGGTTAGACTTCAGAACTCTGGCTCTTGGCTCTGCCTGGCTACGAAACCTCACTCCTAATATGGACTACAGCACAGAAAAGCTGTTTTGTTCACTGACTGGTTTAGTCCAGCTACACAGGTAATCTGGTGGATTAATATCAATACCTTAACATCCTGATGGGTTATGACTATTATACTGGGACGACTCAATCAGTGGTACAGGTTGTCTACGGTGGCACACACTTCTGGGTGGTTGCTTCTCTGAGACATTCATAGTGTTTTACCGAGCTGCAGACAAGTTAGTACTGCTTGAATTTCCAAAACCATAAACCATGCATTGTAGTGTGATGCAGTTTAAACAATAATGCGGATAATTTAAGTTTTTAAGGAACTTCATGTCTACAAAATATCAAATTGTACCACTTAAAAGTTAAAAAAAATCGTTCTGTGTAAATCTCCCATGTTACAACGTGAACACCTGCAGCTTATAGACAAGTGCAGCCTATATGTGTCTATTATTCTTTTAAAATTAGTCTTATTTCTTTTTCCCTCCATGTTACACACACTCCTATGCCCCACTTGACCTTGCGCTACGACCAGCTGCTCAAACGTACTCTGACCTGTTGTTCCAAACCGAGCTGGCTGTCACTCGTCTCATGGGACAGAAGCAGCACCAAGATATGACATTGCGTGAGGCACTGACTGCACACTTGGCTGCATCTGATATTTCTGTTATCCCCAGAGGCCGCAATGCTAGGAATGACAGTTTCACATTAAATGTTTTGTCTGTTCGATTTTCATAAAACATATTTACATTGTAGAACTTTGCTTCACAGTGAAATAAAAAAATAGACGCAGCAGGGAAAATTAGTGGCGTGAGACACACCTCAGAAAACATTTTGACTTTCTGCCTGTGTTGCTAAGTTCTGTAAGATCTTGCCTAATATATCCCAGGCCTGACAAAACCAGTGGAAAGGAAGGTGAAGGACAAGGTGCTAAAATGTCTTTTATTCAGGACAAGTTACCTGAACTGTTCCAAGCATTTGCTTCAATGGAGGCATTAGCAGAAACCAGCACAGATCGATAAGAGGGTCGTCATACTTGTACCCTCCGAGGCTGCTATAAATGTTTCAGCGTGTGTCAAGGGCAACAAACGCGTTCAGGTAGCACAAGCGCTAGTTTCCCTCTGCAAACTGTTTTGAAGGATAATCCACTGCTCAGTAATAAATGTGAATGTGGCTTATAGACAGAAGAAAGTCGTTGATGTATTCATTAATAAATCAAATTCCAGGTATTTTCTAATGATGCTTTTAAATTTTCCATGCATATACAGAGTGTAGTTTGAATTACTGCTGGTGGTGTCTCCTACCTGCACGAGGAAACTGAGGCTGAGAACAGAGTGCAGCTCCAGGCCACGGTGACATTTTCACAGACACACATTACAAGATTATATTAGTAGCGCACGTAGACCAGATCCATCTTTAAACCAGCCCACCGTCCCCACTAGCCCAAGGCCACATGGCTTCACAATGAGAGGCTTATTACAGTGCAGGGGTGGTAATAAAACCGTCATGGTTGTTAAATAGCCGGACTACAGAAAAATAAATGTTGAGTAAAAGCTGGTAATGATGATAGTGTTCACTGTTTATATTATGCGCCTCAATAAGTCCTTGTAAATTCGTTCAATTGAATTTGACAGTTGTCGACAATTACTTCAATGAGTATTCCAGTAAAAATGGTGATGGAAAAATATGGGGAAAAAAGAGTTGGAGTCTGTTCTGGGTGGTTTTAGGTTCAGATGCAGTTTAACACGAGAAAAGTAGACGACGTGTAACTGCACATTTTTACTCCTGTAGTTACCAACCTCGTTCTGCTTCGACACACACACCCATTTGTGTAATGTGCATTTAAAGAAAGTGCTACGGACGAAGTTGTTCTACTCGTTATCTGTGTATCTACATGGGTGAAAAGTCTCCTGCTGAACCTACAAACAATCACTCTTCAGATCTGCAGCGCCACTCAGCTTTTAAGTGCGTTGATTGTTTTGTTTCTTTCTTGCCCGTAAATGTGCAGTTCCAGCGCTGTCTGGCCGGCTCTTGTAGCATCATCTTCAACCGCAACAAGCAGCGGTGGTTAAGATGAAACAACCTAAAAAAAAAGCAGCTGTAAACTGCAGACTGACATCTATTTTAGCATTTTATTGTAATTAGATTAACAGTAGGAACATTTGTGTTTTCTGACTGAGGCGTAGAGGTCTGAGCAGCCTCAGAGTTCGGCAACACTGATGTTACAGGAGAGGTTATCATTAGACACAGAGACTGCAGATCAAATAATTAGTGTTTTCCTGCCCTCCGGCCTGGAACGCATCTCTCAAAATAACTTAAATCCTCTGATTTCAGTAGATCACTAATAAATATCGGAACCAGCAGCTATTACTGACACAGTGTCATCCATGATGTCACAGGGGTCAACCTGGCTGGAGCCGAGGAGACATTCAAACCCTGGGCCGTCATTACTCACAGCACAGGAATGACTCCAAATAAGGGGTTATTAGGTTTACATAAGGGGCAGGTAAGTTGAGTGCAGCATCGTCGACACGTTGATTAAATCTAATGAAACATCGTTTGTGCAGTGTACACAAATAAACGACACAATCTCTTATTAAGACCATGTTCTGAAGACGTTTAAGGATGTTTGTAGTCAGGCTCAACTTCTGTGTTGCAATCATTTTAGTTATTTTTGGGGCGTTGTAGCTAAAAATACCACACATTGTGAATACGCTTTATCTCTGTCTGAAGATCCAGTAAACTCAATTTCTTTTTTTTTCTTAAGGCGCCACCTCAAGTTATCTTTAGACGTTCAGTTGCAGTCATACGTAGGTCATGACCTGCGACAGACGGCGGGTCACAGCCTCTCTGACCTGTCCACAGTTCCGCTGTACGTTAGGTTATTATTCAGATATGCAGTGAGGGAACGGGCATTGGGTTACAGTGGACTGCCCATCAATCACAAGAAAAGAAAAGAGAATACACTTTTATATGTCTCTTAATGGGTTGATGATTTTACCTTCCACTGACCGTTGTTCTGAACAAACGTATGTACAATGACTACATGTGTGATTTAAGGGTTCCCATAATTTCCTTGAGCCGTTTATTTTGATGAATATGCAGGTAGGCGCTGTGCTACTGGTGCTCACTCGAAGCAGTCTCACAGCATCTCCACTTCTACAACAGTACATGCACTTAGGACTTCCTAAAACCTCAAAGCTGCAGATTTAGTTGCAGGCACATGAAAATTCAAGAGCCACACAACGTGAGTACTTCATAAATATTTCTGTCTGTGTACACGTCAGTTTTCTGACTCATTCTTATTTGTAATACCTGCCCAAAACCCAGCTGCCCTGTGTCTAAAGACCAAATCTTCAGGAAGAGAAGGGACGGATTAACACACTGTTTACTGTCCAAGACCAAGTTGACTTCAGGGTCTGGAATTTACTTTGCTGCTTCTCTAATCTTCCCTGAAAGATCCTGTTCTTACCATGATAAACAGTATGTTTTAAGTATTTCAATCTGCTTTGACTTATGACACACAGCATCATTTCCAAGTAAATAACTCCCTGTGTCTATTCCCCGTACAGAGATACAGCTACACTATCAGTCTGGACCTTCAGTCATTTCTGCAGATGCTCTTTCTTCTGTAGAAAGTAGCAACGAGTGATTTAGACATTTCTGTGCGTGCACACATGCAGACATGTACAGTATGCATGTGCCTGCTGTTAACTGCTGTTACCTGTAGCTGCCCTTCTGTGGTCCTAATGAACCAACGACTGCTCTGTTTTTCATAACCTGAACACACAGGACCTGGTGTGTACAAGGCGTGTGTTTATATAGAGGTTATGTAGAGGTTTTTACATCTCACTAAAAGTGAAATCTAAAATGTAAAGCGTTGTAGGAAACGTTTTATTTACGATTCTCATCCTGCGTCTGAGCCTCTATCCCGATGCTTTCTTCATGTGTTCTTTTCCCCACTTGCATGTGTTGAAAACCTTCCCGTTGTCTACAACACGTTGCCGGGGCTCCTTTCATTTCTCCTTCTGCAGCTGGTTCACCTCAGAAGTTCCTGTTTTTCATGTGTCAGTGTTGAGACTGCCACATTGGCGCCAGCCTACTTGTTGGTAGCATCTGACAAAATAGGAGCCACAGCCGTGGGTGTCAGAGGCCTGTGATGTCTGAAGCAGGGAGCTACAAAGTTCTCTGGGAGCAGGAAAAAGTTTGGCCTGTGACAGTGACACCCTGTTTAAATGGGACAATGTGACAATGGTCTCCAGGGTATAGCTGAAAATCTCTCACAAGCTCGAGTTATGAGAAATTCAGAAAGTCACTTGACTTCTGAGGAAGCTCTGTGACGGATTGTGTTGTGATTTAAAAGTAGATCCATCATCTCAGGGAGCAGACTGTGGACTCCCTGCAAAGCCCTTTACACAAGTTAATATACGGATGTTCTGTTTCTTATAATCACACTTATGCCATGCTATGCTATGCTATGCTATGCTATGCTATGCTATGCTATGCTATGCTATGCTACAGAGAGAACGACCCACACTAGCAGGTCTCCAGAGACGCTCCCTGTCTCGCCTATGACCAGTCCATAAACAGGCTGCTGCTTCTGCATGAAATACGAAGCTGCACCCATGTGCTCAGGTGACGTTATTCCACCATCTACCTTTAATCTCATCTGTTATCACGTCAGCATCACACTGTCGTTTACGACACAGAAATGAGTGACAGAGAGGAGAGAGGTCTGTCACAGCCGACTAAAGTGAAATAGTGTTACTCTCAATAATTGAAGGTGCGGTTGTTTGTCTTGTACCCTGTCCTACTCCAGATAAAACATGTATAGGTAGCCTTTGAAAAGTTGAAGTCTCTCCACAGCTCGGTGCTGAAGAGGAGCTAAAAGGGAACTTCAGACAATGTTTTAGACAAAAAATAGTTTTTGTAATTATGACTACAATAAAAGTTAGCGCCTTATGTTTTCTTAGTAGCATGTGCAGAACGCTTCTCTTGTATGTTTTCTTCTGTCTGTGGTACTGCGACATTTAGACCTACACAGCAGCACAATGCAGCCCAGGTGAGTTGAGGGGTGCAGACAAGGGCGGTGTCAGCAGCGAGAACAAGGAGCAACACAAGACAAACTATAATTCCACATACTAGCCCACCCACACAGCCATCCTTACAGTACATAAGCATAACCCACGCCCACACACATACCAGATGTGCACCTGAGCCCATAAAGCACTCGGCCCCTTTGGTGAGTGTCGGGATTAACCTGGATATATGAGATCATCACTCACTAGTAGAAAGTGGGAAGAGATCAGTGAGGGTCTGGTCTCTGGCCTCTCAGTGCCATACGCACAATACGAGCGATGGCTTACTCTGAATAAGCGAACACAATAATTTATTACAGGAGAAACACGGAGAGAAAAAAAAGGTGGATAACTGAGAGGAAGGAAGAGAATTAAACTAACTGCACAAATCAGTGGACGATCTGTGAGGGAAGAAACATTACACCTTCGTTAGTGGTTGCTCATCTTATCTGATCCAGGAATTGGCCTGAAGCAGGTAGGTAGGTTGTGTCTGATGGTACCAGGGAGGTGTCGTCCCCAGGTTCTTTGACAGCGCCTCGGCTGAGTCACTGGCATTTTAAACTCGCCTTTTATCTTCACATCCGTCCTTTCCGCAAAAAGGCCCTATCACTCAGCGACCCCCCCTGAGTAAGATAAGCAAGGCTGATCTGAGTCAGACGAGCAGAAGAGAGAAGAGGATGAAAAGATTAAAGCAGGGAACAGGAGGGGGAAATGTTTGATGAGCTGTTTAAGGAAGGTGCCGTCATTACCTGATGACCCCAGGTAGGAATATATTCAGAGAGAAGCCGCGCTCACACAGCTGCATTGCACAGATCCGACTTTGATGTGAACATGTGAGATATAGTTCACTTTAACAAGCACTCGATATGAAAGGTCATTTATATTCATGCTCTCACACCAGGATGATCTCTAATGAATTATGCTCATATGTTAATACTAACACTTCAGGTGCAGATGGATGGATGGATTACTGAACTGGCCTGATAGGGAGTTGCTTTAATTTAATTTAATTTGATTTGATTGAAGTGGACTGTCCATGCAACATTGTTTAAGTCTCTCCAGTGTCCAGTATCTTAAACTATCTTAAAGATTCATGCACTCTGGAAAAACAGTTTTGTCACAATTGATGCTTGTGAAAAATGTATAATAAGATAATTTAGCCTATTCTGGACAGCTTGTTCTCTCTGCAGCATATGCTAAATAATTTCAGCTAACATTAGACCATTTCTTTCAAGCTAAACCACAGAAAAATAAGCAAAGCCTAAAACAATGTTTGCAGTGGCGTGCCCCTGTACCACAGGGCTT
This sequence comes from Microctenopoma steveboyesi, assembly GCA_032359275.1. NCBI lineage: Eukaryota > Metazoa > Chordata > Actinopteri > Anabantiformes > Anabantidae > Microctenopoma > Microctenopoma steveboyesi. The sequence goes on along the minus strand of JAUMHF010000003.1, from coordinate 4,283,932 downwards.
TACAATCCATCCGTCTTTTCAGCGTGGAGTACGCTTTTCTGCGAACGCATTCTCAATTCTCGATGAGACAAAAGCAGCAGTTGGGTCGTGTTCTCACGCAGAATACACACAGAAATACTGTACATATCTGCATCAATGGCGACCGTGCGACTGAGGGTCATAATGTGGCCTAATAAGTTTCCTCTTCATCCAGTTTTATTCTGCCACGTCCAGTGTGTTAGCACACGGTCACTAGTTACTAGAACGATTTGAGTCATGCCATGAAGTAGATATTAATGTGCAGCAACAAGTAAAAGGTTGTCATGGGAGCAGCAAAATAGACCCTGTGATGTCAACACTACTAATAGGAAACAACATCCCCAGTCCCCGTGTTCCAGGGTATGGCCTTTGTAAACCAGTTAGGTCTAATGGTGTAATTGCATTGCTCCTGTTATCTCTACAGTCTAGGAGCGAATTGGCTCAAAAAACAGTAGCTGCCATTCCTGCATGAAACAGAGCGCGCAGTCAGGTAAAAAAAAAGAAAGCTAAGAAATTAGCATCTTGTTTGTGTGTTCCCCACTGTTAGTAGCTGCTGCGGTGTACATCGTCTTCTTTTTTGGCTGTTCCCTGTAGGGGTTACCACAGGAGATCATCTGTTTCCCTCTAACTCTGTTCCTCTGTCACACCTAATTTACTCACTCGTGTGAGCGCGATGAAATACATACTTCTGTTAGTGATTACTGCAAAACTCAAACTGATTTGCATAGTACTGCATGTGCATAGTCAGACATGATAACGGAGGAAAGGAAGGAAAACTTTTGCTTCTTCTTCGGGTTTTTCTATAATTATTTTGGTGACTCTGTACCTGCCTCCTCCCTACTATGCAAACACAACCACAGCCTGCAGCCACACAACACTGAGTCACCCTTTTAAGATTAAGTGGTTGTTAACCTATAGGTAGGATTATCAGCGGGATTATGTCTGTGCCCCAGCTGCATTAACTCAGAAGTCAAAGCCGGGGAAAGATGTTTAAAGGGAAGTTTGTGACGTCTGAGAATCATCTTGTGCTTAAGTGCCGGTTCCAGGAAGGTGGAAACGGAGCTGATAGTTATCTGTTTTTGCAGGTTTATCCCTGTGAGCAGACAGAAGGTGGATGGGGTTAAGCGGTTGTATTAATGGGCTCATTATTGAGAGGATTTAGTTCATTGCTGTTTTGACACTGATAACATCTAATCCAGCATTGTGGTAATTAAGCCACAAGCGTTCTGATTGGCTGTTTTTAATTGTGCTAATAGAAAATTACAAATACAGTAGTTGTGTGTTAAAGAAGGATCTGTGTGATGGTCTATATTCAACATCTGTACACATTTAGCAAAAGAGGACGGATGCATCAACAGCTTTGGATAGAGCTCTCCATATGATGCTCAGTGTCTGTTGACAGAACACCTCAATATACAATAAAAATCAATTATGACTTCATAAAATCTAAATTTGTAGAAACTAATATGTAATAGTTTAGTGGCACGTCACGTAGAGGCAAACCTGATAGGTTCACTGCCAGACTACTGCTGTTACACTGCTCAAAACGTTGGGGTCACAACTATGCACGTCAAACTGTATCATTAAGTTGATTTGGAAAAGAACTTCAATCTTACCTGTTTACACAAACAACCAGACAGTGTGGATCCACCTGCTGAATACAGGTTAAATGTTTAGTTAGTTTGCTAACATGGAGTTTTAAAGCTGTTCTGCTTAAGACTGCTTGTTAGATCCTGAAATAATGCTAATGTGAGCAGTGAGAGTGAAACTAAGGCTGCAGGGCAAAGAAAACATTAAAGCTCCATATTTATTACTTTATTACATATTTTCTTTTTTCACACAGTAGTGATCATGCGCCCTGCAATAGTTCCTGTGGAACGGGAGGAAACCATTAATACATTTAGCAGAAGATCTGCAAAAATACCTTCTTTATAGTTGTCCTGGTTATATTCAAGTAGCAGCCAAATGTCCAAGCAAGAAAGTAAGTTACACAGGCGCCACATAAAATGCTGTGATGAGTAAAGTAAGTGAAAGTGCTGCGGCAGCTCATCACATCTGGGATTGTCCTCATGGTGCAGGTTAACAGCCGGGCGATAACAGAGGTGACTGTGTTGAAAGGCAGAGCAGGCTGCTGCTTATCAAGGGTTGAGGGCAAGAGCAGCGGTGATATGGAGGTGGTGGTGAGATCTGGAAGACAGAGGGTTGGGCGAATGGGGGGGGGGTGTATAGAAGCATGAAGTCTGAGGATGGAGGAGGTGAGGGGGGCGTTTTGAGATAACGGCGATGTTGGTATGGTGAGAGCTGGAGAAGACTTTATCTGAGTCACTGAATGTCCTCCATTGTTGAGGTCCTCCGTGCAGATGTGCTTCAGAGGACAGAGGGGCAGACGGGAGGAATTTGACAATATTTAATGCTATCTCTTGATCTTCACCTGCAGCTGCTACCAACCAACATCCCTGTTCCTCCCTTCATTTCTCATATTCTCTCTCCCGTCTGCAAAGCTGTTTGAAGTGTTAATCAATTGACGTTGTTAAAGTACACACATGCATTCTTCGTAAGCAATAGGGGAACAATATAGTAAGTCATTCTTCAGAATGTGTGTTTAAGCTTTAAATAATGACTTCATTAATGTTGAATTCTTAAAGGATAACGTATGGATCCAATATAAAGTCTTTAATAGACATTTCTGTGTTTGCAAGCTGTGGAAAATGGTTTTGATAAAAATACAATTATTAATGTCTCTCACTATAAAAGCAAAAAAAGCCTTTAACATTATATAAAACCATAACCTTTCTCTGTTTTTAACAAGTAGGGAGCTTTAGAGGTGTTTAGGGATAGAGTTACTTGCCCTGCATCCAGTCTTTATGCTAAGTTAAGCTACTGGTCTCCAGCTCCATATTACATGCACAAACAAGAAAGCACAGTTGACCTCCTTATAAATTGTTAAAAATGATTTTCTGACACCAAAGCTTGAGGAAAAAAGTACATTCAGTTACTGTCATCAGATCTCCCAGTCAGTACTGAGTGTCTCACCAGCACATGAACGCACCATAAGCCACCAGCGGACAGAACTACTACATATTATTTCAATTCAATTACCAAAATAACAAAATAACAACCTAAAATTGACGGCCTCCGCCTCTGACTTACTTTACTTTACTTTACTTTGCTTGGCAGACGCTTTTATCCAAAGCGACTTACAAGAAGAAGACACCAGCAATTC
>JAUMHF010000003.1:4258858-4273745 GCA_032359275.1 Microctenopoma steveboyesi | reverse complement strand
GTGTGTCCCTGAGCCAGACACCCAGCGCCAGCTCCCTGTAAGTCGCTTTGGATAAAAGCGTCTGCCAAGCAAAGTAAGGTAAAGACAGTAAAGTAACAACAGACACGTGTGGGCCTGGGTCCAGCTTTGACTGTCTCGTTTGGTGCTGGACGGGTAGTGGACAAAGTCACAATGAGGTGAACAAGCAGTGTAGAGCTGAATCTCAGTGTTTCTCATTGAATTTGAGTAGATTATTCCATTTATTCCAAGCTTCATACTAAAGAAAATATTGTGTGCGATGTGCACTGCCACAAGAAACCAGGTATGATTTTAATCTGAGGACGCTTGCTGTATGGAGGAACAAATAATGCTCCAGTATTACATTCCTTATCAATGACATCACGAGGAAAAGTTTCTATATCAGCCATCGTTGAACAACTTCGTCACACGATGAGTATTAGAGTCTGTTATTCTGAGAGTGAGGCAAGAATGGAGGGAGGCAGAGCATCAGATCATCATGATGTTCCTGTAATATGAAAGGAGAAAAAAAGAAATCATATTTTCACAAAAGCAGAGGAATAAGAGATTCTTCCCGTTCTAAACGCCCACTCTTTCCCACACTACAAATGTGATTTACAGTCATTACTACCAGCTTTGGGTAGCTCAGAAATGCGTTAGGATAAAGCAGAGAAGTTGCAGCGAAGGGTTTTGTGAGCTCTATGACATATCTGAATAACTAGCAATGAAGTAGCCAGCAGCACATTCAACTCCCATTCCTCTTCTTTATGAAATGTGTCATTGCGTCCAACAACTGCTGCTCGTCAAAGTAATCGCTGCAAAGAGGCGTGATGTCGTCCAGTCAGAAGACACCATCGTCAGGTCTGTGGATTATCTGCAGTCTCAGCCTTACGTAAGAGGTGGACATATCTATTTTTCATGATGTTTTTCAGGTGACAAATGTATGGCAAAGCAATAAGTCAAAATAGCGCGAGTGTGTGTGTGTGTGTGTGTGTGTGTGTGTGTGTGTGTGTGTGTGTGTGTGTGTGTGGTCTGTGTGTCTGTGCCACTTGAAGTTGCTCGGCCCTTTGGTTTGCTTTTCTGTGTATTTCTTCTTCTGTTTGGCTTTGTGTCGGAAACAGGTTTGATGTAAGTGTATAAACTCATCCCAAAAACCTTTTAATGCCTTGGAGGCGTTCTCCAAAGACACCGCAACGTAAGGCTTCATCGTCGTATACTTGAACGTGTACTGCTTCATTCCCACTCACAGAAAACGATAACGTCTTAAGAAGCTCCAGAACCTGCAGGATGCAGTGAGCGATGTGTAACATCCAGAATGAGTTTCCTCTGGCTCACTTTTCAAATTTTCACATAAATGTAAACTTTTAAAGCAGTGTGATGCATGATAATGGTGCTTTAGGCTCATACTGGTGGTGATATGTGGTTAGAGTGCACCTGAAAACGGTCTTGCAAAAGTGCGCCCCCCACAAAAAAATCATTTCTCCAGCCGCCACTGGAGGCTTTGGCAAGTCTCAGAATTGTAAAAGAAAGCGTTAGAACACAGACAAGTCAGAGACGGTGGCTTCTGTTTGGACAGGAGAGGACTGTGGACTTTTTCCCACTTACACAAACTCATTGCAACATAAAACCTTGACATGAAGAATCTACCGCAAATTCTATTATAAAAAGACACACGCACAAAAGCAGTTTTGCCTTGAAGTCAAAGGCAACACATGCCTCAAGCCGATCCTCTTCTATGTATCTTACATATTGTATATCTACTGGACAATATGTGCAAAATTGCTTGTGTTGAAAGTTTTATCTTTGACACCTGTAGAGGACAGCTAACGCTAGTGAGTTTATATTAATGCTATCTGATGCTAATGGATAATGCTAGTTCAGTGCCTGATGATATTAAAAAAACCTGTACCATTAAAATACCATACTAATAAAAAGTCTCATTCTCGTGCTCATCTGGTCCAAAACATCCACAGACAGTAGAAAAATATATAAAACCTTTTGATAATTTTGGTAATCACAGTTTTGGGCAGACATAGAAAAACAAGGTCAGCCTCTGTTTGTAAAATGCCTGCAACATGATTTCTCTCATTCAAATCCCATATTTCCAACCTCTCCGCCTTTAGAAATACACAATTTCAGTGCAGCAAAATAAATATTTTAAAGCATTCCAAAACACCTAAAGTTAAAAACTCACTAGACATATTTATGCCAACTCGAATATGGACACATACGGAACAGCTCACTTGATAAATACATCATTCAAAATGGCTCCAGCCTAAAAATATGACTCAGTGAATCATTTATGGGTTAGCAATCAAAGTTGTTCTCCAGGCATGAGGCTGCACGATGGGACTCGAAGCCACGGCGAGCAGCTGAAGAGAGGCAAAAGAAAAAACATTTTTCATCAGTCTGATAATAATTTTGGTTCCGTGTGCAGTGTTTTTATAATTCATTGAATTCTGAAGTGATACGCTGATGAGTGTCCTCACAAATAACACATCATATTCCCGAGTGAAAAGACCTTCAACACTGTTTTTCTTTCAGCAGTACTGGTTTGATTCTACTAGTATTTGCAAAGGTTTTACATGCAAATGTCACATGGAAGGATGAGCTTTATATTAAGTAGAAAGACCTGAAACACCGGTGATTAAGATGTCCTTCAAATGTTATTATACATTATAAATCCAGAGTTTCTGAACTCAATGCAAATGGGAAACACAGTAAGAGAGCGGTGAAAAAGGGGCGAGGGCAGAATGCACAAGTTGGCAGCGGCAGAGAGGTGAGCGTGAAGCATAACACTGCACTAATGTTTTCTTTCAACCCCATTAATCTCTCACTGGCCATGCTGCAAAAACAGGGCCTGGATAAGAAGAGGACTGTAATCACAAAGACCATGTTTGCCAGTGGCTGACTTACTGGCCCTGGCCTCCTGCCTGCCCTACGCATGTGCAGAGTTACATCCACGTAACGTAACGTACGTTGACGACATGTAGGTTTTGATGGAATTCAATGTAACATTGCTCTGCGTTATGTTGTTGTTGTGTCAGACTGAGCAGGAGTGGGGCCAAACACACAAACCAGATGTGCTGCCACACTATTTCCACAGGTGATTTAAAGCATTGTGAAAGTGTGTTTGTATATTTTTCTTTTCTTTGCCAGTGTGTCTGTAACACGTTATCTAACATAGGTTAACATGACACAAAAAATTGACATTGTATGAACAGTTGCCATCATTTAAGGTGCGTCTAAGGCAAACATGTCAGAAATCTATTGTCCAGTTGGAGAAGAGAATTGACATTATGCTCTCAACACAACACAGACATTTTTTCCAGCTACTGCCAGCTAAGTGGGAATAATTAAGTGGGAACATACTGTAAGCCTTCCAAAAACTGTTCCCACAAACATACAAGCACACTATTGTCTAAAATATAGTTGCCAGTTAAGGCATTAGGACTTTTCTTAATTATAACTAAAGCAAAAGCAGTGGGAAGAACAGTGAAGTGTGTCAACAGAGTTCGCCTACTGGCTTTACAGTTAATGTTACTCATAGTAAAAGGGCTGAAACGTGGCAAAGAATGGTCCGTTTGATGATTGCTATGAAATAATAATAGTTTATCTCCCACTTAGAACGTACTGCAATCTGAACTTCACTTCCCCTGAGTGTCCGTGAAAATGCCAACCGTGTGCAGCAAAGTATATGTTTGTTTTCTATGTACAACAGAATAATTCAGGCAGACGTTATATGGCTGGAATCAGTATGGATCAATTAGCTTGTGGAAGGGTAAACTGAGAGCCACTGCGAAGGAGAAGGAAGAAGGTGAGGAGGTGGAGGAAGGGTGCAGGGGGGTTGGATTGTTGGTGGGCAGCTGCAAAATTGCCCACGGAGCCACTTTGTTGAGATAACAGAGTAGAGTCAGAGCTAGGGGACGATGGGAGGAGAATCACTATCTCTTCCTGAATGCCAGGGGCAGGCATGTGTATTTCTGAATGCACGCCGTTGATACATATAGATGGATGTATCTAGGCAACCGAGGCAAAACACACACGCAAGAATCACTGACACCACACACACACACATTCCTCTAAATGCATCTCATCCCGTCTGGTCCTCGTGAAGCGAAAAGGATGGGACCACCACGGTTAGTTAACTAGAGACATGATCCATGTCCTGATCACAGAGGACAAGAGGTGAAGTGGGGTTGGTGAAAGGGGGAGGAGAGCAGAGTGGCAGTGAAAGGAGCCGGTTGTAGGAGAAAGAGGAAGCAAAGATCTCACATGGAAATGACAGAAACAAAGAAAACAGGGAATCAGAGGGAGAGATGGAAAGAAGGAAGGGAGAAGAAATGACGCCGCGTCTTCAGAGAGATGTCGGCCCCTTTTTGAAGAGGACACGGGCGCTGCTCAATCACAGCAAACTTCAAAGGTTCTTCATTAAAGCCTTGCCTAGAGCCCTCCCCTCTCTCTCCTGTATCCTCATCCCCCTTATCCTTCTTTTCTCCGCTGTCTCTCTCACTCGCTCTCGCCTTTCTTATCTGCCTTTGTTACGGCCGAAGCTCAATCAGCAGTGTCGTCTGAATGGTTGAGTCACAGACAGGATGAAAAGGTGCGCATAGGCCTGAGTGAAGAATCAGAATAGAAACAGACGAGAATGCTTCAGTGTTTGAAGCCAAACGTGGCAGAGGGATGTGTCACATAACTTACCCGCTGTCACGCGGGAGCGCAGCGTTCCCAAAGAGTCAGGCTTTGTGTTTGAAAACGAGACGACTAGTGGAGTTTCTGAATGTGTTTTTAGGTTTTCAAACACAAATGGCTGCACAATTCTCACACTGATGTCAGTTAATAATCAAGGCTTTTTTTTATTTTTTTGACTTTGTCAAACGAGCAAATGGAAACTGTGTCTGGTCCTTGATATGTTTAATCACTACCTTCAGACGTGCCTTGAAAACATCAAATGCAATCAACATCATGATGAAATGCACACGTCGGTGAGGAAAACTTTGCGGAACGGCGCAGCTGATCATTAGCAGGCTGACAACTGCGCACAGTGCATCTTCCCCCGAAAGCACAGACGCACAGACAGACAGTGGATAAAAAAGTGTCATTTCGCTCTGATTGGACACACAGGCGTAGACATCTGTCAGGAGGAATAGGAGCAGAAAAAACTTTCCCAAACAGAGGCTCTGTCTGTCAGCAGTGATGAAAATGCAATCAGCCACGATGAGCGTCCTGACAGAGACGTGAAGGCGTAGACAAAATGTAATGAGAAAATGATATAGCTGAATTGCCAGGAGACCATTTTTTGCGTTAGTACTTCACTCAGACGTCTGTAGCATTTGAGTGAACAAATCAAGACTACTACTACTACTACTACTACTTATCAGAAGTACAGCAAAGCTGGCCTCAAATCTTCCCTTAACATGCATCGCATTAGTGATGACATGCGTTACAGTTCTGTTAAGGGCCAAACACTCTCACCCCCATGCACATTCATGTGGGCCCTTATTGACTGCTAATGTCGCCACGCTAACATGTTCATGACGACAATGTCACATTTACACACAGGCGTGCTGAACTGAGCCTGAATGTGGCGAGTGACGCCTGGATGCATACACTCACACTACTTCTAAGACATGATTTGAAAGCCAGAAGCAGGGAACGGGCCCGTGAGATGCCGGTGCTTTGCAGCAGGGTGGTCCGGACAGATCATTAACTGTCAGCGCTCCCCCATGACTGCTAATGATCTATTCATTGTGTTCGAACCAAAAATACTGTTGCGTCACAGAGGTTGCTCGCAGTGTCAGACAAACATCCGTGTATCCATCACATCCACCACCAGCGATTGAATGCGGTGGAATTCCTTTGGAGACCAGCTGCCAAAAAACGGACGACAACACAGTTTCACTGAAAATAAAAAATTCACCGTGGTTCGGAACAAAGGCAGAAGTGCAAAGCAAGGTCTTCAAAAAGGTCTTCCACAGTTCAGCCACTGAGGAGTATCATCTGTCAGTGATCAATACATAGTAAAAAAAGCAATTAACTTGACTGAACATTATTTATTAGATGTGTGTAAATAATTAAATAACACATAAGTATGTGTGTGTTTTGTTTAATCCTCCTTAATCTTTACTGGAATTTCACCTTCACTACACTGAATAATCAATGTTGTGAACAGTCTATGTTATATGACTTTAAAACTACGAAACGCCATGATACAAACCATCACTGACTAAGTATTCCAGTCCCAGAACAGAGAACATTTCCGTGTACTGCGCGCACAAATCCATATGACTTTCCCTCCCTGTAGCTTCAAATCTAATTAGTATATAATGGCTATAAACGTTCCCATCGCAGGGACTCTAATCAAAAACAAAACTTCCATTTTCCCTCAAAGGACCTCCAATGAGCGGGCTGCATTTAAATGAAATGATGGTAATATTATGTAGCAGGCTCTTGCTGTGGAAGACGAGCAGTCTGGCGATGAGAAATGTGCGTGTGTTTTTGAGCGAGGGCGCTGAGGGAATGAAATGATTTCCAAATCCTATCAAGAGGAAGGAAGGTGGTACATTTCATTCATTATCAGTCAGCGTTTAATCAAGAAACTCTGTGATTAAGTGGCAAAGTGAGCAGCTTGTTGTTTCTCTAAATTGAGTTTGTCGTGTGTGTGGAAGGTTATATTAGCCGTTTCTAAATTGTATCTGTCTTTCAGGGTTTCAGAATGTGCATTAACGCAGCTGCAGTTCTGCAGCTTCGTAGTGTGCACCCTATATATATATATATATATATTTAACATGCAAAACTACAGTAATATGGCGTGCACCATAAAACCTTGTGCATACTAAACATCTGCAACCAGCTCCCACATTTTGAGCCCATTGTCCTCTAGATATTAGCATTTAGGTTAAAGTGCATGACTGTAAATATTAATATCAGAGTAATGTTTACCAAGTTCCCTTGAAGAAACAAATATTGCCAAGATTAGAATCGAGGTGATTAGCGATTCAATGTGTCTTCATTTATATGCTCAGCAAATTTGTGGTAAATAGGACAAGCGCTGCGTGTTTATTGGGAGCTTTCCAGCATCCAACATTGCAGCCTGACTGAGTCAGGCCAATGACTCGAAGTCATTTCAGAAAAAAAAATGGGACAGCTGGAGTTTTTGGAGCAGAATAGTTCGATTATTTTGGCTCGTAATCTGTAAGAAAATAGTTGAAACTGATACTTCAGCTTTGTTTGAATAATCAAGTCGAGCATAGTTTGTCAGGGAGGGGCCGTGAAACATACTATTACAGTACATACAATAGGCTTTGTGTGCTCATGAGATGTGAAACTGCAACATATGTCTTGATAAGGGGAAATGAAGAACTTCATTATTCCATGTCAGACAAGTGTTGAAGAGTGTTCAACAAGGTAACCTAACTATGAGGTTATTCTCGCTGCTTTTGTGAGACGTTAGGACGATAGAAAACACCATATAAAAAGAGACCACATGCACAATATCATCCCTTACCTTCGATCCCGATCCAGCCCGTATCCCACGGCAACACATGGGAGTGAACCAGAAACTGGATGAAACTGAATTATGTTCTTTGAAAACAGGAGTGTCTGTTTTCTAAAGGAGAGAGAAATCTATTATTAGTTATTTGTCCTGAATAATGGTGGAACAGACGAAAAGCGTAGACGGTTGCAGAATTTTAAATGTATTCACACTTTAAATTTTTGTTTTTTCGATTGGGATGCTGGAAAACCTCCTTTCTCATGAATGTGTTAAATAGGCAGCAAAGCCTTCTCGCAGTACTTAAAGTAGAAGTGAAAATGTAATTGTGTGTCTGAAACAATGGCAGCCAGGGATCACACGCCGAGTCCAGCTCTGTTTGTTCTTTCAGCTAAGGAATTTAAATTGTTCCAAATCTCCAGTGGATCATTCAAACTGCGCAAAATTGTTGCATAATTTGTTCATGCCTCTCTGCCTAATGTAAAAAGCATCATTAAGCTTTAAAACCTCAAGACCAAATTCCATTTTTTATGCATGACTCAGAGGTTTTTGAAAAGTGGAACACTATTAAAGGAGGAGGATGTAGATTAGGCCCAAACAATACTGGTACAAATTCAATACATTAGCTACTTTCTTCCCAACGTTCAGACATGGTTTACCTCCTTAATCATCTTTGGGCGCTAAAACCTCTGATCCTAACAAGTACTCAGCAGAGCTCCTGGGTGAATTTCACCAGCCCTGAGGCTGTTTAGTCAACAAAGCTTTTAGTGACTCAGGCAGGATGGGGCCCTGACCAATACATAACGTCTGTACAGCAAAGACGGCTAAATACACAATAGTGGCTTTGAAATGTGCTTGTGTGTGTGTTTTACTATTTATTCCCAGAGCATAGCGTCAAGTCAGTTAAACTTCTGGGATATTGATCCCAGAAGTAGCAGAGGGGGTTGTTAATCGGTGTCAGCTGTATTGATGTTAACGAACAACAACAGGTGCACTAAAGGGACGACACAGACTTTTTGTATCAAGATTCAGGGAACATCTAGTTTTTCCCAACATTTTCATTGTGGGCATATTGGGATAGCAACATTGGCATTCAACTTAAATTTCCACTGTATCTTAGTATGAAGCTACCTACTACCGTGGTTAGTGGTTACAGTGAACCTAATGTTTGTGTGTGTGTGGTGGGGGGCGTGTCCATCTGACAAATGAGGATGTTGCTAAGTTCAGTTTTTTATTCTAGTCTTGCACATTCATTTCTAATGGTTGCTCATTTTTCTTTTTTGAGAACACCGCTCTATAAATGTTGAATAAAACATACAAAATTATATGCAAATTCATACAATTTATTTTGTTCAAATTTGTAAAAGTCATTGAATCTTTGGTCAGTCAGATCAAATTAACTACATTTTTAAAAACTTTTAAACAAATCTGACTGAAACAGTCAAAGAAGAGTTTTCGGCTGTGAAGCACCATGCATCAGCGGCTACAGCTGGTAGAGTAGAATTCAGACTGAGGCTTGTGGCAATAACGACGATGACCAGCGCCAGGCAGGACTAGAGACTCGTGGTCGGCCTGCGCTGTGACTTGAGCTTCATCATACTGTAATTACCACAGTTTAATTTATCAGACTTGGTCTTGGACTGGTGCAACGACCCAACGACTGCTTGCTGTGCTTCTGTACTTTGAGTGTGGGTCAATGAGGTGAGTGTTTGTCCACCCTGGTCAGGCCCAGGCTTAGTCTCCAGCCATGAGGTCTTATGAGGCTTGACAGCCTGTTTACTTTGGACGCCATTTCCCTGATGTTTCTGCATGGTTTGGTGCTGACTACCAGTTGATGGCCGACAGCTTTTTTGAATTAGCTCTGCAGCTACAAAGGGAGTGAAAGGGAAGAAAGGGTGAGAGAAAGGCAAAGATTCAAAATATGAAAGAATAGAAGAGGCCACGCACCCATCTTTGATTAAGCGTGGTGCACATCTTTGCTTCCTCTTCCAACGTACCCACAAACTGATCGCTTCCATTAACCTAAACAAAACGCAAGCTGTATAAATCGTGGTTGAACTTTGACACAGACAGGAGACCAAAGGGCAAATACATGCAGCATAGCTGCACAGAGAGGACCAGGCACATTGGGAAATGTTTGTTACTGAAAGGGCTTCAGTATACAATAAAAGGCTTGTCCTATTGGCTCTGTGCTTCACCGCCCCCTAAATAGGTCCTATCCTATTGGGATGTCTTGAACAAACTGCCTCTAGGCAAATATCACATACCATATTAGAACATACTGACCCGATTTCTTAGAAAAGAGTAGAAAGATGAGTAGTCACTTAAAACAACATATCAAGAAGAGGCAGCTTTATCCTGTCTCTAGTGATCCCCCTTCCCCTCAGGATAGTTCCAAGAGGAGAACAACAAAGATGCACATGGACGCAGTCAGTTTGCTCACGCTCATGTGCACGCATGCATGTTCTGATTCCTTCTTTCCTTTCTTATCTTCAAAGACTGAAGATGTGATGCAGGTTTTTCAGGGCTCCTTTAATAATCTTACTCTGATGAAAGAGCAAGGAAATTTACGACGGACCCTTTTCAATTTTCCAGTATTTATTCTAAGCTAAGATAATCGATAATCAATTGTTGTGTATAAGACAATATAACCTTTTAATAAGCAACAATATCAAGAGATTATCACGTTTAATGTGGATGAGTTAATTCCGTGCACTGGTTAGGGAGAGCGAATCCACCCTATGAGAGTTGTGTCGGAGCTTCGTGTTAGCCTCACTGCTTTCTCACTGAACTCACGGCACCACTCAAGATGTGCAATCCTGTGTGAGATTAATCCCCACCGTTACTCTAATCTCCCTCTGTTACGGGTGAGATTAGAGCACTGAAATGATATAGTGGAGCACATATCCACATTAAGATTATTTATCTGCACATTGCTAATCCCCCCAGACTTTAAGTAATGTTAGGAGAGCGAATGCGCTGTGGAGCAGTAAAGGCAGCCCCACATTTGAAATGTTTAGTCCTATTTATAGATACAGATACCCCTTTTTGAGGGCACCTTTACTGTGTGGTATTTAGGCCGAACCATAAAAAGAGACGCGTGTAACTTTTAATCCTTCGCTCAATGAGCACGTTGTAAATGTTAATGAGACATCCACTCAACTCTTTATACAGCACACTCGCAGCACACAACACATCCCATGAGAAAAGTTGCATATTTCAGGTGCATTTTAAAGGAATGGTTATCAGTTTGCTCGTTCACTTGAGCTTGATCTTGTAACCGTATGCTTATATAGAGCTGGTGAACATAAATCCTAACAGCATGGTAATCTTAATTAATTTATTAAAAAATAACTTTTGCTTTAAGGTTAATTGATGAATGAAGTTGTGTAAATACTTCTGTTGATCAATTCATAATGTGGTAGTTATTGGGGGGGAAAACAATGCCCAGAGCCCATGCTGATACCATAAAATGCTTATATTTATGTAGCCAATACTTCGAAATACAGAGATATTCAATTTATCATTATCTGATACAGCAAAACTGCACATTGGAGAAACTGTAGCAAGCAAATGTTTGGCAAGCCTGCCCAGTAAATGACTTAAACCAACAGTATAAACACTTGGATTGCTGAAATCACACTGGGTTTTTCCCCCCCCATCATTTTTTAACTGCAAAACACCCGATCAGAGACGCGGATTACAACTGGAGTCACAACAAAGGCACGCTTCTGTTATTTACCGTTGATCTAGAAAGAAGAAACTGGCACAATCAACAGATCCGGAAGAAAAATCTAAAAATAAGATGACACGAGCAGTTGGGTATTAGGCCACAATGTTTATTCAGTAGTGTTGTTTCAACTTATAGGTACAATACTGTCAGCTTTTGTAAGACTAAAAAAAAGTTACCGTTACAGTCATCCATGCTCACAGAATGTCAGTCAAGTCGTTTACACCCCTCCTTTGTGTACACACCCGCTACATGCTCGCCTTGAGCAAGTACATTTCCAAATTGTAGGCACTTTGAAGGTTTAAAACATTTGTGAATATACATTTATATATATTTATATATCTTTTCATATACCAATAAGCAATTGGACTCAGAGGTCAGGTCTCTAATAGAGAAAAAAAAGGACAATGAGTAAACACATAATGTGGCCGTGGTGGGGGCAGTGGGTATTAAAAGATAGTGGGAGTAGAAATACTGTGAGTCTTTGGGTTTTGCAATATAGTTCTGTACCTTAGGTCCTATGACAAAAAAAAAAACAGAAATGGGAGAAAGAGTGGGAGGGACAGGAGGGATGGAGAGGTACAGGGATGAACAGCTGCTCGTGGGAGGTGTTGGGAGCTCAGATGACGTGACAGCACCTACTGTTTCTACTTCACAATGCCGTACAGCTGGAAAAGGCAACTTCACCAGCCCGTCAGTCATAACATGCATATCTTCAGAGCGAGTACATGTAGACATTAAACATAGAAGACAGCAACAGTTGTCATTGTCCTGTAATCGGTACCACTCGATGCACATACATAGCTATTTTGCAGCAGTTAAACCTTGTCTACACTGTGTGGGCTTCAAACAACCACATCTTAAAACACAAGAGCTTTTTAAATGCCTGCAATGACCCCTAAGAACCACCAGAAATAAGCCTCAACATGAGCTTCAAAAGATAATCTGATGTCAAGAATTTGGCCTTAAAATGTCCGCGCAGCCGTATTTATCAGTCTCTCTGAGAAAGTAGGTTTCTCAAAAGAGGTTTTGGTGTCGTTTATGGGCATGTGGGGATTCAGCCAAGGCCTGGCTCGTTTGTGTTCAAGCAGTAGCCGGCCTTTACTGAGCAGACCTTTGGGCCTATAGCATCAATGCTAGGACACAGACAATAAGACCTGGCTACCCGGGTGGCTCCATACAGCTGAGTGGGAAAAGATTAGGGGGGTGTTGAGGGGGGATTGACAGCACAACTGGCCGCGCTCCAATGTGATTAAAAGCTTGGAGCGAAGGAGGTTAGGGTAAACAGGGGAATAGAGGGGGAGGAGATGTTAGCAGACCCCAAAACTCTACATACATGCAAAGTTGCATGATAGCAGTGCAGCTGGAAGCAAAAGCAGCCAAAGTGTGAAAAAGTCATTCATTTACAGTAAATAGAAAAGTTAATTGGGACATAAAACTGAAGTGAAATCTGTGATTTTCCTCTAGCCCTGACACACTTACTGTATTTGAATCTTTCAAAGACCAATTTCTGGTATGAGAATAAAACGCTGTCAAGAAGAAGAAAACAAAAGGCTACACTGAGAAGAGAACAAACAAACAAGACATAATGAAATGCTCACATTTGACCAAAAACTGTGAGAGCAAATAATAAACATTGTAACCTGAAGGGAGAACATTTACATTGACCGTTAACAGCGTTAATATGACCAAAGAGCTTCTTCCAAACTACAAAGGCATTTGTTTAACATCAGAGAAAAGATAAATTAATGAAATACACCTTTAGAGATCAACATCAGACATGCTAGGACAAAATAAAAAGAAAGAAATGAAAGTAGGATTGATACAGAATAATTATATTCAATTATTTCCACTTTAAAATGTTTTTCTTTACAAATAACACACTGCTACAGTTAAAAGTAGTCAGCGACTAAAAACAGCTCCTTTAACAGAAGACAGATGCGATCAGCTTCCTCACCTTGCTTCTTTTTTTTCCACCAACCTTTTCAAGAGATACACAAAAAAATACACTGAGATTTGACATAAGATGAGAAATGTTCGGTTTTCATTTTTTTTAAAAGAAGAAAAGAAAAGGTCTCAATTACAACATTCTATGCAAAAGCTTTCCTTTATGCTATTTTTCCTTAATTAACTTGAAAACATTTTGTTGTCATTTCTTGTGTTTGAACAGGTTTGCTGTTGTGTTTGTTGTTGTTGTTGTTGTTGTTGTTGCGGACTGCTCTCTTGGCAGTGACTCGAGATTCTGGTAACAGGAGGGTGGGGTTTTATGCATAAAACTCCTTGGTTGGGGCCTTCTGATAGGCTGCGCTGGAGGGTTTCCTCTCCCCCAGGTCATAGCTGCCCTCATCCTTCTTCCTCATGCGGTAGACCAGGAGGAGGATGAGGAAGATGGCGAACAGGAAGCCGATCACGCCACCTGCAATAACAGCTGAAAGAGATGGAGACAGCGAAGGTAACTACCAAGGCTGAGAAGGTAACCTCAACCAATCAATCTAAGGAGATCGAGCGTCTTTTAAGAATTACTACACGTCGTACAATAAGTTACACAATTAATTATAGCAACGGTTCCTGCTATTGTTAAACTACGACGTAATTCCACAGCAAATTAATAAAAAATGAGTGTTTAATGGGGCGAAACCATATCGTAACAATGAAGGCTGAATGGTTGAAACCAGTGCAGTAACTCAGGTCTCTGCATTGAGAAAACCTCTGTGCCTCAGGGGATGTAGAGTAAATCATCGTCTGTGGTTTATTTCACCGCTTAGTGAATGCTGGCGAGTTTAAAAGTTACTGTTCCATTAAGGGGATATTAGGTTTCCAGCCCTTCGCTGGTATACTGAGCTGTGTTGCTCCAAGTGTGGCTCATTCAGCGTGGTCTGTATTCCGATCAGTGACTGGGGCTTAAGAGAGAGAAGCTGACGCCATTGTCAAATAAAGGAACAGTCGAATAAATCTAGTGGAGAATAACAACCGACCGGTCCTGCATGGCTGGAACTTTGTCCTATTCCTGTTCCTTATATTTTCAACATATATGGACGTAAATAGTTCTGTTTTGTTTTATGAATGAAGTTAGGTTATAGCAGATTATTGTCTGCCATAGCACGCGGCGTTGTGATTGTGTAAAATATGTTCATTTATATTGTTAAACATGAAAATATATGATCTTAAAAAGGTTTTATCCAGAGTCACTGGACTTGTTTGGATGTTATATGATCTTTTTACTGCCTGAAAACGTTCGTCACCTTTCACATTTCTCCAACCAGTTTGTAGCACAGGCCTAAACATGACATCACTGCGACCTGAACCTCCTCACTATAACTTGTGACACATGCTTGTTTCACTCTCCCCCCCCAGTTAATGTCTGTGTCTTTGCAGCTTCTCATTTCTGCTCCACTTTAGGTTTGACTGGCCCTCACGGCTACACGGATAAAGATCCTGGCACACAAGCACCGACTGAGCTCCAAGGAGCAGTTATGCAATGGAAAACGAATAAATGAAAATTAGATTATGGGCAATTATTTTCACAGAAGTTATGAGAGAGATGAAGAGTAATGAGGTAGAGAAGGGTGAAGGTGACCAACGTAGCCTATCAATAGGAGAGAGAGAGAGAGAGAGAGAGAGAGAGAGAGAGAGAGAGAGAGAGAGAGAGAGAGAGAGAGAGAGAGAGA
>JAUMHF010000003.1:4243286-4258776 GCA_032359275.1 Microctenopoma steveboyesi | reverse complement strand
AGAGAGAGAGAGAGAGAGAGAGAGAGAGAGAGAGAGAGAGAGAGAGAGAGGTGAGGTAAGTCTGTCCTGGATTTGTCCTTGTTGATAATGCTTCTGCATATTGCCAACGCAAGATGGATATCACAACAAAGTAAAAGTGAGATGCCAATCAGTGTTTGCCTCAGACGCGCAGGCGAAGACAGGCGGCATCAGAGAGCACGGTGATTTCGAGTCGGATAATTTCTTTTTCACTTTCTCATTATTCAAAGGGAACAACACGTGCTCAAAACAAGTGTGTGAACTCTACAAGGTCCCACGGAGGCATGCAGGCAGAGTTCACTGCAAATAATTGTTTTGAGAAATGGACTAGGTTGAAGACTTGAGAGAAAATATTACCTAGATCTTCAGGACTTAGTGATTGTGATTTACCAGAAACATGCTGACAAGCTGTAAACACATCTGAAAAGCACTGAATGGCAAACTCAATAAATGCAGTAAAGAAATGAAAGGTTGACCATCAAACTGAAACTGTTCAGCATTTTGAGTGATTTGCTTCTTTTTCTGTGTTATAAACTACACTCTCCAAAATGACTATAAAACCCGAATCCATTCCACTTTGAAGCTTTTTCAGCAAAGACTGACACCACCTGAGTGTTTCTGCCATGTTGGTGGAAAATCTGCTCTGACGTACAATCCCAAAGAAAAGCGCTCCAAAAACAAATTGGAGACAAATTAAAACTACACTCATGTTTCAGTTCGAGTCATTTTCCACAGAAACAGTTTGACGTCTGTTGGGTTCACTATAACACATACGTACCTGCCAACACCTCTGTTCTCTGGAAGAGGTTTTCAGTGCGGACCTCAATGGCTTCCTGTGGTGACCCGGGGGCACTTGTTGTACTAGTCATATAGTTCCTCTGCATGTCCTCTGTAACTGGCACTGGTGCCTGGGATAAGGGAAGACGAATAAGAAATATTAAGACCTTATTGACAGCTGACCTTTACATTTGGTTGTTTAAATCCTAATCCGTGTGATTTTTTTGGTGTGTTTTGCCTAATCCCTTAATTCCTGCCTAGTACAGTTCAGAACATCTATGTTGGTTTCTCATCTATGTTGTTTATCTAAAAGTCACAATACACTGTGGTTTTACTGGTCATGTACACAGACTTATTTGAGTCACCACCGGTTTCCTGGAAACCTTAGGTAACTCTAGAGTCTAGGAAATCGTTGCAGATTAAATAATTTGTTGATGAGTGACCTTTAGCTGTGCTAATGATATTTCGTTACACTTTTTGGGAGAGCCAGCCTAACTGTTTTATTGTTTTACATTGTTATGTTGTCCCAAGCTAAGCTAAGCTAAGCTAAGCTAAGCTAAGCTAAGCTAAGCCAAGCCTTCCAGTTCCTAGCTGTAGCATTATATTGAATATTCAGATAACTGTATATGAATCTCTTCAACTCTAGACAATATAGTAAATAAAGTGTTCCTAAAATGTTCAACTATTCGTCTTAGGGGAAAGGGATGATTTCATTGGCCCATGCAGCAAAAGGCTTTAGTAAGAAAAGAACGAGGGTCAAAATGAAGCCTAGCCAGTGAAACCTATAGGGGGCTGGCAAGAGAAGAAAATGGAACTAATCCAGGACCTAATGAAGTAGGCAACAGAAACAAAGACAGTGGCCCCAAGATTATCCTGGAAGTCTATGAAAAGGGCACAAAGTATCTCGAATGTATCTGCGCCCATGCATTCCTGCCAATAACATTTCAGAAGCGTGCACGGGATCAACATGAAACTGAGCCAGAGCATTTGGCCAAAAGAGTAGTGACAGAGGTGGTAGAAAAAAAATGGAATGGGGCCAGGTAGGCTTGGCTTAGGGGGTTGAGACCTTGACAATTAATCCCAACAGATGTAGCATCCTGTCCAGTACAGTAAGAGTGCAGAGCTAGTGAGATCTAGGACGGTTCCAGAATGTGTGATTGTGCCTGAGAGATGTAATCCTCCATAATTTGCCATGGAGCAAAAAACATGTTGCACTGACGTAAGTACTTGATCTTTATCTTGAGAGCAACCCCTTGGTTTCTGGTATTACAGAGGATTTGATGACGCGCTGGGTCGGATAAAGACAAACTGTAGCGCTGTCACTCTCTGATGGTTACAACATTATTGTTGTTAACATTGTGTTGCGTAACGTCAAGATACACCTGCTTAAAACACAGAGCTGGTTTTTTGCATGTTATTACTTTGATTGCGTAATTGTCATTTAGCGTTTTAAATATCCATATGTAAGCATGGGACCTGTCCTGCGTGTACGCCAACTTTCATGCGATGACGGCTGGGATAGACGCCAGCAAGCCCTGCGACCCTTGCACGCGCTAATGAAAATGGATGGACGTAAAGGTTCTTTAAACAACAAATCCGCTCTTGTCTTGTGTCCTATATGACCGTTACCTCTGTTCTGAATGGTTTCCTGGGTGGGCTGACCGCGGCTGTGTCCACCCTGGGTGTGAAGTCTTTGGTGGAGTCCTGGGTGGGCTGTGCTGCTTTGGGTTGAATATAAACCGTACTGACAGTCACTGTTTCCTCCACCATTTCTTCACCTCCACCTGGGAAGAAGAGTGACAGGTAATTAATGGCTCTCAGTCAAAGAGTAGCGTGTGAAATGGTGGCTTGGTAAGACGGCTTCTATAGTAACTGTACTGAGAGAGATTTGCTTCACTGCCTCTAAAAATGCAGCAAAATAGACGATGATGATGATGATGATGGATGTGCAGATAGAAAGAGAATACGTTTTCGTGTTATCATGTTTATTTTGGTAACATGGATGCATGTTATTTATCTGTCTTGTCCAGAGTCCTAAATTTTGTCTTACGTCACATGGACGGGTTATTGATCACTATCGCTCAGTGTCTTTTTAGCTGCAATGACCTTCCCTTGTCACAGTTACAAATCTCTCCAAGAGAAGTAACTTTCACCAAGCAATGGGTGTTGTAAAGGTGCTTAAAGGAAGTAGAACAGAGGAGCTAATAAAAAAGGACATGTACGATTTGCACACTAGCCCATGGCACTTCCAGGTAACAAGGCAATCTCAATTCAAATTGAACAAAAGAAAGAAAAAGGGCGGTCAAAAAGGCAGAAAGAAAGAGAAAGGCAAAGGAGAGAGGTATAGAGAGGAGGGAGATAATGATGGCACAACTTTAGTCTGCTGGCAAAGAAGGAAGAAAGAGATTTAGTGTTCATAAAACGTACCTGTGGCAGACTCGTATAAGAATGTCATGATGCCTTAGGTGCATAACCGCCTGCTGAGCTTGCAAGTGTGTGTGTGTGTGTGTCTTTATGAGTGTATGTGTGCTAATATATCTCTTACCTGAGCCAGACCCCGAATTAAAGTCGTCATCATCTTCGGGGTAGTAACCTCCTGAGCCTGCATCATCCAGGTACAAGTCATCAGTTTGAGAGGACGTCTTAGCTGCGTCTGCTATCTGCAAAACAACAAGACAGCGAGACATTATCGACTTATATCGCTTTTAATACCCATCACAAGTTATGGAAGTCGATGTGAAAGATTTCATCCTGCACAACAACAAAATAAGGAGCTTCCACACGGCACATTCACTATCTTA
Source organism: Microctenopoma steveboyesi (assembly GCA_032359275.1). Lineage (NCBI taxonomy): Eukaryota > Metazoa > Chordata > Actinopteri > Anabantiformes > Anabantidae > Microctenopoma > Microctenopoma steveboyesi. The sequence goes on along the minus strand of JAUMHF010000003.1, from coordinate 4,255,180 downwards.
GTTTTCTACGAGCTAAATATAAATCAGTTTAGTGGTTGAGTTTTAATTCCAGGCCTTTAAATCCTTTCTTATTGAATGTGCCATTCTGAAACCGTGGAGTGAAGTCACAGCAGTGTAAAAAACGGAGCTAAAAACCTCTGCATTTCAGACAATATAGGAACCAGTGGTCATGCTGTGAGCCTGTACTTAGGCACAGTGGGCTTTGAGCTGACTTATGGACACTAATGGTATGCTAGAGTAGAGGTAATATTCAACACGTTAACCGTACGCCAATTAGCACTAAACACACCATACAGCTGATAGCAAAGGAATTTGCTTTGCAGATTAATTGTAATGAAAAAGAATGATTGGAGGTTAGGTAGGTAAAAATGTAGCTTCTATACAACTGTTTGTATGTTATCTATATTTCAATTTCGACCAAGGTGGTCTAAACGCCAACACACGCTGGAAGCATCTGACACGCAGCTGTGACTCTGAAGGCATTCTCTAGAAGAACCGTTTTGCATGTAGACAAACATTGCTCAGAGAAGTCTTTCTAACATTAATTAATCAAACACGGTCAAACATTAATTAATGTAGCTCGTGGAGCGTATGAAGCGGCCCTCACACTGTGAAGCACTGAGCCAAGCTGCCGACATGGTTAAAGCACAGAAACACAGGTTAATGTCTAATAAAAACATCTAGCCCTTCCCACAGCACTGTCGCCTGGACAACTGCTCTAAGTAGTGGGAATGTTTGTGTTCACCCTAAAGGAGAGACCCGTTAAAAGACCACAAGCTAACACAAGAGCCCCTCCCTTCACATGAAAAACAACACAAGGAGATACAGCTTGTGCTTCAAGTGGCACCGAAATATCATCATACGTGTATCAGTGTGTGTATGGTAAATGCTACTATTTACATGTTGTGTTGAGTGTGTGTGTGTGTGTGCGTGTTACTGGAATAGCCGACAATGCATCCATGGCAACATCTATTCAACTGCTACTCGCCAAACTGTGGTTGGCTGAGAGACCCCCACAATATATCACCCTCTTGTCTCTCTCTGTGTGCGTGCGTGCGTGCGTGTGTGTTGCACCCATTGTATTGGTTGCTATAGTTGTAGGCTTGCTCTGAGGATGCTGTGCTGATAAACCTGGGGTTGAATGACACTGCTCTGGAGGTAACTAGTCCATTGGCCAGAAATGTATTTTTTGTTTGTTTACTGCAAAGATGAAATATGCTGTGAGAAATTTAAGTTAATAGGCAAAGACATGAGAAAAACAAGCAGAGATACAACTGAAGGCGGCCTGGTAGCGTCAGACTGGGATGCAGAAGGTTGAAAGGTTTGAAACCCGGTCTGACTCCTACCCATCCCCCACCAGGTGTGCCCTCGAGCCAAGTCTGCCAAGTAAAGTAAAGGCAATTTTTATTAATAAATCACGCATTTGTATATTTCATTATTTTTTCTTTTATGTTTTAGTCATGAATTATGTTTCTCCAATGGCTGCAATTTCCCCTTTGGGTCCAATAAAAAAATAAAAGATTAAGAAAAATAATTAACTTCCTAATAAAAAAAACTCCGCAGCAGCATCTATTAGTTGAGAGGCCACGTTTTTGGACATTCTTACTATCTTCTTACTAAGTAAATGACTGATTATTGATTATCAAAGGTAATTTAATTAATCTTCCTTTAGTTACAACCATTTCTAATTACATGCAGTAGTGTGTGTGTGTGTGTGTGTGTGTGTGTGTGTTTTCAATAAAGCTTTTAAGTAGTGTGTGGATATGCGGGCCTCTGTGGAGCCATGGAAGACAGTCCACGCACTCTCCATGACAAAGAAGTAGGGAGTGCACACAGCGAACAGCAGTGTGAAAGAGGAAAAGAGACACAGGCGAGATGAAACAGAACAATACATATCTCCGTCTCCCCTCTCTAAACAGGCTCTGACTTCTGGAAGAAGGACCTTTCACTGCTCAGCCGCCTGATCAAAGAGAGAATTTGTTCAAAGCAACTTTATCTTAACCTTTCTTGCTTTGCTCTCCTCCAAACACACCCCCCCCCTCCCCTCCACCGCCACAGCCTGGTAAAGCCAATTCACTCACTGGTCCACAGGTCTTTATGCATTGGCTATATGAGCACAATGGAGTAATCCGAGGCAGGTCATAGATCATATGGTCACAAAGGGAACTAATGAGACACATTCATTGATTCACTGATTAATAACACACACACACACAGTGAACAATCGAGCATATAGCATGGCTCTATATTACAACACGCAGAAATGAGTAAGAAAGTATTAATAATGAAACTTTACTTCCTCCAGAGCCCATTAAACACAGATTTCAAAGACATAATTATAATGCAAACACTTTCATGAAATGAAAAATACACAGAATGACGCACAAGCAAGCAGCTAACTAGTTTTATTATTTCCTTAGTTAAGCAGAAAGTCCCCTAAGTTGTGATATGAGTATAAGTATAAGTATAAGTGCAGAAACTGTTCAGAAAATGTTCAGTTTAATTATTTTCTAAAAACATGTGAATGTCAGAAGCTGATAACTAAGGTACTTTGTTGGCATGAAAACATCTTTTAAGAGATTATGATGGGCACATTTCTAATCTGAGTGCTTATCACCTATTGAGCCTCATATGAATCATCTCATCTAACTCAAAATGTTGAACAGGCAATGAATCAGCGTTCAAACAACTTTAATAATCCCAGGAGGAAATCGCGCTACCTTTCAGCTCAGCCTTGCGCTACATGCTCAAGTCTGCTGACTGCTCTGTAAGCTTCATGCTTCCACAGTCTGAACAAAGCATTTGGATTAGAGAGTTTCAGCTGTACGAGCCACGATGCAGCACTAAATCGGTGCAGCTCTGAGAGGTGGAAATGGTCTTGTTGACCTTGATAAAGTTCACCGACTTATCTGACGCACAAACTATCGAGCCCGCGTGCCCCCGAGTACATGCAATGTGCAACGACTCTCTCTATCACTAACGCACACACACACACACACACACACACACACACACACACACACACAGCAGACCTGCTAGACTTTGCTCTCTTTATCAATCCAGTGACATTTACAGGTAGTCTTTGCTTTCAGGCCTTAGTACTGACTGAAATGAAACCAGACATTAATCCACTGACACGTACAGCACAGCGAACAGTGAACACCACAAACCTGCCGACGACTGACAGATAAAGCCTTCTAGAAGTCTCACTTTCCAAACGTTCATTTTGACATGGCTGCTCTAGGCTAAAGAGCAATTTTTTTTAAACACCCCGCAGTGCTATTTGCAGAATAGATTCAGGGCTGGAAGGGCTACAGCAGATCCTGTTATCTAACTTAGCGACCCATTTGTTTCTGGTGGCGAGTGTTAGCTTTCACCAGCCGCCCCAGGTGCCTCTCTGTGCGGAGATTGCATCCTCCGTGTGGGTTTTATCCAGGTACTCTGGCATCCTCCCACACTCCAAAGACATGCAGTTAGGCTAATTGGTGACTCCATTACCCATATGTGTGGATGGCTGTCTGTTTCTATACGTCAGCTCCGCGACAGACTGGAGACCTGTCCGGGCTGTACTCTGCCTGTCGCCCAGTGACAGCTGGGATTGGCTCCAGCACCCCCGCAGTAGATATAATGTTAGGGTAGATATATGGGTGTTAGCTTTCCCGTGATGGAGAATTTGGAGAACAATTTCAGTTTCTCTCCTCAACCTAACATAGCTACAGCCTCATTGACTAAATCTGAGCGCAACTGAACGTTAAAAGTTTGGTGAACCCAGGCAAACAAAAACTTCACCGCCTGAATCCAAGAAATATGCCAATACGAACCCCTGCATCGTATTTAGCTTAGAATGAGCCTTATATATTGAGATAGGAGGTGGATCCCCGTTCACAGTGGCTGCCATGGACAAACCACTGTATATATCGATCATTATAGGAGATACCATGACACCTCATGCACAGCGCGGGCTCCCTTGTGCTTAGACGCGGGATGTGGGCTGGGTGAGCTGTGCTCACAGCGTTGCACTCTACAGTCCCACCACTAGATGCAGCTAAATCTTTCACGTTTTATACGGTGCACTTTCAACTGCCCAACACAGAGATGTAGAAACTCGAATCAAATACAAAATGTTTCCTGCAAATTAAGTGCATGGATGAAACCATTGGTCACATGTGTAAACCCGGGAACTCAAGTCAAGTGCACCTCGTCAGACCCCCGGAAGCACTGGAACTGATTGATGATTGATGCACTGAAAGTGTCAATGATAATGATAATAATAATAATACTGTTAAAAAAGAGGAATACGTGGTTTCATCCAAACCTTTAACTACAGTCACCTCTGTTACTGTATATCCTTTTTGAAATGGCCTCTCTTTGCCTCATTAGGGTGAATAACCGGTAGTGGCAGTAACTCGCACACACACACACACACCAGAACGACTGAGACAGTCTAATTTGGACACCCTAACAAGCCGAGCCAGCACAGTCTGACAAAGTGTACACACGATGAAATGAGGGGGGTCCGACACGGCGAGAGCAAGTGACAGTGAGCAAGGAGGAGGGTGAGCTTCCATAATGGGCAAGCAGCTACTGATGTTTGCCCTCTATTAGTTGTGAGAAGAGCTGCCGTTGCTGGCGTCTCTGCCTGCTAATGAACTAATAAGCCAGTAGGAGGGCAGACTCTACGCCGAGTCTTCCCGTCACTCACTGCCGCTTTGAGCTGCGAACCCGAAGAGGACACGAAACGCTACAAAACCGAGATTTGACAAAACACAGATGACGGCGGAAAACATGGGTTGAAGAGAAGAGTTTTGGAGAAAAGAGAAAGGGGGAGGGGGGGGGAGTGGACAAACAACGTGAAAGGATGAGAAACGAGAGAGGGAGGGAGAGTAACTCGCTGTTGCAGACAATCCTGTAGCCTGGAGGTTGCTCTAAAAGCCTTTGAAAATCACCGTATCCATGGCCAGCAGGGCTTGAAAGGCACTGCTTACATGTGCTTACAGTATGTGTGCGACTCTTTTCTATAAGAGACGGATGCAAGGGGTGAAAGAAGCATATGGAGGAGAATAGAGTCGTCTCATCTAACCCCGGGTTTCTACTGTTGACACGCCGCTCTTGTTTCCAGCGCAACAAATATTAGCTCAGCTCCACGTCAGGCCAAGGGGGGAAGTGGAGCTCCTCAAAGGAATCCAGACACGTACACATGAATATCTGAAGCGCCCGCGGGACACGCAAACCCTCGTCCAGTTCGCACATCTCAAAAAGGCGCGAGACAAACACACAGATGCACGTCATACTTCAGAGAGAGAGAGAAGAAGATGTGGGAAAACAAGAGCGCGGAGGCCAGCAGACAGGCAGCGCCTCAGATCCTCCTCGCTCCGTCTGCTGCTCCCTCCATGTCCTCAAGTCTAGCTCAGATCTGCAAGGAGATTTGAAAAAAAAAAAAAGAAACATCCCTCTGTGCCCTTTAAGTGCAGGTACTGGAGCGCTCCTAAAGCATTGTACTTCACAGCTGTCCCCTTTCTATATTTAATAAGAACGAACACGGCGCTCAGGTGTAGCGCCACCTCTAACCTATCCAATTAGCCCATTACCACATTTGTGTAGTACGTACAAAATAGGAGCATAAGCGAGTGAAACTGCAGTTTCACACAGGTTGAATGTTGTTCCCTTGTGTTTACGCGAATCACGCTAGACTGCTGGTTCACATCCAAACTCCCGTGTTCGGCAGCTTGGCACCGCGTTTGTTATTGGCACGCGAAATATGAAATCAGTTTAGTTTAGCGAGAAAAGCAGGAGGCGACAGTTACAGGCAGGTTAGTAACAGACAGTTTAATGAGAAATCCATCTACCAGCACCCCCCACGCTCACTCAAACCAAATGACCGACCAATCAGAGCATCCTAGTGGTTTGTGAACTGTCACAATATCAAGGTTCGTAGGTTCACAAGCATAATGTTATATATTAATGCCCTGTGCATTAAATCAGTCATTATCACAGCCAGCAATGAGGAAACTCAATACGTTAAGGGGAGGGTGTGTGCGAGAGACATATAGTGTGTGTGTGTGTGTGTTAATCCCTAATTAAAAAAGTCAAGGTGGCAGATTGGCCTGCTGGCTTTCACTTTATCTGTTCTACTTGGCCTGCCACAGATCCATACAGAGGGTCAATACAGCAACACAGCCAGGCAGACAGTCACCGTGCACTGCCCTGTTTCACTGTGCTGTCCACAAACCAAACTCCCTCCACAAGCCCGCCCACCCACCCCCGTCTCCCTCCCACCGGCTCCTTCCTCCTTTATCACTGCAACACAAACAGGACACTTGAAAACAGCAGCAGGCAGGAAAAAAAGCTCGCTGATAGGAGCATGAAAAATGTCCTCCTTTTCCACCTTAAGGGACAGGTGGAGAAAACACAGTCGGAGGAAAAAGAGCGTTGAAGCTGAAACCAGAACTTGTGGTTTTACTGGTCAAAATCCAGTCAATAACAGAGCTTTTAATTTCTGATTGCAAGTGCTGCAGTGGAGAAGAATTTATTTGTTTAGTGTTTTAGCAAAAAAGTTCAATGAAAAATATCTATTTAGTTTTGACATTTACTTCACTAACTACTAGTGTGTTTAGGTCTGTGCGTAACTATGCGGCTGCAGAGAAGAAAAGTAAAGCTACAATAAGAGGAATCTGCCACACCAAACTGACAAGAAGCACATTCTCTCAGAAACTAACACAATAACACAAACAGTCACAATAATTAATACAAAAACGTATCGTCCCTGAACAGAGGCTGGAAGGGTCGAGAAGAATTTGGTAAATTTGGTTCCCTGGATTATTCCGCTTCAGCCATTTAAAACAGCAGACAGCTGCTGCCGTCCTGGAAAAAAGTACGAACAGCAGCTGGACTGGAAATGATGTTATTACAGTTTGAAGAGAAAAAAAAACAGGACAGGAGGAGCTGGTGACATCCAAACATTTAATTTGCACCACCAACACCTGCTGATGACTGAACAAGCTGCTGGAAAGACAGACAGCAAAGAAGAGTCCCAGTGAGTCATGTGCAGCGTGTGGGTGGTGAGCATTGTTTGGAAAATGTAAATAGGACGAGCAGGCAGCCACCTACAGGACTGTAAGAGAGGATGTCCTGTAACTCTTACCATGCCACAAAGGTTAGTGTGCGAGTGCGTCTGTGTGTGTGTGTGTGTGCGCAACTGCATGTCTGCTTTTTGTGCTTTTTGAACCCCCTCTAAGTTTTATTGCCCTCCTAGGGATCATAATAAGGAACTAATTGATAGTCTTTGAGCCGCGGGCCGAGTAGAGGGGGAGTTCCTGCAGGAAGTCGACACAAATTCAACTCTCTCTGAGGGTTTAAGGTCTGGAGCTACTCCAGTTGCGTGTTGTGGTGGGTAACACTTGCACAGACACAGACTGGGAGCAGAAAGGAGGTAAAAAGGGAGAAATTAGTCTGGAGTTGATGTTAACAGTTCACGAATTAGCTCGTCTACATGTCACCTGCTTTTGGCCCGATAACTAAAGAAGGTCAAAAAATTTCTTCCCATAAGATATGAGGCATGTCAATAAAAGAAAACACTTTATAAAAACAAAAAATAGGTGTATATTTATCAAATCTATACACTAATACTTTAAACAAGCTGGTGTCTCTGAAGTACATGTATTCCTGGAAATTCAGTCATCTGCCCTCTTTCCCTTTGCTCCTTTCTCCTAAAGGATTAGATCACGTTGCCTCTGTAGGTGAAAGGCCCCCCTGAACAATCGGAGCACAAGCCGAGCATGTGGGTGCTTTCGGCTCAGATTCATATCGTCTCCTATTCCAAAACAAACGGCCGTCTGACATAGAAAGGCATACACCACATTCCACAGGGCTCAAGCCCCTCCATAAGGGGCTTGGTAGGAGCAGAAGGGGTTTCCAGATCAGACTTTCAGGGGGTGTTTGCACAGTGTGTGCAGCTTACGGCGGCTTTCATTAAACCGAAGTGGAACACTTGCGTCAAAGGAAGAATCAATGTTTTTGTACAGTGAACAGAACAAATTAATTGATTCTATTAACTAAAAACACATGATCAAATGAGAAATATACTTTATAGGTCAACGTCCAAACACTTGTTCAGCTTTAGTCAGACACCACCAACATTCCTCTTCCCAGAGGAATTCCCGAATGCGAGTCCATTACTATGTTGTGTTCTAGCCCTGGTTTAGTCTGACAAATACAAGAGGAAACTCTCTGGGTCTCTGTACTCGCTAGATGCTGCTGCTGCCACCGATCCTGTAGAGCAGTGGTTCCCAACCTTTTTCCCAAGGGACCCCTATTTTTCTAGACAATTTTTTGATGACCCGACCCTTTTCCCCGTGAAGATGAAATCAGTGGTCTAAGACTGCAGGACAACCGAATGCAGCACACTTTAGCTGCAGGTGACTCTGCATTTATTACGCTGAACTGATCCCGCTAAAAAGAATAGCGAGATAATGGAGATAATGTTGGGCAGGATCTATGACAGAACACATGCATTGTGAAACTACTACCATGAACATAGTGACGACTGTCGTTAACATTGTGTGAACATGTTGCTGTGCTGCTGTTGGCATTTTGCTGAAAACTCGGAAAACTGCCAGCGCTGCAGTAGCTTGGTGTTTTTGACATCTATAAAAGCTGCCGGTAGAAGACTAAAGATTTAAATCAGTGTCTTGTCTTCCCTGACGTTCTTTTCTCTCTCCTCTGTCCACTAACCCCAACCGGTCGAGGCAGATGGCCGCCCCCCCAGAGGTTCTGCTGGAGGTTTACTTCCGTTAAAGGGAGTTTTTCCTCTCCACTGTATATATACAGTTATATTTTTGCAAGGTCCTAAACCTTGCTATGTAAAGTGCCCAGAAACTACCTTTGTTATGATTTGGCACTATATAAATAAAGATGAATTGAATTTAATTACATGTTAGGCTGTTTAAGTGAATAAAACGTAAATAAAAGCTGCTAATGAAGTCATTTTGTGGTTCTACATTACTCCAACTCATACTTAGTGAACAGCACTTGGGTGTAGAATACCACACTGTCCTGACTTTGAAGAGTACCACACCACTGCGTTTTCCAGCCCACAGAGACACAACGTGGACTGGTTATGATTTACCCCCTATGCAGTGTTGCTTCCCAACAGGAAGAAAGTCAATTTCATAGTTTCCAAGAAAAACGGACACATGCTGACAGACGGCTGATGGGCAACAATAGCACCCACCTCACTCTCACCCCCATCTGTTTGGTCGTGTTCAAAGGCTAACGTGCTGTTGCAACGGAATATGCAACCACAACCAGAACTGAGAAGGAGAAGTATTCCTATTCTCATCTGATTGCAGCCCTTTTATTTCTGAGGAGAAGGTGGATTCTCTCACACGTTGCAGCTGATTTACTTCATCTCAGACCACTAAATATTTAACCGCACTAATTAAAGGCTGTCTGATTTTGTCAAGTGCCTCTCCGCGCCCCGACTGCAATTAATGTAAACCTAACGTAAACCCTCTTACTGTGAAATTCCTCCTTTAGCGATGCCACAAGTCAACGCGGGCAAACAATGTGGCTTCAACATGGCACCATTCAGAGAATACATCAGTGCTGTGATATCCTGCCTCGTGGACTGTAACCAACAAGATGTTGTGCAGACTTCCAGTTCTATAGCAAGTCCTGCACTTTCCTATGCTCAGTCCTGCCCCGTTCTTCGTCCTTCATTCTCCGCTCGCCTGTCCACTGGCTTCAGATACACACACAGGAAAGCTAGATTCTTTGTCGGCTGTGAAACTTTAGACACTGGGAAATAGGCTTCACCGTCCACTCATCTCTGGTGCTGAGGAGGGGGGAAACTGTAAAAAAAAAAAAAGTTGCTGCAGCGTGGCAGCTGTCTTCGCTGCAGTCAGAGGAGAAATATGATGCTTAAGAGAAAAGCTTGAGCAGAGCATGTGTAGAGAAGAGCAAATGCAGCGAGAGAGAGAGAGAGAGAGTGTGTTATATAAAATAGATTTCATATTCTCTACCTCAAATACTCCAATAACACGATAGCACCGAGGCAGGATCCGGAATTTCTCCATTTAACTAGACATGCTAGCACAGCTCATATCATCAGGTCCACATAACCGAGGTTCAGACCACTCATAGAGACTCAGATTGGAGTCAAGCTATGTAGGAACAAACGTGAGAAAAGGTGTATATGAAATATGAATTTTTAGTTCAATCCTCTGCTTGAAGTGACAGCCCTGCTTGGCCCCAGAGTTCAGCAACTTATACCAACTAATAAAAGTACAAGGTCATACACACAGTTGATTATTCTAAAATAGTCCAAGTTAAAAAAATTCCCCAAACTCTCAGCAGCTTGAACAGCACTGCACTGATATTCACATCTAAATGTTTTTGAGGGAGGCTCAACTGCTAACCAATCAGAGAATTGCAACGATATGTGCTTATGAATCCGTTTTTTTTGTATTTTGGTAGATCCTGAATGGCTGTGCGGAGCATAGCGGTGGTGGACCATGGAGAGGGAGTGGATTGATTTCAAGTCTTGTGTAAAACTGTTGCCTGAACTATATCTAAAAAACAAAGTGACTTTCATGGCTATCGACATAAACTTTAATGTAATAGGAACCTGTATATGAACGTTCCTCTCATGCAGCAGTTTGCAAACTAAAGTTCCACGCGAGTGAAAAACAAAAAAAGAGGATAGATGAAGGCAATAGTAATGAGAGCTGACATGAACGGAAACGTCGCAGACATCATCAGTTTCCTTCTTTAATTAACAGCCACCTTTGGCTCTAGATAACCTTTCGCTGGAGTAAAGAGCTCCTCTGTTTCCTTCACATCCCACCAAAATCAACCCTGCACTGCACCCGACTTAGCTGCGCAGAACATTACCACTGTGACAAAGGTTTATTCTCTAAAAAAGGGCTCCGTGACCGTCCTCCATTTCCTCTTAATATAACACAAACCTAATCAGGCATCTGTCTCTCTCTTAGTCCGGCATTCTCCGTCTCTCTTGGCCCTAAACAGCAGATTTCAGCCCTTCGACCTGCATCACATTACTGACTTAGCTTTAGGTTTAACCCACGGGTGCACACGCCGCAGAGGCACGAGCCTCTGTGGAAGAGCAGGAACTGAATAGTTTGGCTGATAACTTAGCAGGTACTCTCCCAGGAGCTGCAGTGTACATTAAAGAAAGTAGAATATAGAGCCTCCATAACTATCCCCGTCATTGCCTGTACAGGGGTTCTAATCTTCCAGTCTTGCCATGTAATACCCGGCTCAGTAGGCAGGAATGCGTGTCTTTACATCCACCTTGATTTAAAATTTAAATGGGTGCGTGATTGTTATCCACATCTCTGCATCGACAGTCTCCCTGCGCTCCTGATGCAGGCACGCAGAGTTCGGTCGGACGGCGTGTGTGGCTCAGAACTGAAGCTCCGCTGTGTTCAGCTGCTGTCGACAGACAGCATCTTCTGGTTTAAAAGCTGGGAAAGAGGGATACTTACAGAGGGTGCCAAGACCATCTGTAATGGAGTGCAGGAGAGAAAACAGGTCTCTTTTTATCTCGTGTCCTTGGACCGGCCTGCTAACAGGACGGGGGTGGTGGTGGAAGGAAAATCCTTTTCCCACTATTTCACAAAGCGCCATCTCAACTTCACAGCATGCTGTATAGGCTCTTCAAGATAATATAAGTAAGTATAATATTATTAATAAATTATAATACAAAGTTATATTAAAAATGTCATTTTCAAATGTTTAGGTCCTTGTTGTTGTGCAGTAAATAAAACATAATAATAACAATACCTAAAATTCTCCACACGTCTAATATCATGTTTCTAAATAACATATACTTGTGTTGCTGATAAGAAAAAAACAGCCATTTAAATTCACTGCAG
>JAUMHF010000003.1:4225333-4243186 GCA_032359275.1 Microctenopoma steveboyesi | reverse complement strand
CGTCTAATATCATGTTTCTAAATAACATATACTTGTGTTGCTGATAAGAAAAAAACAGCCATTTAAATTCACTGCAGCCCCCGACAAGTTTCCATATGACTTTCTGACATTTCTATTAATCTAAGTTTGTTAGCCACAGCCCCACATTGATGCTAATATTGGACACATGCAGTATTTCTGTATTGGGAGCACTGTGTCATGACAACAAGCCACGTGTGTATAAATAACTGAAGGGAATGAAGTGGTTTTAGTTACTGCCAGATATGTGTGCATCGCTGAAGAGGAAGTCTCCACTTACAGATTGCTGTCTGGCTCGTCTCGGACTGCAAAATGTAACTTTTGATTTTGACTTCCCCTTCTTTCCAGAAATGACCTGGCAGTAATAACTACTGCAACATGCTACATGCTACATGCTACCAAAATGATTCTTTAATGGTGACGACAGATCTACACCAAACAAGCTAATGTCACTGTCATAATGTCATTACTGCACGTTCCACATTTTCAGCTGAAAGACCGTTGTCTTAATTGTTTCTACCCAGCATCGGGACCTCACGTGCATTGGAGTCTATTGTCAAGTGAATGCAGCCACCATTATTCCACAACAGCAAAGGCTCTGAAGTTTCCCAGCGCTCCCAGCTGAGCTCTGCCGTGCTGTTTGTTATATAAATCCCTGCTGTGCATACACACACCTGTGTCACAGGCAAACACGCAGTGCTTTGCGTACACAAACGCGCCCAGACATATTTACATATGAACACATGTTCATGAACGCAAACCACTCTGCCTTCGCCTGCACACTGGTTTGCCTTCACATACTGTGCACTTGACCTTCCGTCTCTGCCATCTTCACGCGCCAACACACACGTTACCTCCGTCAGGTCCGCCCGTGCTCTGGAGAGGGATGAATGCTGCCTTTCAAGCCACAGCAGGCCTCAAACATCAACCACTCCTGTACTAACACAGGTGCTGCTGCCTCTACAGATACAGTATACACGTAGCACGGCGCGTGGCACACGGGTCAGTCAGAGCCCTATGATCAGCAACGCTGGCTGCTCTTTGTCTCAACATCCAACACCCAAACACACACACACACACACACACACACTTCTGATGGAAGAACAATAACGCGGTGCGGTCCTTAAGACATTCTGGCTTTGGTCTGCTATTAGGGGGGCTGCTAAGTGTTTTAAACTCTGTGCCCTAAATCTTTGAAACAATGGCATGCACAGTGCTTAGTGGCTCAAGTGGAGGTCAGTGTCATTAATTACTGTTCATGTGCTCCAGACTTAGAGCTAATCATCTCGTCTTATAACAATCACGGTGCAGGGTCACTTCACGTTCACCTCTGACAAATGACAACGGAAACTATAAGCATATTCCTTTAATAGAAGAGAGGCCAAACAGTCACAGTAACAAAGGTAACCTATGAAAGACACCACTTTGGAAAAGGCTGTCAGTGGGTTCTGCTGTTAGTGGCTGCTGCACAATCCTCCAGTGATCTGTGTCAGAAAACTCGTCTTTCACACCTCACACAGTCTGGTTTTCTCTGACACGTCGTCAGGGGAAGGGCATGGTTTCCATCAACTCTGCCTTCTAAAGGCTTGTGTTTTTTGTTGGCGTTATAAAATTCCCCAGGGCAAGGTGTGTGTGTGAGATCGTAAGTTAAGCATCTGTGCATGCATGCGTCTGAATTTGTTGCGCTCACACATTGGGCGCACACAGACAAATGTGCGCACTTTTTATTTAATGTACTATAGTCCAGTGTTTCTCCCTGATTTTAATGTTCTGCTGCCAGAAAAAGAGAAACACCCCGAGCTCTCTATTGCCAGATCATTAACACTACAACATGAAAGCTCTCTCGAGGACTATAGGGGTCAAAGTTTGCCCCACGTCCTCCTCACCACATAAACTATAACAGATATGGAGATTAGATCAAAGCATAAGAAGATGGGAAGATGTAGGAGACTTATTCAGACTTTGTAAAGTGAAATTCGCTCCAACTAAGTTATTTATCTATTTTATTTAAGCACTTTAGATGCTTAGCAACATGCAGAAATGTTCCTCTGCTGTATTGTTCCTATAAATGATAGGAAGTGAAGAATAAACTGCATGAATTGAACTTGATTGTTGTGTAAGGAGGGAACATTTAGCACTCGCTATCTTTTGTCTTCAACTTCTACTTCTACTCACTTCCTCCACCAGGTTTTCCGGTGAAGTCTGGGAAGGCAGAGTGCAGAGACATCTGTCTGATTATTTTGAATCTGCATAATTGTTCAATTACGGCTTAAATTGCAGCCCCGAGGTTTGAAAATCCTCTTCTGTGATTTAAAACATTTAACTCTCAGGGAAAATGAATAAATGGTTGCAGTATAAACATAGCAGGGAAAACCCAGATAACAGAAGTTTAAAATGTAACATACCTTATTATTATCTGGAAACACGAGGTCAGAGATAGACTTATTAGCTATGCAGAAAGAAGTGATGATGCAGCACATTTCTGCATCCACGATGACAGTCTCGCTTTGCTGCAGGCGCTGGCAAATGGGCCTTTATCACCTGAGATGAAAGCCAGAAGGGGAGAGAGCGGCAGATGGGGCAGAGGCATGCGAGCGGGGGGGGGTGGTGGTGGTGCACGATTCTGCTGCTTTGTGGGTTGATCTGGTTCAATCCTTGCGGTGCAGCGACTGAATTCCCATCCGAGCCTTTTCCTTAAGAGGATTTGCACTCAGGGGAGTCAGCAGGGCCACGGAACAACAGTGTTTTAATAGACACCCGTGAGGGGATGATGGGAGTGATGTAGCGCAGAAGCATCAGTACAACAAGCAAGATTTCCCCATCCTCGGGAAACAGTTAGAAAAACAAACATCCAAGACAGTAAAACGAAGGAGTCAAGAATAAATTCTGCTCCCCTGTGAGTCAAACATGTCATCACTTCTAGCGCGTTAGCCATTAAAGGCAGGAAGTGAGCGTTGGTTGTCGCACACGTTATCGCCGTCAGAAAGAGAGACATACTGATGATGACGAGGCGGCAGGTGGTGATCTCTGATCCCATTATGCAGGGCTAATCCTGATGAGCGGCGAGCATGTTTGTATGTGTACCAGTGTTCACGCGTGGCTTTTTATTACAGGGATGACTCTCACTGAAGCACGGGCTCAGTCGACCCGCAGTCAGATTTGAGGAAGTAAAAAGCAGTTAGGACAGTCTAATGTTAAAATATTTATCTCAGTTATCTGCTCAGTTAGACTGATGGGGGGGGGAAGGATCCTTGCTTGGGGAAATACAAATATTGTGCGCCGCAGCTCGCAAAGTTGAGGTGTGACCGTCTCAGAGATTGAGAAACAGCAGACGCAGAGTGACGGGGCCACTCTGGCACTCGGCAGAGGAGAGTTGGCTGAACTGAACCGCCTTCGCCTACAGCGCAGCATGCACCCGGTGGTATTAATAGTCAGATAGCCAATGAGTCTGGGTCACCATGTGTTTCTATTCAAACCACACACAGTTAAAATTGAGGGGGGCAGAATGACTCGTACTGAATCTTAAATAAAAATAAAATAATCACAAAACTACATTCTGAAAATCATTTGATTACAGATAAAACTACAGCGACCTAAAAGCATCAAACTATTTTCTACAGGGTTGCAGAAGCGTACAGCAGGTCATAGATCAACTGGCTCATAACTCAACCACAACAAAGCTGAAGCCGTGTCTGTATTATCGCTTTAATGATCCGCGAAGAATTCCTGCCATCGGTGCACTGTCGTGCTTGAAGTGGGTTTGATCCTTTGGCTCTAATCCAGTCCATCAGGCCACCATGCCACAGGATAACGTTGGATGACTGCTGCAGATGTAGATGTGAGGGTCTTTATTAGCACGATGCTAAGCTTTTACATTAATGTCTGTTATCTGGCATTTTTCCAAACAAGAGCACGAGCTAGTGACACTATAGCTATGCTGTAAGGTGCTGTTTTTAAAAGCTACCTTCAGCATGACAGAAAAGGATTATGGAGAGGAGAGGGTGGCAGGACTCATCACACCAAAGATGGGAAAGATAGAAATCACAGCAAAGTTGTCTCCCAGTATGAACAGTAACTACACCAAATGTGGGCTGAGCGTGACTCATGTAATTGCACATTAATGACACCGTCTAATTATGGGTGAGCACAGCCACAACCACACAGGTTTTTTTTATGTCTAGTCTCCATCAATAAAAACACTTGAACATAAATTTTCTACAAACGCAGTAAAAGAATCCCCTTGGGTGCAGTGCAATGTTTTCTAAACATTTTATTTTAAGTTTGGACAATACCTTCTTACACCTTACAAACCGTCGGGCCCACCAAGGAAGATCCTACGAGCCAAATGCTGAGGCTTACTAGTAGACTGATTGATGCAAATCCTGCTTTGAAGAACCTGGAAAACATAAATGTTGCCACCGTCCCACTGTTACCTGCGTAGATTAATAGTGTTTGAGAGTCACTCGAGGTTCAATTAGCACATGCCGAAGATTAGCCTCCCGTTTCACCAGTGTAAAATAAAGATTGTTTGGAGAAGAATGTTTGTCTTAGGTTTCAAGGAGCAATCGCACAAAGAGGAAGCCTGTTCCACAATAAAGAGGGGGGGGGGGTTTACGGGTTTTACACATGTACACCAGCTGCTTGGTGCAAGATGCATTCTTCTCTTATCAACCCAATAACAAAGAGCCCACGAGTAAACAGCCCGCGTCATTCTGGGTGATGTTCTCCGGGGATTTATTACATGTTGAAGTTGGAAATGCTCTTTTTATTTGGGTTTGTTACATTCGAGGAAGATCACACTTTCCCAAATGTACGAATGGAGGTGTGCATCCCTAATGTTGCAACAAAACAATCTCGCCAGGGCTTTTTTTGAAGAGATTGTGCGTCTATAAGAGCATCTGGCTTATAGCTGGAAAGTGGAGTGAAATTCTTATTCATGTTCCATCGCATGTAAATTATTGAATTCTGGAAACAAAAATAGGCCCAGTGCTTCTGCCACAGCGCAGCTACACTTTCAATCTTTAATGACTGTGTGTGGATAAATAAGCTGAGACTTAGACAAGGAATTAGCAAAAGGCCAGTGTTTCACAGAAACGTCATTTTCTTTTCTCCTTTGGATGCTGGACAGAGATCACTAACAGAACTCCTGCAGCTAAAAATGGCTTTAATGTGTCTGCCAAACCTCTGCTCCCTTGCTCACTGCATGGCCCTTCCCTATTCCTTTCCTGTGCTGTAATTCTGCAAGTATGTGTGGTTTTTGAAGATTGCAGTCTGGCTTTCCTAAAAGGCTCCAACACAATACGAGCATGTGTGTGTGCAAAAAAAAACTTTAAAGACTAATCTCTTAATTAAAGGCAGATAGAGATATGCTGTGAAAGCTTGCAGAAGTTGCAGTGGTACATCGCACACTGAGGAGGAACGTCGATCAAAAGCCCACCAGGCAGCCGAGGTTTCCTGCAGCTTATGCATTGCAGGTCTAAGAAAACTTGTCATAAAGGCCTTCGTGGTTGCGAAGTCACACAAAAACCAGAGCGCTAGCACACTGAGCTAAAGCAGGGGCTGTAGGAGCAAACAATCCTCTTCAAAAAGACCTCTTCAATAGATTCTTCAGAGCAGTGTGTTGATGCAGCAAATGCGGGGGCAGCACTCTCTGCCAAACATGTGTGTCAAGGTCACCGGGGTTCATCTGATTCACACTAATGCTCATCGTACAACTCAACAGCACTGTTTTGTGTTTTGCTCGACTTCTAACGAGTGATGAGCAAGCCACTTCGTGTTTCTTATAAAGATAGACTTACCAAGCTGAGCTACTCACCACACTCACTCAAATCGATTTGGAAGTTTAAAAAACCTGTGAAGATTTCCTTTCAGTTTGACCACGATCAGCAGAAACTTCCTGACAGCATACAAACACAGATCTACTGATCGGTGGCCGGTCGATCGGAACATACCTCGATTGAGGTGAACGCGGCTCATGTATGCTCAGAAAACGTTTTTTACGCTACTATGTTGTTCTTCTTCTTCTTCTTCTTCATGGCAGCTGATAAACAAATGATGGTGTTTTATCGCAGCTATGACTCTCTGTTCCCGTTTTGTTACAACTTTTTCGTCGCATTGTTTCATAATGGAAGTGAACGAGGCGTTTTCAAAAAATTAATACTCAAGTAAAGTACAGATACCTGAAAAATCTGTACAGTAATGAAGTAAATGTACTTTGTTACTTGACTTCTCTGGACACTAGAAATATAAAAAAAAGACTTTTCTATGCCTCAAACCTAAAACACTAATTGTCTCCAGTGTTACACATTCATAGCTGTAGCAGGAGAAACTAAATTAAAACATTATGGCGATTACAGGCTGTGAAACTTTCTGAAGATCCCACTTTCTCCTCATATACACAGTCCTTTGAGGTTAATCTGAAAAAACCCTTATAGGGACTGGGTTGAGAAGCCAAGAGGATATCCTGCTGAGTCTGGAGGAAAGCAGCGATGCAGCCATTCCACTGAGCTGTCCAATCACTTGATTAAACAAATTATCATCATGAAAGTAATCACCCTTTGCTCTCTGCGTGCCTTCCAACATTATACCATGAAAACCCGTTTAACCGCAGCATGGAAACAATACGGATAATCAGTGACTCGATGACCTTGGCTGATGATGATGTCAGCGGGCTTATTTCTCGTGGCCGGTGGGTGACACGTAAGACAGAGTTGGTTCAAGAGTCTGACCGGACCCCAGAAGCGAGTGAGACAAGAGTGTCACTGTGGACATTGTGATAGTTGGTACACAGCCTTTTCCACAGTCCATAAGTTGATGTTTTAATATGAAACCGAAAATGTGTCGAGATCAGTTTCAAATATCCAAACCCCAAGCAGGGTTAAGCTTGCAGCCTGAAAACAGTAAAGCAAAGCTAAAATAGATTTCTAGTGGTGAGGTCAGAGGGTCAACCACGCACCTGACTGTGGACATGACACATTCTGACTGGCAGCGTCTGTTTTCTCTGTGTGAGATCTCCACCCATCGAGAGGTCTGTGTGGCCGTGCCCGATAGGAGAGCTCCTGCAATAAGCGTGTCAGTGGTATTTGCATTTAAAATGAAAATGGATTCCATCTGACATGGTTTCTCTGGTCTAAAGCCTCTCTGGGCTGAATAATAAACCCAATCCCTCGGCGTAATGGAGGACTAACTGCTGGGGTGCTGAATGCAGCGTGATGCACTGCTGAAAGGGTTTACAGTCGGCGTTGAGAACACAGATGGCTGATAACAGAATGCATTAGTAAGGATTAACTTGCCCGGTAGAATCGCCACATTAGTGCCTCTGATCATGTTAACAACCGTGGCAGAGAGGCCATGTGGCACGATAGGACTTGGGCTGTGCATAGTTAATTGTGAATGTCAAATTTACAGGAGTTATGAATAGCACCTCGGCTGATAAGTACAAGTACAGTTTTTTCTTACACTGTAATGCAGTTTGTTCCCGTTTACCTCATTAGGACATTTTCCATTCGAGAAAGAAACTCAGTAAACAGAAAGTGTATCTGCAACACTTTGTTTCTCCTTGTCACAAAAATTCATTAGATGGTTTAAACTTTTAAACTTTAACCAAGCAACTTTGCTGTGGACTCCAGAAGCCTCCAGAAACACTTAAGGAAAAAGAAATTCGCTCCTTTTGGACATTTTAAGGTCTAAACCAGTGGTACCCAACCACCATCCCAGTACCGGACCGCACAAAAAAGGAAAAACAGAATCGGTTTTATTAACAATCACAGTCTTGCGAATGACAGAGGCCTTTAAAGTATGCTTTTCAATCGATGGCCAAACATCCCCCCGTGGAGAAGAATCAATCGCTCTTTGACACTGTGACACCAGTGACACCAGTTTTCTAAAGTCAAAGGTAATGTTTCTGAACTTTACAGTTTTGATATGTGAACAAAAAGGAGCAGAGTTGTTCATCAGACTGTTTTACAAAAGCTGAACGACGACGTAAAAATGCCATTAAGGTTTAATGTGTATGGTTCTAGTCACTCTAAAAGTTACATTCAAACATTTTGTTTTTCTGCTGTAAATCCATTTGAGAAAGAAAAAAGAAATTCAAGTTGATTGTAATTTCTTATTTTAGATGGAGACTGTATATTCGTTTCAAATGTAGTGTGAAAAGGCGAGCGACATGAATATTTGCCCCATTTTCCACCCATGTTAGCTCATTCAGTGTTGCTGTGTGAGTCACTGTCTGGACTGGTCTGATGATGTGGTCACGGTTTAGACGTTCAAGCATCAGATATCTGCCACAACAGCACACAGGAACATCTGGATTCAGATCTCTGGTCTTGACATCATGGCTCCTCCAAATCAAAACAAGGAAATGAAGCGAACCTCAGCAAAGTCCGTAATCACTGCCTTTGAAATTAACTAGAGATTAAAACCTAGAGCATAAAAACACTACTAAAGAGTCGAATGTTTGTTTTTGAAAAAGGACTGTTGGAAAGAGATGCATATGTTTCTAAGCATGGAAAAAATTTCTTTTTTATAAATCACAGCTTTTATGCTGAGTAAAAGAAAAGTATTAAATGAAAGAAGACTTCCCACATGGAGAAAGGAAAGGAAGCACATCTACTTCCTGTTTTTATTTCAAATCTGAGTGCTGAATATTCACGAAGGCTAAATTGGAGCCTTTAAAAGCCGTGTGTTTCACCAAAATGAGCTTACACACCAGTCTGCATTTAGAGGGAATGGTGTTATGGGCTCTGTTGGGAGTTCACTAATGAATTCCCCTCTCTAGCTCAGCTTTCACAAATACCCTCTGGAATCTCCGCGTTTTCTCACGAAAACAGCTCTAAATTAAGAGACTGTGTGGAGTATAATTTGCGGTCGGTGATACACCCAGCATAAAAATCATGATTTACATGCTCAAGTTTCTTCAGAGATGTTTTGGCTCGGGATGCGGGAAATAATAGAAACGCCAGACATTACAAGTGCGTGTTTCTTTTCTGCCGGTGCAGATATCAATTTGGAGCCTTCTGGAGACGATAAAGTGTGCTCGTAAATATGAGCGAGCGCAGATGTGTTAAATGTGCCGTGCCGTTTTCCACAGCAATCTTGGGAGTTGGAGGGAAAACGTAGCTGACGTCATGGTTTCAAATATCGGCCATTTTTTGGACAGTGTGCAGAAGGTATAAGCATTAGACTTCAGATCATTGTCCCGTTCAGCGAGACGTTCAACCGGCTGCTTTGACAGTTTCACAAGCAGCATTTTATTTCACTTCTGCCTTTAACAAGCAGACCCACAAAACCTGGTCTGGCCACACTCTAAGCTAATGACATTTAATACAGCTTTAAGGAAATGTTTGTCTTAGGTGCAACAATTAGGGAAACTGCCCAAGATCAGAATTTCAGAGTTACAGAAGCTAACATAATGTCATGATGATTTATGTTTGCTTTGTCTTCTTTGAACACTGAAATGCATCACACAGCACTGCTCTAAGGTGTGGTCTTCGGTACAATACTGGAGGATTCGCTTGTTTTTCGCTTTCTGTCATAAATTGCATCATTAGATGAGCTATTTGCTGGAATTGGGAAAATGACACACACTTTTCAGTCTGTACGAAACACACAAAGTCACAGAAACAATACTGTGAAAAGCTGAATGAAACACCCCAGTGTGGAGTGAACTAACTTTGATATTTAACAAGACAACCGTACTGCAGATATCTGCTTTCAGCAAAAAATAAACCCTCGCTTCTCGCAGGGTTAGGGTAACTGCAATGGCTTCAATGTCATCTTTCTAACACTTTTCGCATTTCTGTTGTAATTATTTGTCAGATACAAGGAATATTTCTGTACTATTATGACTGGGATGTTTTTTTCCCTTCACATTGTGCAGCCAGACAATAAATTAGCTAATAAAAAATATATATAAAAGAAGAATTAGATGCAGCTAATCCGAAAACGTTGTGCCTAATTATTGATAGTTTACTCATTTTTGTGTGTAGATTGGATTGTGACAATAACCAAACACCAAAAACAACAGCACGCTGCATTTAATCAAAGGATATTTATCTTAAAAGAACGAACACTGACACTACTTGTGATACTGTTTACCACATAGGTCTGTATTTGTCATTTCACCCCCCCCGCTAAGTTACACAGTTTTCACACCTCACATAGCAAAGCATCAAACATGTCCCACCAAGCATGAGAAAGCTGCACACCAAAAGGCAGCCAGAGTTCACACTCTTCATCCAGCCTGCTTTCCTTCGTCTCCCTCTTTGTTTCCTTCCACTGACTAAGTTGAAAGCACCAGGCAGTAAAGGAAAAAAAGGGGAGAAAGAAAGGAAAAAAACAGATGTCCTGACACAGGGTTTTCCCCATTTCTCTTTGTCACAACCACAATCTCCTTCACCACAGCGCTGCCAAGGAAGTTTCCATTTGCTAAGCTAATTAAATAGAAGAAAAACTGGGAGACAGAGGTGGGAACAGAAGAAGAAAGAGGAAGAGTAATGTTCCAGGTCAACTGTGTCTAAATATTGTCGTCCACATTGCCACATGCAGACGGTTTTCTTGTCTCCTGTAGCAGCCTTTGATGAGTCTGAAGGCGGCTGTGGCCCGACATAAACCAGTGCTGCTGTCGCTGCTTATACTGTAGCTGCATCACCCTAATGCGTTTTCCCTATGCCTCAGTAGCTGGGATGACAGCGTGTTTCAAACATGTGGCTATAAACTCAGACACGCACGCACACACACCGAGCGGATACACAAACCTGCACACTCAAACACATGCATAATCAGAGCCTGTCTACTTGTCAGTCTTTACTAGTATGCGTACATTGCTGCCAAACTAAGAGCCTTTTCCAACTCGTCGACAACAGAGTGAAGAGGGGGGGGGGGGTGGCGGTTTCTTTCTTCCAACACATACGTCCTGCAGATGTTTGCAGATTTAGTGCAAGCTAATCTTAAAAGATAAAAAAAGAAAAGGAGGGGGGGCGTGTGGAAAAAAAAGAAAAACATATCTGTTCCTATCGTTCCCGCCGCTGTTCTCGGCCCAATCCAAGACAGCGTGGCAATGACAGACAGAGATGTGGCGAGGAGAGGGGGCTTTAGAGAGGGGAGTGACGACAAACGGCGAAGGAGGCACGGAGAGACCGTGTGTGCTCAACTCCTAAGGGTGCTTGTGTGGTGACGAAACAGCAGGCAGCAAAAAAGGATGGTGGAGGCTGCTGTTGTGCCTTCAGTGGTCCAGCAGCCTCTGTCTCCTGCCTTCTGTGGAGTCCATTAGTGATTGCATAATGCTTGGCAGACAGGGTCTGAGTGAATGCACCCCCCGAAGGGTCGGACACTAGCGAGGAGGTAGGTTTCTCCGCAGAGTGGGAACCTCGGTGTTCCCATGTTTGTCAGTGGGTGGATTTATCAGAAGGAAATGGGAAGAAAGCCTTTTTTACAGACGGACAAAACACAAGCTGTTGAGAAATAAGAGACCTTCATTAAGTATACAATGAGAAAAGCTGCGTTCAGACACAGCGTCTGGCTCTAAAGCCTCTCACTTCTCTGCTTCATCACGACCCTCTTATATTTTCATTCACTCTTTAATTGGTCATTTTTATCATTGCATTTAATTTCTCGCTGCCCTTCCCCACTCTCCCCTCTTGAATAACGAATAACGGAGGGTAAATATTTTGTCCACCCACCACATTTTACTTATTCATCACCAAGTAAATTGAAAATGAAGTGCTTAGGACAAAGCGCGGTGCCTTTATTCCTGGAGAAGAGAGAGAGAAACGTTTCAGTATACACACACCTTATTCAGGTGGTGACAGCCTTGTGCTGCCAAACAAAACACGTAAAGCGCCGCATTTAGTTCAGTAGCCTTGGAGGCAGCGTCTGGATTTAAATCTGGATGCTTTTAGGATTCATAGGAGCTACTAAAAAGGAAATAGTGGAGTAGTATAGTAGTGCCTGGAGAAATGCACAAGACAATCCAAAGATGAGTGAAAGGTCTGCGTGTGCGTGTGCGTGTGCGTGCTATTCATTTTATTACCACTAAATCAGCAGACACAAAACTAGCATTCAGGCCTGAAGATGAAACTCGAATGGTGCGGTGGGACTCAGATAATACATCTCTTACAATACACAACCCGCACCTTTGCCCCTCCCTGGAAAAGTCATTTAGGGCTTCTAGTTGAAGTCTTGTGTTCTGCCACTCTTGAAATAATATGAGGGATTTTGCCGGGCTTGGGATGTTTCTTCTATTTCTCTATTGGAGGGCAGTTATGATAGCAGTACACCCTCAAATTCCCTACTGACGAAAGACTAAGGCAGCTTGCACACCGTGGAATCCTTGTGAATCGAGCCAGTCTGCAGATAAGAAAAAATGTGAAATCTTCCATTTGTTGTCACTCCAAAACACGGACATAGAATACCTGTGTGCCCCATTTCTCCCTGCCTTTTTCGTCCACCACATTCCCATTTTCCTTGACTGTCCTCGGAAGCTCCTTCCAAATCCAGCCCTCCTCTAGCGTAGTTCTTTTGAGTCCAACATCAGAGCACGAAACAGAACTCAGAATCCCCTCGTAAATCACAGATGCAACGGGAGGTGAACAACACCCACGCTTCCCACCAAAACATGACACAAATTACAGACCGCAACATCTGGTGAGTGGCATCCACCAAAACACACAGCGGAGCGAGCCAAGCACATAAGAGCCTGGCTTCGCCCAGGCAAAGTCCTTCTCCTCATTCACAAAACTTCTTGAAAGTGGAGGGGTGGAAAATGTGACAAAGCCAGTGTGAGATAAGAGATCACTACCGTTCCACAGTCTCTGCGTTAACCTCATCTAATAAGAGATGTGATTACTACTCAGCAGCGTGGCTCCACTGTGCTTTGTGTTCTGCAAAACACTATTTTCTTTTAACTTGAGGCTTCAGCATGTGCAGGGACCTCACATGTTGCATTACTATAAAAGCATTACTCATTAGGTGAGCTGGTAACCAGGCACACAAACCCAAAGAAAGCAAGTCAAGAGAGTATAAATGCCCCCTAGACAACAAAGCAAACATTACATTTGATCTTATAGGCTCGTTGGTGACAGAAAAGGTTCACAGAAGCCAAGGGCAGCTTGTTCTATCTGGAACTTTTTAAAAAAAGTCACAATATCATACTGTAGCCCAGTGACGTGATAGAGTAATTACAATTCAGACAGATGTGCCTTAAGCGGGTTATCAACCACTTGTCAACACCGGTGCCAATACTGAAAATCAATGCTACTGGTCAAGTTCCACTAAGGCCTTCAGGGGACACTGATAAAGCAGAGGAAGATATTGATCTGGTTAAAGTGTGCGTGCATGTCTACGGTTTGCCTTTGTAAAACCACGCCAACCCAGCAGCGTTTCGACATTAGTGTACCCATTAGTGTTATGCAAAAACAGAGTGGACTCCTTGAAGATTGGGCTGCCATAAAGTGCAGTGCAATTCACTCTGTTTTTCAAATAGAAAAAACAGGTTCAACTCTACATGTGGTTGTGAAGTTGTAACAGTATTCATATTGGAGTACTCAAATGTTCTGTACACATCCCTGGTCAAAGATAATGGCGGTATAATAACAGACAACTTGTAAAAATGCACGTTGGGCGTGAACTCCTGCAAAAACAATGAGTCATTAAAACAGCAGTGTCTGAATCGGCTAATTGAACAAGGGGGCTCTAACGGAGGAAGGGGGCACTGTTCCAGGCGACAAGTCACAACCCACAGAGACACAGGAGGGGACAATAATGACGGGCTGCACATGAAGGTGCCAAAATCTGTTGTTCCAGCGGTCCAGCTAGTTTGCACAGTGATGCAGCTAGAAGCCACTGCAACAAATAACAACGTGGGTCTAAATGTTCGGATAAGCACACAGGGGGACACCGATAATGCAACGACTCGCTTGTATTGATCTATTGACTTGGCTGTAAATCATTGGAGACTTTAATCAGCCCAGCGAGCTGACGGTGACATGCAGGCAACCAGGAACCTGTGCGGCTCCTGCAGGAACTCACGTCTCTACAACAAACCCCTGTAGCACAGCTGCATAAAGTCCACCTGTAACATTTGTGATATTTCCACAGCATCCCTGCGGAATGAATCGCTTCTGGTTGTGATGTAGCTTCCAAAGCGAACTTTAGAGCAGCTGCAGCGCCACGTTACAAAGGAAAACGCATCTGCGATACATACGAACACAGTGACCGAAGTCTTTCTGGGCTTTCCGTGTGTAACTGGTACATACTGTAGTATACATTATATACTATAGGCTATTTAAAGTAGCTGTTAAAGCCGAAGTCGTGGGCAAAGTGGCAGCACTGAGTCCGTCTGGTTGTCAAACACGCTCGATCTCACCCTGACAATGCTTTAAACTCCTGTACGTATTTATTTAGCACATAAGAAAGAGCAGCACAGAACATCCAGCAGACGTTTCGAGGGTTACCTCCAAAGAGCTGGCAGAAAGCAGCGAGCGGTCCGTGTGTGGACGCGGGCGCCGCGTCTCCCCTCGCGGACACTGTGTTACTTCGATTCCAGAAAGCTTTTTAAAAACTTACCCTTTCCCCAGAGAGGACGACGGTCAGGCCGAGGGTCAAAATTATCCAAACGTTCCTCATTATTCCTGTATACTGATTAAAGCGCGTCGGTACCAGCGAAAATCTTCCCACTCTTCTTCTTCTTCTTTCTCCCTCTAGCTTTCCTCGCACCCTTCACTCCAACTCCTAGCGCTTCGCACTCTCTCAGGAGTGGGATCCCACCGGATACGTGTTGCGTTTTGATTATTCCTCCCCCTCTCTCTGGTCACTTCTTCGGTTTTTTCCCTCCGGTGTAAACCTGTCAATTTTTTTCACACAAATAAGCACGATTGAATCGCAAAGTCCCTTCGCGCGCGCGCTTCGTGTCGCTGAAATCCGCACGAGACACTGCGCCGGCTCCTCTCTCTACCTCTGCGCTCTACTTGAAAGAACGAGGGGGGCGCGCGCGAGCACCGCAGACGAGCGCGTGCGCTCCTTTGACCGTGTCACCGCAAGACGTGGAGAGAACTTGCGACAAAGTGGCGAAAAAAGGGAAGCGAACCAAATCACAACAACAAAATCAACATGTCAGTTTATGTTGTTTGTTGAAACGCTGCGAAAGATTATTGTTGTTTTTTTATTTGCAGGCGGCGGAGGGGGGGGGGGTGGGTAGACACTGAGAAACGTCACTAACTGAGCCATTTATCCCACAGTCTTCATCCATCCACTGCACTAAATTATAATCAAGCCTCGTGTTTATTATTACCGCGCTGGGGTTACATAGTTAGCCGCTAGCTGAAGCTATATTTCAGCAAGTAAAATAAACACACCACTCTTTAAATATGAATGAGGGGCACAACTTCAATTTGGAAATGATCTATACAATATACGTGTAATTAAAGACTTACAGAGTTTTACACCAGTTTCGTGCTACAGGAAGTCTCTAGTCCCATTGAGTTAGGTCATTAATGGGCAAAGGCTCCCTCTGCTGGTACATATCAGTACCTCCTCTGAAAGCTAACGTGTACTTTCAAATCACGTGTTAGAAACCTTAAATCTGAAAAACATTTTGTTCCCTGTATGCAAATGATCGATATGCCACTTTCTGTAAAACTATCAGTAAGACAGAATTCCTAATTTTGGGTTTCTTAGCAGCTCCAAATAACTTGCCAGAAAAACAGATAAAGTTTACATCATTAACCTTGAAACTGCGATAACAAACATTCAACCTAAAGTTTACAAACGGCAATTATATTATTCAGAGTTGTAAATAGAGATGTTTTACGGGGCAACCATCTCTAACTTACACAGTTACAGATGCACCAACAAAAATGTTAATGTTACTCAGGTGCAAAGAGATGAGTCACAGCGAAATCAGCAATGACTGATTAACAAGCTGATTTCTACATCTGCAATGAGTCATCAGTGAGTCTGTTTTTATGTGGAAATTTCTCTTGTGCAAGCACTGAGACCTTTAATTCAAACAATTTAAGTTTTCTTAGTGGCACTTTCAATGTAATTTGTTGAAATTATGAGTTTCACATCAAATCAGCAGCTACAGCATTCCCTCAGATGTTCCGATCCGTTAAGTGGAATTCACTTCTGTTGTATTCACTGATGAAGAAGATGCTGAAACAGTGAGATCTGTGTATTTTCTGTCCAACAGGGATTTTTATGTATCTGCTCATCTGGGACAATCCAGCACCAAGTTCAGAAATCGTCACAAAATAAATAAGGTATCCAAAACAAAACCTTATACCTTGAAACAACAGTTCAATAATGTTGGGAAAAATGTGTATTACCTTTTTTTGGGGGGTTAAATGAAAAGATGAATGCCCGATATAAGCCCATGCAGGAGTTAGTTTAGCATAACGACTGAGAAAAGCTAGACTTTCTCTGTCTAAAAGCAACAAAATCCCTTTATATCTTGTTTCTTTAATCTGTACAAAAAAAGAGGACAGAGACATGATTATGTGTGACCAGCAGCATGTTGGACAGCTGGTTGCCAGAAAAATGCAGACTATTATTGTCCCATTTCTTTTTATCTATATTGATAGATTTTCTTATCTTTGGACAGAGCCAGACTATATTTCCCCTTTTCCAGTTTTGCAATGATTCATTAACCTTCTGCATTCTTGTTGCTCCATCTACACAGTTATTATACAGATTTGCCTCATGTAACTGTCGGCATGAAAGTAAGTAACTGTATAACTTTAAGGTGTTAGTTAAGATTACAACCCGTACTTTCCTGTAATTCATATTTTCATACGTAATGTCTTTTCATCCAATATTTTATTATTTTTGATTACTCGAGATTGTGAAGGAATGGGCCACTGCATTTGAAGAAATCTAAACCAAGCACATTTCTAATTTGTAACAACTATTTTGAATATATCTTATCACCCATCCCCCACTGAGTGCACAAGCTTTCTCTTTCTTCTCCTCAGAGGGCTTAACTCTACTCCTGGTGTCCCAGATTAGGTAGCCAATTAGGGCGAAGGCAAAGCCCCTTCTGCTCCCAGACCAGGCTATAGAGTGGTGTGTAAGAGTGTCAGTGTGGCCCCAGTTCATAACAGTCAGACTGGTCTAAGGTAGTCACGGATCATTTAACTGGAGGCCTTCACTGATCTAAATAAATCAGTGTGAACACTGAACCTGTGTGAAGGCTGTATCATATGTATTATCACCCAAATACAAATTGTTTCTGCTCAAACTATGAAGAAAGTGGAGACCTTCAGAGTTGTTAAAGATTTCATTATATTTTATTCAGCAGCAATGCCAGCTGGCAAATAAGAAACCTATTCAAATGTAGATGCAAATCCTGACAAATAAGGTGTCTGTGATGACAGTGCAGGGAGGTGCTTTTGAAAATGAGGCATACAGGATAAAAACCCAGCAGCTGCCTGAATAAAATCTGTTTCTCGACCTTTGGACAGTGCATTTGTAAGTTTAAGCTCATGCACACATTTGTCAACAACATTGTCTCACTCACACATGTAACTCATTCAGTGTCGGGAGTCACTACCTCAGTCGTAGCTGCTGTGTTTAGTATTTATGTTGGTCAAGGGGTCATATCTGGCAAATCCTGTTGGCTTTGGTCCCATGAAGGTGGACTTGCTACCCGGTCCATGGATGCCAAGATGATTCTCACCCTTGGTAACGTCACTGCCTGCCATGTCTCTGTTCTTCTGCTCCCCATGGGCCATCAAGGTACTGAGGCTGAAACGTTTCAGTGACTTGCCAAGAATCCCAAAGCTGATTCAATGAACAACAAAAGAAAAACACAAAATGAACACAATATCTTTTTTAAAA
>JAUMHF010000003.1:4187193-4225233 GCA_032359275.1 Microctenopoma steveboyesi | reverse complement strand
AAACGTATGTTTTTTTGACATAGTAGAAAATGACATTTTGAATATAGCAGTAATATAACAGATGCATCATATCATGAATCATGGCGGATCCTCCAGAATGTTAAATGCGACATATTCCATGACATCAAACACCACCTGACACTGTCCAGCTGCTGACTGAGCTGCTCCGTCAACGACTTGGTGTCACAGGGCTCAGGCTGCAATGGGCTCTGGCTTTTGGCCCGGCTCCCAAGGAACAGATGGGGTGACCGTTCTTTAGGCGAGGGGAACAGAGACACCATCAGAGGGGACCGCTGATTAACTATACTGCTGAACGCTGAATGCCTCTGGGAAGGTCTGGGTAAGAAATCAGATAAAATATAATAAACATATTGTACATATAAAATGTAAATGGATGTATTAGGAAAAGGCTAAAGACATTGAATTTCATCATCCATTAGCATATATAGCTCCTATAATACACTTATAACAGACCCAGCTTACCACATTTCACAGTGTAAATTGTCTACACTTCAAATTCACAAAATAGTTCAATAAAGTATGTAGAAATATGTATGTTCGTTCACTAACAGACAACAGCTGTGTAAGCATTTTAAAAAAAGAGGCATTCCTCACATATTCCACGACTCATGGTGGAAACCTAAACAAAGATAAAGTTGCTAAAGCCAAACTCCCAAGATCAAGGCACTATTCCAGAATAAATACAAAATATACACCCTATAAATACATATCACATTTTACATAGTTCTAACTGAGGTAGCACAAGTAGACAAACTCAAATCTCAAGTACTGAAAGTACTTGAGGATCTAAAAAGTAGAATGGAGGACTTCATTTGAAACTGTCTCGCATTATTTTAACTTCTTCTATTCAGAAACAATCCAATATCTATATATTTGTTTGTGTATGTATTTGAAATACTTTATTGATCTGACATGGAAACATAGGATACATATTAGTGGCGTTGCCATGCAGGACAATGAAGTGGACAACTCCCTTTAACTAACTGTCACTTGGACCTTCTGTGGTTCACATATTTAGCTAAGCAGCAGTGTCAGCCCAGATTTGTGCTGTCAACTGCAAATACTGTTTTAGAGGGTAAATATATGGGAAAAAACATTGTTGTATTTAATCAATTATCAATCAAATAAAAGCTAAAGATGATTTTCTTTTCTTTAATCACAACAAGAGTCATCTCAAGGCACTTAACATGGTAAGGTTATAGACTTCAGAGAAATGTGCTGAAAACCTACACTATATAGATACGGTACTGTCAAAAAAGTATTTACCCCGTTTCATTCACAGCCACAACTGCAATAAAGGATTTGTGATAACTGGCAATAAGTCTATCACATGACCGTGGAGGGATTTTGGCCCACGCTTCTTTTTTTTATTGTTTTAGTTGAGCAACGTTAGAGGGAAATCAGCACTGCACGTAACTATGTTAACTCATGTTAAGCACCACTCATTTGGTTGTGTCTGTTTCATGGTACTCTGTGTGTCGTAAACATCTATAGACATTTAAATATCAGCATGCCTCTCTGCTACTCCAGAGTTTACTGTTCTCTGTGTTGTTCCCACCTGAGTGGCGCGTGGCTACTCACATGTCATGCGCTAGGCATAGACCGTCAACAGGCCTTTGTGTTAATGAAAGGTTCCTTACATGTGTTAATGACATGAGTGGGTACATCCGTCTCATCGTACATGTGACAGCCTTTGAAATTTCAACATGCTTCTTTGTCACTCCACTGTTGTCATGTTTCTTCTCATTGATCAATGCAATAAATACAGTGTTCGTACCTTACCTAGTGGCAGCACAGTTGGCAATGGTGAAGCTAATTATAATGACTTTGTGTACTACATCTTAATATACATTATATGTGTTGTGTGTACATCTTTTATCTTTCAATACATGTCCGTGGGGGTAGTTAAACACTCAGGCATTTGAACAGGTTTTACTTTTCCTCATTTCTTTTCAGTCTGGCAGCTGGTAGCTGTGCTGAAGCTGGTCCAAACCATGTTGTGTACATCCATTCTCAGGAGGAGAGCAAGTTTCAAGCCCAGCGTTTGATTGTTTGGTCTAAACCCGACAGCAGGAAAGTGCACTGGGCCTCCGCCAGCTTACACAAGTGCCAATCTTGCCGACGCACAGAACAACATAAAATGGGCTGTCAGGAAGTCCTTCCTATCGGACAAAGCTATGAATCTGTCTTCATCAATCAAATTCCCGTTATGGTCCTGACATTACATCCATCAAATTCAGACTACTTCACTGTCTGAGCTATTAGGTGAGTTGCTGTATAATATGAGGAATCAGGGGCAGACTGGTTAAACAGGCTGATGGCCAGATTGTATAAAAAGAAATTACAGTGGAGAAAAGCAAGGGCAACGCAAGCCAGGCAATGCTAATCTTATGGAATATGGAGCAACAAAACATGACAAGAAATATTGGTGTAATAGAATTAGGACTTTGAGTGTCAAGTTACAGTCACAAGATCATGTTTTTTTAATTTATCTCTGATTTAGGTTTTAGTTGTACAAATAAGACAAATATTTATCACTACCCTCCAAAGGCTGACCCCACTTTACAAATTCTACAAGGCCTTTAAGACCTGTTGCTCCCCTTTTCTGACTGGTCCTGCAGAGAAGCAACAATCTTGTGAATAATAAATGAAGTATTGGAGTACAGAGATAATTATCCAAACAGTACTGTAACTAAAGAGGAAAAATACTGTTACTGCATGCCATTCAAAAATTCTCTTAAAATATACATTTTCAGCGGCAGAGAGTACTATGTGCCACCGGTACCTGACCTTTACTTTGCTTAAACAAACCTTTGCTTAAATTGGCCATTACATTCTGTCTCGTTGTCCTTGGAGTCAGCTTCTCCCATCTTCAGTGAACTGGGAGGAAAAGTAGAGGTCAGGCCCAAGTCCCCATTGGTCCTGTTCCTCACTGGCGTGTTGAAGGTGTCTGAGTACAAAAGACACCAAACCTCCTCTTGAATGTCCCTCAGGTCCTTCCTACCAAACGCAACCCAGGCCACATAGCAGAAGAAGCTGTACGAGCACTAGAAAAAGTGAGTTAGATAAAAAAAGGAAGAGCAGGCTGAAGAATTGATTTGCTTATATTTTTTATATAGTCAGTGAATAAACATTCAGCATGCCTTATTTGTGACTAAAAGCCCACTCGGCTACATGTTCTTCTGGGGTTTGAAAAGGTCAGAAAAGCTATTTCTGTCCAAAAAAAGGTCACATATGGTGCAGGCAATAAGCTGCTGCTGTTAGTGTGATATTTCTCTCTCTCTCTGTCCACCCACCTGGCTAAATACTGGAGAGCTTGTCAAAGCAAAGCACCTGTGCTGAATCAATATTACCTACCACTGACTAACTCATTAAGACCACCAGACATAACCAGCACTCAGTGTCGTTTCCGTCGAGTCACTGCCGTCTGTATTCACAGATGGTGAACTGGACGTCACTCTGACCTGCTGAAGGCTCCATTTTTGTTTGCAGATTTTCAGAATTTTGTTTTAACAAGCTGCTTTTGCAAGGAACAGCTGTCACGTCACTTACTGTATGAGTCATATTTATCAAGCTTTTAAAAATAAAGGAAATGGCGATTGGACAAATTACAATCATTAACCTGTTTC
Organism: Microctenopoma steveboyesi; assembly: GCA_032359275.1. Classification (NCBI taxonomy): domain Eukaryota; kingdom Metazoa; phylum Chordata; class Actinopteri; order Anabantiformes; family Anabantidae; genus Microctenopoma; species Microctenopoma steveboyesi. The sequence goes on along the minus strand of JAUMHF010000003.1, from coordinate 4,221,583 downwards.
TTATATCCATAATAACAGTGAAGACATGGGAACCAGAACAGTACGGTTCTGATTGGACCTACCGCGTCAAGCAGCCATTCTGAAGCACTTAGCACTGGCCCCCTAAGAAAACACAAGAAATATTGATATGTTGTGGAAATCTGTGATTGTTTGACTAGCACTGAATCTAGCAGTTCCCTTCAGATTATGTGAGCTGCATTGCTATATTTCACCTTAAAGTAACTTTTGTGAGCTCCAGATTTCAACTGACTGATTTTAGAATGAACCTAACTTGAACAGAATTTAAAATTCTATGGGTAAGTCTTAAATATGATGTGTGTGTAAGACAGCATGAAAAACTCAAAGTAAGTAGTTTTTAAGTAGCACTAAAAATAGGAGCATCCCGTCACAAAGTGATACTGAAAAACGAGTCCATGCATTTGTTACTTTTAGACTGGACCACTGCAACTCTCTAATAATAGAATGTCCCAATAACTCCTTAAAAAGGCTCCAGTTAGTCCAAAATGCTGCTGCCAAAGTTCTGACTGGAATCAGCAAGAGAGATGGTCTGTTCTGTACAGTGTTAGAACCAACTAAGTCTTTCATACAGTTTATGTTCAACAACTATAAATCTTAAATACTCACTTGTAATATGCTTTATGTTGGTGTTGTTTCATCACTGTGTCTATGAATAAGCTGAAGTAGCAGACAGCCAGCTTCTTTTTAGCTATCTCCTTTTTGGTCAACGTCTCTGCCACCTTCTGGTGCTCTGTGATAATGTCTACACTGACACATTTACAAATGATGTGTAGGTGCAAGAAAAACACATGACAGACAAGAGAAAAAAGGTGATTAGAAATATTGATAAACAAAAAAAAGTTGACTGCATGTCACTGTGACAAAACATAATAATTACAGTGTGTATGTGCATAATATGCTGGATTTACTTACACCATTAAAGGCTTTGGTTTGTTCTCTAGTGACTTGTGTTCAAAGAAACAAGAAAGGTAAAGAAGTAGGGCAACAAGAACATCATCCAGTTCTTTACTTCTGGACACACAGGTAGGGGATGTTATACTGTGTATTGGATCTTTACATGTGATGTACAACAATGGAAACTCTATAAATATAAAACCAAGTCCTAGTACTTCTTACTTCAATACCGCCAGAAAGGAGAATGGGATTGGAAGCGTATAATTCTCCTGCAGCAAACTGACAGCCGCCTCTGCAGCACAGAAAGCTCAAAGGTCAAAAGTCATCAAACCACACACACCCCTATGTACATATTTTTCTGACTGAATGCCAATGCAATTAATTAATTACATTTATTATAATTTCATATTACCTATGATTTCATATAGTTAGATTATATATAGATTTCATATTTAATATCATTAAAACGTCAGTACTTTTCAAAGATGCTCTTCAGATACATGCAATGATAGCGCTTCTAATCCAAAAATGCAATGCAAAAATAGGGGCATTTTCTGTTTCTTGCAGATTCAGAATACTCTTCCATCTGTTCAGCACCTGCCAATGCTTTTACAGGAGACAGAAAGGAATAGCAGTGATAGCACTTGCCTTTAACATCATCAATGGTGACATGGTCTCCTCTGATCTTCACCGCTGAGGGCATGTATGCTTTCAGACGAGCAGAGCTCAGACTGTGTTTAATGCCCTGACGCCCTCTATGGTTCACTGTACAGATGTCAGCCAACCTGTGGAGACAAGTGGTCTGGACTGTAAAAAATTTAACTTTTAATCAGCTTTATGCATGGCTTTCGTGCAATTATAAACACAGCTGAGCAACATTATGATTTTTAGCATAAACTAAAATAGGGGGGGGGGGGGCAACTTTTGAACGCTGCACTGGGGGCCTACCACTCAGCACGATGCCGCAGACCGTTGACATCGACATTGTTTGGCGTCCTTTTCCTTAAAACGCCACCCTCTGCCGGACTAGAACTACAGAAGACGACAAGGAAAGCGTGTCATAGCTGTCAGCTGGCCCGCGCAGTAACGTCTTATTAGCCGCGTTGTATTCACCTGACAAACTCCACTGTGCGGGATTCATCGCTCCACACCCAGCGGCCTTGACACACACTCACCTGAAAGGTAGGTACGTTTATTAGTAGTAATTGTTTGCTGTATGCTAGTTTTTTTAGACACCGGTAGTATATTCACTGCCAAAACTTAGGACGTTTTATCACTATATGTACTTCTTTTTTAAAATAAATGTTAGTATTACTGTGTAACTTACTTTTCTCGTGTCCTCGGGACATGTCGGCATTGTTGTGGACAAAAGTTGAGGTATAACTTAACTTAAGCTAGCGCTCTCTTCTTATTGCCGTTTGCTAATGTTAGCCACTGTATCTAGGCAACGTCCAATTAGGAGGAATCCGGATGAGTGACGCAATGGTCTCGTGGCCCTGGAGGGTCTGTCTTGAAAAGCAAACACCTAAATATAATCATACTTTCATACATAGTTCGCTCGGTCACATGATGTTGTGAACGAAATTTGACATCTCAATGTCCATCTTAAATTATAACCAAGTCAAGTCTTGTTGGGGCCGTTTAATTCAGACAGATGTGCGCAAAACACACAGTGATATAAACGATTCATTGACTGAAGTTTGGTGCTTGTTGACGCGCAGAAAGCTGACAGCTGTGTGCAAATGCAAACACCTCACACGTAACATCTGATAATGTGTATGCATCAGTTTTAATACGTAAAGTGTATAAGAGCCTCACTTTAAAACAGTATTAGGATTTTCATGTGTGTTGCTAGACCTCTGTGGAGTCTAATTGCCCATAAACATAAATCATTACCTATCAAATACTTTCAAAAGCTCAGTGGTAAAGAAAAGAGTTACTTTTTATATTTTTTATGTCTTCTCTGATTCCAAAATATTATTATTATAGTTGATTTATCTGCACTTTTAAATGTATGTGCACATTAATTAACTGTGTTAGGACGACACATTCGCATTAAACAATGCCTCTGACCTGTCTTTGCAATAACTCGCCAAAGACACCTAGTTGTCAGTTGCCTTTAAGAGTAACGAGGTGTACATTTTCAGTCATGTAGTCCAGCCCCCAACGTTGCTGCTTTTCTGTCATGGAATCCACTGACTGCAGCAGCTCAATATCACAGCTGTTACCTGAAGAATACAGATGTGGTATAAACACACAAAAAAAATGGGTGTAGAAAATGTATTAACTTTGTATTATAAGTACATGTGAGTTCTTAACATCACTTACCAAAGAGACTGTGTACTTGGTCATTAGGCACAAAAAAAGGGGGACCTGGAAAATAAATGACAAACATTTATTTTTCACTAGATATATATGAACAGACTGGCTATGTATATGACTTATACAATACCTGATGTTTTGGACAGAATATTGATATTTACCTTTGTATAATTCAGGGTTGTACAGAAAAGTGTCCAAAAGGTATCTACAGTCTTTGGCCATGAGAGAAATTATGAGAGACGCATACCTGGGGTAAGAGAGAATGTAGTAAAATGACATGTATGGCACATAATAAATGCTAATAATATAACTTCTTACAATAATTGTTTACATTGTTAACGTTTTGTTGTGTTTTTAATATTGGTTTGCTTCATATAAAAAGATAAAATAAAATCTTAAAGTAGGGTTCAAGCTCATCATACCTTTCTCTGTCTCTTGGGTTGATAGCCACCAGAGATCCTCGGTCCCAAATAGCTTCGAACTTGCCTTCCATGGAACTGTGAAATTTAGAAAACGTAAGTATATCATTCACATGTTTTCACCACCTTTTACAAATTATAAAAACACTATGATACAGCTCATCTACCTGGAGTAGCTGTACAGGTCACATTGATACAGGGTAATATTTTTTTCTACACTCTGCAGAGCAAACACAATATGGATTAATACACATAATATATAGGGAGGAGTAATTATTGACTGTAAACACACTGAACAGCTGTGTATTAGTGAGGGAAAAAAAGTCGACCATAAATAACATAAAGAAAAAAATCTTCTTGAAAGTTCTGGTGGTCTTTCAAATTCACAAGTAAAAACCTGAAAAGCATAACGATCCTTCACTCTGCAGTTCATCCACCCACCTTGTAAATCTTTGCTCCAGGCATGGCAGAAAGGAGCTCCTCACTGTAGGTCAAGTTGTTCTCCTCAAAGAACTGCTTTATCGCCTTTTCAGATATGTCCACCCCGACCACTGAATGGCCCATGTCAGCTACCCTGAGAGTCACATGGAAAAGAGAACGAATTTAGAGGCAGGCCGTGATCATCGCACACAATGAAATGCTTCACATAGGATGGAGACTTTATTATGCAAATCTAACTAGCAAACTTGTCATTTGTCACTGCTTTAAGTGATAAAGTGTCATACCACTTCATATCCACAGCTTTCCCACAGAGAGGGAAGAAGAAGCGAACTCCTGGCCGTCCAGCAACAACTTTGTCAATATTGTTCTCCAGCAATCTGTTGAAATTAGAAAACGCCAAAACCCCATTTATCAGCAAACCGCCAGACGTTCTTACATGAAAAGTAAGATTATATGTAGTCTGATGTTTTCAGTAGAGAGGGTACTGTACATTTACAGTTGGTTATGCATTTGTGAGACTTCATTATACGTTATTTGACTGAGAAGACGGAGTAAAGGAGGTTCCTTACTTGTGTACAAGAGGCTGGTGGAATGAAATATTGTTCTCGTGCCAGCGTTCCTCCCATTCTTCCAGTGCCATAACTCGGTCTGCCTGCGGTGCCAGCATGCTTGTTGTGTTTACCTGACGCGAGCTGTGGGAGAAAGTGAAATAATTGAGAAAATAGCGTTCTTGTGTTATTGGCTATGGGTTCCGTGATTCTAATTTCCCAGAGTGCCGCAACTGGTGGATGACTGCAGAACAATCGGGAACAAACAGTGAGGTGAAAAGTCATGTGCATTTATGTTAAATAGTGTTTGCATTCTGACATGTAAACACCCAATTTAAGAGGGCAAAGTTCTAGCTTCAGGGTAAGAGTAGCTATTATAGTAGAGTTACTATTATGTAAAGCTATATGTAAGTCATTAAAGACTTGCATAGCACTAGTCATTCCCAATGTCATGTCCTTATCCTAACCATGTCTAATATATACATGACAAATACAGATCCATGATGACCTAGCGTCAAAATGGCACCAAAAAAATCATAGCATTTGAAGGAAACTACTTATTTTAACCGAAAGCTTACTTTACTTTAGTAAAGACGGTTAACGTAAGTTCAGGAACACAGTGACTCAGCGATAATCATACCCTCTCACTCATTCAGGCTATGGTTTCAATCAATACGCACAACCGTCGGTGGGTCCGTTTTGTCCTGAAGCAGGTCTGGGAGGCGACCTTTTTGTTCCTACGGAACTGGTAATAGTGGCGAAACCGGCAGACTATTGGAAGAAAGACTACCTGACGAGCCGCCCTCAGCAATAACAACACCCAATGGAAACTGGGTTTACTTCCGGGTTGGGAGGAGCCTAATACTGCATTCGTGTCACATGGGAAAAATGGAAACCACGATTCTACCTAACATTACGTTTTCTTTTCTGTTGTGGAGGTGTGTTTATGATGGATGTAGAGGGTGTTGTTCGCTGCACTGTTTAATTTTATAACATTGTATTGTTTTAAAAAATAAAATAATATACGTCAGTATATTATTTTATCTATAAATCTATACATTTGAATTGCAAAACAATTTAAACTAGTTAATATGATCATGGTCTAATTTAGATAATATAAGATAGTAGAATGAGGATTCAAAGCTACTTTACTTAAAACAGCTTATTGTTTCTTAAAGATCCACTGACTAGATTTTAACTACACTACGGTCTTTTTTCAGGTGGAGTTTACAGAATATCTACTTTGGTGGAAAGTTGTGCACTTTACTTTGTTTGGCAGAGTTTTACTGTAATTTTCTCATCGATTATTTTGATTAATTTGGCAAATGTTTTAAGCAATGTTGGAGCCCGAACAGCTTCTTCTGTTAATAATAATAATAATAATGATTTTATTCCAATGTCAAGGTTAAATACGATCTATTTAAACATTTATTATGTTGCACTACTTCCACCCTTTGCTGTAAACACACTGAAACAGCATTGAGACTGTGACAGCTGTCACTAATCCTCAGAAAGCCTCTGCACTGTTGCTCAGTGATTAGTCTCGCTTGCCCGTTCTGCCTCTCTCCACGCACTGGAGCCAAAAGACAGATCCGGAGATAACACAGATATTCCTCCACAGTAAAACCGCGTGAAGTCAGAAGAAAAGAAGCGAAGGAAGGTGACTTCTTCAGGACACACAGCGGCGCAAGAGTCTCGGAAATGCCGGTCTGCTCGAAATATGGTGCCACAACAGCAGCACTGTGACTGCCAGCTCAGTGTCCAGTGGATTTATCATGCTATACCCTATAAATATGCAAAGACAAGACAATCAAGACAAAAACAATTTATATATATTGGCAATAAAGTGCTGCTAGTGATTTATTTACTGTTTAACACCTGATTGGTTCTGGGTCTCCTCATGTAGAACTCTGATGTGTGGAGCGTGTGTTTTGTCCCAAAATAAAGAAGCCTTTTAGCAGATTGTAATTTTTACATATACAGTAACAGGCCTAATGCGTTACACAGCATTATCATCATCATCATCCATACAATGGTGGCCAGCGTTGACTGGTATGCTTATTCGGCAGCATAACCTTTACGCAAATGACAAGATTACTATATTCAGCCTCGAAAAACGGTACAAATGTTGAGGGAAAAGGCGAAGAATGGTTCAATTCCTGTGCGTAATTCCGTGTTTCCAAAGCGCCCCAGTTGCGCGGGGTCGCATCCAGATGTGTGTGTTTTTCTTTACGGTGCGACGAAGACGTTGAGGAGCTTCTGAACCAATCACTGCCGCCCTGGGGGCGGGTCGTGTGTGGACTGTTGTGGTTATGGAAAATGGACAATTTAGCACGCACAATTCATCTTTCATATCCCAGCTGGGAGACCTGCGTTTGCACGCTAAAATGAGTGGCAAATGTCCGGCTGCAGCGTGAGAAGGGAAATAACCAGAGAGGGGAACGAGCGAGGTTCGTCCACCCGGCGAGAGCGAGCTCTCTGTCGGGGAGAAGTCGGAGCGCAACGAGGATCGTGCTGGGTGGTTTGTGATGTCTCTGTTTATACGCGTTTATCGTAGAGTATCAGACAGAACAGTGTTTCCTATGTTTTCTGTGTGTCTGCAGCTTCCTGTCTTCCGTTTTTTAGACTTCCTCATTAGGCTCACGTGGATCCTGTGTTGTACGGAATCGATCACCCAAGATTGTTTTCCTACCGCTATAACGAATGGTTCACAGACGCATTGATACAGGTTGCGATGGTGAAAAGCAGGAAAACGTGTGTGAAGCAGCTTTGATCGCTTCCAGCCCCCGTGGCGTGAGCAGCGCACCTTTGTCCCTCAGATGTTTGAAAGAGAACCTCAAGTAGCTGAAGCTCGCCTTTGTTAGACTGTCGGGAATCCAAACCTGTAAATAAAGTCCCTGTAAGAGGCGCAGGACCACTTTGATTCCTCTCTGGATTATCATACGGGACCGTGTCGCGGAGTGTGAGGATGTGCGGCTCGCGGTGCTCTGAGCGGCTCGCGAGGGAGAACCCGGCGGTGTGTCTGGGAAAGGTGGAGGACAGACGTGAGGGGGCGGCGGGACGCTCCGTGTTGACGGTGTTTATGTGGAGGGCGGATGTGTTTTAAGTCGCGGTGTCGCGTTGCTCGTAAGCCGAGCAGTGGGATTGCCCCGCGGAGGGGAAGTCGGTCTTGTAGTGCACCTACAGCTGGTGTCCTCGGCGCAGGCGCTCAGCTAGAACAGGACCCTCAGCAGTTCAGTGCGCAACGGTGCTGGTTGTGCTTCAGGGGGGACTGGAGAGTCTGAGCCTCCCTTCTCGGGACTGGATGAACCTGCTGCTGCTGCTGCCTCCTGCAACGGATCTCTGTCTGACTGTGCGACAGGTAGGCTGAGCAGGATGAGACCGAGGAAAGATTAGATGATTGAAGAATGTAGCTTTGTCACAGACGGATCTTATGATAATTCTGGTGCCTCACATTCTGAGTTTGGGCAGATGGTGCACTTCCCTTCCTGGATAACTAGGCTGCAGGTTGTTCTTAATACCACCCAGGAACAGCATGTTCAATAATGCTGCCACAACTAAACAGTAGCATTATCAAAATAAGAATCACAGTTTGCTAAGTCACTCCTATTTTGACTATTACCAAGATAAGTAGGTCTATAATGTGCATGCCACAAATATGCAGGGAACTCCCATTTACTTTGAAGCTATTTTGAAGCCTATACATAATGTCCTTGTTTTATGCTATAAAGGTGCAATTCTCTGTCTGTTTTAGAGTCCCCCTGCCTTTCATGATACATTAGCACAAGCTAATAGCTCAGGAAAGTTACCTGCCCTCACATCTTACTAAGTACTCCATGTATTAATTAATCCCACAGAAACAAACGAAGCTGCCGGAGTTCACAAATGAATTGCTGCTCTTTAGTAGTAGTTGTTTCGTTTTTATAAAAAACAACTGCAGTGCTCCCAAATAAAGTGTCGTCATTATCATGTATCCTTTGACAGGCCTGCGGGAATCAGAGAGCCCTCTCTGGAGAGAGTGGATCCTGATGCCGGTCTGTATATTTAATTTGATTCATGAAGTGGCTTTGTTGTAATTGCAACACGCGTATCTTAATGAAGGTTTGCATCAGAGATGGTTCAGCAGTGCTCTCACTGGTGATTAGGAGAAGCACAAATTGTGTCATATTGAAGTATTGGACAGTAACAAGGGTGTTTATATTCCAGAGGTGGTTGGCGTTTCCATAATCAAGGCATTCATTAGAGAAGATGAGACTCTATGTTGGTCTAATATGAGTATATTTAGTGTTATTATATGTTGAAAAGTCATTTCAAAAACTTTCTTGGCGTTCGTTCATCAAGCTGTATTTTGCTATTTGCTATTTAAATATCAGGGACACTGAACTAATCGAACACCTTCTTCCTTATCCTTTAGTGAGACTCTATATCTTATTCCTCTTGTTGTCAAGGTCACATTGTTTTTAGGGAGATCTGATCAAAGTTCTGCGATAGGCCTGCCTCCAGGTTGAAGCCGCACAGATAAGATGGGTTGCAGCGAGTGTGCACTGTGAACGGGACCAGTTAATAAGGTGAACGGATTGTTGTGTGTGTGTGTGTGTCAGGTGCACTGCGAGGCACTGAACACAGAGGAGTGTACGTGCTGTATCAGTTCCTGTATCAGTAGCCTTTTTCACACTATTTCCTGGGAGCTGTGCGCTAGTGTTGGCTGGGATCATTGTCAGTGTCTGTGTGACACAGCCTGATGTGCATATTTTCTGTCCCCGTTTCTAGACGGCATTGCCAAATTCAGAGTGTGAGCTCGAACCTCTTAATAATTGTTGCTACCAATCTTGTTCATTCTGTTAATTAGCCCTTGTGGCCTTGGAGTGCAGCATATTGTTGAGACATAATTAATCAACCCAGCTTGTAATTATGCCGGGTTTGGAATGCGTGCGCGGTTGGGAGTCTGGTTGCATTGCAGGGCATTCAGCTTGAGGTAAACATCTTATTAACTGTGAGTCCCTCAGCCCATGCGGCGCAAGTATGGTTTTATTAAGGTGCAAAAGAATGTGCTGTTATCCATATTCTGAAAATGTTCTTATAAAAGAGCCAGTGGTTGATTTAGTTCATAGCTATTATGGTTCTGAGGTGGTTGGGCTAATGGAACAGTGCAGACAGCGAGAGGGGTTATTTTTTATACAGAAAAAAAAGAGTTAGTTCAGCATGCATCAAAATGTGCATATGCATGTGTGTCTGCTCAAATATGCGTGTGGTGTGTGGGAGTGTAAAGAGCACCACGGTTTCAAAGGGCAGCTAGCAAGTGTGGACAGAAAATAGAACATGGATCACATCCCGGTCGTAAGCTTTTAACGCTGGTCTGTCAGGGGAGCCATCCCTCTTTTTTCACCGCAACAGGACTTCTTTGGTAGACCACAGACAAACCTCACACACTCAGTGACTCCTGCTCAGGTTGTAGATAGCCAGAAAGGGATGTAACCCTGCTATTATACAGGCATTTTAACCTATAAAAAGCATACTCGGGCTCACATACACAAATTCCTGGCCAGGCATATACCCGAGACACACAGACTAACACAGTGGCTCCCATCGTGGGAGTCAGAATTCCCAAAACAGCCATAAGGGGAAGGTGAGGGGTTGTGAGATGACAAACAGGACAGGAGAGGATAATATGCTGGTTCCCTATAATTCTAATATCCTAAAGTTCTAATCCTCACTTACAGACAATAATAATGATACAGATAATATTACAGTACAGTGGGTTTTATGCGCTGCTCACACAGGAGGGATTCACAGAAAGAAAGGCATCACTCGCTGTTATACTACCTCTGCCTGGAAAACTACTTGTGCAGCACGAAGTCGGGTTGCAGTTGTTCGTGGCATTATGGGCGGGGAAGAAGCCCGTTATTGACATCTTGATAAAAAGAGTGTAAGTTCGTTTGGCAGTTGCTCTAAATAAATGCACCGGTAGCTCCTCTTTTGCATTTTAAGTAACAGCTCAAGGAGTGTTTACTGCTTCCATAATTCAGGGACCTGTTGTATTAAACTCAACTCGGTGTTGCCACAGTAACCATGGCTGGCCAACTCAGAAGTATTGTAAGCACCGCAACTTGAAATTATGCCTAGATAAATTAGACCTGAGAGTCAAACTGTCCTCCATTAAATGCCATATGCAAGGGGTCACGAGTAGACAAAGCTTCATTTTAGTTTTCAAGCGCTCACAAGTGGGGGGGGGGGAATCACTGCAATAACACAAACAAAGCCGCACACTTATCTGCTGCTCCCCGGTCACGCTGTCACATCTTTCAGGCCTGTAATGACAGAGTCCAGGGTTTAATTTTAGCTTGACTGAGCTTTTCACCTCACCACAAGATTTGTGTTTTTTTTCAGGGCACTCCATTTTGCTGAACTAATACGTCTCCAGCTTTAGCACTGAAAAAAAAAAGCACACAGATGTGCGTCTAAGTATAGTGTAGACAGATGCTCACACACGTTCAGACAGAAAAAGTCACCGAAAGGCCTGCTGCCATTAAGCACTGACATTTGTACAGTATAATCATGTCGGATTTGTAGCAGTGTGTGCTTAGCTTCCCACATTCAGGTTTGTCTTTACAAGCTAACCACATCGTTTGGGAGGGATGGAAAATCTCGTGTTACCAGGCATTTGGCCTATCCACTACAAATTTACAGCCAATCCTTTCAGATGTAGTAATACTGCTGCTTCCCTTAAAGTGACATTGACTCTGCTCCCCGGATAATATACGAAATAAGCGGAAGTTCATTTAGTTTGTGTTACAGTGCTGAGTGGTGAACATAGGAAAGTAGATTGAAAAAACACAGGAGAAGCTAGTAATTTATTTTTCAAAAGATATTTCAATTTGGTGAAAGAGAAACACAAGTTGATAATTGCAGAAAATTCTGCAAAGATCCTTATTGGCGACATCCATTTCAAAGCACATGAGTTTTCATTTCGTCCCACAGCCTATGTCTAATGTCATATACGGTTGGATAATCTGCCCTGTAAACAAACTTTAAGGAAGAGGGGTGATGCATTTCAAATCCATATCACTGAATGACTAAAGCGTGTGGTTCAGTGGAAAACTTTCTTTTCAGGTACTGACACAGGGCAGTTCAAGAATGACTTCACATTCATTTACTTTACAAAGCTCATTCAGATTCAGATTAGATTGTAAATTGTTACCAAATCAACAAGCACTGAAGTGTTAACTCCTGTTGTTATTGATGATATGAGCAACTGGGATTTAATACTACAGAAAACATTCTCTGGACCTGCCTTGTGCCCAAAAAACAACACGTCAAAAGTGTGAATATCTGTTCACAGCTGGTCTAACAAACTTGTTATTTGAATAAAGCCAGTCAGTAATAATTGACTATTAACTGGGATCTGGTTTGCTGCTCCCAAAGTTTTCCACACAAAGGCAGAGCACAGTGAGGAAGTTACAGTTCACTGTGGCTTCTCCTTCTTGTTACTCCTTTGCAAAACTGAATAGGAAATGGTTTTGATTTGTATGAATTGAAGTAATATGGCTTAAAACAAGCAAAAGGTGAGTGCAATATTAATGAGATACAATAAAAAGAAACGGGTTCTGTAATTTCACTTCTTGTGTTGACGACAGTGCCCATGAAATTTTGTTGTATTATATCCAACAGCAAGTGTCTTTTAGTGATTCTTATTTTGTACTTGCATTTGTTTTGGCGAAGGCTCAACCAGTCCAGCACAGGAATGGTTGACTCCACCTTTAAATATGGAAACTACTGCATTACAGATTGTATTGATAACTGTACCTTGTGTGTAATGTAAGACAAAGAAAAACTTTGGAGGCCTTTTCCATTAGATTAACATTATTGTACGCGATGCACCTGCCACTTTAAATGAGCTGGTTTAAAGCTGTGCACATTATTACATTTTCTTTTCTCTTTGCCATGTTGACACAATTTTGTTGCCAGCTCAGTACACACTAAATGAACCTTCCCAGAAGTTTCTTTGCTCTCAAGGCAAGCAAATGATCAAAGAACCGTTGGGCTTGCACAGCGTAATCATGTCTGTGATTACGCGCCCCTTCCCCACCTACCCCAGCCCACTTCTGAGGATGAAGCAGGAATAACTGAAAAGGGAAGAAAAGTGCAAAAAAAGTTATTGTTTTTAAATAGAACCCTCCAGTCCGATTAGGTCAGGTAGAAAGATGGAAGCGGAAAGACGGAGAATGATGGAAGGCAGAACAAGTAGGAATCAAGGGAAGGAGGTGTAGAGGGTAGAAATGAGTCCTGCCCTCACCTTTCCTTGAACCTTGTCCTCCACCTTCAGACCCATCTATTCAATAAGCCTTGTGTTTTTTTTTGTTAAGTGTTAGCCACCCAACCATAATTTATTGATCCAACACAAGCTGAACCTCACCACTTAAAGTCACTTACGTATGTATTTGTGTGTCGTCTTGCTTTGCTGATTTGCAGCCCCAGCGATGCCGTCAGGCCTGTTCAGGTCCAGGCATGCCCCATAGCTTACATTTGGCCGTATTGCCCCTTGTTAGTGGCCACACACTGCCATTGTCTGCATTTGCACAGTGGTAAAGGTCAACATAACAGTTGGCAACAGGCTTTCAAACACCAGAGATGATCTGGCAGTAGTAGAGTAAATTCATTTATTCCTGAGTAGTTACTGTATTTAAAAGGAACAATGCTCTCTCTTCTGTAAAATTATCTTCAGTGATTATGTTCAGTTCCTATAATCTCTTAAACTGTATATTTCTCCATATATTACAATTCTGAAATCAGTCCAGTGCTTTAACTATGAGCTGCAATTATTTGAATTGTTGAATAAAGAGGAGTGAGTGGAAATTGCTATTGCTGGTCCAGCATTGATATTGAGACTTTTTGTGCCGTTAAATTAATGTAAATATCCTTAATAGTTATGTTTTTACAAGGCAACTGCAGATAGATAGATTGACACCGTATGTGTAGCATTAGATCAGATGTGGCAACGAAATAAATTCATCACGCCCATCATCATTACCATCAACATAATGATCCCGTATAATTACGTTTTTATTACACCTTCCTGCCGTAACTAATCATCCCAACAACCACAAATCACGAGGCCACCGCTCGCAGACATCTCTCACCGGGGTGTATCCTGAAGAAGATTGAGGTCTAATTGGGCGCATTGGTGGCAGGGGATATAAAGTACGACAAAAATAAAGAAAGGAAAATCAATGCCTTAACTAAAGGAGCAAGTGAATTATTGATGAGGAGCGTGTAATGGGATCCCAAGTGTCTATTTCTCCTGGACAGCTTTCTGCTCAGGCGGCTACAGTCACAGCCAAAGAAGTAGAAACCCACTAACCTCTCCGCGGGCAGATAAGCTTGACTGAATTATGTGGTGGAGTGTGGCAGACACACACGCGTACTGTAAGAACGCACTTCCATTTAGGCTGAACGTGGCCCGACGCTACTGCAAAACTTAAGCCCCCCTGTCGAGGACGAGGGCTCTCAGAACAAATCGAATGCAAATGAATTTCCTACATTCGCTGCGTCACTTGACTGACTGCATTTCACATATTCAAGTAGCCGCATAGTTCGTCCCTCTGTGGTGTCTTCTTAGATGCGTTGATGTAAAAGTTTCTCAGTGGTTTTTGTGTGATTATTTGTTTCTCATTCACTAGTTTTCTCCATGTTGTGAGTGAAAGAGAGAATAACAGTTTCTCGATGGATCACCGTGATCTCCGCGTTGAAGCACAGGGCGAATCATCTAGTGCTGACACTCTGATCAATGTAAATCAATATTCATCACATATGTTTCGCCCACACACAAATTTAAAACACAGAATTTCAAAACAAAGTGACTTCCCCGTGAAGAACATTTATGTTAGGCTGCAACAACCACTTTTCCTATCTTATTAAATAAATAGGTTATTTTTGTAATGAATCTGTGTTATTTCATCAGGGTTTAGTTCAAATGTATAAAATGAGAAAATTATAGCACCCTCAAGTTTGCAAAACCTGATGGCATGAAGCCAAACCAAACATAAGTTTTTCTTAAACTTTCCGAGATCTACATGGTATCTTTTAATCATCTTTGTCACTCAATGTACAGTCAACAGTCATGAGTAAACGCTGTTTAATTTACACATAAATCCCTATTTCCACTATCCGTTGAGGTGGTACCCACAGTACCAGTGTTTGTTTTATCCCAAGCAGAGATGTCAGGCATCACTGCTGCTCGGCTGCAGAAGAGGCTGAAATGAGGAATGTGAGTAAGAGGTACAGAGAGAGTGGCCAGGTGAGACCTGAATGCTGTCTTTGTGCGGGAGCTGGCAGTAAGAACACTGGCCTTCAATGTCAAACATACGTAGGGTTTTATGGGGGGGGTGTTTGGCAAAAATGAGAGGCAGAAATACCGTTGCAAATTTGCTAACCGAACAAAAAAAAAAGGCTCTTGGTCTCTCCAAGGTGAGGGGATGTTGTAGATGCATAAAGTGGCTCTGTTGTGCTTCTGAATTTCCAGATCTCCATTGCAGATGCTAAATGCTCTTATTTTCTCCTCCGCTGCACCTCAACTGTATCTGGCTCGGTTCAACTGGAGCTTGAAGAGCGTGATAATATCTAGCCCCTACTACTGCTCCGGGTTTAGCCCACTATTGCAAAAGACTGTTCCAGAAGTCGGTGTGCGTCGCAGCACATATGAGCCTGTAAATATGCGTCTTTTTACCAGGAGTGTAGAAAATAGAGAGGGAGGCGAGAGGTGCTGACTAATCAGGACTGGAGGCCTTTTTTCAGAGTTGTACCATGAGCTTGAGTTGAAGGTGGATTTTGACCATTTTAATTGCTGTGTAGCCTGTGAAACATTACCCAGCGGAGCTGCTTTATTGCTATTTAATTATATGTGTGATTATGTACAGTATTTTAAATGTGATTGGGGTTGCAGATTACATGTGCCCTCCCGTAATGAAAAGCTATCCAACTGAAAGCTTATAACCACTGGGTTATCAAAGGTGTTAGTCGTGGCATCTCTTCAGACAGAGTTTGTCTCCATGTTTGCTGTGGAGTGGCGACTCTGTGGACTGATCTGTGTTCATGTTTGCCTCCTTCTCTCCAGGAGGGGTCCTGCAGACAGCAGTCGCACCGGGCACCATGAGGCAGCAAGCTCGGCCTGAGAGAACAAATAAATCACCCTTCGTCACTCTCAACGAGGCTCGGCAGCAGAAGAAATGTACGCCGCAACAGCACAGGCCCCAGCAGAAACGGGCAAATCCACACATCTGAGAGCGCAGTGGAGAGCAAATGGGGAAGGAAGACATTGACTAAAAAGGGGGGGAGTCAACTCAGATTGCGTCATTTTAAATGGTATTCTAAATGGCAAAGTGGACTGGTGCACGCTCAAAGGCAGTGATGTCCTTTTTACCCTGTTGTCCGTTAGAAGCTCCTCGTTAGAAGTCAGAAGTCAGCCCCCCGCCCCTGTGAGGCTACAGTGCTGAGGGGCAGTAAAAAATAAAAGCACAGGACGAGAGAGAGACAGAGCAGCAAAATAGACATTGTGACAGGTCCCCATGCAGGCGCGTAAGAAGTATGTTCTGCTGGGCTTGTGTGCGTGCTGCTGGCTGGTCCTCTTTTACTGGGGTGGAGGAGTCCAGCTACATCTGCTCCGGTTGCTGACACACCAGCGGGGTGAGGTGGTGCGCCCCTGGCCCAACTGGACCGACCGGGCGTTCCTGCCCCGCTATGCCCACCTGGATGAGCTCCAGACCGACCCTGGGACGGCTGAGTCGCCCCGCCAGCGCCGCCAGGCGTGGTCTGCCATCTATAAGGACAGCCACTGTCGGATGGAGACCTGTTTTGACTTCTCTCGGTGTCGCCGCAGAGGAAGGGAAGGATTTAGGGTGTACATATATCCGTCGGAGAAAAACGATCATGTGTCGGAAAGCTACAGGAAGATCCTGACATCCATAGGTGAGTCACGCTACTACACATCAGACCCCCGTGAAGCTTGCCTGTTCGTGCTCGGGATAGACACTTTAGATCGGGACCAGCTATCAGGCCAGTTTGTGCCCAATGTTGACGAGCGCATCCGTGGTTACCCATTGTGGAATGATGGGAGGAACCACCTGATCTTCAATCTGTACTCAGGCACTTGGCCTAACTACACAGAGGATCTGGGCTTTAATATTGGCCAGGCCATCTTAGCCAAGGCCAGCCTCAACACAGAACATTTCAGGCCAGGCTTCGACGTCTCCATCCCACTGTTTTCCAAGGATCACCCTCAGAAGGGTGGAGAGCGGGGCTGGCTGGTGAGGAACACCATACCGCCACGAAGGAAATACCTGCTGATGTTCAAAGGGAAGCGTTACCTGACAGGCATAGGCTCGGACACTAGAAACGCTCTCCATCACATTCACAATGGCAAGGACATTGTGTCGTTGACTACGTGCCGCCATGGGAAGGACTGGGAGAAGCACAAAGATGCCCGCTGTGATCATGACAACCTGGAATATGAGAGGTAAGACACTTGGCCAGTGGGGAGGGCAGTGATGAAATGATGTTAAAGGTGTGAGGCACAATACAGGGATTTAGTGCAAATAGAGTGTGAAGTGTTATTTTTATTAGGAAAAACATTGTGGTGTTGTTACATTTGCCTTCGCATTTGAACTTTACACGCTATTTTATTGGTCTTTTAGATGTCGCGGATTTTCTACGAGCAGTTGCATTGGTAGCTTTCGTCTCCCACTGTTTTTTTTGTCTCTGTTGTACGGCTGCATAGATTTTGACTGTTGGGAGTTTGTGATGTGCGACAGTTCCTCTGCAGATCAAATATCTTCTCTTAAGTATTTGTACTGTTAAAGGTATTTGAAAAGTGGATTCATTTTCTTCATCTCTGTTATCTAATACATTGTACTGTATGATAGAAAAACTATTGGATCATTGTGTGTGGCGAGTCAGAGCAAAGATCATCATAGAATGGCTTTGTGAAATATCTAAATACCTCAAAGGCTTAACAGCTTTTAATGTTTATAGATATAATTGAAAGTTATATTGTTTTCTTGCTGTTGTAGTTGTCCTTGCCTTCAGAATAAATCATTTCCAGTTTATTTATGAACTGTTAGTGTTTAGACGGAGGGCGGAGGAGAATAAACACTGGGAGATAGAAACTTCTGCAACACTAACAATGATTTATCTAAATTCAATTAATTCCAGCGTCTGACCTTTCTCAGGGTTTACAAATAATTACATTCAAAGATTTATAGGATTAAACAATATATATTTCCACTTTATCCCTTTATACTGTAAAGGCCTTTTCAAAGAGCGGTTTCAAAAATGCGTGCACCAGTGTTGACTTAATAATGAAAGGCGTTGGGGAACACACCCTTCTGCCCGATACATGTTGCAGCCACAGCTTGTATTACACGTACTATCCTCTGAGCGCTTATTTGTAGCCTCCTGCTGGTTAGAACTGAAACAGATAAGCATGCAAGTAGTTAAAGCAAACAGATTTATGATTTTCTGAAGTGCCCATTATTCTTATGTTAGGAAAATGAATCTTTGAGATAAAAACTCACTTTTGATCTGATTACAGTCTAATGCTGTTCGTTGCTTATGGACTTTGGTGTAAGCCAGAACACTACTCCACATGTGTTGGGTTTAGCAGCTCACTGTTTATTGTTGCTGGTGAACTTGAAGGCAGGTTGAGACCCTGAATGCTGAGGGCTGGACATTATGCAACTCAACGCTTTGATAAAAGTTGCATACATTTTGATTTTTGCATTATTATTCCATACAATGGTATTCATTATGTAGTTGATTTAGAGGCACAATGACTCTTAGTATCACAGTCCCTCTCGTTCATTTCTGCTTGCTTAACATTTACTTTCAAATAAAAGTGTGTGAAGCTGAAGTGCTGACAGAGCTCCTCATTATAAAGCCTCTGCCTGTCCATTCATAGACCGATACCAATAGCTGGATAGTGAGATGTTGCAGCACATTCACAGACAGGAGAAGATAGGTTTCATTGAAAAGCACAAATCAGAGTAAAGGAAAGTTAGAGCCCCTCCAGTCTGTCTGCTAAATTATCTGCTTTGCAGTGTGTTTCTTTAGAATGAGACATTCAGCCAAACTATGAACAATGTTCCATACGTGAATAACAAACGGATGCAAAACATACATCGGGTGCAAAATAGTTTTACCATGACACTACTCACCTCACTTTTTACTACACTTTATAAAGGCCTGGGCAACCTCAGAAATGTTAGTGCCTTAAATGTTACTCACAGAGCTCGACAGTAAATTTCTGTAGCCTAGAGCTAGTAGTTAGTCACTTAAAGTTTATTCAGTGCTCAGCAGTGGGGATGCAATTTAGCATTTGTGTTCCAAACATAACGAATGTGTATTTCACTAATTGATTAATTGACGTAATCTGAAGTTAAATTATGTTTTAAATTTACTTGAAATAAAAAATAATTGTTAAACAATTCACTTCCCTTTTGGTAAGTCATGCACAGTGCAATAATAAATGCATGTGCCTGAAATGCTTTTTCTCTCGGTCTTATACAGATTTAGGAATATTTGGAATTTAGGAATTTAAAGTTGTTTTCACTTATCACCACTCAAACGTGATCAACAGTTCGGTGGCGGCTCACTCACAGTTGCTGTGGCCCACAACTTGCCACCTTATGCTTGTTTACTTTGGGCTGGGCAGCAAAGTATGAATGAGCTCATTTATTCCACACAGCCCACTACTCAGACACCTGGGTGGGCAGGGGGTGTATGAAACGGGTAGGAGGAGTGGAAAGTGGGGGACGTCCCATGTGGTATTTTGCTGTCGATTTGGATATGGCAAAGGCTCTGAGGGTGTAAGGGTGACAGACAGCTGCTGCTTGTAAGAAAAACACAAAAAGCTGGATGCTGAACAGAGTTTTTCTTTCCTCCGTTCCCCTTTGTATTAAATGTCTTTCTCTAGAATTGGGAGGCTTTTGGCTGTGGATAGAAAGGTGTGAAGGAGGGATGTGAAGAGGAAAGAGGGAGGGAAGGAGCTAGACCCACCTCTCTTTTGCATCTTTCAAATTATTTTTGGGGAGAGAAGATCATGGGAACTATATTAACAGTGGAATCAAAATGAATGAAGGATCATAAAAAAAACTGCATGAGCAAAGTTTGGGTCAGCTAGAGATATGCCCCGACTCCTCTGTTTTTATCCTCTCTTTTAATGCTTTATGCCTCTTTTGTCACAAATCTAGTAGTTCTACTATAATAGTCCCTGATACTGAACAAGCATGTGTGGGTGTGACTGTCAGTGCTTTACATGCACGAGACTGCATGTGCTTGTGTGAGAGACTGTTATAGTCAATGAGGCTCTTAGAAGGTGCCACCGGGTTAATGAGCACATGCATCTGGTACACCAGCAGATTAGCCCCGAGGGACCTGGACAAGACAGCAGCCACTGGACAAAGGGCACAAGGAGGAGGAGGAGGAAGTCGTTGGACAAAGATTTAGATCAATAAACATCATTACATCATTTTTCACCAAATAGGAACATGAGAATCCCACCTACCTTTTTAAAACTAAACAGAAAATGAATAGACCTTTAATGTGATTGTGTTTGAGGGTAACATCAAGTGTTTTATCGATTTTACATCAGGTGAGAATCAGGCAATTGCAGAAGAAATTACTTATGAACATTATTCACAAGCACAGAGGTGTAATCGCCCTTATTAGAGTTTGTTGATTTAACCAAATTAAACGTTATATACTGGCATTTTACAGGTATTTATCTGATATAAAATTCAATTTGTGCTCAAATGCAGCAAGAATAATGGAATGAAAAAACAAAATGTAGCACAGGAAAAGTTTCTTTCACAGACAAAGCTCTCGCTTAAATATGTAAATGTAGAAGTGGATGTTGGCAGAGCACTAAATATCTCATACACATTGCTTTTTCACTTTCTAAACGTCTTGTAATACCTCAAGGTTGTTTGAAAAAACAGTGTTAAAAATTAATCCATTCTTGATTTCTCTGAGCATAGTTTGTCTCTCATAAAGTACAGAATGATTGGTAAATGATATCCAAAAATCCATTAAAGTCTGCCATGGGGAAAAAGAACTATGAGGAACAGAAGGTGGCTGAAAATAGTTTTTGAGTCAATTGAACTAGTGTGTAACATTGTTAACATTATCTCTGTGTGTGTGTGTGTGTGTGTGTGTGTGTGCGCATGGATTATGAATGATAGGAAAGAAAACAGAGCAAAGCTGCAAAGAGACAAGTTGGAGTTAGGACACAGTGGTACCAGAGGCAATAAGAGCAGCAAGACAGAAATGGGGGGGGGACAAAAGGAGAATGTCATGTGATAAAAAAAAAAGATGAAGAGATACTGCAGGCAACTTAAGAAAAACACAAGAATGAGATAGGGCACGAGGGAGGGTGACAGAGACCAAGAGAAAAAGAGGGAATTGGAGAACAGAGGGGATACTTGAAGCAAGGGAGAAGCCCTGCTGCAGCCTAATGGCCTAGTTTTCCACACTTTAGTGAGTTCTTTAAGAAAGAGACGAGAATCGTGCGTTAAACAGTGAATGTAAATGAGCAAGAGTGTGAAAAACAGAAAAGGGGGGGAAGAAAGAGACGGATATTTAGGAGATACAAAAGGAAACAAGTCCTCAGGTTCCTTTTGGACCAAGCAAGTGTGCACTGTGTGCATGTGTGATGGAGATTTGGTGGTGGTTGAATGGGAACGAAGGGATGGAGCGACGCATGGACGTGTAACACCTAAATGCTGAACTGTTTCTCTCTCTGTCGTTGGAAGCCAGTAGGTTATTATTCATGGCTGTGAGGCAACTCAAGGTTGCTCAAAGAGAAAGGGTGAGCAATCAGACTCTAAAACCTAGGTAACAGTTCAGGATGAGCGCAGCATGCTAATCAGACTGAACACAGCTAAAGACTGCAGGAGTACATCTGCAACACTGACATTTGGAAGGAAATGGTTTGTAAAATGTTCTCGTGCATAATTTGAAGAGGAAATTAGCAAACTTTTACGCTGTAACTACAACATAATAATTCCCCCAAAGGATTTCAGTGTGGTGCATGAAGAGTGAGTCGGCACTGGAAAGGAAAACAATATCCCTGTTATCTGCTGGTGAACATAAAGCGCTGACAGAAAAGTATAATGTAGTCACTGCTTCTGTAGACGCACAATTTAAAATAGTATCTGGTTGTTTACAATCTCTCTGTGTGTGTGTGTGTGTGTGTAAATTGTGTACACAAGTGTGTGATTTGAGATTTTGGCAAACCAAATAAGGAACCACAGTAATTAGAGCCTGTGAAATTGTACCTCTGAAGATGCTGTGGTCTGAGCCTGTGTGTGTGTGTGTGTGTGTGTGTGTGTGTACACGTGTGAGTTTTGTGTAGCCCATCTCTGCTGTCTCTGTTTGGAATACTTGGAAGTGAAAGGCAGCCTTGTGAGTCTCTGGCGCTTTTCACTTCCACGTCCATTCTTTCTCCTCACCAGCTACTGTCTTTCTAATCCCACACATCTGTCCTCTTCTCTCGCTGTGTTTTGGTCAAATCTGGTTAAATATATATATATAGACTCACAGTGCAGCAAAGGTTATTACCCAGGATTTAAAATGATCCTGCCTTCTCACCAGCCAATGTTGCTGATGTCATTTTAAAAAAGCAAGGAGCATAATTTAGCGGTCGCTCATCGTGACAAACCCGTCTCTGGATGCATTTTAGCATCTTTCAGCTAATTTGCTCTCATTATATAATCACTATCTCTTCTAGCCAGTGCACTCTACCTGCCAAGCATCGACAGACGCACCGGTTTGCTGGTGAGCACAGTGGAAACTAGCAACTAGCCACATGTCATATTGCCCCAAATATAAGATTCCAGCATCTGTTCTCAAAAATACTTTTTGCATAGGAGATGGTTCCTTGGGAGAAACACGGCAAACATTAATATGGAAAGCCTACATACGTCTGTGAGTCTTGTCTATCATTCACTTTACTCACACTCTCTGTGAGACTCTTGCAAACTGTCAAAGTCATTTCCTGTGACAGTTAGCATTTTCCAGAGTTTTTGAGCTCATGATCGTGACAGCTGTAATCCTTGACTGTTTGACAGATTTATTTTCCCCCCGTTCATTTCGGCAGTGAAGACGCCAGGAGACGCTGTGAAGGATGATTTCTATGATTTCCAGTTGTCATGAATATATTTCCTTTGTGGGAGCAACATCTGTGTCGAGAAACTCCTGGAGGTTGAACTGGTATATTGGAAAGCTTTTTTGGGGCTGACTAAATCTAAAAGAGACGTTACAAACTCTCTTAAAACACTTGCTAACCAAGCAACAGTAAAGGATGAGTTCACGTTTTCCAATTAGTCCTAAAACAATAGTCGACTGCCCATACAAACATTACATGATGTCTACTTGCTGGGGTCATTTCTTCTTCCTGATGGCCTGGTAGGTCTGTGGTTAAGGCAGAGGGCTGGGATGCAGAGATAGCAGGATCGATTCCCAGCTGAGGCACCCAGCCCATCCCCTATACCAGATCTGTCCCTGAGCGAGACACCCAGCGCTAGCTCCCTGAGCTGCTCACTCCTCCCCCCAAGAGGGGGATAGGTCAAATGCAGAGAATAAAATTTCATTCTAACATGTAAAAATGTATCAATAACAATAAATATTCTTCTTCCCCTCCTTCCGGTCACACTTACTGGAGGATCCAGTATTACACAAGGATGTTGTAGAGTCCAAAAAAACAATGTTGGAAGAAGACAAAATTGGATCTAGGGTTCTAGGAACATGATATAAAAAATCACTTTGCTTTCTACTCTCAGTTAGAAGGTGAAACAAAACAGAAGAATGCATTTTTATTTCTCGTTGCAGTGGGTAGAGAGTCTTTAAAAAAGGGGTTTATTATCTTTGTTAGTGGTGGTGAGGTTTATATCACAGTACTTTTCTGCCAGTTTTTTCTAACCACAGTTTAACATTTTCCACCAATATCATGTTTATCAGCAAGATACCTTGAGACACTTTCGTGAATTCTGGTGAGAATCTTTGGCAGAGGAATAATTAGTAAGGTTTGGGATCCAGTCTGAAATGTCAGCGTTTAAATGATTATTATGTTTCAGCCGCACCTATGAAAGGAACACACGTCTAATCTCCGCTCCAACAGTTATGTTTGCAAGGTCAAAAAATCAATTTAACTTCACTTCAACACATGGTAATGATGTGTTTGGCTGTAATAAGTTGGAAGAACGCTCCGTGTTGGCAGAGGTTGCTATACTGCAGCTCATCTGAAAGGCAGAAAAACCACAGCTTTTATTCCTCTGTGTTGACAAAATGAAATGTCGTATTTTGGTCAAACATAAACTAAACATAATCTACTTGTCATTTGTCTATATCACTTTGCGGTTCATGCGTCATGGCCTCATTGTTCTGCTCACTGTTTAAAACCTTGAGTCATGTCCAAGTCATGTTTACCACTTCCTCCGTGCTGCTATTTCAGTTGAACTTTCCTGTCAATCTAACACTTCCATTCTTTTAAATAGGTTATAATTAATCCGTCTAGCCTCAGTTTGTTCATTGCAACAAGAGTTGTTGTTTACAAGTGACGCTGGCAAAAACAAGTGTCACTAAAGCCACACCGCCACAAAAGGCACTCGAGCTCTCAGCGGCTTTGAGCTGCTTCGACGCCAAAAGTGTTTATTATGCTGGTTTAACAGAAAATGTAACGCGGCAAATTGTCTGGTAAACATGTCTGACACACCCAGTCTCTAGTTATATTTAGGACTTCTTACTTTTTATCCCTGAATTAAAAATGACTGCTGGTCTGTGGTGCATGCGTTTATATGTGGACGGATTTTTGAAGCTTATAATAATTCTCTTCCTCGCAGCCTAACCTTTTTCTAAGCCTTTTGTCATCCTCCTCTCACTTTTTTTTATACTGTACTGTACAGAGTCCTCCCACTGTTGACTCAAAGCGTCCTACCATATTTCTGAGTATCACTATACATCATTTTTCAACAGACCCTGCTTCTGGGTGAAACAAACTTCTCTGGCAGCACAGCTGTGTGTTACACATAATACACATACGCACTGTTCTCCCTTCATGCATGTTTCGAAGCAGACGGCATGTGAAAGGTTAAGGGTGGTGGGAAGATTATACAGTGTGTGAACATCACTGTGTCAGATGAGGTTTCAGCTAATCCACTTCCTAAGTGACAAATCAAGAGTCTTAGGTCATAAAGGCGACTTACGTCAAATAGTCTTTTCCCTGTCAGTGGCTTATAACTTATCTATAAAGCATTAACAAGTAAGTGTCAGTCAGGTTATCTGGAAGTTGAGTCATGGCGGCTGGACATCTTGTTAGGTTGAAATGTTTCACTACTCATCCAGGTGACATCTTCGGTCAATAGAAGATAACACCTGAAATTCCTCAGCAGCGGTTTCACCCACTCAGTGGTTTTACAGCAGCTAATAAAACCATTATTTACAATATGTAATCCTTTTACGAAAGATGCCAAAACATCATGAAAATGCTCTTTATTTTTGACAGATATACCTTTTTGTGAGACTGTATCATATTTTGGACAGAAGAGTAATGTCCATAAAACCTTTAAATTGTATTGCGCAGCTAATGCAGTCCAGCTGGTTTGAAGACGATCATCTTACCTGTAATATCCTCTGTGCGTTGGTTGACTAGTCTCTGTTGGCTTGTTACAGAAACGTACAGTATGATCCCTGGAAAAGACATCTGTTTTTGACTGATGGAACTGAAAACAATGGCGGCTGCTTAATCGCACACACGTCCCGTGAAGCCGAAACTCATATTATTTCAAAGGATTTCAAGACAGTTTAATCCACATAGACTGGATAAGTGGCGCTGTGCGGTTACAGTCGGGGCTGATAATGTAGGAGATTTGGCTCAAAGTTGTGACATTATTATGGCATAGTTTGAAATATTAGCGTCTTTTAGTAACAACACCATTTTTAGAGTTGACAGCTGACTAAAGACAAAAACATATAAACACACAGTCCAAGTCTGCTCTTTTGTCTCTTTGTAAATGATATGTTTAGATATGACATTACTTTGGGGATCATATTTATAGACACGGTTTTAACGTGTATCCAGGGCATTGATCTCATGGAGAGGTTGTGGTTCACATCTGGTTACACATTTTAATGTCTGTAACATGGCGCAGGATGGTGGTCCTAATAGACATGCTGCATTTGAGCCAGATTTAGATTTACTTGTTAGTATTTGCAGGACATTTTGTGGCCTTTCTTTTTGTTATTGTGTTGAGTGATACAGTTCTTATTGGGGATTATTCTAATTGTGTCGGGTGTAAAAATATTGGCTCCAGGCTTCTGGACATATTTCTGTTGCATGTATTATTAGCTGTTAGTTTCAGGCTGGGCTCAGTCTGTAATGAAATCAGTTTAGGGCAGACTTTGCCACAAATTTTATTGTCAAAGTTCCGGGGGCTGCATTCGATTTTGATTTCTAAACCTCTGAAACTGGGCAACGTGACAACGAATTGACAGACTA
This sequence comes from Microctenopoma steveboyesi, assembly GCA_032359275.1. NCBI lineage: Eukaryota > Metazoa > Chordata > Actinopteri > Anabantiformes > Anabantidae > Microctenopoma > Microctenopoma steveboyesi. The sequence continues at coordinate 4,195,400 of JAUMHF010000003.1, read as the reverse complement.
ATGTTACACCACATTTCACCTGGTGTCCAGGAGAAGTGAAATCCTAACCATAATAAATTGGGATCATTTATTATTCTACCTCTCTTAAATTATCTTCGACTGTCTCTGAGGTTTAGATAAGGTACTACTGTACTATTTACAGACTGCAAGGGAATACCCACACCGACGACGAGCTGCCACTGCTTCTGAGTAGCAGGAGTTTTACAGTGACAGTGACAGAAGCTTACAGGCCTTTGTCTCTCAGATCCTCACTCCTCAATTACCGTAGCTCGTGCTTTGTTTTCTCTTTAAAACTGCACTATGTATCGAGTGGGTGGCTCCGGTCTGTCAGGTGCGCATCAGTTTTCTTAAGGAAAGCCGTTTGGCCCCAGGGCTCTCTCACTAGTGTGGATGTCCTCCTAATGGGTGCCCATTCAGCACCCTAATCGGGCCCTTTATCAACCCCAGCTAACACCGCAGCAATCATAACAGGAAAAGCCTCTGGCGACCTTGCTCACTTTTGTCCAGGACAACTGGAGCATAAAAGCTTTGACAATGACAATGCAGGTGGGAGAGGGGGGGGGTTTACATCTTATACAGTACAGTTAGAAAGCTGGCCCCTCACTCAGTGGCCTGGATTCAACTTTTTTTTTTTGATAGCATCTGTTTTCACCTATGTCCCCTTTAGTACATGTGGCATCTATGGTGTAGTAATTATGGAAGAAGATGAGAGATTAGCGTTAATTTATGTATTTAATCTATTTTGGTTTTCTGATGTCTTAGGAACCATAGATGTCAGGGGAGAAAAGATAATGAAGTTAGCAGAAAGTAGGATCTAATGGTTGTTTATGAACCGTTGGGTATGTATTTAAAGAGCACTCGACCTTACAAAAAGCAAAATGTACAGAAAGCATTTAGGGTTTAAAAGTTCAAATTATTAATGTATAAAAGAAATCAGCAGCCAAATCATTACTTCTACAATATCCAGATTTTTGTGTAATTAAGTTGTCCCAAGCACATCCTGAAGATATAACACAGGATTCCTAAATTGCCAGAGATATTTGTGGTAAAATGAGGTCAGAAAATATTGCGTAGTGTAAGTTTGCAATAAGATGAAAAGGCTTTTTAATAACAGAATTTTTTTTTCCCGCTCTTTGATGTGGAATTAAGCACTCCGATTGGCTCGTCTTGAGATGAATGACTGATGCACAGTGATAATCCTCACCACTGGAGGGTTCAAAGGCCTTACTCACATATGCTGCACTATCAGCATTAAAATGATCTATGTATGCTGCTTTTTAAGAACGCAGTGGGGTATTGGGGTTAAACTGGGATTTGGGTAAAGGAGCGTCCAAGCAAACTCTAGTATTCCTTTACGTAGACTATTTTATAACCCTCTGCGAATATTGCCTAATTATTTTGAGTTTGTTGTATGGCTCCTTTAATATATATATATATATATATATATATATATATATATATAATTCATGTTTTCTCACATACTGGGTTTATGACTGATTTTATTCTCTTATAGCCTACTGGCTTTGTCACATCTTAATTTTTACGAGCTACTTTTGAAATCTGAAGGCCTCTATTTGAAACAATGAAATTGATCATCTTCCATCCATCAGTACTAATATAATATGAATGATGATGTGAAGTTTAACTGGGAGGCACTTTTGACGCTCTTGAAGAAATATGAGTCCTTGAAACTAAAAAGATAACATTAATTGCAACTGTACAGTGGTGTTACAGACTGGAGCGTCCTACTTATATGATCTTTGAGTACAGACACTGGATGCAGAGAGCACTTAACCAGTCAACAGACAAAGTTGAAGTGCAACCTTTTATGATTTCACAGCTACACTGACCTTCTGTGGCTGCCGTAACTATACCTTAAAAGTTGTTCTGTATATCAGCCGCTGTGTGTCTGACCTGTACATACTGCCTTGTGATAACAGCAGATACCATCTTGTCTTTCTTTTTTGTTCATACTGTACTATGTAGAATTGTAGAATTTACTCGGCCTGGCATCTGTGCAGGCTTTTCTCACTTAAGTACTTTTGTGTCACTCTGGCTATTTGAAAAGCATTTGAACAGCACAGGAAGTACCCTCCTGTGTGGTAAATTAGCAGCTTCTAAGGGTTCGTTATAGCAACCTATATGGATAAGTAGAACATGCAGACTTTTTCCAAAACTTTGTGCAGTCAGAGAGGTTTCGAAAATGGACCTACTGTCCTCCTGCCATTTATGCTGTTCTACTTAGAGAAAGGCTGTAAACTACTGCCTAAACTATACAAAGTGGAGATTACAAATGATAAAACATTTACTATATTTATTTCTCTGGTGCGTAGTGGAGCCTCACCTGTTTTCTTGCTTGCTTTGCAATGTGATGCACTCTTTACGAGTTTGAGTGCAGAAAGTGCACGTTCGAAAGTGTGTTTGTGTGCGTTGTTGTTGCCAAGGCCAAGAGCAGAAAGTATGTTTGCCCCAGATAAAGGCTGTTATTCCTCCTACCTAGGAAATGAAGAAGTTAATAAATTACTCATGAGTTCTAGAGTTTCTAGTGTTGAACTCTTATTTAATGATGAGGTCCGCTCTGCACCTCCTGCCTGCCACCTTCCTCATCACCTTTGATAAATTCAAAGTCAAAACATCCCTTAGTTGCTCCCAATATGTCTTGTTCACTATAGTCTCTCACGACATGCATCATAGACACAAACTGTACACGGCACAGTTTTACTTAATGATGTATGGCCTGCTGTACGTCCTTGTCAGATGGCCTACGACACTGAACAATCACCTACAGCGCGCTACAAAACAGCCCTTCTGCAAACGACACAGCGCCGAATATACACTCTGTCAGGTTTGTTCGACCTGAAAATCTCCTCTCTAGATTAAAACCTCAGCACACTGATCCCCTTCACACTACGGCAGGCCCCGACTCATTTCAGTCCGCCGTGCGTCTCAGTCCTCATTCCTTTATGTTTCACACGCCATTAAGCAAATTAAGTTCAAAGCCAGCCATTGCTCTTTCTCACATTCCTAATGATCTGCGTTCATCTCTGTTCCTCGAAATGCAGGTGCTTCATGTCAGATTAGGAAAAAACAGCTTACGGGAAATGCGTGGATGCCTTTAGGAGTTAATATCATTTCAAAGATTAAACGTGATGTCAATACAGCCGTGCTAACCGTGGCTGCATTGCTATGCTAATGCTAACATTTAGCACAGGTAAAGTTTACTGTGAGCTCCATGCTCACCATCTTACAATTCTGAATTTAAATCCATAAAGATATTTCACTACAACCAGAAACCCACTGGTGCCATAGAAAAAGTCAGATAAACGCTGAAGTCGTTAGATGCATCATTGCAGAAGCATGAAAGTCTGTACAATTTCATAATGTTTGAGACAATTCAGTGTGACCCAAATGACCAAGACACATCTCTTACGACCGTGTTTCAAGCTTCTTTTCCTTGTTCTGTTGACCTTGTGACTTTTCCTTGAGCCATTTATCTTCAACCTGGTGTTTTTATTTCCTGCTGTGGTGTGTTTGCACTATCCCTGCTATTGGTTTGCTTTCGGCATCTACTACAACGACCTCTATTAGTCCGGTAGTGGCTTCAGTGTCACTCCCAACCTTTCACCAAGTTCCAAGCACCAGAACACATGCATACAAACATATCACCCTCATGCCCTCACACCCTGTTATTGTGATCCCTGTTGCTGCTCTTTCATTCATTGGATCGTCCTCTCAACACAAGATGCACGCAGTCACACACACACCCCTGCTCATGTTTCTCCCTGTGGCCGGCTGGTAGTTTCCTACGTCCAGCCCTGCTTCTGCGTGTCCAGCTGTCCCCTGGTTGTCATTCTCTGTCTCTTTGTGGCAACCAGTAACCAGAGCTCTTTGTCTCCGTTTCTCTGTGTAGTGACCTTCTTCTCCCACCTTGTTCTTTTTTCTTTCTAATCGTCTAAAAAACATGTTTACTTTTTGTGCCTCTTTTAATTTTAATCCTGGAATTGGTTTTCTTTTTGCTCCATGTTGTAAATCTGATGTTTACCAGGATATAATGTGATCAAAATTACCGTCTCCTGTGTTCCGTTAAAGCATTTTTATGCTTATCCTACCTAATAAAAGTGTTCTGAGAACATCAAAACTAAACATTCTTATAATCAGATGATTATTATGTGTGAAATTATTAGATTATCAATTGTTAAGTAGCCAACATTTTTCTTCATTTAACATTGTTTCTACTATTTGTTTTATAGAAATATGCAGTAAAATGATTGTATTCTTGACGTGTGCTGTCCAGGCTTCCTTTGAAGTCAGACTCGCAGCATAGCTGATGCTAGAAGAACATACAGAGCAGGGAGAGGGAACCCTGGGCAGATCAGAGTGGTTGATTGAGATTCTCATGGCACTATTCTTAGTTTAACATTGTAGCTTTAACACTGATACATCAGTGCGTTAGGAGCATTTTGCAGTTGTAGCAGATTAAATTAGCATGCAGCAGAATGCAGTCACTCTCCGTTGTTTTGCTACAGACATTATTATCATTATTTATTTAAGCATTGGATCGTTTTAAGTAGTTGTTGCTTGTTGTCTAAATGAAGCCAAGCTTTGGTGGAAGTGAAATTTTGTCAAGACAAGTATTGAATGTAACTTGTGGTAGAAGGTAATGTGCTGTATTTATTTTGAATCCTAAAAAGATGGGATACAAAGTAGAGATGTGTATGTTTTAAGCCTTCAGATACATGAGGTTTGCAGAAAGATTTTGTTTCTGATATTTTGTTCACCCCCAGTGCATTACGCTCACTTTGCCTGCACCCACTCAGCCTCTGCTCACTTACAATGCACATACAAGCACTTAAACACACTCTGTCACACTCCATCATGGTCTCTAATAGGGTATAGGCTGATGGAGCAACCAGGACTGCTCAGCAGACAGTGCTAGAGTGAATCTATATTCAGTCTCAGCACTTCTTCCTACTCCTCTGGAGCTTGATGAACTCGAGGGAATCCATGGAGCCAATAAATGTCCTGTGATCTATTGAGGCACCCTCCCTGGAAAGGAATCCATACTCCACAGGGCACTGGCGTTTTTCTGTGTAGCTTAGTGTCTCGATGTGGTCATTTTTATTTTATTTTTTTGTGTGCCAAATGGAGTTTGGTGGTTTAGTGCAGTTGAGTGCATGTGTGCCTCCATTAGCAATTGTCTGCGGGTGTCTTCTTAACAGAAAACGCAAAAGTGAGAAGGAGAAAAAGGGGATTAATTAATGACTCTATGTCCCGTCAGCGTCGTGGCCGTTAGTTTGCAGTGTCAGAGCTGCTAACGTACAGTGTTTTCCCAAATGACTTGTTCATGTTACCTTAGACTCATCTGTGTAAAAAAGAAAGCACAGGTTGTATGATCGATTATGTGCAGGACTGTTTTGGATGAAGTGCAACTATTCCACTGATAGCAGGTCTCGGCTAATAAAGGTGTTGGGCCACCACGAGGTGTTTGGTGTGGCAGCGTTTTATTTCCCCCTGTGGCTGTGAGGTGACTGACATGTAGTAAGTTAATGCCATTTGAACAATAATGGTAAAACTTTCATCTGACATGCAGTGAAACAATACTCGCAAGAGGCGTTACAGTAAAACTAGATTAATACTATATACCCTGGCCAATCCTAATGTCATTGTCACTCATCAGCAAGAGGCATCTTAGCTTGAACCTATCAGAAAAAAGAGATTTAATCTTTTATTAGCCTCTGCTGACTTTGAGCATAATTGGTTAGTGTATCTCAACATACATTACCAACAATTTCAAATACAATTTTAATGGCGTACTAGCACAGCTAAACTCAACAATTCAGACGAAAAACAGCAGTGATCTGCTAAAAGGCATTAGCACAAAAGGCCTGGTTGACGTGGAACAGTCAAATTTCCAATAAAAACCAACCAACTTTTGGTTTTGTGCGTATGTGGGCTACTTTCCTCTAGTAGCCATTCTAGATCTGTGATCTCCCCGTTTAAATGTAGGTACGTGTATTACTGAAGAAATAGTTAAGTGAAAGACAACCACCGAGCAAAGAAGAAGGCTTAAGGCGGAGATAATAAGGTTTTTACTCTCTTCCTGTGTATTTATTTCTGCCTCAGCTTCACCATGCCTCCCTTTTTCCATCTCCCTCCATCCTTACGGTAATGCTCCATTGATCTATGTTGGGAAAAGATATAGCTAATTCTCTGAACCCTGCACAGCATCTGCTCAGCCCTGGGCTGATTGCACTAGTTCATCCCTAATGTTTCTTTTTCCCTACGAGCTCTCTCTCTCTCTCTCTCTCTCCTTCCCACAGCTCTAACCAGTGTCTCTACTGGACACGCTTCACCCTTCGGCCTTCTAGTGCTGCGGGGTTGCTGACGGCTAATAGTGAGGCAGACTCATCTTTTCAGCAAGTTTTGCTAATGATGACAGCAACAGAGAACAAGTGAACTGGGTTGTGGTGATTTGATGTGCGGCACTCTCAGCAGTGTGTGTTTACTGTGAACAGCGCAGGAAAAAGGCAGTTTCAGAAATGATGAACTACAGGCAAATTAAATTTAACGAAGACTCTCCAATTCAGTGTTTTCCCTTTTTTCTTTGGCTTCTTACTCTGAGGTACTTTTATCCTGGGGATCGTGTAAGTGTATAAATATCAAATGAGGCTTGGGTTCAGTCGTGAAGCTGCTCATTAAGTCATAGGTAGCTCTTGATTAGAATCCCCCAGCTTCAACAAACCTGAGGGTGATGCAGCAAATCATGGAAAATGTACAAAAATAAAGAACGAGGGTTGTTGTTGCCAAATTCATTTAACACCAAGAGCTTAAAGGCAAATGGGGAAAACAGCCAACTAGACAATAACTAGAGGTGAGAGGAACAGTGGCAACAAAAGATGACATACTGCATAGAGAAACGAAAGCAAATAATAAACGTCCGAGTGGAAACCTTGAATTTTGAAAAGTCAAATAGTAGTAGACATATAGTATATACAGACCTTAGGCCATTATGCTCCCTCACCTGCCCAGATGTTTCTCGTCCCTTGATCCCTCACTGTAGCATAAGGATGCTCTTTTGTCCCCTCATTTATCACCTCACTGACAAGTGGGGCTTTTTCTGAGGCACAGTGGCCACAATTAAACTAAACCCATTAGAATTTCTCCTGTAGTCATTTCTCCAAGGTAGAAAGGTAAAAATGGAGCTTGCTCAGCTCCAAATGTGATTCTTTACACCCCAAAATCACGAGTACAGTCTGTTTAGTTTCATGTATTTCTACTGATATTGGCTCTGAAGACAAATGAAATTGTACTTGGGGTACAATCAAATAAATGTTCTAGTATTCCTACTAGTAATATTAATTGTAAGGCACATCATATGTCTTGTGCACATCACGGCAGAATAAAATGGCCTCAGAATATTTTTTTGTTGTTGAAGCTGTAATGCTGTCTGAGTGGAAACAATGCTTTTACAATGCACAGTAACGTGACCGGGCTGTGATAATGGAATAAGGAGAAAGGTGTGACACTGAATGTTGTCACGAATCAGAAGGAAAGTGGCACAATTTTTTTTTATGGGAGGAGAGTACTGAAAAACAGTCTCCTGGGAAAATTGTGAGGGAATGCTTGCATGTCAGTGTGCTGAACATGAAGCTAGAACCAGCAGATTGTTAGCTTAGCACAAAGGCTGGAAAGATGGGAAACCAGCTAGCCCTGCTAGCAAAGCATATCGCTCGTTAATTAACACGTAACATTTGTTCAAACAAAATGAGAAATGCAAAGGAAAATAGTTTTCCCTTTAAAACTGGTTACCCCTATTTCCAGCATTATGCTAAGTTCACTGGTTGCTGCAGGTAGCATCGTATCGACGTACAGACACGAATGTGGTGTTAGTCTTCTCAACTAACTGTCAGCAACAAAGCAAATTAATGGATTTGCCAAAATGTCCATAGCAAAAACTTTATTATATAAAATATATATAATAGTATTTTTCAAGGAAGAAAAAGAAGAAATTGGACCAGTGGAAAATAATTTCATCATTCTGACCTCCCTCCACCTGAACCTGTGCTTTTGATGCGATTTCTAGACCTGTTTGATGTCACTGAAAGGCATTTACATGTTATTCGAGAGCAGAAAGTTCTCTTTGATAGAGCTATCAAAGGGAAAACTGGTCGTGTCTACTCAAACTGGTCAGCGTGTGCTTGGACCTT
>JAUMHF010000003.1:4168144-4187093 GCA_032359275.1 Microctenopoma steveboyesi | reverse complement strand
AAAGTTCTCTTTGATAGAGCTATCAAAGGGAAAACTGGTCGTGTCTACTCAAACTGGTCAGCGTGTGCTTGGACCTTGTATTTCTCTTTCTCTCCTCCAGAGAAATTCTGAGATGCATGTGTTCGGCGAGGTCTGAGAATCGTGTTTATGGTCTGACTGAGGCATGCTATTTTAAAAAAGGCTCCATGCAAATCTTTTTTTTCCCCGTTCTTCTCTGTCAGTTTTTCCTTCTCTCTTTCTTTCAGCATTTCTCATATGTCATTTACTGTACTCCCCTCTCCTGTCATCCTCCGCTACATTCCACACCTGAAAATGTAAATTTACATGGCTTTAAATATGCACATAGTGAACTAGGTGTCAATCACCATTTTGTTTTCATTACATATTCCTTATCTAGCCTCCCCAGATGTGTGAAATGGGATGACAAACTGGGGAGTCAGGAAGTATTCGTGCTGCTTTTTGGCTTCAATCTACTTTCTTCCAGCGAGCTCTCCCCAGAGGCTGCAGTAGTTCTGCTCTTGTTTTATGACCAAACGAAACTCCGATTGGCTCGAGGGCTGTTCCCTGCATGCCAGTCAAATCGTCTGACTTAATTAACCACTAATCTCTCAGCTGTCAGCTTCTGAGGCGGGAGCTGGAGTGACTTCAATCTCCTGCTCCTCTCTGTACTTTTTCCCAAAAGCTTCAGGGTCCCTGTGGAGAAACCCCAACCCAGCCCACCCCTCTGAAACCACACAGCGCTACCGTCAAATACCCAGCGTCGTCCCACTCCGACAGCCAGCAAACATCAGCCGCCCACAGGAAATTGAAAGCTGAGGTTGGAGAGAGTGACAAGGCAGTCAAATCTTTTGCTAACGTGGAAAAAAGGGAGAAAAGTAACAGCTACCAGCACCAGGGGGGAGTGGTTGATGGACAGCTGGAAAGGAATGCGATGAATTTCCCTGTAATGGAATGAGGGAGGGGGTAAGAGGGATATTGATGTGCCTCTACAGTCGTCTATGAAGTTGTCACCCACTTCTTTTAGGTGATAAATCATATTTAGTTTACTCGTCACACACAATCTGATGACTTTCCTGTTTCTCTGCTTCATGTTGCACAAATTAGGGTTTCAGGTGTCTTGAGATTTTTTCCTTACTGAACGTTGGATGGATGCTGTTTTGCTTGATCAATTAACATATCTGCACTATACACCGCACAGTTTCACGTGGAACAAAGATCATCCAGTGACAGCATAAGAACCTGGAGGGCAACCACTACTTTCATACTGTACCAAACTAAGGACGCATTGTGAGTGATTAACACTCTGGTGTCAGGAGAGATAAAATACTTTCTCAGTGTGTGAGACCTGGTCTTTAATAATTTGTCGATGTAAAGAATATGGAAAGAGCACATCATTTGTCTACTGTTTGCTGCTGGTCAGGATGATGAGCCCAATCCGATCTGATCTTGGATTTAAAGTTACTATACCGATGCGCAAAAAGACGCTAAATTGCTCTGCAAGCAGGAACTGTAGAAGTTGGGTGATAATCCTTTATAAGCGTGTCACTATGAGCGACACCTTTCAGTAAATAATCAGTTCTTATTCAAATGTAATTTTCTTATATTCCTTTAAAATGGATCACGTGGCTCACGTGGCCTGTGTCAACCTGGCACAACCGAGTTTCTTCCTAAAATTCCCCCGTTAACAATTTTTGTCCATTTCACCAATAACATTTGCGTCTTCCACCTTCGCTTGCTACACGCGAGTGTGGGAAAACTAAGGCTAGTCTCATAGAACGAAACGAGAATGCAATTTTTTCCTCCTCCAGTGTAGTGATTTAAAGGAGAAGGTTCTTTTTTTAGGCATGTGCGCAGGTCTCAGAATGGCCAAACGCCCATCCTCTCTGACAATGAGACAGCTGAGCACAACGGTTAACGTCAAGCCCTCGCACTAAAAACTAATTTTTTGGATAAGCCCTTCCTGTGTGTACATTAGTTGCGCGCTGCAAGCTTACGAGTCAAGTTCAGTGTGCAGCTTCGCTCCAATATGTTGCTCTGATTAGATGCGATGTGTCTTTTTGAATGTGCTTAGTGGGGAGCAGTTTAGGGCCTTTTGTATTGCGGCCACACATGCTGCACTAGGCTTGTTGTTTAATTACTGGATATCACTTCCCCCGAGGTCCCGCTGCCGTTATTTTCGTCCTCACTCTACTTCTTTCATCCCCTGTTCCTCAGTCCTATCCTTGATATTCTCTCATCGCAGCCAAACAACCTCACTTGCTTCCTCCTCCTTTACTTCCTCTGCATGCGCAACTACTCCCTATCTCCTATCACACCTCCCTTTTTGCAGCTCTCCTCCTTCCTTCTGGAACGACTGTTATCTGCGATAGCTGCTGGCTCATCCATGGCCCAATTAGGCATAAACAAACATTTGGACATCTCCCTCTTGATCCCCTCCCTTGTCGCTCTATTCTTTTCCCACATATTTCCCTTTTTTCTCCTCACACAAGGACGAGACAAGCGTTTCTTTCCTTCTCCGTGTTCTCCGTGACCTTGACTGTCTGAACGAAAAAACAAAAAGAATAGCAGATAGATAGAGTTATGCAGCTGTAAGAGAGAAACGGGCAGAACAGGGGGAAACGTGCATCCTCACACAAGAGAGAAGGAATAGATGGGAGAGAGATTTACAGTATCAGTGGAAACGGCGTCTCAGGAGCAGATACTAACTGATGCCTTCTTAAATTTCTCTAACAAACCACCTACCTGATTTTCAGCTAGATTAAAAACACTGATCTGTGCTAGGTTAACAAACCATTAGAAAACTATAACCTAATGCGTGGCAACGCTGATTGGGCAACTTACTCACAAACTTCAGATCCAGAGAAAGTCAAATCAGGTTGGTGAAGAAAAAGGTGGAGGAATGTATCATCTGAGAGCTCTTTGCTAGAGATAATGATTCGATTCCTGCTATAATTTGGGTAGTTTCTCAGCAGAGAGAGCTGAGGCTGGGAAACGAATCGCGTGCTTTCTTCTCTATGTGTTTATGTTTTTCTGTCTGAGTGTACACTGATTTATGTGTGCTCCATATGTGTGCCTTCATCTGTGTGTTTTAGATGTGCATAAGCTTGTTTGTGGGTGTATTTATGTGTATATTAATGCACAGACACACATACTCCCAACCCCTCTCTCTCCCCTTAGAGGTGCAGTGTTGATGATTGTGCAGGAAGATGCTCTCTCAGCTCCATGTCTAATTAATTTTACGCCTCATTTTGTGTGTTTGTGTAATGCGCGTGTGTGGGTTGTGCTGCGCATTGTGGCCTTTGCCAATGCTAAAAATGAGAGCGAATAATTTAAAATGAATGTGAAATATTTAAAGGCGACTGAAATATTGGCCTGGTGTTACTGTAGAAGGTGGAGGCGGAGGAATCAGCAGGAAAGAGCTGCGACAAGTGTGTGATCCTCTGGGTTTTGGAGCCAGAGAACCGTGGGGTTGTTATTTTTGTGGGATGTTAATGTGAATCTCAAAGTGACGAAGAAAGTTGTCACTGAGTGTGTGAGTGTCACTTTTTCCTGGATAAACCCCACCGGCTAATGTCTAAAAGAAGAGCGGGTCTTTTTTTAGTAGCTTTTGCCATTTTCCATTTCTAGAATACAGTAAGTCATAACAGTAGTGTTGGCTGCAGAGACCAGAAACTTTTTCTCATTTTTTAGATTATGGCGGTTTCACTTATGATATTTATTTTATATTATAATTATTTGGTTAAATGTTAAACCTAACACCGTGCACATTGTACTACTGTTAACACCCTAATCTATGTATGACTGTCAGAGCGCTCATGCTTTTCTTATCTAACTTCTGTTTAGTGATGATTCCCTGCCCACAGATCTCAGCAGTTATTTTGATGACTACATGGTTGGTGTTTATTAATTCATACCAGTCACGTGTGTGTGTGTGTGTGTGTGTGTGTGCGCAGTCCCAAATGAGCGTACAGTACACCAAAACTTCATTAACTGCGATCTTTGGGTCACAGTTAAAATGTCAGGCGTGACACCGGACAGATGTTTAAGTGGTGATGGCAATAATAAGAAGCCTGTGTTAATGTGTCAATTGTCTTGAGTGTACGTGTGTAAAGATGCTTGCATCTGTGGAGGTGGGAGGCGGATCACGCTGGCTGGGATTATATCCTCAGTATTCCTTACAGAGACACACACAGCCGTATATTAACAACAGTAAACTCAGCGGGGTTCAATCATTCTGTAGCACCTCCTGTTGCCACTAGTTTATTTACCCATTAATCACATGTCTGCCATGAATTCACAATGCACCTGAAACCCTGTGCTACAACACATCACCAGGTAAGGAGACACACACACACAAATGATATTATCACATTTTCTCACATCTACCTTCATCTAGAAAAACAGGCTGTAGAGAGTGAAACACTCATTTACATACAAGAATAGGCCTTATGCAATATATTCACACAAATGCAGACAAATACATGTTAAATGAAACTAAAAGAAACACATGCACCACACTTTATGCACCAGACAAACATTTGAACACCTGTTTTATAAAGAGAAAACATACATCGTACATTTAGTTTAAGCAGAGTTAAAGAAGATTGATACAGCTCCAATATCTATATGCTAAATATTAGGCCACACCCACCCGAGACCCCACTATGTCTACATACAGTCAGTCTTCTAGGTTTTTATTCTGTTGTGTTTTGCGGCCACGTTTTTTCCAACACTCTCCACCGACTGCGTGCACTCTGCACCTAATGAGATGATTGATGTGTGTGTGGACCGGCAGAGTTCGGTGTGGAGCTCCAGTCAGTCGGCCGTCGTCAATCACGCGGAGGTCAGCTAAACTAGAAATGAGTGGGCAGGTCTTTGCCTCGTATCGTGGTCTCCTCTACTGATCATCTGTAACTGTGGAGATTCTGAGAGAATCCACATAACAAGGTCATTAATTATTTGACACATAGTTTAAGTGAATGAATTGTCTCTTTTATGCTCATTAGGTACTTTTGATGCTGTGTGAACCTTCATTTGTCACAAAAGCTGTCACCCCCCACACACACACACACACACAACGGGTCCCCATTTACTCCCCATTGCTATATCATCAAATTATCAAACAAATTTATGGCAGGAATTGCAGGAATTAAAAACACGACCAAACTATTAAAGAAGAAGCCGACTGTCAGATGCTGTCTGGCCAACAGCTGGCGCGCTGCGAAACACTGATAATTTATTCTGTTAGTGGCTGTGTTTAATAGCCTTTTCTGACAGGAATACAGTTGTAGGTTGGTGTGCTAAGTGTTGAAGATCCAAACAGAGGAGTTTCGAGATTAAAACAGAACAATCGTTGTCGTGCTTATGGTTGTGGTCTGTGAAACGAGGACTAAAAATGACCCCAAACAAGTAATAATAGAATCAGCATAGCAGCTTTCCACGGACGTCAACTGAAGCAGAACTGAGATCGCAGGAATAATATGACTTTCTCTGTCTCGCCTGGAACTGTGCTGAGCCGGTGTCGTTGTGCGTTGGTAAACTTGTTTACCAGCATCCACCCAGCCGGCCAGCGAGCGGTCTCTCAGTGGAATGTCCTGAAGAGCCTCTGGAGCGAGGCCAGTTCCTCCACACTGCACCCACTGTCTCCCACCTCGATGCACCACTGAGAGCCACACAAGCCGAGGATGGCACAGTCAAGAAGGAGGCCTGGGAGTGTACAAAATAAAAGCAGCTCTACCTTAAAATAAACAATATGATTGAGAATCATTTTTATAAAGTAGCGTGCAACAGATTGATCCATTTAATAAAGTGAATGTAATTATTATTAAAATGATCAATGCCAACACATTACCTCTAAACAACATGATAAATGACACAGTTGTTTGATTCATGGTACTATTTTCTAAACAGAATAACCACAGCGTGCAAAACATGTGGGAGTAGAGATGTTTGTCAGAGGGCTGCTGTGAATCTCCTGAACATTTCCAGTAGTAGGAGCTGGCCGACTCTGAGCCCGCAGTGGTGCAGGTCTGCGTGAAGAGAGGCTTCGAGCGGAGTTGAAAATGATGCGACGAGTATAAGTTGTTAGACTTTGATATAAGCAACGTTTCCACACGCTCACTGTTGTGTAAAACTGCCAAGTAGAGATACCAATTATTTTACTGCTATCTGAGCTGAGAAGACTAGTAAGTCATCAGCTTTAAACCTTCAAGGTGCATAGATGGACCTCTAAAATGCAGCCAGTGCCGGTTGTAAACAGAGTCTTAAAAACGTCCACTCAAGAATGTGCTGTTATTTCCTGCGAGCACGTTTTCTGCTCGTCGTACTGTGGAGATCATTTGCAGAGCTAATACACGGAACACAAACCCATTGTTGTTCTATTCTCAGAGGTCCTGAGGTGGAAATAAGAGCATATGGTCGAGTTACCATCGGGCTCGGTGTATATCCGGGCAACTGACCTTTTGCCGTCCTCGCGGAGACGGCATGCTGAACCCTCGGCCTGCGGCCCTCTGAACTTAAAAAGCGCCAGTGAGCTGCTACGAGCCGTAGACTCTACTGTCTCGTATTGATTAGGGATGCTGACTGTGATTATTGATGAGAGCATACATCATAAAATGAATGTAGGCAGATGGCGACAGATGGTGAGTTGGAGTTCTCTACAGAATGACACACACACACACACACACACAGAGATAGAAGGTTGTAGCTGCACCCCCGAGCTACGGTTCAGTCAGGTGGCAGAAGGTGACCCTCACTTAGAAGTGATGCGACTGGAAAGAGCATGGATACCATGAGCTTCCATGAGTTATGCGGTTGGACAGATTAAGGACTTTGGTGAAACATTTTGGGGGTAGGTGAGGTTGGAAAGGGAACGGCCTGGGGCAAAGTTTTTTAAATGTTAGAGAATCAGCCTTTTTATAGCGAATATTTCCCCTGCCTTAGCACAGCATCAATTCATCATCATCATCACCGTCATCGTCACGCCTGACCATACACCTGAGGTTCTGTGACTGACATATGTGACACGTCTGTCCAGGAGTTAACAGTCGCTTTAGTTTACCTCAGCTCAGCTTAGTATAAATATCTTGCAGCATTTTTACACGGGGGGCTATTTGCCAGACGGAGGCTGGGGCAGGGTCTGCAGTGTGTTGACAGGATGTTGCCAGGCAACCAGGGGAGACTTTAGGGAAAGCAGAGCTCCCTCGTGTAACAGTTGGCAGATAACCAACATAGAAACTGTTCAAATATAAAATATAATCATAACAATGAATGTTTGCTGTATGCTTGTCTCGTGTTTCGTAACTGGCAGTGTCATAAAACAGTCGATAGTGTACCTGGAAGTTGTAAAACTGAGTGAGCATGAAAGCCGTTAGAAACACACACGCACAGCGCTGCCCTCCAGTGCACGCGCGCACACACTTAATCGCAAAGAAAATGCAACGAGCTCCACTGACAGGGCTTCTGGTGCTGACCATTTATCTCAGTAGTTTGTTTATGCAGGTGTCACACACGCGCACAGTCAGATTTATCGTGTATACCATTTATATATACAAATGTGCATATGTAGTGATCTGGCTGAAAGCAACTTTGAATTAACAGTTTTTTCATGTGTATATTTTATTATGTTTTTTACTTCATTCTGCTTGTTTGCAAAGTGTCTGGACCGATGTGATAGCAAGAGTGTGGAGCAATAACTTGTTTCTATCTTCCAAAGATAAGAACAAAATATGACAATAGGAAGATTATTTTAGGACATTATTAGTTATTAGTACTTCCCTAAGTGCTAAACATGGTCGTATCGCGCTTGTATTCCCACAGGAACTTATTTGCAGAATGTTTCTGCTGTTCTTGGAGCATGAAGAATTAGTTTGAAATCCAAACTGCTCGGAGCTGCACGGCGTGTGCCGCGAAGAAAAATATAATCCGCCACACACCGAGGCTCTTATGTAGATTACTAATCAGAGGCGGATCATGCGGCAGTGTCTTGCTTTTTTCTTGCCTCTGCTGTAGCGTCTAGCTCACTAATCTGTAAGATCGCGCGCTGCATCACGCCCCGCACCAGGACGTGCAGGTAGAGACAAACAAGTGGCAGAACACACACACACACACACACGCAGGTATGCAGATGAACTGACCTCCTCGCTCTCACTCACACACACACACACACACACGTCTGTCGATGTGCGACTCCCCAGGGGGGTGTCGGGGCCCTGACTGATGAAAACACCGCGGCAGTGGCAGTGTCAATGCCATAAAACAAAAGGCTGCAGTGTAGATGAGCTGCCAGCCAGCTGCCAGTGATGGATTTCACCGCCAGCAAATTTGCTGTTGAAAACAGAGCATTTAGTCTCCCTGCTCCTCTTTCTTCTCCCCTCTCTTGCTCTCTTTATTCTTTCACTGCCACTTTGTCCTCTTTCTTCTTGTGTCATAGAGCTTTTTATTTACGGCTTGCATTCACAGTCCTCCGTTTGCTGTTGCCGTGTGTGTGTTTCTTTACATTTCTCCGTGCCCTTCGGCTGTCTTTAGAGTTGAATGACTCATGTTTATGACCCTTTACAAAGGAACACACCTGTTCTCTGCCCATCCCGTACTGTCGGTTTCACTGTTGTTGGTCTTGTCTCTCCTCTGCTCCACTTGTCTGCACACGTCTGAAGCCAGCCCTCGTCAGACTGCCTTTTGTCCATTCAACATCCTTCACAGGTTAAAGGGTCACTGCAAGCTCCAGCATCCTCTAAACTCATCTCTAAAATACGGGCTGTCACAGATGTGCTTTATTTCAACAGACATGTGTTTCTTATGTTCTAGAGAAACTGGGGAAGGTTATTTAAAGTTTTCTCCATGACATTACTTTAGACTCTCCTCTTATTTTCTCCTCCATACTTCACATTTGCGCTTTAGACGGACAGCTTACGGTGTAAAGCCAGGCTTGATCGTGACTCATATTTTTTTGTGTTATTGGGTGCATAATGCAGCACACAGAAATATGCAAACCCCCGTAAACAGTGTTACTAATAATAGAAGATTATGTTCCCTCCTGAGACACCAGGAAGTCTCTGCAGATCATTTTCCTCAACGATCTTTTGTAGTTCCACTCAGCAATGCATAACAGTCTTCCCCCAACAACAATCTGGGTTAATATCATGCAATTACAGTGCATATGTTTCACTTTGGTGTTTTGCAGCTAAAGAGTCACAGACAATGAATATGAAAAAGATCTTTGGTGAGGTTTTAATCTTATACTGCATGTTCAACAGAATTTTAAATCCGATAACCCTGACTACCACAAGCAAGATCTTTACCCTTCAGCAGAGCGAAATCATGGTAGTTCACATTCAAATACTAACAATACATTGAAAATAACAGCTGACTGTGCTATGACTTTAAAGCTGCTATAATTAATATTACACTTGAAGAATATTAAGACTATTAAAGGTGTTGTTGTTTTGAGTTAAACCCAAAAATCTGAATCTGCTGCAGTTAGGGTAACCCTAACCCTAACTGCAGCAGATTTAAACTTTAAACTACAAATCCCTTTATAAAGTTTGTAAATATATTATTATTCATTTTAAATTATGTTTATGGCCATAGGGCCCTAATTCACTTTCATTTTAGCTCGGGTTTGGTCTCCCCCAGCTCCCAAGCTCATTTTCACCAGGTATTATTTAGCATTTTCACCATTTGATACAGACGAGGTAAGGTGTACTGAGTTAATTGTCATATTTTGGGCTGACAACAGCTGCAATTAATCATTATGACAGTGGGGTAAGTGAAAATATAAATATTATACTTGCAGAGCATTTATGCCAAATTATGGTAAATGCTAAGTAGGTAAGTATATTGTGTGCGATATCCGAGATGCTGACCTACACTGGCTGCAGGCCACTAACAGCGACCCCTTTCACATAACACATTACAGCCGTTATTCATATGAAAACATTTCTTGATACAGTTTTAAACTTGTTTTTAGTGTTTGTTATGGTATGGTATGTATCTCTTTAGATTCAGATTACTTTGCGTTCAGGCAGTGCAGACGCATTGCAGAACAAAATTACGAGCAGCATTTAATCATAAGTTCCAGTCAGTAAGAGGAGTTGGTTTTGACCATGAAGGTTTATGATAAATGGACAGACTTTATGAATAAAGGCTTTCTTCAGAGATGACTCCATAAAACAAGCAGCCATCCACTATTTTATGTTTCTTCATAAAACGTAAGGTCAGTCCTAGTTTGAAGTTCAAAATGAGATTCATCCTCTGTTTTTGCAAGACGGCAGTTAATCTCTTATGGCGCAGTGTTTATTAAGGTGTAAATAAGTCCGAGTCGTGTTTAAACTAAGTCTGGAAACCTTTGAATTGTAAAATGACATACGTTCTTCGGGGCAGTGAACATACAGAGTCATGGTCTTTATGTTCACAGAAGATCTATTGGAGGCTTTGTGAAGGCATGAAAGGAGGGTCTCGCATATATATGTATGACTTAGTCTCTGCAAACTTTCCTTTCTCATCTGACTTCAAAGACGTCCCCACATGACAGCCATACCTTTTTGTAGCCCCACCTGTGTGTGGGCATTTCAGCCTCTGCTATTAGTACAGCTGCTCGTCTATATGTGGCAGTATTTGTTCTGAGCTAAAAGTGTTTTAATGACGGTGTGTCATTGACACCGAGATCTCTCAAGCAGCTCTTTTGTCACTGATGTAGTGTCTGTTTAGCTTAATGGCTCATAGGTAGTCCAGCGAAGACTGCGGTGAGCGTGGTGATGGGATTTGTCTGCTTGTGTGTGTGTGTGTGTGTGTGTGTGTGTGTGTGTGTGTGTTGTCGTTAATAGACTACCCGGTGAGCTGCCAGTTGGCTTGTCTCATCTCGGGGACCAAAATCTGGCAATTGTCAGACAGGCAGAAACCAAACAAAAGGTTTGTTGCAACTTTCCTGTGGCTAAATAATTAAAAGCACTCAAAGACTCGTGAACACACATACGCATACGTACATAGTGTGCATGCGCTGTCATTTCAACACGTAGAAAGGAAGTCATAGGGGGGAGAAAACTGTCATTGATGTGTAAATTCACTATGAATAATTCCTCTCTCGTCTCACCCAGAAGACCGTCGTGATGTGTGTTCACTGCTCCTGCCTCCACCTTCTGCCTGTCTCTCCTTCCCGTATCCATCCCTCCCAGCATCATTACTTATGAAGCACAGTAATGAAGGACTCTCTCTTTTTGAGTGTTTTGTGTCTCCTCACGCTGTAATGGGTTTATTTGCTTAAATATCTAGGCGCAGTGGAAAATGAAAGCGGTGTTACGGCCTGTGTGCTCGCACGGTGTGAAAAACAGGAGAAGTGGAAGAGCCCTCGCCTTGCTCAGCTCTATATTTATAGGCAGAAAACCTGCTTTCAGATCAGTCACGCTAGACTTGCAGCAGACACCTACTGCACGCTGGAGGAGGCAGACAGACAGACAGCGAGCTCTTTCTCGTTCGTTCTTTCAGGGAGTCCATGCTGTGTTTTATTTTCTGTCCCCGTCTACCCTCTGCTTTCTCTCACCGTCCCTGTGTCCTTATTTACCTCCCACAGCGTTGAGGTTTCTCATCAGAAACACTTTTTCACCACACTGTCCTTTATATTACGCTCTTAAAATCACATTTTCTTAAATCATCACCTTTGATGAGATGGTTTCAGCTTCTTTACGGTGCAGATGAAATAGTTTCAGGGATTTTTCAAGTGTAGTTTTTCTGTCTCCACTCGACATTATACTTACTATTATGGGAGATATACACTTAGTTGCTCCCTTGTCAAGAACGCTTTACTTTCACTTTACTAAATGTCCTTTAAGTAGGAAGCTACAGTTAGCATCCTGTTAGCTTAACATAAAGTGTGGAAACTAGTGCACTAATTAATACATACCCTGACATCTCCATTGGCTAATCTATAGATAAAGACATGGACCCACGTGGCTCCTCCTTCAGTAACGATGCAGTAGTTTCACTTATAAATCTAGAGCTTCATTTGACATCAGTTGACACACAGTGAGTGACTTTTGGGACGATTTTGGGTCTGGAGCCCAGAAGCAGTCGTATATTTTTGCCAGAGTGATATTTTTAGTCTTGATAATAAGATGAGGATGCTTTTCAGCGCATCGGCTTGAGCCAGCCTCTCACTGCGTTGGCACAAAGTGCGCGCTCACTTACCTTCCTGCCAAAACATTTGATTAATTTGACGCTGTGCTCCCTTTTTCTTTGACCCTTTATTTTCAGTTTAATCTTTCTCATCTTAAACAGATGCCTGCAATCCTTCAAATTAAACCGTCTCTATCTGCTCCTATTATTTCTAACGTAGCATTTTTTCCGTCTTTATATCCTCCTTATCTCTGTGTTGTCATACAGATGCAAGCAGGCCACTGCCTTCGTGGACATATTCATGTGCTGCTGTGCTCCCACCCTAACGGACAGACAGCTGTGCTCCCATTTCTAAATATAACAAACATCCCCACATGATGAAGTTACACCCTCTCTTTGGCTTCATGCAGCTGACCACTGTGTTGGTGCCCCAGGAACAATGTGGCGGGTTTGTACCGATAAAGCCTAAATGCCTAAATCTTAATCTGCCTTATTTTTGCTAAAAAGCTGTACTTTTTTTGCTGCTCTTTAAAAAATGAGAAATGTGGGTTTATGTAAAACGAAAGCTACATTAAATAGATTTGGTGAAAAGCACTTTCGATAAGCCTAGCTGGAACTACTTAAAATACTTTATTTAATGTAGCCTTAATCTGCATAAAACCACAGTTCTGTCATTAAATGAATGCAGGGCAAATCTGAATATATTCGATCATTTCCAGCAGATCATCTATTTATTCTCAAGCAAGAAATAGCAGAAAGGTGGTGACAGTGTTGTCCTTGGATTCAGTTTAGAAAGACACCTTCACTCTTTTATTATCATTCTTATTCCTATTTATTTGCCTATTTCTGTCCGTCTGGCTGGAGCTCCGCGTGTGTATTTCCATGTGTGTGTGTGTGTGTGTGTGTGTGTGTAGTGGAGGATTGAGGTATAAATAACAGTGTTAAAGGATCATCTGGTAACGGGGTCGTGTACGTTCAGATTAGAGAGCTTAGTCCTTCTGTCGCTGTGTAATTAACAAGAGACGGAGGGAAAGCAACAGATAAAGACAAAGAGGCAAAGAGGAGAATGAGGGATGCATGGAGAGTGGTATTAAAAGAAGCCAGCTCGCTCGCCCGCACGCGCTGGCACACACTCGGCGAAGGAATTGTGTGTAATGACAGGGTGCCCCGTGGGTCAGAATATTTGTGTGCATGATGAGCGCGTGTGCGCCGCGGCGCTGATTCCAGAACCAACAACGCATAGGATATAAGAGGGTTGGACTGGATATGCGGTTTGTGTAACAGAGTTCAGAACCTCTATAATGTCAACGGAGATAATGACCAGAGGCTGGCCAGAGTGCAGCAGTATGCAACCCGGCGGTGAACACTCAAATCTGGATCCTCGCAGAACGCGCGTAACAGTCGGGGCTGATGATATAATGTGATAACTCCTCTCAGTGATAAGAGTTTGTCGTATCACATTAACAGTGTAGCCGCAGGAAGCATCCAGCTCGCATTTTATTTTTACCAGCTCAGTTTAGATCAGTATTTCTTAATGTTCCCTGATCCAGCCTTAAACACTGTGTGTGATGTTCACTCCTCCATAATAAGAGGAGGATTCCAGTCCCACACTCTCTTGGCACACGCAGCGGGAGACGTTTTGTATTTCTCCTTTGTCCTTCATCTTCTATTTTCAGTTAGCATTACCTTTCTAATGTTAGCAGGACGCCTGTAATCCCTCAAATCAAACACATCTCTGTCTGTGTCTGTGATGTTGAGATCTCTTTATCTGTCTTTATCTCTCTGTTTCTGATAATTAGGTTTGAACAGTGTGTTTGGAGTTCCTATTTGCAACCCTTAATCTCTAGTTTCTAACCCCTAATCTATGGCTAAGCTAAACAAAAGTTAGCCTGCATGGCTGAACCCCAGCGGATGACTAATACGAAACACTGCCGTGGAGCTGAGGTGTGGGGTCACTGCACGAGGCCGAGGAGCAGTGGGGAAAAAGATGATGGAGATGCCCAGCTGATGGATATTTGGGGATTGCAGCAGTGCTGCGTGACACAGTGACTGACGGAAATACCAGTTTCTGTCCTGAGCTTTGTGCTGTGAATAATCACGCTCCACTGACTGAGAGGTCTTTTTTTTTACACGATATATTTATTTAATTCAATCACAACCAGAAATGACTGAAATCAGTCGGACAGAATAAACTATGTTCCTGCCATCCTGTGATCACGGACCTCTGATCCTCCACCCGCTCAGCAACATAAAGACCAGAGCAGCAAACTGCGAGGGGGCAATATTTCCCATGTTTCTGATAGAGGATGAGCCTCGGCTCTGCATCAGGTGACTCTGGCGTTGTTTGTATTGTGAAGGCTGTTAATGTAATTAGTGTTAATTTAAAAGGTGAAAATGTGAGATGATGCCAGCATAAAAGATACTGTTTACTGATGTACCAGAGCTGTACAGGGAGGGAGGCTGCCTCATTAACATCCTGTTTGCTTTGCATGTTTTTTTCTAATGAATTATGGATGTTTCTCTCATTAATAGATATTTTGGAACTAGATTATAAACATTTTTACAGAAAACTGGGATATTTCTATCATATTTCAAAGCAGGTTGGAAAAGAAAACATCTAAACTCAGTTATTGTTGTAACTCCTGAGGAAACAATGAGTCACTCAACACACTGTCACCTAGGGGAAAACCAACAAAAAAAAAAAGCTAAATACCAAAAGAGAAAAGAGAATCACTTCTTTTTCAGCTGGCACTAGAACCCTCGGCAGTAATGACTCTTGGTAACGGAGGAAGACAAAGCTGTGTGGCAGAAAATCCATTAGAGAGTCTGCTGCTAGATAGAAAAGAGACACAGAGGAATGGTGGCTTTTGATACCGTGAAGTCAGCTGCACTGGAGGCATCAGAAATAACTGCCTTGCTGGTTTTTTTTTTTTTTTACTTGGAAGAGTCGGAGAAAGCTGGCAGAAGTTAGCCTCGGAGAAAAGGGATGAAGACACACAGTTGAATGATATTTGACTGGTGACACATGTTGGCAGCAATATCAGTGAGTTTCAGTCCATGGCCAGTAATTGTGTTTTGCACCGCTTCACTTTTTCTTTTTTCCCCTTGTAGCTTCAAATATATATGTGTGTGTGTGTGTGTTTAAGATGAGCAGGACAGTTTGAACATGGAGAAACAGTTCTCTAAATAAAAAATTAAAAGTATGTGTGCAGCTCAAGATGTGACGGACGATATATGTTCATCTCACACTGGCTCGTTAGTCCGTATCGTAGTCATTTGGGCTTTACTTAAACTTTTAAACTTATTTTCAGTAAACGATGAGGACATGGAAACAGAAGAAGGGCATGAGAAAACAGAACATGAATGAGAAGGAGTGATTGACAGAGATGGCTTATCTGACCATCTGTCAGGCAATGAGGCTGCAAAGTACCTCTGTCTGTCTGTGCGTGTGCGTGTGTGTGTGTGTGTGTGTGTGTGTGTGTGTGTGTGCGTGAAGCAGACAGTTCCTCACGTGTACAGCAGGATAAGATTCAACATCTGGATACAGCGTCTCCTTCTCTTCTCGACACACATGCGAACACCAGTCCATTTGTTTTCCTGATGTGGAGATTACTGAAATGAGAAAAGAGATAAGGAAACAAGGGATCATGAGGACAGAAAGTGAAGATTATAGACATTGTTGCGTCAAAAAAAGATATCCTCCACACAAAGACTTCGCCCTCCTTCCTCCTTCTTCTTCTCCGTAGAGCCTCCTGATTTTTCTCATGCTTACATCTTTTTTCTCTGTTGCACCAGCCCTGCTGTTCGTAATTCATTTGAAGCAGTCTTTTATTGTCCAAATAATGATGTTTATATTTAAATACGACATTAATTTCTGCCTCATACTCCTCTGCCTGTGTCTGTGGACATGCTCAGTGAAGGTTATCGCCCATCGCCTGCAGACACAGCTGTAGTTTGTGACTTTCTCTATTTCAGCCCATCTCTTCCTCGTGAGTCCCAGTGGCTGGAACAACTGGCTACATACGTATTTCTTCCTTCTCTGTTTGTTCCCTCTCTTCATCGTTCCTCCTCTCATTTCTTTTTGCTTCCGAACAACCTCTTTGCATTGACCTAAAATAAAACAGAGGGAGTTGTGATCATAGTGCATAGGGAGCGTTGTTTGTTGTTTAAGCTCTCAGGGTACGGGGATCTTTTTCTTAGGACTTAGTCACTTTAAAATTACCTAATTGAGTCTAATCATGAAAAAAGTGAAAAGGAATTTTAAGCAAATCGGTACATGGAAAGGACCCCACTTTATGAGGAAGCTGTCAAAGCAAAACAAAGAGGATTCAGTCGAGAGAACTAATCTCATTTAAACAAACCACAAAATTCAAAGCTTAGCGTGTAAGTAGGAGTTAGTGTTGGAAGAAGACACAGGTTGTACATGAGCTGGTGCAGGATTTCTTTTTACCAGTCAGCTGGTAACAGAACTGCTGACGAAGGAGCCAGTGACTGTGAGGCAGCGTACAGTTATCAGTCGGTGTCGGCTAGAAGAAAACGTGATACAAAATGCGCAGCGCCCTTTACCGATGCAGCACCGTGTCACAGTTAAAGCGTAACAGCAGCTTCCTGTTCGGGCGTATTCTGGCGTGTCTGCTGACAAACAGCCGCTTGTGACATTCAAGTCTTGTCGTCCTTGATGAAACGTACAGAAGAATGAAAAGTATTGACAGCGGCCTGTTAGCACTATGTCAGCCACTCCAGAACGCTGGTCCAGCTACACACTGCGGTTCACACAGGGACACTCGCGCGCACACACACACACACTGCAACACACTAACGCTCTGTTGACACCTGACCTTTACAGGAAGCAGAGTGCAGATTAACTGAGCAGAAGCTGCTGTCAATCAGGGACCATCTACCCCACCCCCCCATCTCTCGCTTCTCCGCTTCTGCTCAGTCAATATTGATTAAATAGTCAGGGATGAGTGAACATAAAGGGATAAGGCAGCAAGGAAATGGAGCACAGCTGAGTGAAGAGCACTTTTGTTTATTGTAGAAAAATGAAATAAAGTAATGTAATGTAGAGGTGGGCAAGGCGGAGATCTGGAGACGAGACGGTCGGAGAAATGCGTGTGTTCAGACAACACAAAACGTACACACAAATAAACACACGCAGTCGGCGGCTCGGTGTGGTGCCATCTTGGTGCACACAACTTTGATGATAGCGCCGCCACACTGTGCCCAGTGCCTCGACATGAAGAGAAAGAGCAGGCTGTGTGTGCGTGTGTGTTTGTGTGTGTGTGTGTGTGTGTGAGACACCAAGAGGGTGTGAGAAAGTTTTTGGCCTGTGTGTCTGTTTGTGTCCTTGGATGAGACTATAGCTACACAAGACAAAAATATGACAAATAACACATACAGGCATCAAATTCACATGAGAGAGGGAGATAATGTGTGTGTGTGTGTGTGTTTGAGGATGTGCTGGCACACCACAATCAACTTCTGTTATCCTTTTACATAGATTGGCTTCATATTGAATGTTAAATATTTAACAATACATGTGTCCTCCTGGGAAACAGGGAAATGGAAAAAGGTAGGAGGAAGCATTGTGCGCTCAGACGTAATCTCTTCAGTACTCTGTACACAGAGCGATGCAGATTTTTGTATATGTATAAGTCTACACATCACCACAAGCACTCTATGCGCAATCAAGACGTATGCCAATGAGATGAAAATGTTACAGATGTCCACCAAACCCAAGCACTTCATTGTGCTGAAGTCGATGTAAAGAGGCACCAGGAACTCCACTGACTCAATTATTCGTTCCATTTGCGGCACACATGCAACTTCCGAGCTGTTGCATGGATGGAGTAGAGCAACAAACATGTGAATGAAAAAGATGCTGAGAGGGAAGGAGACACAGGGTAGGCCTGTTGGAAACAACGTGCTGTTAAAGGATTTACTTTGACGTAGGCTGGTCAGCCACACAACTGGATTTGCTCACTTGCTCCCTCATGTTCAAGCTAACTCACATTTGCACAATGTCAAACAGGCAAATGAGGAGGCAACGCAAACGGCAGGAGCTAAGGGCCGGTTTATAGTTGGTTTCTAGTGATCATGAGTGGTCGGCCTTCTCAGACCAACAGGCCCAAACCGCACACATTCAGCTCCTCGTTCACCCGTTACCCAAACACATTACACACAAAGTTCCGTGACATCATCTACAAATGCATGTTTTAACCTAAATCCAGTCTCCGAACAAGATTTGGACCTAAAATCCCCCCAGACACTTTTACTCAAGAGATGGAGTTCTACTCTGCATCAGTGCCCCCGCGCTGCGAAGTTGTACCGCTGCAGATGCGCACAGATCCATCACACACCCACGCACGAGTGTGTGTGTGACGATGGCGAGGCTCAATCAACAGGTAGAGGAATATCCGAGCAGAACCGGAGCTGATGCCAAACAAGGCTGCCTTTCAGAAAACCTATGACGCTGTTTGTGTAATCGTGTGTGTGTGTGTGTGTGTTTTGACACTTTCATATTTAACATACGCTCACACAGTGACATCCATTCAGATCTTGATGTATCCAGGACTGAGCGGAGCAGTGTTTTGGCCGATGCCAACGTCGGCAACGAAATCCCAGTTTTCTCAAGAGCGTTACTCACCGAGGGGTAAATACATGACTGGAAGATTAATGGCAGGCATGTTCCTTCTGGAGATAAACAAGCAGAGGGCAGGGTGGCGTGTGAAGGGAGAAGAGGAGAGAGCGGGATAAGGCTTAAAGGTGGAGGGGTGCTGAACTCTCTCATAACAGCCCGTTTGTGTCCCGATCTGTTGACTTGACTGTGCAGTTCTTCCCC
>JAUMHF010000003.1:4133007-4165227 GCA_032359275.1 Microctenopoma steveboyesi | reverse complement strand
TCCCCACGTTGGGCAATTACCTTTGGGGCGTCATCTCAGTGCGTAGAGCAGTCGTCTTCCAACCTAACCTAACACATCATCACTCATCCTCTTCACTGCACACGGGCCTCATACACACAAACACGTGCTACACATGCATTCACACACGGGACCACTGATCGTGTTGTTTGCATTCCCTGGCATATCACAGAGCCAAGCAGCTGGGACCGAGTCCATACAGATCATATTGTATTCATGCAGCTGTAGTATATCATGTTGGGTCAATTACTTGCCAAAGAGGCGCTGGCAGCGACAGAAGCGAAGCTGGACGCTGCCCAATCGAGCTGCACCGGATCAGAGCTGATGCATGTGGAATTGTTTGACTGTCACCTTTAAGGCTCTCTTAATGTGTGTGTGTGTGTTTGTGTGTGTCCAGGCGGCGTGCATCCCGGTGTTGCTGAGTAACGGTTGGGAGCTGCCGTTTTCTGATGTCATACAGTGGAACCAGGCAGTCATTGAGGGAGACGAGAGGTTACTGCTACAGGTAATAAACGTTTGCACAACATTCAGGGGTTTTGTTTGCCGGTGCGGTTTGACCACGCACTCCAGCCGTTCCAGCTGCGGAAAAGATATTAATCCCATATCTTTGGCAGAAGAGCAGCAGGCATCATCCAGTTTTTTTGGAAGAAGCAGCTTAAAACTTTTTAAATATACAACTCGAGCTTTTGATTGTTGCACGAAGAAATACCACGAGTTAAGGTCATGTTCGATGAGACAAGGTGAGGGAAAGCATAGTGCAGCAGAGATACAGGGTCCATGAGGAGAGGACATTAAGCTCTCGTACCGGAGATGAACTGGCTTTTAGTGTCGTATTTAATATTAGCTAATATAATCGATGTAATCCGGGTCAGTGCTCCGCTACAAAGCCGGCATTACCACCATCAAATAGTGTGGGTACAGGTTGAGGCCCGTAGAGGTCCCAATCCAGCTTCAGCTTGAAAGCATTTGCTATCTCGTCCCGTGCATTTGTCTCCTCTAACACAGAAAAATAAACACAAGGAGCGAGCAAAGCCGGCTCATCCTCAGCTGCATCTCACGAACGACATCGTGTCTTAAATGCAGCGATTCGCTCCGATCTCAAGTGAATCGCGGTGGATGCATTTTCAAACGAGGACAGAGTTGGACTGAGGTTGAGGAGTGTGAGGAGTGTGGTCAGACGAAGAGATTTAACGACTTCTTTGACTGGTTCTCATTAGAAAATGTGTTGTTGCTGTGAAGACTGAAGGTTTATTAGAGTCAACTGCTCACACTGGCTTTGCTCAACATCGCTTTCTTCCACTTTGACTGAGCAATTGAGCTCAACACTCTAAGTGATTAAATCAATTTCGCTGATTCCCTTCAAACCGCTAATTCCGTCGTACTAAATATGGTCTAATTATCTGAACAAACAGGGCCCAGATCAGCTCCGCATCAAATGTTTTTCTTTTTCCAAATTAAGAAACCACTCCATTCAGTTTACTCAGTTTGGATCACTTGAATACCATTGTCTTCTATTTGAAGACTCACGGTTCACACGATTGAAAATGTAAGGGGGAATCTTTTCCCCACTGTTTCCTCTTCTTGTTGTCTAAATCTTTTATCCTTTTTCCTCTTCAGGTGCCCTCCACAGTGAGAGCAGTGGGGAATGAGCGAGTCCTGGCTCTCAGACAGAAGACCCAGATGTTGTGGGAAGCGTACTTCTCTTCGGTGGATAAGATAGTACTCACCACACTGGAGGTCAGCTCACAGCCTCGAGACCCTCGCAGAGAGTCACACAAAGACGTTTTGAGCTAAAGGTTTAGTGAGAAGTAATATTACAGGACATCCTCATGCCTCAGAATCCACTCAGTCTGACTTCACTAACCGATGGACTGAACTTGGTGAAACCCTTTTCAGAGAGAGCTCGATAACAATCTTTCTATTCAGTAGACACACCAGTGTTAAAATCATTTCTTCTTTTGTGGAACGGCTTATTCTAGGACAGAGGGCTCAACAGAAGCTTTACAGTAGCTCTCCTCATTCCCACGAAGGTTTGATGTCAACAGTTTGCTTTGTGTAAAAATCCACTTTTCATCCACTGACAGCAACACGTATCTGTTTTTAAATGTTGTAGTAAAAACTCAGCGTGTCATATCAAACCTCGCCGCCATCACTGAGACCAGGACTCCCCAGATAAGTAATAATGGGAAATGCTGCTGAATACTGCCTACATACCATTTTATCTACGGCCAGCGTTTCCGTTGCAGCACTGTGCACTGTTCAATGAAAACACCTAGAAAAAGCTGCAGCTGTAAACACAGCCACAGTTTCTGCCTCCCTGCGGTTTACTGCCCGCGTGCTACCATCAGTCGTCTTTCAGAGAGGCTTTCCAACAGAGTTTTCCCATTTGAATCAAACCACCCTTATATCATTATGATTACGGGGTTGGATCCAGGCCGGTGCACTACACTTCTGCTCTTTTACGATGTCAGCTCTGTGTTGTGCTGCTTTCACATCCGACCCACCTGAAGTCTCCTAGAAATCCCCTAACGTATGGGAATATATCATTAAGCTACACATATCAGTCCCAACCTGCCACTGCTCACCATTATTATGTTTTCTTCTTCCAGTCTCACAATATATTTCTCACTACAGTTTGTCTTTGAACAAACTGTAGTGAGAAGTACTTCAAAGGTAGTTTCTCCAGCAGGAGAAAGTCATTTGAAGGTTGGCCCCCAGGGTTAGGCCATGCAAGAAAAAACCTCTTTTTCTTTTGATGTGAGCACGTTCTGGACTCGCTGCCGTGTGTCAGTTTTAGCGCATGCACACAACAACAGAGTCCCCCCCCCCCCCCACTGAAATCATGCCGTGACCGGCAGGCTTCGCTCACGGATGTTTGTTCAGGTAAGCCTGGCATCCCCATGTGTGTTTGCTCCCGAGGATTTATGCTAGAGATGCCAGAGGTTCTGGAAGGTGGTGATAAGCTGCTTTTACACATAAAGCATGCAGAGGGGACCCTCTCCCCTCGAGAGACGGCTGCGTGGTCTGCCTGAGGTCAGTGTGGCGAGGGCGCCTCTGACGGGACGGCGATGTGGCTGCTGCAGGGACACCTCCTGTTGGTGTAAAATGGGAAGTACAGAGGGACATATCATGGATTGCTGTGATGTGCAGCGGAGTTTTACATTAAGCTCCAGATTAGGGGGGAGAGAAATGGATGCGGTGCAGGCTTATACGAGAAGAGCACGGCAGCCACTTCACTATGCAAAGCCAACGTGTTTCAACCCGCTGCCTGCGTCACGTGGTTTTTTTTCTGTCTCCATGTCCCATTAGATTATTAAGGACCGGGTGTTCGCTCACATATCGAGGAATAAATACATGTGGAACTCCTTACCAGGAGGTCTGCTGGTTCTCCCGGAGTACTCAACTCACCTCGCCCATTTCCCCTTCTACTACCTGGGATTAGGTAAACAAACACCTGATTTAAATGAATTTCATTCCACCCTGAGCATAATCATGGCAGAGCAGCAAATAATAATCAAATGTTTAGTCAAATAAATCTTACAAATAGGATTATTGCTAATTTCCAAAGCCGCTATGAACGAATGTGTCTGTTGTTCTGATCCTAGTTGGACATAAATAAATGCAACGTGGAATTCATTGTCTGTCTGTTATCCCCATATCCTTTTTGTCACCTTGTTTAGGGGTAGGTCCAGGTCAGGAATTTACCGCCGTCATCCACGCCGTCTCCCCGTTGGTCTCCCAGTCTCAGCCAATCATGAAGCTGCTTCAGGTGGTTTCCAAGTCAAAGTACTGCTCACAGGTAAACATACCAACGTACCATACCATAACTTGTATATTCATGAATAGGTGTAACAGTAACTAACGATATTTTGATGAGACATCGCACCAGTTATCTCTCATTAACATGATTATTCTGTGTACGGTGTTGTGTAATATTCCTCTCTCCCGCTGCCACAGATCATCATTCTGTGGAACAGCGAGAAGCCACCACCCAGTCGGAGCAAATGGCCTCCCATGCCCGTCCCCCTCACTGTAACAGACGGCAGGAGGAAGGTGAGGGCCAGATCCGCTCACAGCCCACACTGACGCCTGCTCTGACGTTTGAGTGACAGCGACACAAACTCACAGCCGCTCACAGTCTTTATGTGTCTCTGTCTGTTTTTTTCTCGCTCTGACATCTATTTTTCTCATTCCTGGTCATGTATATCTGAAATGTTCACCGATCCCTGCGGCATTCACTCACAGAATCTTCTTTTTCTTTCTCCCCTCACAAGATAACATCCGTAAAGGTTCACTCGTCATGATTTACTGTAACATAATCATCCCTCGCTCAAATCACAGCCCAGACATGACTGAAATTTACTACTGTATTTCTCTCCCAGACCACCAGTCGGTTTCTACCTCACGTTGCCATAGAGACAGAAGCAGTACTAAGTCTGGATGAGGATACAGTACTACTGACTAGTGAGGTGTGTGTCCACGTGGTGGTAATAAACACAAAGCAGAGCTGCACAACTCTAAAGGACAATAAGCCTGAGTATTTGTTCTGTGTTTCTATACGCGCAGGTGAACTTTGCCTTTTTGGTGTGGCGGAGTTTCCCCGAGCGGATTGTGGGCTATCCTCCCAGAAGCCATTTCTGGGACCCCCTGAAACGTGCCTGGGGCTACACCTCTAAATGGACCAATGATTACTCCATTGTCCTGACTGGAGCTGCCTTCTACCACAGGTACAGCGACTGCTCAGAGTGTGTCATGTGTTGCATGTTCTGTTTGAAGCACGAGCATACTTATTAAAGCCGATCAATGCTGCACGTTTGTTTACACGGAAGTGCCTCTAATGGCTCAACTTTGCTTAGATTTGACTGCTGACCTGGAAATAGGTCACACACGGCCGTCTCAGAGGCGCGCGTGTTCTCATACCGTCTGAATGGAATTACTA
This sequence comes from Microctenopoma steveboyesi, assembly GCA_032359275.1. Taxonomy (NCBI): domain Eukaryota; kingdom Metazoa; phylum Chordata; class Actinopteri; order Anabantiformes; family Anabantidae; genus Microctenopoma; species Microctenopoma steveboyesi. Next base: position 4,160,270 of record JAUMHF010000003.1, on the reverse strand, counting down.
CTTCAGGACAATGTCGTTGCGTCTTTTAGCAGTTTGAATGAAACCCTTTTTCCACGCTAACTGGTATTTGTAGAACCCATAAGAACTAGCGCCATCATTCATTTCCTTAATTAAACAGAGACATAACACTTAACATATGCCCTGCCCACTGTGTGAACCCTCAGTTTGTTTGTTTTTTATCTAATTGCTTACAGTGCTGTGTATTTGTAAAATGATGTGACAGCGCAGCTAATGGAGCTGCTTTGCAAAATAAAAAAAGAAAAAAGTAATACAGAATTACCAGCTGGATAGAAAGCGCTGCACTAAGAGTCTCTTGTCTCAACACCTGTGGGAATAAAGAACATGCATTGTACAACTGGGCCTTAATTTGTTGTGCACTATAAATATCAAATCCCACTGGTGGTTCACTTGTCCCAGATACATATCATCAACATACATCACTCCGGCTCCTCTTTTCTGCACTGTAGATGTTTCCACGGCCGCTACCGCACAGGCACTGACCTCCACTCCTCATAAAATATGCAGAGATCTGAGATATGTTATGAAAGTTTAATTTTAGCTGCAGATGTGCTCATCTAAGGACATTTACTGTACTGCGAGTGCGAGCACAAGAGGCGAATAACGATGACATCACGTTGTGAACATCGGCAACAGGTAGACGAACGGACTTGTGTAGTGGAGAGAAAATGACATGAAGCAGCCTGTTAGGTTTTTAAATCTTGTTTTTGTCACCATCTTCCGTACTGTAGTAATTGCAGGGACCAGTTTATAAGATGTGATAGTCAACTGTTTTTGTTCTCTGAAGTAACATCACCAGTTTGCTTTCCCTTCAAGCCTCTTCTCTCCACCTTTTCTATTTGAATCACCTCTAACGTGTCCTGCAGGTATTATCACTACCTGTTCTCCCACTACTTGCCCCAGTCTCTGCGAACTCTCGTGGATCGCACCTCCAACTGTGAGGACATCCTGATGAACTTCTTGGTCTCCGCAGCAACTCACCTGCCGCCAGTCAAAGTGGCTCAAAGGAAGCAGTACAAAGACCTGCCCAGTCCACAGGTAGGCGGCCATTTGTCTCATTCACCGTAGTCTGTGGATGTCATTTACTCAAAATGACACAATCCTGTTTGCCCCCTCAGGGTACAAAGAGCGTCCCGTGGGCCAACCCGGAGCACTTCAATCAGCGGCAGGAGTGTGTCAACACGTTCGCCAGCTGGTTTGGCTACATGCCTCTAGTCCACTCTCAGTTTCGCCTGGACCCAGTGCTCTTCAAGGATCAAGTGTCTGTCCTCCGCAAGAAGTACAAAGACCTGGAGAGGGCATGAAAATGGCAAACAGACACAAAGACTGGGGGCATGGGTGGCCTGGTCCTGTGGCCTTTGGGACAGACAACTGGACCAGTCCTGCAAAGAGGACAAGTACAATCATCAGACAGACCCCGGTGGACTGTTCTGGACTGAACATGCGCATCACATGAAGACAAAAGGCTGTAAAACATTCGAAAGGACTTTCAAGTGACTGTCCCACCTCCGAGTCCGGTTGTGTGACAGAAAGAGACCCGCATGAAGGAGTCCATGTGAGTCTCGGTGAGAAAAGACCATTTCTTCAGGACAACAAAGAACAGGCACTACAGGTGTCAGTGTGTGTGTGTGTGTTTCTGTGCGGGAACTGTTGCCAAGGAAACGGACTATTCACATCAAAATGCTATCAACTGTAAAACCAATAAAGTGATTTCTAAATGCAAACTCTGGCACGGTGCTGTTGGGTTCTTTTTGTCTTCTGTTCAAACAAGCCCTGGATTTAACTTATGAACAGAGGTGATTGTTACACAATAGGACTGAAAGTCCTATAGTGCTGCCACCTGGAGGCTTCGGCAGGAGGCGCTCACAGCTGGGCTCTTCTCAGTTCATTACTTTGGTAACGGTTTGTAAAGTAAACCTGAGAAACGCTTGATGAGCCAACGACCCTTCTGTAATCGGACAGTAGCCAACACTGTCCAGAATTCTTGACGCTGCTGCAGTTTCCAGTGCACAAAAAGCTGTTCAGTGGAAGGAGGAGTCCGTGATACACTGAGAGCAACAGTGGGAGACAATTACAGACACAGATCAGGTGGAGACGGGAGCACGAGGGAGACAGATGCTGACAAGCATGCCAAGTAGATATGCCAGACGGGAAGACAGGACAAATGGAGAGTGACAGAGGGCAGAGGAACCCTGTTAGCTAGAAAACATCAGCCATTCAGTCAACATCAACACACAACTGACAAGAGACAGGGAGGAAAAAACACACTGTCGTTCCCATAGTGAAGTTTTTCCGTTCTGCCACACTGACTTACCACATGTAACTATGACGGCAGTAAAAACACCCGCTCATTCTCATATTCTCTCTAGTTCTCATTGTATTATAATAGTATTAGTAGGTCGGTTACATGGTCACCATATGATCGTGATCAATAACTTTCCTAAAAACTAACTAATGAACTATTAGAGACAAGAAGGAATTGATTCATAATCATTTTACTCTTAAGTCTTTACAATAGAGTAATACGCCTAAACATCTGTCATCATTACACAAACCTAAGGAAAAGAGAACCAGTAGGTGATAAGTAGTTAAAGCCCCTGTGGTCCCGGCCCCGGCTATAGTGCTGCAATCAAACTGGACACTGCACTCATCTCTGCTGAGACGGCGAGTGAGAAAGATATTCTCTGAGCCATCTCATGCCGGACACACCACCTTCTACATCTGCTTCACGTCATCATTACAGCATCAGACTAACGTCCCAACTACTGGGACCATCGCGGCCTTTTCCGATTCGACTCAGTGCCTTTACACAGAACCAAAGCCAATATTTAGTGAATACAGTGGAGGAAATGGCGCCTGCAACATCATACTAAACTCTCCGGGGTTAAAGGAAGGTCGAATGAGTCAGACGTGTTTGCTCACCTCTGTGTTGACCTGCTTCCTTTGTTAAAGCAGCATGATCGACTTCAGTAGTTTACAAAATGATTCAACCGTTATACATTAAACGTTGTTTGAAGAAGCTTTTAATGTGATAGAGTCATTTTTAAACTACCTAATATCACAGATTTATTAATCAACTAGTATAAAATGTCACCTGCATAACACCATTAAGCTTCTAGAAACACTTTCATTAAACCAAATAAGAAATTACTTCCTAGATTCTCAGTCACAGTTAAAGTTTCTCCAAGAGGAATCAGATGTCTGGAAGAAAAAAGAAAGAGAAGCTGAGACTGAACTGAATTATTATTATTTATTATTTAATAATAATAATGAATACTTTGCTGCTACTTAGCTGCTTGACCTGTGTCTGCCCTACTGCGGGGTAACAGTGTCTTGACCCTTAGGTTGGAAGACGACCCACTGAGCTATCATGCCGCCCCAAATAAAGTACAGGTTACAAAACGGTGGGGTCAAGAGGTCAGAAATCCTCAACTCCCAGAGAATGTCACCTGAATCACTGAGAATCTTCATCGACACTTTGGAACTGTACGTTTAATGTTTCATACGGTTTGGTGTTGAAAAGGTCTGTGGTTGATTTTAACAATAAGGAAAACACACAAAGTGACAATATGGATCATTGTCACCCTGAACTACGGGGATGTTCTTACACTGTTTCCTCATTTTGTTGGTGTAGACTCACAGGAAACTGCAGCGACATCCAGGAACTAAACATGGAGGATAAGGTTGATCCACAGGGATAAAATATCTACGACATTGCCATTTAGAACAAAGAATAAAACGTGAATAACGAACACTTTGCCAGGCATGCATGACCTAAAGATTATTGTTCGTCACAGAATTCTGGGACATCACCTTTGAACAGAAGGTCAAATCTTGTTGAGTTTACAAAAATAAATTCACAGAAGAGCAGGTCTCAGCACACACAGGGGCGTTGCCTAGCATTGAGAAAGCTAACCTCATTAAGGACATGCACATACAGGCACACTCACAGAAAAGTTTGTCAGCTGCCTTGTCCTGTACAAAAAAAACTCGATAGAGGCAACTACAACAAAGGTTTGAGTGTATCCTGTTGAAATAAAGCTTTCATACAACCCTCCTCCTCTTTCATTAACAGCTCCTCACAGCACCAATATAACAGATCCAACATGAGCTTAAGGGAAACTCAGCTCATTTTTTAGTGCAGTGTCAGTTTCAATGTCACAACAAAAGAAGTAGACCAAAGTCAAGAGTCCGGTCCACATCCATTTCCAAGAGAAACGCCATTATTCACCCAGTCTGTGCATCTGAGGAGGAACGTGACTTTTAACGAGGGCGGACCTGCATGAAGAAGAATCATTTCCTGAGCGTCAGCATGGCGTTGACGTCCCACAGCAGGTTCCTCATCTGATCCATCAGAATCTTCATCTCCTGGTTCTTCTGACGTACTTTCTGCATGTGAAACAAGCATCCATCGGTCAAACACTTCAGCGTTCATGTCGGCGCTACTAAAGGGTGTCTTGTCCCAGCCCACCTCAACATGTAGCCTAGCAGGACTAGGAATCGTTTCAGGAGTTTTTCTTCTTTTATTTTTGTGCCTGGTAGCAATTTCCGTGCCTGAATAAAAAAACACCTTTCCCCTGCAATAGCAGTTTTGCTGTCTACAAGAATAACACACCGAACTAAAACAACATAGTGATTCTGGAAGCTGCAGCTGATGTAGCACATATTTCCAAGAGGCCGCTTTCACCAGTGTCAGCACTGCGACCTGGAGGCTTTTGCAGGGGATGCTCACATCTTTCTTAGTTCATTACAGCCGAGTGTTGTTGTTTCTATTTTCTAACATAAACATTTTTATACAATATATTTAGTGACTACTTTTCACAACCTCTTCGAATTTACTTATGAAAATAAAAGCAAAACACATCTTGTGCTTCCTGGTGGCTTTAACAAGCAGCAACACGTTTACTGTCTAAAATAAATAATACAGTATTACATAAGGAACCAATTCTGTTCAATTATAACAAGACCTGCCAGCCATTCTGTTGAATTCCTCATAGCAAACCTTGTTATCTATTTATGCTAAAACATCCCATCTTAAATAGCTGTTACTTCTGAAACACACCTCTAGAACTTCTTTTCTCTCCTGGTTGACAGCAGGACTGCACAGCTCTGCTCTGACAGAAACCAGCTCCTCTCCAACATATGGCACGAGCTGAGGACACAGAACACACACAGAGAGGTTTTAAAACAGCTCCTCTACTCTTTCGCTGCAAGAACAAATTGTATTTTTATTGGGTACGGGAAAAGTTTATTTCCAATGAGTCCTGATGAAAAAGGTACCATTTCTGTTTTCAGACTAGGTCTCCTCTTCAGTTTTAAAGTAGAATTTATGACTACGACATCTTCTGGTTAAACTAATTCAACTTGTGTCTAAGTAGAAACCGAAGGCTTCTTCCTGACCTCAGCTGGTCCCTCCTGCAGATCAGAGGTCATCTCCACACAGCGTTCGTACAGTAGGCGAAGCTTCCGGAAAAGCAGGGTGAGCTGCCGTAGGTGTTCCTGAAGCTTCCCAAAGCGGTCCTGATACATCGCTTGACTTTGCGTCACGCCGTTAGGAAGCTATATCAAACACATTATGTCACACGTTTTAGCTCAGATGGCAGCGTGATGTGCATACAAACACTAGTTGGTAGACAAACGTAAAAAGCTGATACGAAGAAAGTGTCCAGAGTTCCATCTACTGCTGGATTATTATAGTGCAGCGGTGGGCATTCCTGGTCCTGCTGCCCTGCTTGTTAGGACACCATAGAAATCCTTAACTTGTATTATTCTTTTTTTTTTAATCAACAAATTAATTAATACATTTTTTAAATAATGTTTTACTAAATAGAATTTTAATACCTGTGTGGCGCGTGTGATCTGAAAAATCTCCATGGTGCGAGTAACAATATCCTGGACGGTCTCCTGTCCAATCCGACAGAGGAAAACTGGGGAGATCTCTCTCAGGCCTCCCTGAGGGGGCATGGCCTGTTGACCTTGGGCTGAGGCAGAGCTGGGAGGCAGGTGAGGCTGTTGCTGGGGGGGCATCCCTGACATCCCTGGTTTCGGCGGTAAAGATGTGGCCATCGCAAAACAGATCTGAGAAAAAAGGTGTGAAGATGGTCATAAATATTCAAAGGCAACCATTTGATAGAGATCATAAACACGTTGTCACCAAAGATCAACTATTATCTTTACTTCTTTTATTCTTACTTCTGCTTACTTGAGAACTGATATCTTACTTACTTTTACAAATATACCACCACACGCCCAGCACTGAAAGTGTTACTTGAGTAATTGTGTGATAAACGTTTGTATTATACATGATTAGATTATTTTATTACTGTTATAGTCATCCTAAGATTTTTTTTATTCATGACTGCAGCTAATGATTATTTTTAAAATTTTGCTTTATCTGCTGATTATGGTTTTGACTACCCTGTCGAAACCTGTAGTCTTTTACAAAAAGTATTTAAAAAAATGTTAATTAAACGTACCACAGTTTGACACAATATTTTTTTCATTAAATTTTCATTAGAACGTACTACTAAAAGATTTGCCCGTAAAACAATTAATCCACGTCTGTGAATATTCTCATTTATCCAGGTGAAGTTCTCAGAGGGTTTTATTCTGCATCAACAGAGCTTTTTCAATCTAAAAACGTCTGACAACAATTAATCTACAAATGCTTGAATTGCTCAAAACCTAAAGATACTGTTAGGTGGTTGACATGTTTAGCTAAATGTGCCATATGAGTAAGATGTAATATGTTTAATAATTATGTCTGAAATGCAGAGGTAGGAAAAAGATCTTACTACATTTTGACAGTGTCTGCGCTTAACACTACTTTCAATACATCACAGTAACAATAGCGTCACACTCGCCCCTCTGAATAAAGTTGGGAAAAGACATCACATGAAGGAGAGTGAGTGTTAAACACACTGAGGATTTACGGTTCTTGGTAACAAAACCCACAAGTTCAGCGCGTTTACTCTGAAGAAGCAGCATTAACGACATGACCGACGCGGATACTGTTGGCTAAACAAGCTAGCACGAACGAACAGACCCGTTCTGGGGATAGCTAGCCAGCCGTTAGCCAGAATACGTTATATGGCATGAAGTGAAAAGAAAAACGCTTTACCTAAATTAACGGCGTCCTTTTTCTTGACGCTCTCCTAATATCCAAGGCTCGTCAGACGAAAACCAATGTTTGATTAGACTGTTTTTAATTTTATAAAACACATCCTACGTCCTTTCCTTTGATTTCTTTTACAAAGCTCAGCGCGGTAATGTTTTCGGTTGCGTCACTTCCTGTCAGAGAAATACACGTTCCCGCCGCAAGATGGCGACACTTGTTGAGTTCACCTTATGGACTGATTGTACAGTACGTGAACGCACCAGTGTTTTATATTATCTTATATGTGACTGCAATTAGTGATTATTTTCAGTATGCTTAGATCCAGTTAATGTTTTATTGACCAATTTATTGATTGATGGGTAAAATTGCAGATTTCCACCAAAGTTTTTCCCAATCTTTACCAAAAAGGTATTCAAAAAGAATGGAAAAATCGTTTGAGTTTTCTTAAGTAATTATACTTAAATATATTCACCACTGTTACTGTTAAAATACTATCATAAAATATTATTATGAATAACAAAGTTAGATAGACGTTTGACTGTTCTGGGTCAGGCCCTGCGACGGACTGGCAATCCGTCCAGATTTAGTTGTATGTTAATGCAGTGTTACATGGTATTAAATAAATTGAACTATTTTTATTGTCAAATGTTTTGATGTGATCTTCAGCTATTTTTTTAGGATTCTACAAGGACCTTAAGAGGCATCTTTACACCTTTACCGAAATCAACATTTCACTAAATAAGGTTTAAATAATGTATGTAATGTAAATCGAGCCTTCATGTCATAATAAAGTTTTGGGGGTTAAATTAAGGCCATGTGAGGCAGACCTTTTTGCCTGTCAGACCAGTCAGAATCAGCAATGGCAAATCAGTTGTCGGTCACATGTCGGCCTACGTCCTTTGTTAAATCTGTGGTTTACATAGGATCAAAGATTACACCCACGCCACAGTTTAAGGGAAGCACTTTTATTTTTCATGTGGTGTCTTTTAGAGTCTCTTGTTAAAATTAACGATAGCTAAAAATGACCATGTAGGTATATTGCTGATGATGAATGTTGGTTCATCAGATCAGAAAACAATATATTTCTTTGGGACCAAGAGATTTTTTATCTCTATTTGCATGTATTTGCAGAATTCAGCACTAGGCAAAGATGCTAGCAAGCAGACAACAACTACAGTATGTCTGACAGCAGAACTGTTTTACTTCCCCCCTGCTCTGTGTTATTGCAATGGGTCATCTAACTTCTGTTATGGCCTTGAACTAGTGAGAATTCTTCATTCCACTACCTCCTTTTGATTGTGTACCTACCTGTGCTCTTTCCATTATTGTTTTGTGTGTGTTTACGGCATCATAAACCTCAGCTATTTCAGTCTTATAAAGTTTGCGCTCAGTTGTGAAACAAGTAGATGTTGATGGCAAACTGCAGGGATGGTGAAATAATTAAACATATTTTGTTTTATTTAAACATATATTTGCGAGGGAAATTTGTATTTTATTTGGTGGTTTTTTGTTCACAGGAAAACATAAAGACGTTTTATCCCACTTGCATTTAGGTTTATGTTTTTACCATATAGCATGGCTTCTTTTAACATTACAAAGTGGTTTACGGAACAGCATTTTCTATTATCACATGTGTGAATAAACACCATGTTGAGGTTTTAGAATAACACTGCCAAGAATAAAGATCATTTGTCAATTCATGATCTACAGTTCACAGCCCAACAGCCACATCAAAAATCTGATTAGCAAATAAACATTTACTAACATGCTAAACTAAGATGAAAACTTTAGTCTTCTATGCTGTTTGACTATGCTGTCATTTGTCTCTTGTATGCGTCACTCATTGTCCATTGTCTTTCCGATTGCCATATGAGCCTATAAAAAAGTCTTTACACAACCAGTAACTCAGATGTTGGAAATGATCCAAACAAACCCCCCGGAAGGACGAATTCAATTTATTTTTTAATGTTTAATTGTTATGTCCTCAGGTATTGATTCAGAGCACAAAGAAACAAATGGGACTTTTATTTTTCCTGGTAAAGTATTATCCAGTAGCACAGGACAGTGGGTTATCTATAAGAGACATTAAAATATCTGATACCAGGAAATACAGCTGATAAAGCGTCACAAAGAGCTGGCTGTGATTGCAACCTTTTATAGGAACAGGTTCGTTTCCCTTTGTACTCTTGACATTATGTGGGGATGATGAGCCAAAAGCGTGGGCATCCGTGTTTTAGTTATAGATTAGATGTATTACGTGAAAATAGAATTGTTCTTTATAGGTATGAAGAGTAGGTAAAATGAGATTTAGCTTTAATCCACACCCTTTTCAGTAGAGAATTAACCTTTGGATATGCTTTTGAGTCATGACCACACTTTCCATATGTCATCTTTAACCTTATATCATAATTAGAGGGTTTGTCTATTTGCTTCTCAAATTCACAAGGTTCAAAGTTTTATGCAACAATACATTGGCTGTAGTAAAAAATCTAACTGGAGTATACACCAATCGGCCACGGCTGTAAAAACACGAGATGGATTAAATGTTGTGGCCTAATATTTTATTAGTTTTCTTTCTTGTTGTGCTTATTCTGAGAAGCAGAAGACAGAAAGACCAGAACGTCTCACTTATTTTGTACACAAGGGGTTTGACGCCGTCGCAGTATTGCCTGTTTGCGTAGAAAGTGATAAGATGCCAGTTTTACCTCATGTATTTGTACAAACTCAGTATCGCAAACTAAATATCACAAGGGTACATTCCTTTCTATTTGCTTCAGTTAATCCAACAGCCCCTTCAGCTGCGAGTCAACAGGCAAGGTGAAATCAAACGTGCCTTATTCATCAAATGTTCTTCTTGTATAATGTTCATCAATGTGGAAAAAATGTCAAAGTAAGTAAAACCCTGGAAGTCTGTACAGGCTGGTTTCTGTGGTCACATTCCATTTCTGTGTGCGTTATTTTATTATGTCACATCAGTTTTCCTTCATTTTCTTTGCCCCCTTTCATAAAAGAGCTCGGTCGAAAGTAAAAAGTTAAACACAGAGAGAAAACAGATTAGTTTCTGATCCCTATAAAAGTTCACTGGACAGCTAAAGACTATTGGTCCCCTCCAAATCTATTAGAATAGCAAGACCAGTAAGTTTGCTGCAGTCACTGAAATGACTTTGTAACCTTGGGATTTACCTGTGAAGACTACCTTTGACAGCATCATAAAACCCAAGGAGCTATCTATGAGAGAAAAGGAGGGAGAACAACAAAAGGCAATGCACAGACATTAGGCGTCACCAATACAACAATTTGACATGTGATAAAAAGGAACTCGAACACTTGTACAATATCACAAGTGGCTCCATGAAGCAGGAGTGACTTCAAGGCTTCACGAGGAAAAATAGAGAGGCCGTGCCATACGATGAAAACAAAGTACAGAGATTCAGAGTCACTGAGGTTCATAAACAATGTGTTATGGACTTTAATAGAAGAGCTAGATAGAAGCTTCCCATGATGCTTTGAAATTGGGGCACAAGTCCCCAAAAACTCAAAGAGCCTCATGAAATGGTGAGCTATTAAAAGGTTTTTTTCTTAACATTCAAATAAAGAAAACTTCCTTGAGGCCACAGAGTCCACTCCCCATAGCTTCTCTCTGTCAGTGTCAGGGACTGTGTGTGTCAATACACTTCACAGTTTATCCTGGTCTGACTCAGGTTCCATTCACCGGTGTCTGTTTTTGGCCTTCACCAACTCCTGTGCAAAACATCTGCTGCTTTAACTGCCAAATGCTCCACAGGGATCATTAGTTAACGTTTAAAAAACTACATTTACGCCAGATTAGTATATCAGCATTGCCTCACACTTCAAGAGATGAACAGGGAAGTAGTTGATTGTGGGTAAGAGTGTGTTTGGAAAGGCACGCAGCATGATTTATCAAAGCAAAGTGTAGGATTTATTCTTTTCACACAGCGTCGTTCTGCATCTCTGCTTCCCGTTTTCACTTACGCTGTAGATAAAGTTGGATAGTCTCCAAAGCTCAAGGACAATCTTTTTTCATTCAGCACACCCTGACAACTAACTGTTATCAGCATCTGGGTTATGGAAAGGTGGGGGGTATAAAAGGACAAGCAGCAGGGTGAGGACAGCCATAAAGAAGGAAGGAAACAGCTGAAAACCAAGATGAAGACAACAGGGATGTTTGTCTGCGCCTGTTTGACCTTCATACTCGGCAGCACGGAGGTAAGAGGCACTTAAAAAAACCTGGTGGAAAACATGTCCCCTTTCAAAGGGCTGTGATGGCGGGTACCCGTTGGAGAGCTGATGCGTCCGGATCTTCTCCTGCTGTTGTTCTAGTTTAAGCGTGGTTCCATTCAAAGCATTCTGAGTTAAAGGGAAACATTTAAATAGATCTCAGTGTAGGCAAATGGACGGAGAAAGAAAAGCTTTACTTTCAAAACAAGGGAGCACATTTTTTCTCTTCCTCTTTTCCAGCTGGAAACAATATATTGGATGCAAAGAACTAACACGTAAACAGGAGAAAAGCAATGGACACAAACAGAAATAAAAACGATAGTGTGTTGAGATTGAAATTCCATTCCCGCCCTCAGATAAAACTGCTTCTCAGAATCAACCATTTCCAGATGAAGTGGGTAGGAAAAATAAAGGAAAACGAGGCGCAAGGAGGAACTGACATACAACAGAAAACAATGAAAACATAACACAGTGCAGGTCAAACAGGTACGACATGTACACAGCAGTATGCAAAGTGTAGTTAATGTCTTCATACCTCATGTACTGTGGAGCAACAGGTGTTTGACCTTTGCATGTGGCCAAAAATGATCATTGTTCTCAGAATGAACATCTGAAGGGAAGATTCAGATGGAATATAAACCAGAGTGGAGAGAAGTGAGTGCATTTAGGCCTTTGCCACAGAATAATATGTACATGTTTCATGTTTATTACTGTAGAAATGATCCTGCCTGAGTTCACGCTCACTGTACCTGGTTGATGTGTGATATAACATAATGTGTCAAACTGATTTTTTACTTTTCAGCTTCAAACTGCAGATGTCGAGTCAAACACAACAGTGGCCGGCAACAACACTGATGCGAATTTTACCACCCAAAGTCCGATGACCACGCCGCTGTCTGACAGACCTACTCATGTAACCTCCAGCTACACCAGCAGTGCTGGAACCACCGGCCGGCCCTCTGACTCCTCGCACACCACAGCTGCTAATAATAATTCATCACAGCAAACCACAGCGTCCACTGGACCGACTGATGACTCCGGAGCGACGTCAGTCACCGGGCAGCACTCTACGTCTGGAAATCCTGCTCCAACAACTACGCCGACATCAACAGGAGAGTCTGTCACTTTGCTCAGGGTTTACAGCCAGCTCCTGATACCCGTCGTCTCCGTTCTGCTCTACGGTGCACAGGGATGAAGGAGCAGAAGCAAGAGACTCAGTGCCTTTCTGAGGAATCATTTTCTTATTAAATATATAAATCCAATTATAAATGAAGGGAGGGGGGGTATTTTTTTATCCTTTGCACCTCCTGTTTAATGCTAATGATATGATATGTGCTTTCTACTTTGATGGTGCCCAGACTGCACCAAGGACTTTCTTCAAACGATACGTACAGCTCCATCTAAATACGTACAGCTCCATCTAAAGTTCTCTGTCTCACTAAAATGTAGAACTGCCTCAGTGATGTAGGAGACTTAGTTCTACTGTAACCCATGGCGCTGGTCGAGTCACAGCCGCCACCTTATTTGCATTTAGGCAGATATTCCATTTTTATTCAACCAGCGCATTCAAATGTAGGTTTGTTTTGAACCACCTTTTAAAGTTTGTTTCATTTTTCTCAGATGGTTTGCTTCAGGGCATTTTGTCTACGACAGCAATGTGTTAAAAGAGAAATGTATAGTCATTGCCAAGCAGTGGTTTATACAGTATACGGACTGAGCATGTATTAAGCTATGAGTTGGGTGTGCAGATTAAAATGGTGGTAAAATTCTGATTCAATCAGATGTTCTCCCCTTGTTTTTCTTACGTCTCATTCAATCAAACAAAGCCCATCTTCATCTCTCGCATTACAAATATAAGCAGCTGAACGGTTGGAGGGTCTCTGCTGACAGAGAGCACAGAGACGGCAGAGCAAGGGAGACATATGTTTTGCATTCGTGGTCCATCACTTGGGTGGAGACTGAGGTAAGACTTCCTTGAAAGGAAACAGGCATCAGGTGAATAATCTGAATACCTTATAAAGCACCTTCGTGTGGAAATACTGTACAAAACTGCTGTACAAATCGCAACAAGTGCTATCCCGAGCAGTTTTCTCTTCAAGAGGAAAACCTACCTGCATCCAACATGAAGTACGGCGCCCTGGCGTTGTTTTCGCTGACTATGCTGGGAGTTCTGTGTGCACAGGTAAAACTTAAATAATAAAGAAAAGAAATGTTGTTTTTTTTTTTAATTAAATTAACTACTACATCAGATTTTATAGGTTTGTGATTCTCGCAAACCCAGTTCTGAAGTTTTAAATAAATGGACAGAATCATTCTAATAAGCCAGAAAACAAATTCTTTTTTTTTCCATTTTTATACAATAAGTGTTTTAAATTATTTGAATCACTGAAATGGAAACGTACATTCGTGCAGTATTTGTTCAATGTAATATGAAATACTAAGCTGTGTACTACCATATTCAATACTGTGGTCTCCTTTTCTATCTTTATTTAGACCAAAGCGTTAAACAACACTGCCTCCAGCAATTCCACCTCAAATTCAACCCAACCACCCAGTAACAGTGGCACAGGAAGTAATTCCTTGGCCACTACCTCGGCCAACATACTGTCTGGTATGATGTATAATGTGGGCTCCATGGCTGCAAGCAACGGACAGAGCCTCATCTTCTCCACCACTCTGCTGTTGGGATCTGCTCTTCGGGCACTCTGGCAGTGAGCGCCCCCTTGAGGATCAGGGATAGAATTAGAAACAGTCTATTAATTAAGCAACATACAATAGCTTAAGAGATGTATTTGTTTAAGATCACTGCTGTGTGATCTGTACTAGATGATGGCTTGTGTCACGTTACCTGTAGACTTATTTATTGACTGATGTGATGTTGATATTTAATCAACTACTAATATATCATAGGAACCCACTGATGCAACTCTTTGTGTATGTGTGTGTGTTGCTGCATTGATATGTACACCAAGATAGAATTAGTATTTCATTTTCCTTTATGTCAACATGTCCATAAACGCAGCACACGGTCAAATCTGTACCCAATAAAAATGTCTCTATTATCAGTGTGTGATGTTTTAAAATGTCTAGCTCTCAAAATAAAATAACTTTATTTGTCTCAACACATTGTATTCTACAACAAATGAGATTCAAAACATGATATTATATTTGATATATACTCGAGATGCGTTCAGTGTTATGATGTATGATTAAATATTACTTGAAGAAAAGGGGACACAGAGAGAGTTGGTTCAAAAAGGAAGCTTCACACAAGCTTTTGTTAGGGACATATTAGTCTGAACAATAATACTATTAAACAGCTAATGCCTGATCTATATTCTTCAGGTAAGAATGACCCAAATACTGTAGGCCTAGTTTCAATATCAGCACAGATTTATATATGGTTACCACATATTGGATGGTTTGATGCCAAAATAGAAGAAAATTTCTATGTAAAATAAAAAAATACAAGACTAAACACAGAGAAAAAGTTTGTATGCTGATATGATCCATAGGCAAATACACATAAAGCATTTAAACGCATAAAATATTTCACTTTTCAAATATTGTTTTATTTGCCCTCTGTGTGTCGGACCTGGTATGGACCTGTCCAGGTCGTACCCCATCACTCGCCCGGTCACAGCTGGGATAGGCTCCATTTCCACAAGCGGTTTGGAAAATGGATGGAGGGATATTGTTACCTCCTTCCACCAGATGGTGTAGTAGTTGTAAAAGGTTGTGAAGAGGCCTGCAGGTAATTTGACAAAAGCCTTAGATTAGGTGAGATTCTGCTTGATTTCAGTTTGTGGTAAGGCTGTGCTGTGAAACAGGGCTTTAATGGCATTGCTCATCAGAGAAGTCAGACTCTGAAAATCAATAAAATAAAAATGATTTCTCAGTAGCACACTGAATGGTGTTTCCTCATTATTGCCCACACAGGGAAATGACACTGTAATCTATTTGTTTATCAGTTTGTCAATTATCCACCAGGAGGAATGTTTCTCTCTTTACGATTGATCTACTTCACTAAAACTAATCACACGATTAAATCTTTGCGAGGCATGTTTGAGTATAGCGCTCTCTCAAATGCATTAAGTTAATGATTAAACTACACGTGAACAAGTTTTTGTAATTTTTCACTTTATATAGTCTTACAAAGTTACAAATAGAAATTGAATATGGTTTGAGTTTATCAGTGTCCTACACAGTGACACAGTTTCTTTAACATTATAATATATATTAAAAAAAACTTAAATACTTTTAGAAACAGAAAAACAGGTGTCAGCATGAAGGGTAAGCACTTATTAATCTGCACAAAGTTCTATGTGGGTGAAACCCATGGCCACTACGCAGAAGGATGTCTGCCATACACACACACGCACACATGCCCATTTCACACACAGGCACCTCCTTCACTCCCTGGAGCCAGGGGCAAGTCATGAATCCACACCTACTCCCTAATGAACTGTGGTACTTTTGTATAAATGCAAAAACAAAAAAAGTGGAAGTAGGTTGAGTTCAAGCAGGACATACGTAACAGCCTTGAATTCATATCAGCTTTCTTTCTCTGCACTCTGCACGTTTTTACCAACATACCTGGTGCCTCCTCTCTCCTCTCCACAATGAAGATATTTATTCTGGGAATTTTCACCCTGGTGCTATTGGCATTGGCACAGGTAAGGTACTCTTTACTTTTACTGTGTTGTAGTTTTCCAATTCTATCCAATCCGTGTCTTAACATCTATAATAGACAATAAGTAACTTAACCACATTTGTATTATAGTTAAATCAACCTACTGACAAAAACTCACTGTCCTGAAACAGTCAGACTGTTTTTACATTGAATTTATTTTTACAGTAATAATTTACAGTAATACAGTCTTTTATGATATCGTTGTATCTTACTCTGTATTACTATAATATTCTCAGAAAAAAAACGATTGTAAACTAAAATTTCTAAAACAAAAAATAATCTCTTATCCACTAAAACATGGAAAGAGGCCTAATACATTATCATTTAATTGGATGAAACAAAAGCATTAGCGCCTCTGTTGGAAGAAATGCAGAGTTATAGGCTATGTTTATGCTGATTAGTTCAAAGGTTATTTTCTTTTTGGATCAAAATTACATCAGGTCTAATCAGGCCGTCTTCCATTATAAATCTTTTCTCACAGAACAAATGTTGTATCTTAAGCTGCAAAGGACACGTCATATGGGTTGTAGTGGAGTAAAATTAGAGAAAACCTAATGTAGAAATATTAGTAAAATTCATATTGCAGATGAACAAATACAGTGAGTCGGTATCAGTGGAATTGTGCAAAAGGGTGTAAATTATGTAGAACTTACAGTTATTAAATAAATATCTACAAGTTTTGAAATCACCTCAGAAACAACAACTTGTCTGTGACGTCATTGAAGGGAGAGAGTCACACTAAATATGGACAATAATGCCTGATTCGACGTTGACGAATTAGAAACCGCCAGTAACATAATCCTCTTGTCTAAAATGGGTGGTGTACAATGACGTCAAGTTCCCCCATCGGCACACAGCTCACTGCAGCCACGGAAACTAGCCGGCTCTCTTATTCTTTTCATCCAATCCTCTGCCCTGACTTGTGAATCATACATAAATTGTGTATTTAATTTTCAAATAATCATATCAGGTAATGGTAAATATACATTTCAGTTCAGTGCATGACTAAAAAAGCTATCTGACATAGTCTAAGGGCGGAAACAATCTCCACAATTTCACCAGACTATGCCTGCTCTTACCATTCAGAACCAGCTGTTGGCACATATCCTTTGTTTATTTAAACCATATGAGGACTACATTCTGTGTTATGTTGCATATTGCTAGTTTCATTGTTTAATAAAACCCTACTTTACATTGACTGAAGTAGTTTTTACACTCTATTTACAATCAGACCCCTGCTGCGTCAGACACCACTACCAGTGCTGCATCAAACACCACTACCACCACTACCGACGCTACATCAAACACCACTACCGCCGCTGCATCAAACACCACTACCAGCGCTGCATCAGACACCACCACCAGCGCTGCATCAGACACCACTACCACCACTACCGACGCTACATCAAACACCACTACCGCCGCTGCATCAAACACCACTACCGCCGCTGCATCAAACACCACTACCAGCGCTGCATCAAACACCACTACCAGCGCTGCATCAGACACCACCACCAGCGCTGCATCAGACACCACCACCAGCGCTGTACCAACCACTACTACAACTGCAGGCACCACTACAACTGCAACATCAACCACCACTACAACTGTTGCGTCCACCACCACTACGACTGCCGCACCAACCACCACTACAACTGTTGCGTCCACCACCACTACGACTGCCGCACCAACCACCACTAAAACTACGGCCTCAACCACCACCACAAAAAGTGTGACGGCCACTCTCACTACCACCAATACCAC
The DNA here is from genome assembly GCA_032359275.1 of Microctenopoma steveboyesi. Taxonomy (NCBI): domain Eukaryota; kingdom Metazoa; phylum Chordata; class Actinopteri; order Anabantiformes; family Anabantidae; genus Microctenopoma; species Microctenopoma steveboyesi. The sequence continues at coordinate 4,142,439 of JAUMHF010000003.1, read as the reverse complement.
AATACCCTCACCAACAAATTCAACCATGTCTCCAACCAACACCACCACAACAACAAGCACGACCATGCAAACCACCAGACGCCCAAACAGTGCCTCAGACGTTAAAGCTTCTCTGCTGTTTTCTGTAGCGCTCTGGATCCTCTACACCCTGTTTCCCTGAGCCAGATGTTTTCATAATCGTCAGTGTGGTATAAAGTGAAATTAAACTGAATACAGGTGAATAAAAGGAGGAATTGAATAAAATCTTGGGTAAAGACCTTTGTGAATAGATATTATTTTTTTAATTGAGGCAATTGTTAGATCTACAGCACTATCATCAGGAATAACTCAAATTTATAAAAGGTTTGTGATAATTGATGGTCCTGATATGTTGGACTAGACTCTGCTGCCTGTTCAAATGTTTTCATGTTTGAAGACTAGGAAAGCACTGTGGTAGAAAGAGTTCAAACTGGAATGTACAATTTGAATTTGTGATGTTGAATGTTGATATTTATTTAGATGTATTCACTACATGTAAAAGTGTAACACTGAAAGTAAAGACAATTATAAAAAACAATTACATTGAAAAGTAATATTCACTTTAAGAAAAGACGTATCTTTATTTCCCTTCTGTTTATAAGCAGTTTCTACAGAAAAAAATACAGTAGGTGGATACAACATCTGGACGAAGAGGAAATACTGCAGCAGATAATAAAAGTAATGAAGGACAACTGAATATGCAAAACAACTAGTTCTTTTAGAATTAGTTTTAGCTCTATGGGACAAAACAAGCACACATTCAATGAAACAACAGAATAAAATAGACTAGAACACGAAGGTAATTTTTTTACTACCATATGAATATTCAGGAGACAATTGTATAAGCATCTTTTCTTTAATCTTCAGATCGACAGACTGCCAGCAGAGCCAGCAGATGATTCCCTTTGAATTGTTTCTGTTGGAAAAAAGTGTACAGTCTACTTTTCCCTTCGAAGAATACAAAGCAGAATCTGTGTGTTGCCAAAAGCACAGTAATATGTATGTGTGACCCACCTGCAGAGCAGTGTAGAGGGAAGTGCCCATTAACTTAAGGTAGGCAACACGAATACTCAGCAGATCTTCCTCAGAGTGAGACACCATGATGCCCTGTACAATCGATGTCTGCAGAAAGGAAATGTTAGTGTGAACTCGTCCCCTTACAGATCTCAGACACCAGAAGTCTTCCCATACACTTTATTTATAAAAGGGACATTTTACCAGGACCAGGTTTGCTCTCACACATATTTGTGCATTTAAATGGCATGTGGCCACAGCTTCTCATAATTCACTCCTATTAAGTTACAAATAAGAAAACAAAGCCACAAGCAACACATTGATAAAGAGCAACTATTTTCTGACGTTGAAATAATAAATATAGATTATCTAACATGTTAACTTCACTGCAAAAAGATGGAACAGGTTACAGATTACATGATGGCAGTATCTCACCTTCATGGTGGTTAGCCTTTTGGCGAGGTAAACGTCAGGGCTTTGAATGCACTGCACTGTCATAACACAGATATCAGTAAATGTTCTCAATATCATCAATATGGACTCTGTTTACTATCAACACAGTATATGAATCTATACATACCTAGAATTCTCAAACCCAGTCGGAAGTCTCCTGTGAACCGCTTCTCCACGGCATGATCGACCGTCTCTCCACTCTGTAGCTCCAGTCCCATTAACACTGTCAACAATATACAGTAGGAGGTCAGTGTAAGGAACATGTGCAAATTTAAAGCAACTAACACGCATAAACAAATATACTAGAAGCAAGCATGACTATATTCTGTACAAACAGTGTGTGTAATGACCTTTGTTAAGATGATCCAAATCTCTGGAGGTCAGTATTTCAATCCACGGTGCTGCGTTCGCCTTTTTCCCATTGATTGATGCAGAGAGAGACTGATTAAAAAAAGAGAAGAAAAACACTGTAAGGTAAAGATAAACTGCCCGCTATGTTTCGTTAAAGTATAGAGCAGTTCTGGAAGCTCATTACAGGAGATCATACCTCAATATCTCTTTGAACCACGCCAGCAACATTTTCTTTCTGTTGGGAGCCAAGTATAATATTCTTTAATGTTAATTTCAAGGTCACATGAGTTGTACATATCCATCGTAGTTTTGAGTTGTTGACGGCATTGCTACTACTATTAAATAAAGTTAGGTTGCTTGGTAATTGCTAATAATAAATTGCTAGTAATAAGGTAGGAAAAGAATCAGCGTGCCCTTTTGTAGGTTGAGTAGCGATGCTGATTGCTTTATTAAAAGATTAGAAGTGATAAATAGTCAAATTACTTGTAGTAAAGCTACAACAAGCTTGGCAAAGTCTCCGCTGGTTTCTCCTTTCAGCTCCTTCTCCAAGTCCTTCTTGTACACTAAAAGGGGACATGCAACAAATAAGACATCAGGATATGAGAGATTATGGATTAAGGAGAGAATTACTTTACTCACATTGTTTGTAGATGGAACTAATGTCTTTGAGTTGCTTTCCAGATCGTGTGGACAGGATCTCCATCAGTGTTTCTTCATCTGTGCCTAAACCCTGCAACAACCCAGGTAGGTGACAGAATCCCGCACAAAGACAAACACCCGGTCAAACGTCTGCAATAATATGCACTCAAAATGAAAACACCCAGTTACCTCCATGGCGTGTCGCAAACGATAAGCCTCATAGTCCAGAGGAGGCATCAGCAGTTCCAGTAGCAGCGTTCCTAAATCTCCACTGAATGATTTCCTTACTCCAGTTGGCAGGTCCTGGGACACCACAGAGTACAAACAAGTGTGATCTCGCTTCTGTGATCCAAACTCACAAATATTAATACAGCAAACAGTCACAACACACCTCCTGAACACACAGAGTTCAGAGAAACATTTGGCTTCTGATGTCACTGAATGCCAACTGAAGTCAGGTGTAAGCAAACCTGGAGTCCAATCAATGAAACTAGATTGGAGATGTGCTGTGCGGCGACCTTGACTAACAGGAACCGTATCAGTATGCAGCAACTCAAAAAGGATCTAAAAGGACAGTCCAGAATCTAGCTGTTGTCTACCATGCTATTAGGATTTTACTGCATTTTAAGTCATTTACATGGAAAATCTAGGAAGTCAGTTACTTGTGCAGCAACAGTTAGAAAGCATGAAATACACTATCGCTTGTCATTTCCAGGAGTAGCTCAGCCTGTGACTCACTTTCACATTAGTGAAGGTAACACTGCTAAAGTCTCTCTCTAAACAAAGGTGTGTTCAAGCCCTTTAATTCCAGTTTCAAAAATGTTTGACCAGCAAACACATTCAAAGCTGCAGATGAGCAAACACAGACAACATATACTATTATCTCTACAGTCTCTAGCACTGCCTAACAATTAGATGTGTTACAGAAAATTTCACATTAGAAACATGCTTTGGTTTTAAATCTCAAAAAATACACTTTGAAATTTAATGTAATATTTTTTTATATGAAATATTTCTTCAGAGCTTTTTCATGTGAATCACTGAAGTTATCAAGAAGCATGGCTTTGAACACGTATGTGTGTTTCTTTACCTTGTTAGTTACCTCTTCGAAGGTCTTGGCAATCTCTTGTCTCTGAGCGTTGTTTCGATTGGTTAAGATTCTCACCAGGGTCACAGAATCTGCAAGTGTTTGGAGTTGGCTTATGAATCAATATAGACATTTACCAATGAGTACTGGCTCAGGCACAGCTTTCCATGAGCTAATTAGTCTAAAACACCTTTTTTCTCCAGCGCTGTCTGGATGCCCACGACATCTTTGTCAGGGTGGAAACTGGAGGAGGGTCGCACTGTTCCGAGGGTTCCCCACCACATGTCCTAAAAAAGGAGAGAGTCAAGATCGTGAGACAGAAGAAAAGGTAACATACCAGACATGACATGAATGAGTCAATAGAAGGTCAGTTCCCTTGACGTACCATCAACCCCCACACATACAGTGAGTGTGTCAACAGAAGGTCAGTTCTCATTATGCTTGACTTTAAAAAAATGACACTATCTCTATAAGTAGAATGTAAACGTTCTTTACACTGGAGTTCACATTGCATCACACACCTAAGTTTTCTAGATAAGACTGAAAGTATGCAGAGTATCTGAGGGCACAAGACGGCAGGTTGACTTATCTATGAACGTGGCGCCTCAGTAAAGACAATTACAAAACAATGACAGAGGTGATGCAGAGGTGGGCAGAAACATGTCTACTCACATAGGAATTGAAATATTCAGGGTCCATGGTTGTGTTTTACCTGCCAGAAGACACATAGAAAAATTAACCTACCAGTACATCTAATTTGCTGGTGTACATAAGACAGAGAATGCAAAGGTTAAATAAACCAAATTGATCATTCAAATTTCTAAATGGCAACCTATTCATGAAACAACAGTTATATTACAAAACAGTTTTATTCTGTGGTGATTCTATGGACCCATTTACATGTTAGTACAGAATACATATTTTCCTTACCAGTAACAGAATGGAGTGCCAGCTGAATGAAGGTATGAAGGTAGTGTTTTTACAGCCACCTGTAATCAGCTATGTGTCTTAGACCCACCCTCACTATGACACGCCTGTTCACGGTACACCCACCTGACTGTATAACAAACGTTTGACCAATCAGTGCTCATCATCTTCATAAGTACAACTAACACTATTGGTCTGTATAACTATGGGGACATCACACTCGTATAAAACTCACATTCTTTTCAGAGGAGGAATCCAGACAGTCAGGTTGGTTTACAGTTGACCTTCACATCGAAATGACCACGGACCACAAATGGTGGTGGTAATGACCACCACCATTTAAGGTTCAGAAAACTATAATAATCCCAGATTCTGTTATGCTACAGCTGATCTCTGCTCAAAAAGAAAGGGAAGTCCCAAAGAAAAAGCCACACCAACACAAATACAGACAACTGGTCCAAGATAAATAAAATAGGTCTGTACTAGTCAGAAACAGTGATGACATACAGCAAATAATGGTTCTGGTGTTAGTGCCTCTTCCACTTAAAGAGTGAGAAGGAGATATACAGTTATACGGACGTTCTGTGGTCCTCGGGTCTCTGTCAAGCCAGCGCACTGTGTCGGGGACGGGTCATAAGCAAATAGCTCACAGACATGAAAAGTGAATTGTGTCACTAAAGCTAACAAAGAAAGCTTTTCAGCGTCAGCATTTGAGACAGCCACGGATAACAATCTGATACTTTCAACTCTCCACCCTCTGTCTTCAGTCAGGAATAAGGCAAAGTGAAAGAAAGCTCACACTACAAAAGCACATACAGTGGGGTGCGTACGTATGTTCATGATTTTACTGTATAAAACTTTTCAATTAAATATATCATACAGGAGACACACACAGTTTATAGGACACAGAAAGTTTGCAATTATTGTTTATAGGATTCACAGAAAGTGTGCAATTATTGTTTAAACATATTTAGGCAGGTGCATAAGTTTGGGCACCACCAAAAAGAAATGAACTCAATATTTAGTAGATCCTCCTTTTGCAGAAATGACTGCCTCTAAATGCTTTCTATAGCTTCCAGTGAGAGTCTGGATTCTGGTTGAAGGTATTTTGGACCATTCCTCTTTACAAAACATCTCTAGTTCCTTCAGGTTTGATGGTTCTGAGAATTGACAGCTCTCTTCAACTCACACCACAGATTTTCAGTGATATTCAGGTCTGGGGACTAAGATGATCATTCCAGAATGTTGTACTTGTTCCTCAGCATGAATGTCTCAGTAGATTGTGAACAGTGTTTAGGGTCGTTGTCTTGTTGAAAGACCCAACCCCCGGCACAGCTTCAGCTTTGTCCCTGAATTGCGGACATTGGTCTCCAGAAGCTGCTGATTTTGAGTGGAATCCATGCGTCCCTCAACTTTGACTAGATTCCCAGTCCCTGCACTGGCCACACAGCCCCACAGCATGATGGAACCACCACCATGTTCTACTGTAGGTAGCAGGTGTTTTTCTTAGGCCCAAATAACTCAATTTTAGTTTCAACAGTCCACAGCACTTTATTCCACAATTATACCACTACACCACTGAAATCGAAGACTGAAGTTGAATCGTTAGTTCATACCTTGACTGTGATGTTTAAATAACACAAGGTGAAAGCTAATGATAGAAGAAGCTGATAGTTCAGTGGGTAGAGCAGTCGTCTTCCAACCCAGGTCAGCGGTTTGATTCTCAGTCTTCTTAAAACTACATGTCAAGGTGTCCTTGCAAACAACTATTTCCCCAAGGGAATCAATAATTTTAATTTATTTAATTTACTTTGCTTGGCAGATGCTTTTAACCAAAGCGACTTACAGGGAGCTAGCGCTGGGTGTCTGGCTCAGGGACACACCTGGTAGGGGATGGACTAGGAGTCAGACCGGGATTCGAACCTGAAACCTGCGAACTTGCGACCTTCTGTATCCCAGGCTGACGCTTAACCTATTTATAGGCCACTTATAAAAATTAAGTATTCATTGTTATTAAACTATTGAATTGTCAAATCACTGAAAACAGTCAATGGGTAAACACTGAAAGCAGGTGAATGTTAGTTGACCTACTACATCTACTGTATAATACACAACATTGTTAGGTGCAGTACAAAAAAGTATACAAATTTAAATAGACAAAGTGCTATTTTGCATGATGAGTTTTTCTCGCTGGCATGGTGCATATTACTATCTATAGAAATGCAAAACAATAACATTACATTGACACGGAGTTCAAACAGGGACTGAAAATGAATAGATGAAAGTAGGAATGCATGAATACAGGGCTGGGAATAGTAAATGAATTAAAGACCGTGTTTAATGAATAGTCAGTCGGTTCAAGCCTGAATTAAACCAGCACTACTTGAGTAGTGTATAGATCGTTTTGTCACATTACATTTTTGTAATGCAATCAACATTGAGGAAACAGATTTCCGCTCATTTGGTTATAGAAAGTTCCCCTTGACCACTCACACTGCAAGCTGATGATGCTGCTTCAGTTTCAAAAGGAAAAGGAAACATTAAACAATTAATCAGGTTTAAATCAATGTTTATTTTTAATTTTATTATTTAACAGTGCTTACCTTTTTTTTTTAAACCACCCATTTTTACATAACATTTTTGTTGAAGCCTTGGTATCAAATATTAAAATACAGTTGATGCAAACAGCACATCTTAAGTAACAATATGACTGATCAGTAACTAAAGTACAACAAGAAACGCAAGTAACTGGATATAAATAAATCCAGTTCATTGAACTGCAGAATGCAAAGACAACATACTGTATATAAAGCTGCAACATTACCCACAAAACAATGCAAAGAGATATACACATATATAAAATATCTTACAAATGACATACATTGCATAGCACACGTTCCTTTGGCTTGATGCATTAACTATGTTTATAGTAAGTATAAACAGCCACTTGGTATCTAATTGCAGGAAAATAACCAAAGGTCACGTTGCTTTATAGTAAACAAATGTATAAAATTACCTTCACAGATAAAGATTTGCATTACTCGAACTTACAAACAGGGTCATTTTGAATACTCAAATTGTGGTCAAATAACCAAATAAAGGCTAAAGTAAAGTCATGGGACAGGACAAACCTCATCTTCATTCAAAAAATTGGGCCCATCAAGTGTTGTACGAAGATAAACACTACTGATGAACTCCTTCAGAAAACTGAGTCATGAAGAGGTTCCTATAGCAATTCTATCTCCCACTGTTGGCTCGGCCGCTCCTCATTCTCCGACATTATGACCACATGGTCCTTGTCATAGGTTTTGCCACCTAAACACAAGGAAACCCATGGTGTTTAGGTTTAGGTACATTTGAATAACTAATGTTCAGCATCGCATGTGTTCATACCTTTGACATCCAGGACCAGACCAGGGAATGTAATGCTAGAAATGAGGCCTTCCATCGGGGCTGCCCAGGTCTGGATAGGCTGCCGCGTCTCTGTCCACAGAACCACCTTGTTTCCAGGTTCTATGTTACCCATCACCTGGAGACACATACTCGGGGACAACTACACAACACACACATATAGGACATGATTAGACATATTTAGATGGCTTGATGAATTCAATGCAGGTTTAAGTTTAAAAGATGCGGCCATCGTTTCACCCATATGTTACCTTGCTTTTGATTAAGCCGTCCTGATAGACCCAGATGTCACTCATGGGCTCTACCTCTGGTGTCACCACTACACGCCCGGACTTTAGCTCCTCCACACCCCCCTGAACTGACATAAAGTGACCTCTCTCTTTGTTCTTGATGCGGAAACAGTGGCGCTTCTGCAGGCAGCGCAAATATACATAAATATATGCATGTAAATACACAGATTAGGGGAGCTTTGGATTTTTTAACCATTAGCAAATACAAATACATTTTCAAACAACACAAGAATTACATAACATTGGTTTGGATTTTGCTGATTTTGCTTTGAAATATTTCCACTCCTATAGAAAAGGGTATTACGATAGATAGTATAACGAAAAAACTGAAAATGCATTGTGGAAGTGTGAAAGTGATCTTTATTCACTGTTCTACCAAAACATTGGTCTTTAAAGGCTCTAAATAGGCTGGGTGTAGCTTTTCATAGCTTTTGTTATTCTTAAAGCTTGTGAAGTGGAGAAGGAGAGCAGCTTTTCATGGATATACTGTTAAAAATTAGTTAGCAAATACAACTTAACAAACCTGTCTGACTGGGTACATCGAGCCAATCGTATGCAGGGAGCTAAACTTCGGCCAGTTGGTGATTTCAATTGGTTCCAATAGGAACTGGCGGCCTCTGTAGTTGCTGTGTTCACATATGACCCAGCTACAGAAGAGACAGAGAGAGACAGACAGGCAGACAGAACGAGAGAGGGAGAGAGACACAGACAGAGAAAGACAGAGAGAGAGAGACACAGACAGACAGAAAAAGAGCGAGAGAGACAGACAGACAGGGGGAGAGAGAGAGAGACAGAGAGAGCTGTGAAATAGCTGACAATAGACTAGTTTTAACATTCTCACAATACTTTTCTATTTCTCCATACAAAGCTGAAAAACGGCAGTTCACTGCTCCTCCATGACGATTAGTGTCAAAGCAAATGCACAGATGTGAGCATACAAACAGCCCAATCCACAGTAACAAACACTCACGAGCCACTGTTGACTTTGACAGAGAGGATGTGGTTGTTATAGCCCTCTTCGACCATACTGACGATCTCCGCCTCGGTGCTGATCTCTCTGCCCTCCAGACACTCGAGGCCAAACAGAGAGATGGAGGGAACTGAAAGAGTCTGCAAAGGGGAGAGGTGGATGTTGAGCTCCAGACGATGTCTGACGTGTCATGGCGGCTTTACTTTACTTTACTTTACTTTGCTTGGCAGACGCTTTTATCCAAAGCGACTTACAAGGAGCTAGCGCTGGGT
>JAUMHF010000003.1:4082763-4132907 GCA_032359275.1 Microctenopoma steveboyesi | reverse complement strand
GGGTGTCTGGCTCAGGGACACACCTGGTAGGGGATGGATTAGGAGTCAGACGGGGTTCGAACCTGCAACCTTCTACACCCCAGTCTGACGCCTAATCCATACCAGGCCGCCCAATGGCTTTCTCACCATTTCTATGACCTTCACAGAACGAACGGTGCAGCCAGGCGGGCATCCCATACTGGTTAAATTGGGGTACTCTCCTTCAGATAAGACATATATATTTCCAGAGTAGTCTTTATCTTCGTAGAAGACCCAGCTAAAAGAAAAACATTTTTTAAAGTGGTAGCAGTTAGAAATAATCTTAACTCAACTTCTTCATCATGCAAATTGTTTCGTTTTTTTCTATTTCAAAAGGGACTTTCCCCTTATTTCCTTGTTCCTTCTCCCTTCCGAGCCAGTCGGGTAATGATTCTTACCTGCCCCCCACCACTCGGCAGGACTTGGTCAGTAGATTTTCTGGCACTGCTTTCTGGTTGCTGTCAAAAACGTGACAAGTGCCCTGAAAATCTGGCTCAGAGTACAGCATTATCTGACAGAGGTGAAGGAAAGAGAAATCAAATAGATTACAGCAGCAAGAATAATTATTAAATACAGATTCAAATGTCAGTGTTGCTGTGCCCCCGTACGATGTAACGGTAAATGTAAAATGTTTTAGTGATTAATGGCCGATTACACTTTGTTACATGTTCGTGCACCATGTTTAATGGTCAATATGCCAAATGCAAGGTTTGAATAAAAAGGCAGAAACATATGGAAGAAAAAAAATCGGATGAATGTGAGGTTTTCAGATGGAAAGACATGAAACAATGCTCGTTGCTGTCAAAATACAGACTTTCCTCTGCATGAGTTAAAGATTAATAGTTACCTAATGATATACTATGAAAACTGATCTCCACCTGCAGTCTGTTCATTTTATCTTATTTTGTAAACTAACTACCAGGCCGCGCACGATAAGTGTCGAACTGAATATGAGATACCACTTTTCACCAACATAAAACTATATCCACATAATGGTTTTACCTCATTCCTGCTTCCTGAGTTGTCGCCATGAGCCTAAAAACGAACGAATGTGTAAGTAACAATGTGATGTTAATTCACTTTTCAAATGTTGCCGATAGATCTGCGCCTTGCTCGTCACAGTGGGCCTCACCAGTAGAATGGGCTGTACTGAGCAGATGCGAGTGTCCTGTGAGCCCCAGTCAGCACAGTTGCTGTAGAAACCCTTCTCTAATATGTACTGGCTCCCAGAGTAGTCCACATGAGAGTAGGCCACCCATCTGAAATAAAATTATTCCTTCACATTAGCACTACAATGAATAATGTAACCGAAGCAGTAAATATAGCATCTGTCAACTTACGCGCCACTGATTACTTGGATGGAGCGGGTGGACGTTTTGTAACCAAACAGCTCAACATCAGGGATGGCGTCTGTCACCTCAAAGGTGTTTTCCTCCGGCACGTCCTGCTCGTCCTCTTGCTGTTCAATCATCACCATCATGGGATCCGTGAGGTCCTTCAGAGGAATAAGAAAATGGAATAACTGGACCAAATTGCAGTGAAGTCATTTACTAGGATTGCTACAGGGTCACGCAGACTCAGACCTTAATGGTGCAGATCATAAAATCACTACAGAAACCAAAGTAATACAAGTGTAGCCAGAAACGGAGACCTTTTTTATTCACAATCATTTGCTGCTTTAGTCTCTAAGACAGCAACTTACTGCTCTTATCACCCTAACGGAGCGCAGCTCTGCGTTACAGCCCCCCCACACCCTCCAGTCATGGTACTCTCCCTCCTCCAGCAGGTACTGGTGTCCTCGGAAGCCCTCTTTCTCGTAGCCGACCCAGCTGCATTAATGGAAACATACAAAGGGTTAAGTCACATGCTTACTTGATCAGACTCCTCTCTTTTAACCTCAGAGAAGTTTGTTATTAGCCATTCCTTTGTATGGGAATACAAACTAGAAAGAGCACTCACATCCCTCCCAGCACCTTCAGGGAGCCAACACTGTGCATAAAGACACTTTGCTGCCTCCCTGCTCGGGTCATGAAATCTCTCATGTTGGTGGTAATGGTCCTCGATTTACCAGTGAAGTAGGGCTTCTCGTAGATCACCACCTAGAGGCCAGAAGTGGTCATTACAACCAAAACACAATGGTGCACGGAACACCTTTTCAGATTCACACATCAGGTAGACGCATTGCTTCGCTTTAGCAACAGTTTATCAACATTAACTGTATTCTTACCTTTGGTTCACCCATATTTTCCACTCTTGGTTCAGCCTGTGGCAACACACAAAACATTTACTTACTGCAAGCAATCAGGGAATACGCATCAGTCACAAGATTTACAACAGCTAGTGGATGCAGTTATGTGCATATCAAGGTTCAGCAAGAGAAGAAAAGTAATCCTGGCAATGACAGACTGGTGTCAGAACACACGCACTCATCACAGCCGTTGTTTCGTGGTGTCCAGCCACAGACCAGCCGGCAGCCTCTTCGTTCAACCATGTATGTTAATACAGACTCATAGGCTTAGTAAAGAACACAGCTTATGAATAACGTCTAACAGTGGCACTTACAATTTTGAGTGGATGTAGTGACCCCACATAAGGCTGTTCCACTCCCCAGGCTGCAGGGTTGGGGTACCCCCCCACCTCCAAGACACGTGGGACACCTTGGAAGAAGGGCTGTGCAAATACAAGCCATCTGAAGAATAGACAACATAACGTGAATGAAAATAACAAACACAACTTATGTCAGATCAGATAAGTACAATTTTAATTATAAAGTCATGTAATTCCCAACTCACAGCCCAGCATTAATGATGACGGAGTTGGCCTTGATGGGGAAGCCAAAAATCCTGGCGTCATCAGAAGTGTCTCTGAAGATGACCTTCTTCCCTTCTGCATTCTCCTCTGGGAAAAGGCAGATTTCTGGGACGCTGTAGTCCTGAGAGAGAACAGAAATCATCTTTTAATTAATGTAACAGAAGGAATAATTCAAACTGAAGCACGGATGGTGAGGCATTAACGAGTGTGCTTAGATTCAGACAAATCAAAACTCAACAGAAAAGCAACTTGTCCAAACAGGTCGAAGAGGGAGGTTCTTCTTTTTCCACATTGTTCCTTCTACAAGGATTGTAAACATTGTCAGATTAAATACGAATGTATAATATTTGTATGTTTAATTTTTTCTAATATAAATGTGCTTAAGATCCTTAAACTGTCTTATCGACATAACTATGATATTATACTGTATGTTTCAGTGGATCACTTAAAACGTCTGGCATTTCACAGTCTTGTGAAAGTGCCTGCACCCATGTTATAACACTAGATGGGGCCATTGCCTAAAAGGAGCACAAAGCGATCGACACATTTCAGATGACAACACCAACACATTTCAACTTCTCTTACCCTAACAGCTCTCCGCAGAGATCCAATGATGAACCTCCTGGCTGGTTTGGTGTCTGTCTGCTCAGTGCTTGTTTCTTCATTCTGTCCCTCGCTGTCCATCTGTCTATTTTCCATCTGCTCCTCAGGTGGGCTGAAGGGGTAGGGGAGCTCTATGTCGCCCTCATCCAGGGCGATCTTCTCCCCTTTGAAGTTGGGTTTCTCATACAGCACCCATCTATACAAGAGAAGAGAAGTAGGAAATGACTGCGACTCCGTTTGTGCTACTGTTAGACTTTGGTTTTTTGTTTTATGCAGCAATTAAAAAAATAATAATTTAAATGGTAATATATGATAGGTAACAACATGATTCTAGTTTAATGTTTAGTGCGATACGACTCCCACACTCTTTACTTAGAGCATCTGCTGTAGTTTGGGCAGTGGTGCAGTGTGTGACACTTTAATTATCTTGTTGGAATAAGTCAGGCATGCATTTGGCCTGCTGTGCGCCTGGGCCAGGGCATTACCACCAGCGGTACTGCAGGTTCAAACTGTTGGCTGTGTCTGATGAAACATTCCACATCTGATGCGAGTGTGTGTCTAAGCTTGTGTGTGAGTGAAGGCATTTGCATGTCCACAGTCCAAGCAGCATCTAGAGCAGTTCTGTCAATTCAGCGCAAACACATGTGGAGAGACAAGTTCATTCCAGAGTCAGTGCTTGGTTATGCATCGCAGGAAAAACTAGGTGTGGAGGTGTCATCCAGTCGGCCTTTACTCTAAAAATGTCCGTGAAATGGCAAATATGTGGTGGGGGTGTGAGGAAAACAGATTTTTGTGTTTGATGTTTGTTTACTGCTATGATTATACAACATGTAACAGTGCCCTGTACTTCATGCCTGTAGCTAAGTTTACGCCTCCTTTGTTAACCAGTGCCTGTCAGTCTTTTGTTGCTCCCTGCGAGTACTGAAGGGTGTGGTATGTAGATCACTGCATGAACTATTTGCAAAAAATGCGACGAGTGTAGAAAATAATACTCTCAAACAGGTAAGAGACTCTATATGTGGCTGTTTGTACGAAGCATTTGACAAACTCACCCTCCTCTGACCACCCTGATAGAGATGGTCTCCTGCAGCTCCCAGGGTGTAGCATCTATGACATCACCGCGGACTTCGATCCTCTGGCCACAAAACCCCGGCTGGTCAAAAATATACATCTGGAGACAAGAGACATACAGTAAGAAGAAACAGCACATGCTCGATGTTTAACTGTGCAGCCTTTGAGTTCATTAGGAGAAAAAAAACAAAGCTTTGCAACGGGAGACATGTATGCAATAAAATGTGGTGTTTAGAAAGTTAGTTTTAGTAACAGAAGCCATTTACTTGGATTCTGGAGGTGATAGAATGGTAGAAATAACAAACATACCACCAACCAACCAACCAAAGAAAATCTATTGTAAAGCTAAGATCTAAGGTGTAATTGAATTTGAGGAGACTAGTTTCCCAAGAATCCTCTTCATGTCTACATGTTCTCCTTTCCAGAGAAGTTGTCTGGGAGGTATTTGGTTTTTGTGGTATATATGGTTTAACCAGTCTGCTACTTCTACAGAAAGAAAGTTATGAAAGAGCAGTTATGTAAGAGGCCATGTGTTGGACGAAAGGCAAACCAGTTACCATATCTATTCTATGAAATTACTTTCAGTTGGTTGTTAGTTTGCGAACGTAAAACCACAATAACACGTATTATGCAAAACCTTTTTGAACGGTGTTCTGCAGAAGAACAAGCGCCGAGTCAGTTCAGATCAAACTACTAAAGGACTGAAAGTGTCATTCTTGGATTGCTTATCTAGCCACTGACACAACCTTCATAGGACTGACAGGAGTTCCTGGTTTCAGTTGGCAGGTAAACAGAGGAAGAAGCGGGCAGTATTGATGTGAATCTGGACAGGTACTGTATCAGCAGCATGTGCTACAGTTTGAGTGTAGACTCACCTTTCCGGGACGAGGATTAAGCTTTCCATGCTCCTTCTCTTTTGTGAGCTACAGACAAAAAAAAAAAACACTTTTTAATAATACACTTTTTTCACAAACAAAAGCTCTGGACCTACTTAAAGTGATGCTTTATAGCACTGCCTGCACTTCACTCTGAAAAGTGAAAACTGACCAGCAACAAATGAATTAACTCACTGTTTCACTTCGAGTTTCCGATTGTAAAATCTTAGCGGCGCGTGTTTACTTGTACATACTGGAATGGGATTGAAGGAAGTTAGCAATGTGCAATCGTATATAGATTTATCAGGAGAGGTTGCTGTGTGTGCAGTGTGCAGTGTGCACGTTTGGTCTCAGGTGTCACTTGGCTTCTACTGTCTGGGAGCTCTGCAGGAAACAAGTCATCAGCTGGATCATGTTACCAAGCAAAGAGGCGCTGCTACCGAAGCTTTCATTTCAGTAGTGGTGGCTCATTTATGTCCTTCCCAGCTGTACCTTCACAGTGAAGTGTTCTAAACCAGATACATAAAACTGTATAAAATATAAAGGCAAATTTGAAGTGACCCAGTGTGGGAACGTTCCTAAACGGCAGCAGACCTGCCTTATTACATTCACAGTGAAAGCGAGACCGGGATTCAAATGACCCTGTGGTGTTTGTTCTGCACTGACCTAGTAAATAAAAGAGTGACTCACTGCAGCTCACAGACATTACATACAACAAAAAAAACGTTTCCTACTACAGAGACGAAGGAGCCAGGAGTTTCTTAGTAAAGTCCTAGTGAATAATGTAGCTCTGAAAGGTGGTGAGTGTAAAGTTCTTTTCTTCGTGTAAGTATGTAGAAAACTGTACATAATAAAGAACCATATATAATATTGGCTCTATGTGTTTTGCTCCTCTTTCTGATTGACTTGTCTTTATGTCGCAAAACAAGCATGTGTGGAACAGCTTAAAAAAAAAACGTACAACATGCTGTCACACCGCATAATCCACACTTCACAATAAGTAAACATTTACATTCCTCTGCACTGACGCTGCATTGTAACCTGTCTGACTTCTTCCCGTCTCACTTTGGGTCACAGGTCACCACTGTAGTACACGTTGCTCCCACCTGGAAGCTGAGGAAATATTAACTGCAAAGAACTTTTTTTCAGCGTAAACTTTAAGCCCAAACTGCATCATTCACATGGAGTATTCTGATTACTTCTGCCTTCATGCTCGACTGAAAAGCCCGGTGGTCTCATTTGTTGCACGCGTTATTCTGCACTCAAAGGTCTGTATACTAAACAATGAGGTTCAGTTTCTGATTACCAGAAAAATGTCTAAATATAAGTTAAAGATTTATAACTAAATATATTTCTGATTTAGTTCCGACTTTCCTATGCCGCTGTTAACTCACAATTTCTCCATCTCCTCCCTTCACTCCGAGCAGCCTGGGCACAAGATCTGCTCTGACATAAAATTAATTGCTGCAAATGGAATGTGCAGGTTCAGCAAATCATATAGTCAAAAAGATTATGAACGAGTGATTCATAAAATACAATTAAAAACTCAGACAACCACTTTCTCATTTTCTCTCAGCACCCTGTCACCTCAGCATTTGTCCCTGTCAACTCCATTTCATCAAATAACGAACGAAACAAGGGAAAGAAATGTGTTGATAAATACAAGGAAGGTGTGGCTGTGCCTCTGCAGGAACAGACAGATAGTTGGAATGGGTGGGGAGCCTACTCGAAACTGAAGAAAAAGAATGTAATAAAACAAAAAACACAAGCGTTCTGCCAGGATTATACGACTGAGAGGTCTCACACCCAGCGGCTGAGCAACGTGTCATTGATGATTTTCTTGCATGAAGTAGTTTATCCTGCATAAAGAGATATCACTCAAGCAGCATGGGCATAATTCCAACAAAGTCACATTTGTGTTCCAAGTTCCATAACCCAATTTATAAACAATGCTTCGTCAACTTATCTATTAATTTATGCTTCCCCGGTCAGCATACAGACGTAAAGCAGGATAAAGCTATAAAACACATCCCTGTAAACACCCACAGTGTGCTAAAAGGCATATAAAGCTGCACATTAATTCTCCAGTGACACTTCCTGAGCAGATTTTTTATCCCTCATCCGAGTCAGTACGATCCTCTGAGGTGTCATGTGCAGGACAGATACTAGTGAAAGCTGCAAAAGCAAACTACCGTTAAGTATTGTTTAAACAAGAACACATGCTCTGTGCAAACACTGAAGCTACACAGGCCAGCTACAGACGACTGACTAGCTACGCCCGTACTACCCAGTGGACACTCCTTTGGCGTTTGCATGGATAGAAATAACTCCGGTATCTTGGTGGAAAAATAAAATATAAAATATATCAAAAATATCAATAAACTCATATACTGCAGACTTAAAAAGCAGGAGGAAGATTTGGATTTCATGTTTGTCACAACATGCCAACTTTCCCTCAGGGATCATTTTGTGTGGTTGGTACAACTGAACATGCAAAATATAATGGTTAATTTGGAAGGTTTTTTGAAGACCTACTGATAAACACAGATCAGAATCACTATGTTGACAAAGAGAAACAGGAAAGTGAGGGGTAGGGTGTGTGAAGTAGGCTTGGGTAGATTCACGCTTTCCTGCCAATAAAAATCATTTGAATTTATTTGCCGTAATAAATCAAACCCTTCACATGCACACGAGTGCCTGTATGGAAAAACAAGTACATGCTTGTATTTCCCTAAGGCTGGATGCACCTCCTCTTGCTGCCGTTGTGATGCTCACAGGGACCAGTATGTGTCTGGCTGATTATTTTCTATATTAGTAGACGACTGCTGCCGGGCCTTTTGACACTAATCGTGCACTTACTGCTGCTCACTGATGTGAAACCATCAGAAGCCACCTCCCCTTTAATGCTGCTCTACAAATTTCTGAATGGAGGAACCCAGCAAAGTCACTGTATGTGTAGACTTATGTGACTTAATCTGACTCAGTTCTTAGGAACTGCTATAAATTTAATGTCACCCAAGCAGACATAAAATGCACAACACAGACGATACTTACATAAGCATCAGGGAAGGCTCTGTATTTCATCAAGAAATTCCTCTCTGGTTCAGGTTCTTGGCTCTGGAACTGAGACCCTCCATGCACACCGTTGAACAATGGAGTCTGCTGAATCCCCACAGGGCGCTCGCTACTGAAGCTCCTCTGCAGGATGGGAGTGCCAGTTGTTCCCATTCCTGTACCCATCCCCATCCCCTGTGTCTGGCCAAACATAGACAGGGGGGGGTCTGGGGTGGTGAAAAGCCTGTGGGAGTCGATGGAGCCGGTGGGGCTCAGCAGACGAGTGGGACTGTTGCTGGATGGTGGTGAACTGATGCCGAGTGGTGGAGGCCGACTTATACGAGAACCTGGTTCCTCAGCTCCAGTCAAGGAGCCTGATGCGGAGGATGAGGAGTTCAACAGGAAGGAGAAACGGTCAAAGCGCGTTCCTGTGGCGTCTGTCCTGATTTCACTGAGCTCTATTGGCGCTGCACTCATATGGTCATTTGCACACCCGACATCAGGTAGCGAGTTAGTGTGCAAGAGTGGGCGATGGGTTTTTCCATTTTCCTGTGGCAGATCTATGGAGGATGACCTGTAGTTTCTAAAGAGGACGCTGTTGTCTAAGCGAGAGCCTGTGCTGGAAGATAGAAGTAATCCATTTCCATTGAGCACTGGGGATTTCACCTCCTCTGTGGAGGAGTCAGAGGATCTTCTCATTACTATACTGTTGGCAGCAGATGCTCTGAGGGGCAAGTTCAGGGCTCTTGTTCCAGACTGCAGCTGGTCCTGCAGGTGATAGAGCAATAATTCAACTTTGGTTTAGCCACGTTTAAAAGCTGTCTACACTACAATCCGTGCCAGAGTGCCAGTAAAACTCTAAATGTTTTAAAAAAACCTGTGATGTTTAATTTTCATGTGCAAGCATAGTTTTTGCATCATGAGAATGAGACTCTACATAAATGAGATGAAAAACATGTCTTTGGTAGCTTGAATAAACCTTTAATGAACAATCACATTTTTTAACACAACTAGAATAATAGATCTCATGTCATGAGCCAATTTAAACTGAATATAACAAATTTAAGTTTGAGGGAACTTTACCTGCTGGCTCTGTTTCATCAATTCCATCGGTGAACGACTGTCTCTGGCTGAGCCCCTCTTCAGGCCCAGGTCAGCGGGCAGAGTGTAAAGTCTGTTGGGGGATTCAGCTGGGGTGTCTGTGGCAGCGGTTGCCTTTGTTGGACTGGTGTGGGAGTCAGTCACGTCAGAGGAGACCAGTATAGGAGCATCTTCTACAATGGGAGGCAGTGAAGAAACAAGCGTCTGAGGAGGTGCACGCAGGCTCACGCCCCTGGGCCTCTGAGGAGGTCCCATGCTCTTCAGGGTATCCATCAGGTTGTTCATGTCAAACTGAATGGAGGAATCAAAGTCAGGGGAGTCAGGGGGAGTGCAAGGGGGCGCAGGAGGGTCAGCGACCAGCTCCACAAAAGTAGCCTTGAACACTCCAGTGAATCGTGAAGACTCGTCTTCCTCTTCAAAACCGTCAGCGTGGTTGGTTGGAAGTAGAGAGGAGAAGTCAGACACAGGGAGCTGCTGTGAGTCCCAGTGCGACTGTGTCCACTCCCCCTCTTTCTCCTTTTCACCTGCAGGTGCGGATGGCTCCTCCTGTTGCACTAAACTCCTCCTCCACTCATCTTTTGAGTCACCTGCTGGCTCACTCTCATGCCTCAGATAAACTTCGGTTCCGTCGCTCTGCGTGTTGCCGGGAGCAATTTGTTCCTCTGACAAAGTAGAGAGAGTAGAGCAGGAGGAGGAATAGGAGGACGGGGAGGTGGAGGAAATGCTTTTGCTGAGGTATTTGCACGCTGTAGCCTCGGCCGGAGCAGACAAAGATGACAAGGGGGAGGTACTGGAGTAGGTGTCAGACATGCGGTAGGAGTCAAAACTAGAGAAATCTTCTGCATTGGGTGGTTTGTACTGAGAAACCCCATCAAAGTTATTTTTCCATTTGTACTCTGGGATGAGATCTGGTCCATTTGACACAGCTGCGCTTGATTTGATGTCCACTGTATCCTGGAAGACATCGGTAGTCTCAGCCTCCTTTACCAGGGACACTTTATGGATACGAAGTTTGGATTCATCCTCTTTAGGGAGAGACAAGCTCTTTATGAACAGTTTGGTGCTCAGGCTGGAGAGTGCGGTGCTGTAGCCTAGACTCATATTGTCAGTGGATTCCTGGTTGGCTTTTGTCTGCTGAGTTTCTGAAGCAGGGACTTTTGAATCTCCTGTCAGGGATCTGGCAAACACAGAGAAACCAGAAACAAAAAAAAGTGAGGGCCTGACTTCATCAAGGCTACAGACTACAAAAAAGTAATGAATAATATGCAGTTTAAGTTAGAATCCATCTATATATCGACACATAAACTCAACAATGAGTTTGCCCTGGTGAAAAAAAAAAAAGTCACGTGCACATCACAGAAAACACTGTCAGCTGACAATTCAATGTCACAACTCCGTGTGTGGGTCTCTATTCTTGCACGGGGCCTATTTCAACACACACTTGCCCAGCAATGCTATGCATCTCTCAAAACAAGCAACCAGTTGACAGACAGAAGTGACAGAGATCCGATAACAACACGAATAAAAGAGCTTTTGTGGCTGATCAACTATACATGTTACCGCACTTGAATGAAGATGACGTGGAAATATATTCATGTAAACCTTCTCATTTTTAAATACATGTTTATTGAAATGGCTTGACAGAAGGCGGCGAGCATTAATTCCGAGTTTCCATCAGTGGATCATTTGACCTTTGGAAGATTTTTGGATGTTTAAACACGGAGGTGACATTAGGGCAGCGGTTAAAAGGCAAAACGTTTAGTTTGGGCCCGAAAATGTGAACGATTTGGAAACTACCCAAAACAATTGTGATTCGCCTTTTTCAAACTTGAAATTAGACTCCTTAACAGAAGTCATAATCGCTTCTTACAGGTTTATAGAAAAGGTCAGCCTTGATGAATCACTTAATAAAAAACAACTCAAAGGTCACAGATGCAAAAGATATCACATGCCTGTGAACATCTTGCCATTTAATTATGTGTGTCCCTGAATACACCCGCAGAGAACAGGTCGCCCATCAAAACTGTTCCCAAAGGGTCAACTACGAGAAGAGATCGCAACGTTAACGTGGTGATTGAGATTTCTGTTCTGCATCAAACACTGCTGAGACAATGACACGTGTGGGAGAAATGGAGAGTGAGTATAAAAAGTATAAAAAGCTCAATACTACTATTACAACCACCGATCACACGTGTGGATACAAGTCATGGGACAAGACACGACAGTGATGACAGACTTCATCGTAGGCTTGACATGTAAAATGCACGTCGCACCCGGAGACAGGCGGGTAGACAGACAGACAGACACATTGTTTGCAGGACAGGGGGTATTCCACATCAGGATTCATGCAAACACTATTACCTGTTGTTAAAAAGCTCCCTCTGTCATGTTAGTCAGATATGAAAGGATGCAGTGTTGCTGGTGGTATGTTAAATGTAGAGGACTGTGACAACAGCCCTAACCCTGAAGATGACTTGGGTTAAGGTGTGGTTTAAAGCTCGCTTCACAGACGAGGGAGATCCTCACGAGTTTCTCATTCCCCTCGTGCTTCAGGTAATCGAGTCAGACTTTGGTTAATAGACAAAGGTTAATGGCCTACATACATGTGGTCCATCTGGATGATTTGTCAGAGAGATGCTGAATCTACTTTAAAGCCTCAGAAACAGATTTTAATTATGTTTTTTTGTATAAATTAAAAAAAAAAGATTCCAAAGACGAACCCCAGAACAAATACAGTATTAATTTCATCTTTCCACAGGTTCAATGTTTTTGTCCTACATTTCTTTCTCAGAGTCCAGTATTACTAATAATGACTCTGCTGTGGTCTGTAAGGCAGGTGGAGCTGTTCACCAGAAACTGTGTGGGAGGCTACAACTCGTTTGCTACACTGAATATAATAAAAGGCACTTCTGATCCCCTTTGTTAGAAATCAAGTAAATTCTTCTTCTGTTGCAACATTAATAAAAAGTATAACATCACTTAATTAACTACACTGCGCTAATTATTCTCATTTATGTTGTACAATAGATGCACATTCGATCTTTTTGTGAATATTCTCTCTCTGTGTGTTGGGAGTATGTGGATTATATATTTATCAGCACATTGCCTGCACTCAAGTTACAGACACGTCTTTGCTGCCCTCTTGTGGCACAACTATACAAACAACACACAGGGCAGCACAATTATTCCAACGGACACAGACTGACACCAGGCACCAAGGTCAAAGGAGCCAAAAACTATGCAACACGGCATTTAACGTATGATACAGTATAAGGTGCATATTTGACATGTATACATAAATTACTGTGGCGTTCATATTGAATGTGAAAGAAACGAGCCGACCGACTGAACCTACAGCATGTGACTTGTTACACATTTTTAGATGTAGTTTATAAGTTTAAAGGTTTTTGAGAGAGGCCCCTCCCTGTTTTACTAATTTCTGTTTTATAGGTGTTGCAGCTTCTAATTTATTGTAGTTTGATCCTATGTCTGAAGTGCTGTGCAGAGCGTTGCACCATGTAGCAGATGGTAGAAGTCCAGAGCATCACAGGCAGAAAAAAAAAAAACAGGAGCTGGATGGAGCAGTGCCTTGATTGAAGTTTTGTGAGAGCGCTAGCTTCTTAAGTTGCACATTGAAACCTCAAAGATTCAGCTGTGTTTAGCCATAAAGAAAAAGTGCCTTCGTCCTAACACGTGGGACACATTTCCAGGAACATCTACACTTTTAACACAGGCTAAACAATCACGTAGGAAAGAAATGCATCAGAAAGCACAAACTACCCACAGCTTTTCTACATCATAGGCCAAGATGTGGTCATTACCTTCCCTCATCTTTAGCCTCATTTCAAATGCGTGGTCACAGAACAGGACTGTCTTTTGCATTAAGAAATTTGTCTTCCGGCAAGAGAGCAAATAGTACTGTTGTGCGTACCTACATTTTTACAATGACTTGATTATGCCAGTGTGAAATGTCAGAAAAGACTGTACATACACATGCAGCTTCACAGAGAGTTTGAATGATGATCCTCCGAACAGCCGAGTCCAGGAGAGAATTCATTTATTATTTAACAATATTTAAATATATATTTACCAATGTTGTTACAGAAGCAATCGGCACAACGTACTCTGCAGTCTTCGCTTGAAGGATGGCTCTGACAATCGCCAATTAATTGTCTTGGCAAAGACTCACTTAATTGTTTCTGGTTTTGTTGTAAACGTCTTTATAATAAATTAACATAAGAGTTTGTCTGTGCAGATCAATGTCTGTCTTTCTGCATCATACCTCCTCCTGAGACTAATTAGTCTGACTGATCATGGTCATCATCATGAGTGGATGTGACAAGTGATGTGATCGTGTTAAGAAGGGCGTGTTTTACACAGGTATGCAGAGACGTCTGTTGGTAAACAACGCGCCCCCCCCCACCCTCCAACATTTAAGCAGTACTGTGGTACCACCACCACTGTGTTTCAGGGCCTAAAGTTAAGATGACACAGTCTGTTGTCTTGGTTACGTGGGCATATCATGTTACATTTTACAGGGCATCAATAGCAACTAGTTTGTGCGTCTGTTAGACCCCCTCAGCTGCACGTTGTCCGGTGTGCCCAGTGACCACAGTTTCCCTAACAACAGCATTTAAAATGTAACTAAAAGCTCTAAATCTATTCCACTTTCCACTAAAGTTTCCCCCAAATGTCCCTAAGTGACTCACTTGAAATGATAAAGACTGGTCACTTACCCTTGATCCAGGGCAGGTTGGGCCTCTGGTGGATGCTGGTGCCTCTCTGGGATCACCTGTGCAGCTTCAGTATCAGGAAGGTGCGTGCCCCTGTCTGAGGGCGACAGCTCCACTGCCACCTGTTTTTGCGCAGTCTTGTTTTTGTCTGTGCTCTGAGTAATTGTCTCCGCCCACTCACTACGACGCGGAGCTCTGTTGTGTTCAGTCTCTATCGCGTCTGACTGCAGCTCAGCACTGTGCGCCACACAGCCCGTGACCACCCCCACTCCAGCCACAGCGTCTGACAAAGCATTTGTTGTAGCTTCTCCGCTCTTTTTGCTCGCCTCTCTTCTCTCGTCTGCAGTTTCTAAGGCTTGCTCTTCTTCTGCTCGTGTAAATGTGGGTGTGATCACATCTTCATTTCTTAATTTACTGGAAGTGGCATGCGTGTATTCAGAACGTGCAACATCTTTGGGAGTCAGATATTGTATCTCCTGGCTTGGGAAGCTTCTCTCTCCATTAAAGGGGGCTTCTGTTTCCGAGGTTTGGGTCCAGTTTCCCCCTAACCCCTCCCCCTGGCCATGTGGCTCAGTGAAGGGTGGAATGACCTTACATACCATCAGCGTGTTAACCTGCCCAACCGGTGCTACCAGTAACTCCTCCTTTCTACCCTCCTCCCCTTCTTTCGTCGGTATCAATGCAGCGGTTGCTCCTGCTTTCTGCTGACTCCTTCCGTCGTTGCTTACTAGAAACTCTGACGTTCCAGTTTTGTGCCCTTGTGCTTCTGCCTTCTGACCTTTTAGCTCTTGATGCACTTCAGTTTGGCGACTGAAATCGTCTTCGTCACTGCCCCCTTGGGCTTCCTCATTCTGCGTTTCTACAATCTCCATTCGCTCTTCACGCAGCTCGACCTCTTTCACCCCGTCCACCCTGCAACTGTCTCCTCTTTGATCCATTGTGTTCATGTCTTCGTCACCACTCTGCTCCGAATTGTCCTCTTCGGCGCTGTAGTAAATCTCCATGGCACTGCCATCATCTGATCCTACGCTCAGGTATGCTGGGCTCAAAAGCCCCTCATACCCATCCACGTGTCCAGAAGGACTCTCGGTCTTTATTTCAAGATCCCGCACTGTACTCATTTTGTCAGGCACAGGATAGGGACAACCACGATTAGTACTCGCCTCGTCGACCACTAACTCTTTCACTAGGATCACTCTCCGTTTGGAGTTAGTAACTTGAGTATCTGCCCCATGGGATGTTACATAGTCAGAAACAGGAGGGGCACAAGTTTCAACCTCAGGGACCGACCTGACAGCCTTTTGAATGAGACTATACTTTGATTTCACCTCTGAATGGGAGCGGGACAGTTCCGAATAATGAGCGTCTTGAGCATCTGGTTTAGACGCTGCACTGAGGAAGGAAGGTAGATATCTGTGGTAAATGTCTGACTCTTTCTGAAGGTCAGAAGCAGCAGAACCTCTGGAGCTCCCACTGGAGGAAACGTTGAGTTGCATCTTGTTGGCACATATGTTGGTGCAACTACTTTCAGTATTGTCCTTACCGTCGCCAGAAAGTGAAGTTGATAGGTTAGAGTAAATAACATTACTTTCTGCCTGGCATTTGTTCAGGCTTCTATCCCAGGCAAGTTCTGATTTAGTGTTAAGATGCTTCACCTCTGTCTGGATTTCAGGTACAGGGTTTGAGCCGGAAGAGATTAACTCAGAAGTGAAACCCGGCGGAAGGAGGGAATCATACAGCTCTCCATAAACTGTATCTTGACTGACAGGATCAGTATTTTTACAGCTAACACCCGATGGCACCGAGACACTCTTGGCTGTTTCTGGAACAGATGTCTCAACGTGACAAAGTGTTGATTCTTGAGGACTGGTAGCAGAATCTGCCGCGAGAGCAGGACGTGCCTCTGTACCGGTGACATAACTATAGGAGCCAACACCTTCCGGTAAGGGACCACCACTTGAGGTTACGACAGTGGCATCACGTTGGAGGATTTTATTCTCACATGCACCAGAGTTGAATGGTTCTTTGTGATCTGAGGTGTCAACAACAATTGGAGGCCGGTTTGAAGCCTGGGTAACAGCACAGGTGCTTTCTGTATGAGTCACAGCGCCAGATGAACTGGCATCTCTTTTGGATGAGTTGTCCTGTGTGGGCTCCTCGTCATCCAGCTGCAGCTCTGGAATAGAAGCAATCGGTGCTTTTGAGGGTTTCTTGTGCACATTAACGAGGACAGGGCTGTTTGTCAGAGGCTCCGCTGCTTCTGGTTGAGTTTTCATAGGGACAGATGTCTGAGATTGTCGGGGAAAAGTGAAGGGCGATTCTAATTTGTTTGTGGCCACAGGGGGAGGAGAAGGGATGTCAAATTTATCGCTGATGTCAAGCGCTGGTTGAGACATACTTAAACTTGCCTTTTTGTGGGCCTGATCCAGCCCCATCTGACTGAGACCCAGAGGACTCTGTAAGAAGAGAATGTACAGTCCCAGGTATTAAATAAACAAGAATCCACATGAATAATAGCCATATGAGGACAGGAGTAATGTTTGTGCCTGTCAAATGTCTGAATCTCTATGAAAGATAATCAAATCCCTCAAAAACACCTAGTTTTTTTCACTTATGGAAGACAAAACCAATGTCAGCACTTCACCAAACGGCGTTACCTTGTGTTTCTCCTCTGTGCTCGGGATGTGCAGGGCACAAGTGCTCTTAGAGATATCCTCTTCATCCTTCCTCTTCCTCTTTCTAAGACCAAAGTTAAAGGTAGCAAATCTCCTGGGTTTGTGCAGGTCCAACTCTGAGGAGCTGAATTCTTTGTTCTGCGAGGAAGAGCGATGGAGAGTGAGATGAAGCAGAGAGGATGAATTTAAATGAAATGCATCTGTATACAGGTTTCACGTTAGTTATAAACGTATTAACACGTTAACACAGTTATTCTGGTTCATCCCAGGACATTTTATTACTTTCGTAAAATGTAACATTAGGATGTAAAAATAACATGGTAATACCACAGAATTCATTTGAAGCCGGCGCCAAAGTTTAATTAGACGCTCAATCACTTCTCCTGTCAGTGTTAGGAATGAGGATATCTCACAAGGAACAATTAGTGCACTTAGTGAACAAGAACTGAGTTGACTCTTAACCCTCCTGTTTTCACCATACACCTCTTGTCCTCCGGGTCAAAAATGACCTGCCCTTTCATTTCAAGACACATATGTTCATATGTCTTTTCTTTAAAGAGGTAGATTGTTATTATTATTATTTCTAAAGGTGGTAATCAGTAGTTTTTAATCAAAAAACCAAAAACAATCTTAATACCTAGCAGGGAGAAGGCAATCAATTAGTACACGTAGGGCAGTAAGTAAAATGTGGACGCATGCCCTTTGCACATATATTTCTCACATTTGCAGCACACATTCCTTCTTTGGTGGACAGAACTGACATCTCTTCCACTTACTTGGCAGCAACTGGGGCAGAGCATTCACAACTGCTGAAGAGGCTGTTGTACGGGGGAGATGGCTTCTGCAGTCTTTAACTGACTCTGTGACTGTCATTTTATTTGCCGGGTCAAAAATTAACCGAAGACAATGTTTGTACTAAAGTTGATCTATGAAATATATATATAAGTCAATATTTCCATTTTTCTAATATTCAGGCTACTTTAGGAAGAGTCATAAAACTTCAGGCTGAAAAAAACAACATTTAAGGATTTAAAATGACCCGAAGACAACAGGAGGGTTAACTTGACTCCAAGGAGCAAAAGCTGCTCCACCCTGAAAAAAAATGAAAGACTAGTAGAACACGCTCTCCTGAAGCTAGTAGCAGCTGGCACACATACTGTGGTTTGGAGGGCTTGGTAAAATGTCAAATATTAGATGCTCACGTGATATCACAGATATACTGTAGATACTCTGTGCCAAGTGCAGAACTTTAAACTATAATATTATTAATAATAATAATCATAACAGTCAATCTCACAGACTATTAACGTGTAGCAGGTATGTGGGTTATATTTAGGAGTATATTTAAATGACATTAATAAAATTCTGGTTATGAAAAAAGTGAAAAAAGGAAGTAGGCCTTTTAAGGACTGATCTAAGCGTGAAAGTGTCAGGACATGATGTGAAAGTGTTTTGGGAGAGTGCCCTCTCTCGCTGATTGAAAAGATAAGAGACAAGAGATGTTGTTGTATGATTATGTTAGCATGACTTGCTGGGAGGTAATGAAAGGAGACTGGAACGAAAAAAATGTCTGTCATATTTTGACCTAGGGCATGTCCCTAAATTCTTCCTCCTGTGACGGATAGTTGGAAATGTATGAGAGGCGAAGACAAAAACAGAAGTGGAGTCTGGCTGGAGTCTGTGGGTGGACATGGCAACGCGTCTAAGGTCTGCCACACAGGTGCAGGTATACTTTCAATAAAGCATAAGCGACATGCAAAACCCTTTATCTTTCTAGAGATTTAAATGAATATGAATCCAAAGGTCCTATCATTACGCGCTGCTACAGCTTTTTTTTGTTCCAGGATAACGAGTGTCTGAAACTTTACAGCTCAACGACCGACATTACTGACTAACAGCATGAATCTTTTGTAGTTACGATAGTCTTACTACTTTTTCTTCCTTTTTTTTGTACTTTTTTTGCATTTTCAAGCATCTACCCATATCCCATCCCATATTCCCCTTTATGACTTTATTCAGCACACGTTCAGCACTCTCACTTTCTTCATTTTTGCACAGCAATAGGTGCCGATTGTGACTAGTGCAGCTGCTTAGTAACGCGGTGGCGCCATCTACTGGAGGGAACACAGTCTACCGATTCCTACTGTCTAAATTAAAAACAAAGCTAGTGTGGTGCATAGGAAATTATTCTGCAGCACTACAGACATAAGGAAGCAGGTTAACTTGGTTAGATTGTGTACAAAAACAGTCTGTGTGTGTTTGTTGTTTTATTGGACCCTCTGTAGGAGGAGCAAACTGAATGTCTCTGCCCTCAACGGATATAAAAGCACAAATGTGGTTAAACACAAGCAGTTGTTGCCATGTCAATATATATTCATAGGAGATTTCTTTTATTTATAGTGTTGGATACAGTGTTAAGGAACGTCATGACAAAAGTAAACTTAGAAATGTAATTTGAACTTGAAACCATGTGCTTGACATTTATCACCGGGCGTCAGCTTTCACTTGAAGATCAGGCAGCAAAGAGAGAGAAGATCAGGTTTTCTCCAGATTAGATGCATTTGTGTCTGCAGTGCAGAGCAAGAAGAAAAAGTGTGACGCAAATGTTTAAATGGTATAAAATAAAAAAAACAAAACACAGAATTATACTTGTACTTGACTTCTATGAATTCTATTACTGTCAGACATGAAACTGTGATCTGACAGACAGGAGGGAAATAATTTCAGGGCAGGGCTGTTATCATTCTTACAATCAACCATATCAATGAACTGGTACAGGTAATCACCTAGTTCATCATGACGGGGCTCAGGTTTACCATCATTTAGCCACACTGCCTCTTGCTACTTAATGCAAAAAATAAAAAACATATGCAGAACAATCAACAGCTTTGAACCAGCTCTGATTGTTGGTTCGTTTATGAAGAGGTAAAAAAGAATTCTGCAAATATTTTCTAAGAGCTTGATTTTCAGGATTCTTGATGCGTGGTGCACGTTGAACTTCTTGACCCAACCTGCTGTGAGCTTTTTTTCTGATCATTAAGCTTACACATACTATATGATATTAAAGAAACTGAAAACAGGAAGGATAAAGTGACACGGAAACAATTGGTAAGTAGAACGTGAAGATTCTGCACAAATGTTTTAGCCTCTATAACTTTATATTATTAACTTATTTGGTGGTCTGACCACTCTTTTACTTCACTTTACTTCTCCAAAGCCACTTTGAGAAAGGAAAGAAAAGAGACAAGCACCATTGGGGTTCTTAAATTATGAGTTACTACAAACTAAGAGCCCGGATACGACTTGTCAAGAAAAATAACAGGAATTTTGGTAAGTGCTAAAAATTGTTTTCTGTCTGTGTAAGACTTATTTAAAATACTTTAAAAAACAAGCGATTTAAAATGTTTTTTTAAGGTGGTCTAGTCTCAGAGAAGAGATGAACAATAAAAAAATCGACTGACCTTTGACCTGGGTGCAGTGCTGTACAGATAAGACTTCTTTTTTTTTGACACCATGATGTCAGCTTCATCTTCTCCATCCTCTGCAGTGTTACTTGTTTCAACAGCACTGAGGGGAAGACTGTGGATTAGTCGCATCTCTACTGTGGGAATCTACTTAAATCATAAACAAAAATGCATTTTTAAGTAGTACAAACTATAACTAAACCTTTTAGTATCATCCCCTAAATAAGTGATGTATTGCATTATATGACTTAACAAGTTAACATACATAAGAATATGTTGATATGCGAGAAGACATTTTATTGGTCAATGTTCAGTATAGGACGTAGCACGACTAGGTTGAATGAGAGTAATATATCTCAGCATGTTTGAGCATTAAAAAAGGGAAAACATGCTGCCTGGCACATAAAGCCATGATTCATTGCGTGGGGAATGCTGTGTAAAACCGGCCAAACAGAAAGTGACTTCTTGTTTCTTAGCACTGTCGATCATCGGGGGGGAAGACAGATGATCAGTGAAAGTAACAACTGGCTCGACTGCCACATAAAACAAACACGCGATCGGCTTTGTTCAGTCTTCCCAATAGTTTCTGACTGTGGAGATGTCGGCGCCAGTGTGCAGATGCGCAGGGCCTTCAAAGTCAACAGACCGGCTGTCATCATATCACAGGATAAAAAAGGTCTCTTTATATGCACAGGCGGTTCTCCCTTCCTGTCCTCACAAATAGATGACACAGGAAGCCACACGACAAGCAAACAGCTCCAGTTCATCGTGTGACTGCCTCCTTATTCTGTTGTGTAAAGGTAATACACTGCTCTACAAACTGACCTACACCCAGCCTGCCTGCTGCTGCGCACATAGTTATCACTACTATTTCACCAGTACTCCTATTGTGACAAGAAAGTCCTGGCACTTTCTTGTTGATGCTGCAGAGCCCCCTAACTAACTCCACAGCAAACAAACGTAGTTAGTCTTTTTTAATGCGTGACAAGCCCCCATAAATCTGACAAGCAAATTGCAGAAACCGCTACGATATTTTTTTCCCCTACTTGTGTTTACAGTAAACACCAAGCCTTTCGCCAAGTGATATTACGACACCTGACAGTCTGAACGTCTCCATTTGGATCAGGTCCAACAGGATGTAACCAATGAAATTATGTACTTACACTGGCTGTGCAGGCAAGTGTGTCTGATAGAGATGAAGAGAGGAAACGCCCGCATAATACCGTCCAATTCTGCATAACACACACATTTGCATTGTATCTACAAAGTGAGACACTTGCTTCAGCTAAACCACTTTATGTAAATGATCTACTGCAGGCAGCAGCTCTGGAACCCTGCAGATAAGTAGCTGAGCCGACCCAACATCTGTCTTCAACTATACTTTTAAGGCACCCTACTTCCTGTACAATTGGTGGTCGGTTGTTGAGGTGTGTGAAATGGTTTATATACATAAAAAAGTAGTTGTCTCCTCCTTTGACTGCCGGGACTGGGACTTTTTTTATGTATGTAGCTTAGTAAGACGTGAATGTTTAACCGTGGTCATCGTATCACAACACACAGCTGTCACTTTACGAGCAGCTACTAACTGATGTGAAGACTCGTCATCTCAACTCTTCGCTTGCTCCAGTTTGGAACACGCACGCAAAAGTAGCACATCCATCATGTGCTGTGACTCATCCAAGGTAAATATGGCTGGATGAACTGGAACTCCAAAACTGTGTCCGTGTTGTCAGCTGCGAACTGTTCATTGTGTTCAATTAATACATCCCAAGGGTAGACAACAGACTAAATGAAGTCGCCCGTTTCTGAGCAGAGTCAACTTAATGATGTTAAATATTTTGGCACAGTTGAGACATCCGCAGCTGGCAGTGTATGTCTGTGTATCTGTGACACCCATTACTCCTTCTTTCATGACGAAGCGACAGGCATGCAGAGAGGCAGGTTTCTCTACAGTAACTCTGATAATCCATAGCTCCTCTCGTGTACCCAACAAACCCTACCAGATACTCAAACTCTGGGAGTGTTTGGCCTCTGTCATTTCATACAGGAGGTCATTTCATTCGAACTGTATGAAATACCACAAAGTCAAATTCGACAAAACAGCTTAAAGACTTATTTCCTCAGGCAATGAAATCTCCAAAATCCTCGGCAGATAAAACCCTGGTCTTAGATTAAACAAATAAACAAAAACAGATGTAATCTATGTCTGGATTTAATTTCTGATCTAGGACATTTACTCACTGTGTCAACGAGTAAAGGTGAATGTAAACGAGGCAAATCACTTTAAATAAGCTAATACGATAGATAAGTTGCACTTTTGAGGAGTAACTGACCGCAAGAACTAGTGTATATAAGGATATTAGTACTTCTCTGACTGGAGGATACTGTAATATTGACGATACTGTAACTGTTTATTAGTTTAAACAGACTGCGTATCCTCTGTGTGCTTTTCAATCTACCTTTGCATAACCTGTGTCTCATGGTGTCAGTCCATTATTTCTATTTCTATGGGCGCAAACACAAGCTGCCACTTAGTCTGATCTGCAACTGCATGAACACCATGACAACACGTGACTTGTGCCTCACCTGAATGTGTATATATACATATCACCCTGCGGATTAAACAGGACTCTCTGTGTTTACTCGCTCGCTGAACGCTTATGACAACCTTTAAAGGGTAAACACTTTACAAGACACCTCTGTAACGTTGTACAGTTAGGCTGCACGTGACTTTGAGAGTATGTGAGACTATAACCACATTAAACAGATGGTTATTTCAGTGCTCTTCTGAGCATTTAATTTACTGCTCTGCTCTAAATTTACCTGTTTGCAGCAACACGTCTACTTCAAACATCTGCAAGGTCCTTGCTTGCATTTCCCACATTTTTCACCGTTCTTTTTTTGTCAACAGATATTATTTTAGATTAATATTATTACAATTTAAATTCCAAATATATTAAGTTTATCTCACATGAGGCCAGAATCAAATCGCGTTTAAGAAGAAGATATTGGGGCAATTATTCATAGAGTAGAAGAATCTCCACAAAAACACAGAGCACTTCATGAGCTGAAATCAAAAGTGCTTCTGTTCATTTGCTCTTTTGCACAGTTGCATAATAACTGGAAAAATGGACTGAATGTTGTGCATTTCACAACTACCGTCTGGACAGTAAACTATCACAGTCACCCATTGAGCAACAGCACTTTCTAATCTGCTCTGCACGATGGACTGGAAACTAAAAAGGCTCGAATTAAAGGTTCCAAACATAAACACAAAGAACAGCATGAGTGGCGTGTCAAAGCTGTGGGCCACATGTAAGCATCTCTCTGCAGCTGCCCAGCTCGTTGCTGGGCGTCTCATAAGACGCATGAACGCCGGCTACTGACGCACCATCTCGAGGTTCTGCGAGCCTACCTGAGCACCTGCTGGCTCTCATCAGCTGCCTGGGAGGAGGCTGAGCCTTTCTTCGACTTTGTCCTGAACTTCAAGAACTTCAACTTCAGCTTCCTCTTCTCTTTCTCGAAGTTCTCCGCGTCCCCCCCCGCAGGTTCGTCCAGGCTGGCCTCGCTCCTGGAGAACAAACTTTTCAGCGCGTTTATGGATGAACCCTTCTTCGCCATCTCCTCGGGACCGACTATTCCACGCAGGAGCCGCTCATTAAGAGCCTGATGAAAGTAGTCGTGGAGCGCACGAACCGGACGCGTTGACACATCGGATCAGACGTCCCGCCGCTTCATTTTCTGTGCAGCAGGCAGAGCTCAGGTGTGGCGACACGCCCCTCGGGAGCCACGCCCACATTTCATAGTTTATTCACTGCAGTACATGATGCTATGAAAACATGCTCGAAGATGCCTTTTTTTGAGCATATGTGAAGTTTAAAAAGTCACATTTCCCTTCGCTTTAAATCGTTTGGTAACAATGATTTAAGGGTGTCCATCTAAATAAAGACTGTAAACACACGAGGGACAAGGAGGGATTTAAATGTTAGCTGATTATGTCATATTTTCTAAACACATTACATATGATGTTGCATATCTGATGGTGACTGGAGGGGTTATTTCTCATCGGGGTGGTTACTACTCTCTCTGCAGGAAATCCCCCTGGGAGCCCTTTAAAAGCTCTCTTTCTGTCGTGCCTGTGCGCGATCTCGGTGTTCAATCAACGGCGACATCGTGTGGTTCATGTGCAGCCTGCGCGACTTCATCGCAGAGCTGACTGTGCATGTGCACACACGCATGTGGCTCACGATGGCGCTGCCATCTCATGCAATGCAACGAAAAGGCTGATCATGCACCAAGCGCTCCTGCAGCTCCATCAGCTCCAGGCAGGTGGAGAAGGAAATAACTATGAACTGACCTGACCAGTGAAGAGGATATAAAATAATATGCTCTTCTCTCTTAGATCACCTCTACTGTAACATTGGCATCAGAAAACACAAATTTCTTTTTTATTCTATTAGGTCTAGATATTTATTTTCTACCCTTTTTATTTTTTTTATCTACATATGTATTTAACAGACAAATTATTACAATATGCACTCAAATACTGCATTGCATTGAACTTCTGTAACAGTAGCAACCCACACTATATTGGTAACGTGACAACGAGGAGTAAAGGGAGAGATAAGGGAGCAATAACACAAATTACCAAACAGAAAGTCACTACTACATATCCAGCAGCTGTCTTTGCTTTTTTCAGCAACTCAACCTCGCTTGTATCCTTCACTTATTATAAAGAAACATTAGCAAAGTTTCCGTTTTCACAGGTAGATCAGATTAAAGTCTGCTGGTACTATTTTACTAATGTTTCAGTAGTGTTAGAACAGTCATGTAGTCGCATTACGGTTTATATTGCTCATGAAATCAAATACAGTAACAAACAGTTATCAGCTGACAGCTTCTTTTCTTGTGAACCCACTAAATATACAGTAGTGATGTGAACTGCAACGATTTATCTTTATGTGTCAAACCTTTAGACCCATTTAGCTGATTGCTAAGGCGTCACGGCCTCGTGTTATTACTCTGTGCTCCACGCCCAGGAATATATGGTCCCTGTTGCTGACCGAAAAAAGCGCAAGCGAAAGTCAAGTGCTGGGACAAAATTAGACGTAACTTTGACGAGATAAACAAAAGAAATTACGTGGAATAAAATCAAAGGCATGCACCTTAGATTAAGGTATGTTATCTGTGTACGTTAAAACTGAAAGGGAACAGTGGCCTCAGAGCAATCTGTTTGTCTCTTTAAAAGCGTGCAGACCTTCAACATTATCACACTTGAAATCTTTCTGTTGAATTAAAACTGAAACCCATGTGGGGCTGGAACAGTCACTTGTATACAACAGTAATTTGTATGATGAAACAGGGTGAAGCTATTTGGTAATTGCCCAACACAAGCTTTTTCCAAAGAAAAAGGATATAGAGGCCGAAAGGCATGGCTAAAAGATGTACTCTTGGTAACACCTGTTTATTTTGTCCTTGCGTGCACTGCTGTGCTAACTGAAAACAATTCATGCAGAACACACCTGTAGCACTCAAAATTGATAAATGGATGACAGTTAAAAGTAAGCGAAACCAAAGTGCTTGAGGTGCATATTCATGTACCAATCCAGAGGGGTACGTCTGAGCTTTAAACTGTGCCACATCACAGAATTGTCAGGGTTTTCGTCTGAAGCAAAGATTTAAAGGTTTTCTTCCAAAGAAGGGAAAATCCAGATCCTCCTGCACACGCTCAATAAGGCATGAGGTCCAGAATCCAAAAGCAGAGGGTCTATAGGGATTTATAAACAGAGGTTGGTGCAGAGCAGGCATGATCAGACCCAGGGTGATGGGCAGGCCCGGCAAAGTGAATGGACAAACAAGTCTCTGAAATAGTCTTGGTCATTTCTTGTCATTCAGCCTTCATAGCTCACAAGTGGAACCACCTGAGAGACAAGCAGGAACTAGATCAAAACTAGATCAAACCAGGCTTCCAGGCTGAGTCGCGGCCAGAACCTGTGTCAGTACAACACGCATTGGAATAAAAGATAAGAGAATGTCACAGCAGACGAATAAATAATGGCGATGGGAACACCCATCATCCTCCTCCAGGATAAAAGGTGACATTGTCCTCCAGCTGAAAGACTTTTGTCATCACGGAAGGTTCACTCCTGCTACCGATTTAGGACATTTTCCAGTACACTGTATTTCCTCATAGGTGGGCCAATTAAATCTCTCACATTTTATGTCCTGTTCCATTATTTTCTCTTTTCCTCGCCCTGCTTGGCTCACGCACTGAATCACTTTAATATTCGAAGAAAACGAGTAGAGAAAATGTGCGGCCAATCATGAGCGCGCCGTGTTTGTACGTTTCCTGTTACAGTAATGGTAATGACACACCGTGCTGTCTGGAATCGGTGAATTGTGCCACGCTCACACGCGTAATGTGATCACTTAATTCAGTGACCTCTAATGTTAATGTACCATCTATGTCAGAGGAAAACAAGCCGGATCCTAGAGAGCCACAACCCTCACAGCCTAACAGGGCTGAGGCTCTCTAGGACCCGGCTCGCCTACCCCTGATCTCGGTCAATGTCAAATAGGAGGGCTCAGGGTTTGGCATAGCTGGTTTTGGTGGTTATGACTTTTTGGAATTAAAATAAAAACACCAGATTGACATGAGATAAGAACAGAAGCTGACATGCAAACAAAAAAAAACTGTGTGTTATTTGCCCTTGAGGTAAACTGTCCTTTGAAGTACTGAAGGCATCAGAAGTTACGTGTGACATTCCTGAAATGGCTCCGTTCATGACCCCTCATTGTTCATTTTCACAGGGAAACTGGGCACCTCTATTTCTCCCTGGAGGATTTAGCTAATTTTGCGAAGATGAAACAAGTACACAAGGTGTTGCATGCAAGCTAGGTGCATGATGTAATCTGAAACAAGATAACATCTTCCCTGGAAAGTTTCATTGATGTGTATATTGAAAGAAACTTCCTTGTTAGGATCAGCTATTTGAATAGGACCGAATTTTGTTATTGTCATGGTCCATGGACAAGTGCAAACTGAAATGAATAATAATAGAGAGAGATCATTTGAATAATTGCAACAATTCTGAAACATGCTGCAGCGTAACCCTGTGTTTTTACCTTTCTGTGTGTTTCAGTCTGCCTGTGTGGCAGGTAAAAGGATATCCTGTTGTGATTCTTATAGGCTGCACGAATCAGGTCTGCTGTACAGCTGGCCAAGGACGGAGGGAAACTGTAAAGTGTCTGGTTTAGAAGAAGAAGAAGACGTGTTAGAAATCTCAAGTGCAAGAAAATATAAACAGGATGTCTGATTCACGCGAGC
The DNA here is from genome assembly GCA_032359275.1 of Microctenopoma steveboyesi. Taxonomy (NCBI): domain Eukaryota; kingdom Metazoa; phylum Chordata; class Actinopteri; order Anabantiformes; family Anabantidae; genus Microctenopoma; species Microctenopoma steveboyesi. The sequence continues at coordinate 4,105,175 of JAUMHF010000003.1, read as the reverse complement.
TCCGTCCTCTCAACAAACCACCTAACAGCCTTTACATGACATTTATAACGACTATGACTGTGTAGAACAGAGTCGTGGGCTGTTGGAGTCATTTAAAAGTGGAGCTGTAAATCAAATGCACCACTAATTCAAAACAGTAGACATGTGGTTAACATGCCCCCCTCTGACCGACAGACAGACAATTAAACCAACTGCCAAACATAACACCATATAACTTGCTAATAAACTAACAGTCTAAACTGAAGAAATGTCACATGATACGATCAACACATCTGACCGGACACGAAATTTATTACAACGTAAGCTGAACAAAGAATTTACCAGAACTAATACTATCAGGCTGAACGTAACAGCAGTGAGGTTCGCACAGACAGATATTTCCAACCCATGAATGCAAGTCATTCGTCCTTTGAAAACATATTGTACATGAACGAGGTCCCTGCATTGATAGGGATAAAAAATTAAAGCTAGAATGTGCAACTGGTGTCTGCAGAATAAATCCTCTCTGCCCCCCCCCCCCCCCCGTGTCCTTTGCTCTGCTGTGCTCTGCCATCACTCAGCTTAACATTTATTCTATTGATATCACAATTTAAATAAAATAATTCTCATTGTCATTTTGTGGGCATTGTGTGAATAGTCATATGGCTCAAAAACAAAAAGGAAGTGAATATCTCTGCACTAAAGGCGTTTCTCAGGATTCAAGGTTCTTCACAGTTTCCAAGTACAACACACGCAGTCACATGCATCCTGAGCCACTTACTTTACTACGCAGTAGATGCATTAACACTACGCAGAAAGAAAAAATAAGCACAACATAACCAGAGAGCACAAGTTAAAGGTAGAATTCAATAATATGTATTCGGTGAATCAGCAGTGTTTCTGGTAGAGCAGTGGGTTTAGACAGACCTGCAGGCTCTAACTCTGGGCCCAGCTGGCCTTGTCTCCTACAAATAAGTTCATATTCAATTAAACGTCATTCCCAGTCACGTTTTTTAAACAGAGCGTATTTGTGTTTTTGTAGATCGTAATTAAACATCTGATGTTCAGGGCTGAGATGAACAGTTTGCTTTATATGGTGTATGAATGACTGTCTGCAGTTTGAGGGGGACCTAGCTTATTATCTACGTTATCTCTGGAAATAACAGTTAGTTTATTTGCTAAACTCCTCTCCTGTCTTCTGTGTATCTCTGTTTCTACTGTCACCTGTAGGCAGAGGCTGGTAGTGCAGCTGGCAGCCTGTTGGAAGAAAAATATTTCCTGTCACCACTGTACTCTGACTACACACTCTAAAGGTCTGAGGTGTTTTCATTCTGGTCAGTAGTATGTGGGTGTTTGCTGTGGGGTTCTCCCCAAACAGCCGTAATCACAAGAGGAAATATAATAGAATGGGGAGTCACTGCATGGCAAAAAGAAATAGAAAGTGGTTAAGAGAGAGAGAGAGAGAGAGAGAGAGATCGACAAACACCGATAGCCTGAAAGAGATTTACTGTAAAGAGCAAACCGTGCTTACAGTAACTTTGCTCTAAATTGTGTTGATTGAAAGTATGCATCACTGCCATGGGATGACAGCGAGCACGCTTGAATCATTTTTGGAGGTTTCACGTTCAAACCGGGCGTACCCGTAAATACATCACACTGTTTTGTCTCAAGAGAAGCAGAAAAAAAAGACTTTGGGGTTTTTGATCTACAAATGACTGAGTATAAATTATCAGCAGCTTTAACCCTGAATGAGAAGTCTGAACGTGAAGGGATTCTCCAATAGAAAGGTCTACAATTAAGCTGAAACTGACAAAAACGTTAAAGTCATGAAATGTAACATCTGCGCCATACCTTACTGTAAGTGTCAGCGCTGGTTTCACCCCGACCCCCGTTGTTTTTTCCTTCTGCAAAGTCATCTGACAGTAACAATAACAAATTCCACAACGGGAGTAACTGTTGACACGCTCAGAGATTTTGTAACATTAAAATTGTGACGTGAACAGTGCTTTTTCTCAGTTCCATTGGTGAGCGGCTAGTTTCTGTTATTTTATTTTCTAAGAAAGACAGCTTGAATGGTGAACCAATCAGGGGAGTGTAGTGTTGACCTTCTCAGAGATTATTACCAGCAAGCGAGGGACAGTAAGCAGGATGTCGCATGGGTGTGTTCCCATCTGTAGTAACATTACTTTTAGTTGCTGTGTTCACAGAAAGAGGATTATGTGCACAGTCCCAAACATTTTAAACTAGTCTAATAGAAAAAAAAACACAACACAAGACAAATATAAGACAAGGAGACGAAGAAGTTTAGGAAATGAAATCACATCTCATCTATTCCTCTAGCATATTGTTATATGGTGGTAATGATCAATACAGTTCACTCATTGAATCAGTGCAGAGAAAAGGAGCTAAACATGGATTTAAACTGCACATCTTAGAACCCTGAATGAAATGTTTAGACATTTGGAAACTTCTGTTAGGCCTCAATGACTCGGTTTTATTTTACTCTCAGATCTGAGACTGTGCAAATGTTTCAGGTCAAACAAAATGTTTCCTCAACCTAATAAAGTTGTTTTTGTGCCTTAACCTAACCAAACTTTAATCATTACATCATGAGACGCAGTGATTTTAAATGGTTTAGTTAGGCAAAATGGCAAAATGTTTTTTATCATTTGATTTGGAAGACATGTGAGAAAGGAGGAGGAAAGTATTACTAGCAGAACCCTTATTGTGATAAATGGTGATTACACATAGCCACAAACTGCTTATGAGATGACTCACGGAAAGGTGTTTGTGCACAACTGGGACTAATGCAACGCTTCATTTATCACTGGATTTCAGCAATCATTTCCCTTCTTTCTCCACAACTGCTTTCCCACCATTTACTTATCCCACAAATCTCAGATCAGACAGTGTAAAAACACCATAGGAAACAGTGGACTCATAGAAACAGTATCTTTAATATGCTACATCATGTTAATAGAAAAGTTTCAGTGAAATTGCCTCCTACATATAAAATCTTAACGTTACATAATCTGTTTCCAAAAAATAAACTACATAGTCAAGCAAACTGTACAAAAACTACAAAAAAATAAAAGTAGTACATAACTCAGTAGTACAGTTTTCAACAATTGCTCCCGCCTTCTGGCTTTTGTGTAACACTAGGAGCCAGCATTTCTACTCCAGTGATAAGAAAATGCTAAAAAGTGTTCCTGTTTTTCCTGTTTTCCAATACAACGTACAGCTGAATATGAGGTACCAATGGTTACGTTTGTGCTAACACACGTTTGCACTAAAGCTTTGGTGAGAAACATCTGAAACCTTTGACTACAGTAAAAAGCTACGTAGGAAATATTTCACATACTCAGCATTAAACATGGAGAATGGAGTAAAAGGCATTATTAAGAGCATTTGTGTACAGGATTAATTATGCTAGTGCGACCAGACAGAATCTGCAGTATTTCCTAGTCCGTAATGCCATTTGGTTTTGGTCAGTAGTTTGTGTGATACTTTGACAGTGCAACACATTCATGTTCCTCGATTGTCATTTTGTACAATGGCTTATTAACTTACAGTTTCAAGATACCTGATTTTTTTTTCCCATTGAAAGCATAAATAAATAACACGGCTGCATTCATGGTACAGAGAAGCAGTAAGGTGGTTTTGTTCTATGACTGTGCTCTGTCTTACATCTCTACGTCTTACATCCACGACACATGCATCCAGTAGCTCAAGCACACAGTCACACAAAGTGAAACAGAACACAGTCGAAGAATCGTCCACAGTTGTTGTTCCTACGTCCATTTGTTTTTTTTTCTCCCCTTGGGTTTAAAATTTCCTTGGAAATGTCAACACATAGAAAAAAAAACACTAAAATAAAAACACACTATGAAACAACTGAATAAATATAGACTTAAATTTCAAAGCAGGTAATAAATTAAAGCACACAAAGCAAACACTTTTCTACCTGAGTTAAAAGAGTTTAAAATTCACAGCTTAACAACACCTCCCACTTTTAGAAGGGAGTACAATCGCTGAATAGACCCAGTCTTTGGAATGCTCTTCTTTTGGTGCTGCGCTCATTAGACTATGAAAGTTTAAATTCCCTGTTCGGCCCTTTCTTATGGACAAAACAGGGAGTTTTATTTGGCGACATCTCTTCTCTTGGTTGATGATATGCTGTATGTTCATTTTTATAATTCCCCTCTTGCGGCGTCTTTTTACTGTCCTTCTGTCTTCACCGCTGACCGTTTGTGGAGGTGAACAACACTGGCTCTCTCCTGATAGCCCAGCGGAGCGTGTGATGGCACAGGTGACGGGACTACGGGCATGGCTGATGTCAGAGCTTTAAGCAGGACATTGGCCTCCTTCTGATCTTCCTTTCCCTCACCTTCCAGGGTTCGAGCCAGCCAGCGCTCAATAGCTTCCTCCACCTGTGGTGTAGATGCTGTTTCTGTGAGCGTGTCAGCCTCTTGGCTGGCGTCGAACCGCTCCACCATCTCTTTAATGTGGACGTCGACGGGTGCGTTGGGGTGAGCCAGGCAGCAGCTGCTCTGGTGGATGCGGAGAGAGAAGCGGTGGAAAAAGGCCTGGGTGCAAAGCTGGCAGCGGTAGGGGCGATCGCGGCTACTATGGAGGCGGCGGTGAAGCTTGAGGTGAATGTACTGGGTGAACTTGGTGCTGCACAGCTTGCATTGGTACGGTTTCTCCCCAGAATGGAGTCGCAGGTGTGTTTTCAAGTTGCTGGTGCTACTGAAACGTTTTTGACACACCTAGAAGCAGGAGATAAAAGGTCACATAGCTGATTATTATTAACAGCTTATGACAACAATTGTTTGTATTTAGGGAAATTTGGAATAAACCTAGCAGATGTTATTAATATCTGGGCTTACTGTGTCAAGCAAGAGCGACAAATTTTTTCTTTTGTAAGACAAGATTAATCCTACTCTCAACATTCACACCCAAAGAGTCATATTAGCAAACAATAGCATAAAAACACTGACAGAGTAGCTAGAGGCGCAGTACAACTCATAGACTGTGTTACCAGAAAGGCCTGGGAGTGAGAGCAGTGTGCCTCCCTGCGCGGTTTGACATCAACAACATGGTGTGATCAGTGAAATGATTCTGGGAAGCAGAGAAGAAGATTTTCAACATACCTGGCATTCGTGTGGTTTCTCCCCCGTGTGGACCAGGTGATGTTTCTGGAGATGAGCCAGCTGAGTGAAGCTTTTTTTGCATAAGTTACACTGGAAAGGTCTCTCGCCACTGTGCACTCGAAGATGGACCTATAATAACCCAGATCACACAAAGTCAAGTTTCCATAGTTTAAAAATCACACCACACTATGATTGATTTTACATTTTATGAGAGACACACTAAAGCTCTTACCTTCAGGTTTGACAGCTGTCCAAAAGTCTTTGAGCAGATATTGCATTCGTACTTGATTTTTCCATTTTGTTTCTTTAGTGGGTACGGCAAGGATTTGTGACCAGGGCCGTTGCGTGGCGCTGTGTTTATTTTGGTTGTAGCCAGGCTCAGGTTCATGGCTTCCTCACAGCCAGAGGGAGACTGCTCGGGGGACTGACGTTGCTGATTGTTCTTTGGGAGAGGAGAGAGCTCTGGGGTGGCTGGGGCACCCCGTGGCGGCGATACATTTGGTGTTAGCTCCTTCAGACCTCCCTGTGGAGATAGAGGGTAGGGGAGGGACACTGGAAGTAGATTAGGTGAGGGGATGGGGGGGTACGGGAGTCCGTCTGTGCCCAGATAGCTGCTGTATCGAAGGGGACCTCTTGAGGGCAGCATACCAGGAAAGGGAGGAGAGTATGAGGGAAGGAGGAGACGAGAATAGTGTGGAGCATAGGGTGGAAGAAGCTGGAAGGGGGGCTGAAGTGGTCTGGGGGGAGGGGGGTAAAGAGGGTACGATGACACCAGCCCCTCTCTGTGCCCATAGAGGCCATGCAGGTGAAGAGGAAGACCTCGGTGTGGAGACGGGAGCACGGGGTGGTGTTCTGGTAAATATGAGTGATTCAAGCCCATGCTGGGTTCTCTGTGCTCAAGGTGGGGGGGTGGAATGATCCCCCGCTGCTCCGGCTCGCTGTCGGCCTTCTCCTCATTCTCCGGCTTTTTGCTGAAGTCCATAATGTGGTCGTCGGGCGTGTCCGGCGGCGTGTCTCTCTCCAACATCTCCACATCAATCTTCTCGTCTCCTTCCTCATCCTTTTCTTCCTTCACCTCTTCCCTCGCTCTTTCTTTAAGCCATGTCTGCTGAGGTAGGTGCTGTTTGTTGTACTCCTGGTCTTCATCAGCACTCATGTGTTCTGTGAGAGTAAAAAAAATAAATAAATACACACAGAATTCACATTTTCTGTAGAGTATTTTACTCACATCCACCCACAGAAGGCACGCCCTCTTATGGTAAATGATAGTAGTTTCAGTTTTGACATGACACATAAATCACATAGTACAGGTTTCTGTTCGGCAATCACAGTAGTGACTATGAACGATTTGGGGGGTGAAATGTGTGGGAGTCCATATGTCATGCCGTGTATGAGCTGTTGTACGGCGAGATTCGGGAGTTTCGTTGCTTCATTTCTTGAAGCATTTTCTCAGTATTGCTGCCTCACCAGACTGGCCACAAGAACACGTCTTCCTTTTTTTTCTTCCTCAGTCTTTTGGCGAAAAACTCGCTTGCCTGGTCCAATTAGTCACTTTTACTGTTTGACAGCTACTGGACGCGTGGCAGCGCGTTGGTAACACTTAAGGTCATTCAAAGAACGTCTCACTCTTTTTGATTGTTTGAGCTTATTGTCATTTTTAAATGTAATGCTGAGGCTCACTCTTTGCCTTTACTACTTCGCTAAATACAAAAACAAAGCTTGCAAAGACTTGAACTCTGAACATCATTCCGATTGACCTGAGTAAGTGCATTCGAGTGCTCTCCGGAAGGTTTGTCACCAGCTAGATTTCCCTCACTACATCATCATTGAAAGACAAACAACGAGCGAACCTGGACTTTGACATAGGAATGCTTTCCTTTAAAGGAAAGCAAAGTGCCTTTAAACAATGTAATGATACCAAGACGAGTATTAGTCACCAGCATAAATGACTACTCATCCAGTACATCCAGTTAATATGAATCATCAGACCTTTTGGCAGCGGAGAAACGATCAGGACAATGATCTTATGACTTATATTCTAGAAATAGCTAAACGCAGGTGACTCGCGATGCCACTTTGAACAGATATTATTTCCCTTTGATTTGTCCACTCTTCCTAAAATCTCTACGAATACTGAGACTTGTTTGTGTCCTGTGTAGTTTCCCTTTGGAATCTCACAGAAATGCCAAAGTGAATGAGAATTACAGATCACTGGATTGTTATCTTTGTTCACTTTCAAGTGTTGTCACTGCGCTGATCTAAATCTGTCCTTTTATCAAAAGTACGTAGAAAAAGTAGCACGGGTTACACATGTGTCATTGTGCTCGACGGCAAAACAGCTGACAGTCATCTGTCTTTCACTCCTTTCCCCTCACTCATTCTTCAGCGAGATTAGCACAAGGTCAAAGAGGAATCAGATTCACATGATGGTTATTTGACTGAACTGTGAGTTTTATCTAGAAAACAGTGAAGATACTTTACTTTCATTAGATTTAGCACAGTTTGATTTTGAAAGCTCTGTTCCTTCCTATCCCTCAGAACATATGTGATCCTACTTTAAGCTACAATGAACCAGACCATTACGTCCCGACCTGCAGGTGTAAAGAAAGGCCGCTGGTTCCTGCTGCACTCACTCTGTTTGAGGTCGTCTTGCTGGGTGCAGAGCCTCTGGGCAAACTCCTGGCTGTACCAGACCAGTAGCTCCTGTTTGGGCTCCACTGGCCGGATGGTGTAGAAGTAGATGTCCCGGCCATTCTGGCACGCCACCAGGTTTTGTTCTGCCAGAGAGCGAGCTGGGTTGACATAACGCATCCAGTTGCTCCTGTGGATGTCGTAGCCATCGAGGAAGTTTTGAAGTTGACCACTGCTGTAAATCTGCAAAAGAATAAGAGATAGGGTGAATTCAAATATCCACTAATGCTGGAAATACCCAAATCAGACACATATAGACTCCTCCTGTGGCAAGAATGATTAAGATGCAGATTAAAAACATAAACAAACATTTAAAGAAGTTGGATTTAATCAAAATTTTAAATTTAAAAGTGAGACTAAATACCTCTGCTGCCATGTACAGTTATAAATATTCTCTGTCCTTTTCAGTGAACAGTTACGGGCTCCTTTGGTCCGTTCTCTGTGTCCTGAGACTGAAACTCCTGTGTGTGTGTTTCTGCGTGAGTGTCACTGTATTTGAGGAGACGTAACTCTTGGAGGCGTGGCCTGGACAGTGCCTCACTCTTCTCTCTCTCTCTCTCTCTCGCTCTTTCTCGCTCTTTCTCACTTTTCAGTGTTGTTATTGTTCCTGTACGATCATTTTGCGTGTGGATTGCATGCCAGGAGTGTGTGTATATTTGTGATCTCTTGAAAAAACAAACAAAATGTAACTAAAGTATTGGCTTGTGAAAAGAAAATGTAAATGTTGGCAGCCTGACAGACAAGTGCTGGCAAGCAGCCAGCGTAAATGCACACATATGTAGGAATGCCTTTGGCAGCACGTCCGCCTTCATGCTGCACCTGTGCCGGAGGTTGATATCACTCTCGGGGAACATCAGACTTTCACTATTGCACCAGGGCAGGAACAACACTTCACACAGGTTTACAGGAAATAAAGCCGGAAGGAAAATACGTACGGTGGCAGCAAAAAAAAAAAAAAAGTCCTTATGGGAATTGACTCAGCAGAATAGAAAATTTCCTGAGTGACACAAGTTATGCCTGGGGAGCAGGAGGCTTAGAGCGTGGAAAGTCAAGGATTGTCTGAGATTGTACGTTTGTGTATTGAACAATAGTCCCTTCCTCTGTTTGTGTGACACATGTTGCATAGAACCAGTGAGTGCCAGTAAAACTCTGATAACTGGGAGAGTGAATCAACGGTTACATGCCAACTTTTTTAACAACTTCCTCTAAAATTTTGAGCAAAAACCCTGTTAGCCAGTGCAATCTATGCGAAAGCGATTTTGTTTCCTTACTGACGTATGGACATAGAACTGATGTGAAACTTCAGTATCTGAGCAACCGCTGTTGTTTTTTTTCTCATCAATAAAAGAGGAAGATGAAAACCGGTCCCCAGTCACTCCCGGGACTATTCTCAAGGTTGTTTTCTCACAGCAACGTCAAGCAAGTGTACATTTTGGTGATTTGCATATATGTGTATTTTCGTGTCTCTTACCCTCCAAAAGTACTTTCTATTGGCCTCCCTGGGTACATTGTCTTTGGTGTAGATGTCTCCTTGCAGGGGGCCAAAGCGAGTCCCCTGAGGAATATATTCTTTGCTGAACACTCCCGTCACCTGGAAAGAAGAGAGCACTTACCATTAGCTCATAGCACACCAAGGCTGACCTCATGTCTAATTAAGGCATCTATAGGGTAATAACTGTATTTGTTCATTGTTTATGTCCAGCAGGTTTCTTTGCCTGAGTCACAGTTGCGATATCTCTCTCCTGTTGACCCAGACGACTCAAGAGACACGTTGCAATCCACAAGGTGACCCACTTTCTACACTAATGAGATGAACGAAGGAAGAGAATTACACTTTCTCTGACCTACTCCACTGATCTCTGACCCGCTGTCCACACAAACACCCGAAAGAGTGACACAGGTAGAGGAGGCAGCTGACGCCTGCCGAGGAAGCAGTGTTACTCGCTGTGCAAATTTGTAGTTTTACGGCAAACTATGTTGATTATGCGTGCTCTTTAGACAGATCATTTTCTGTTTCTCAGACAACAACTGGGTCAAACTATTTCCACAGAGGTAGTATTTTTTAGCTTGCAGAGAAAGTAGCACTAAAGAGTGGTAACACCATATTGAAGAAAAGGAAGAGCTGGTCACGTCTGTGTCTTCTTTGTTGTGCGGAAAAGCATAATGATTGGCACTTGCTAGAAAGTGCACAGACTCGGGGTCAAACCTCCTCAAATCACACCCAAACACACTCACACACGCCAGCAGGCAGTTGTGGCACATGCAGCTTTGTCGCTTTGAGGCGCTTTCGCATTCAATCTTTAAATACTCCCCTATGTATAAACACACACTCTCTCTTCCTGCCACAGCATGAAAGGAATCAATAAGATTATCGCGGCCTCCTGTATAAAAGTCAACGGCTAATGACGATTTAACACACTGTGAAGGTATGACCCAGCTTTTAGAAGAGACCCAAGAGCAACAGGTCACTGAGGACGGCAGTAGAGAGTGTGTGTGTGTGTGTGTGTGTGTGTGTGTGTGTGTGTGTGCGTCTAAAGCGGCCAGTGAGGTGACTCCGGGATGTGATGAACCAGTGTGACATGGACATTGTGCTTCGCTGGCGTTGCGTGACTAACGAATCACTGCGGATGCTGGGCAGCTTCTGCTGCTTAACCGCTCTGCTCAGTCAGGTCGGGAGCATGGGGGAGGGTGGGAGGGGAAGGGTGCTGGAGAATGGAAGAAAGGAGGGTGAGTCATCTGGAGCCACGCTATCATACCCCTGGACACGCTCCTCTTCTCAATCCCTCGTGTGTCCACCAGGTTGGAGCCTGATGCCTGTCCCCAACGAAAGTTAATCATCTGGTTTTAACCCAAATCTTCACCCTACCCCCTGCACACTCTTACCCCAGCTTCTCCCTCCCCATTCGTCCCCTCTGCTGCACCCGTTGCTGACGCCCCATCTGCCACGTGCCCCCTTCGCCCTTCTTTGCCTAACCTGGCACACTTTGAGATAAAAATAAGAAACTGGGAGTCTTTTTTTTTTAATATGTAAACAGATGTTGTGTTCACCAGTGAGTTGTCTGGGTTTTGTTTCTCTATCTGACTCATCTTAATGTTACCTGTGTGAGAAAAAGCCCCTGTCCACCGAAGCCTCCTTGTTTAACAGCGCCTCACATTAAAAGTGACACATGAGCATCACTCCTCAAAACCACAGAAAGGGGCGAGGCTGTGTGAAAATTAATTTCCCAGTTCTGGTGATAGCAAATCAAGGAGAAAGACTCACATGACACCGTCTTCTAGGAAGGGAAACCACTCAATGGCTATGGGCCCGTTTAAGTAAGACAGATTACTGGCAACCATGTGAGTGTGTGCTCGCGGATGTTTTCATGTTTCATTTCTTATCGGTTTTCTGTCTCACTCATCGCACTCAGCACATGCTTCGCACACATACACAGGCGCACTTAAACGTATGCCAGTAAACGTTTGGTTTTGTGGCCATGAGATGAAACTGCATCAAAATGACGTCTTTATTTGTATGACTGATAAACACGGCTGCACATTAGCGCAAGCAAACTGCTAAATCAAGTTTGATTGCCTCAAGTGTGAGTGTGGTAAACGTAAGTAAGACGTGTTAGCCGTTGAACAAGGGCTGGGGATTTGTAATTAGCCCTCAATGTGATTTTATCTCCGCAGTCTGCATGCTTTTCTTATCCTGCAACAGCAAAAAGTGCAATAAGTGGAGGAAGAGGTGAGAGTATGAGAGCTACAGATGAGGAACGACGGTACAAAGTGTTGCATGGGTCAGGACAGAAAGAGGAAGGAGGACAGCAAAGTTAACCGCACGCATCTATGTTGAGTGTTGAGAGCAATTACAGAAGAAGTGTGTGACATCTCTCTCTGTCTCTCTCTCTTCCTTTTAAGATAATGATTTTGCTCTCAGGCTACAGCATTAATGGTCTCGTAAAATCCTTGTTTTGGGACACAATTGCACAAAGAAACATGTCCAGGCAGATGCCAGGATTTATTAGCGTGGAAACCAAAGAGTCAGCTGACTGGCTATGACTCTCCTCTACCTGACTCAGCTGGGTGGACAAGTGAGTAAGAGGTAAAGATAAATGCACAGTTGTAAAGAAGAGAAGCGAAAGTAAGGGACTTTTGCTATGACTGGATAACCTGGTGGACGCCAAACCCATCCCTGACATCTCTCACACAAACAGTAGAGTGAAATATAATTCAAGTTAATGAGTTCACAATGTGCACTCTGCCATATTTCTGAAGATTAGTCAGCAGATCTGTTGTTCAACAGATTGTTATGTAAGAGGTTGCTCTCACAAAAGCCAAAACAATCGATTTAGCGTTAAAACTTTTAGTTCAAGTTAGATTGTGTGTACATATCTGTACCATCAGTCTACATGTTATCTCTTCAATCTCTGTTTGAACGTGTTTCTGGAGACAGGTTTGTTTTAAGACACGCTATAGCTCAATGCATAAACAAATGGAAGGAAATGAGTGACACCTACCTCATTGTCTGTGCCATAGTCAAACGTTAGATTACGCGGGATGGAAGTCATGGCTTTGGGCAGGCTGAAGCTAGGGTCCGACACCTGGTCTGGCACAATGTAGGTGCAGTTAAGGGCAAAATCCACCTCCCGCCAACTGCTCATGTCTCCTGGTGTGCTATCCAGCTTCATCTTCACAATATACTGCAGGTGGTAGATTCAGACTTTGCACTCTCTGTTTGGTTTGGCTCCGTTTGACTGAGGTTGCTTCAGTGTGAATGTACTTTGCTTTGGTTTGAGCTCTTGTTCTAGGTGCGCTGGTTAAAGCTCAGGATCTGGAGAAAGACAGGAGAGAAACACATTTTCACTGTCACAGAATCATGTGAATTTGGAGGAAAGTGGATATTTGGTTACTAATTATTCAGTGGTTTGACCAACAGCGTTTTCTGTATCCAAAGTCAACTGTGATGTTCCTTCAAAGCTCAGCAGGTTAACAGCCCTTAACACAAGGCTGCCCATCATCGATCCACATTTTAAACTACCAAAGGTTGGCAAAATAATAAAAACAGAGACAACTTACTCTGACACATTCATTCAGCTGTAGGATCTGCATTTCTTTGGTTATGTCATCCCTGGGTTGCAGTTCTTTTCATAGTCGCTCTTCTGTCTCAGCGGTTTCTTCAGGGATTCCTCTCAGTTAGATCCTATGGTGTATCCACGATCGCTCTGGCCACTGTCAGCAGAAACGCACGAGATTGGATTGCGCCAAGCTTTTTTAGCCTAATGCCCTGGCCAATCGCAAGCCACCGCGGTCATGTGATTGGGCCATCTGACAGAAAACTGTTGGTTTTGGACAACAACATCAGTGACGTTGTACACTTGGCCAGCAAGTGGCTGTTGTGATGAATGGTTAGACATGTATAGACACACACACACACACACACACACACACACACACACACACGTCCACGCACACACAAAGATGTGTAAATGAATGAATAAAGGAAGAGCAGATGGCTGGCCTGTTGCCACTGAAAAACACACTCGTAGACTTTTGCTTGGTTTGGCACTTAATGAGCAATCTGCTGCTGCCATATCTCCTTGACCTACATCTCACTGTAAAACTAAGACCCCTAAGTCTTCAGTCACACACACAAACAAACAGCATTCAATAAAACACAAATCGTTAAAAGTGTACATAAGTAAAAATGATGCTTTAATTCTAATAAAAGCTACACATAAATTCACACATATGGTCTTCTGATGTAACATATTCAGTATAAATAATAATACCATAAATTGGCCCCGGGGCTGTTTGGTACTCATTCACAGGTACAGATGTAGGGCAGGTCACCATGAGGCAGGAAAGAGACTTAGACACCTGTCTGGAAAGCATCGTCTTTACTTTCAGACATACGTGCACGCAGCTTAGTAACTGCAGGTCACCTCATCTGGGAGTCTGCATGACGACAGCCGGGACAGGAGAGAGCAGTTAAAACAACATGTGCGGGGTAAAAGAGAACGTGACTTTTCTGTGTGTGGAGATGCCATTGACTCCAGAACTACAGTTATTTTTGAGTCTGTTACAAGAATTTATAATATCCTGCAGAAATGACCCTTCTAACCGTTTAGATTTTTTGTTCCCGTTCACAACTTTCATCGTGCAACATGTTTCATAACCTTCTTTATATCAATAAACTTTTTATAATAATAAACTGTGTAAGTTACATAGAACACACATGTTTGGGAGTTTGTTATACAACATAAAGGATTTTCAGGACTCACACAGTAGTTAAAATAAAACATGTATTTGCATATTTAATTTAAAAAAACTCCAATAAATGAATATGTTATTCTTAATAAACTATAATTGTGTTTGTCCGTCACCCCGCCTCCTCTCTGCCTTTCTTTCTTAATATGCCTGGTAAAATGGTAAATTGGCTGCCATATGGCAAGATTGCTATTCCAAGCGTGGAGCTTTACTGTCCAGTTGACCGGAGGGGGGGTTGGTGGTGGTGGTAGAAGGCAGTTGCCTGTGGGAGAGGAAAGGAAGGGGAGGTGGCGATCCAGGCTCTTTCACTGGCCAGTGCCTGGCTTGGCTAATTTCTCTAATTTGCAGACTGTCTGGGTTCAGGCTCAGGGCTCGGAGGCTAAGGACCCGGCACACCAGGGTAGCCAGCTAGCCGACTCATCTCGCTGCTGGACACACATAACACCCGGGACGTACTTTTTCCAGGGAGAGAAACTTCAGTGACCAGGCAAGAAGAACTGGGCCTTAGCTCGAGGAGGGGGGGAGGGAGGGCAGCAGACGAGATGAAAAGGATAAGTAGAGGAAGGGCCGAGGTCAGCTATCCTGAAGCCGTCTGAGACCAAGAAAATCAGACAAAGTGATGCGGCCTGAGACCTGATAACACCGAGTTTTAAATAGTCTGGTCTGCACGAACGCCTGTTGCCATGCAACAGTCTAATTCTGCGTTGCTCTAGTGTTAGTAACAGTGCAGAGAAACTGCCGCCTGGGAAACCAAATGTTGATTTTTACAAGTTAGGTGAAATAAGTGCTGGCACCAGTGACAGTGACAGCTTCGCAAACTGTAACAAAGAAAAGAGGTTAAACTTAGGACTCGTTACACCTGTTTCCCTGTGCTGATATAACAAATAAGGCAATCAGGAGTATCAAAGAAATAATCCTATTCTTTCCCCATCAATGATCGCGGATTACACCAACTTGCACCACTCCAAGCCCATTAGACAGGAACCCAGAGCCGTGGAGGGATGGGGGCTTTGGTCAATTGTAACATCAGAACAATCACACTGACAAAGGTAAAAGTTATTGACCATCTAGCTTCAGAATTACTAAATCTCCCTGAATTAATCTCCAAACCAAGTATTCTCTCAATAACGGGAATTTTTTTTTTTCATTTTAAATGCCCCAAGATCTAACGCAAGATGTGCATTCCCCCGTTCCTTCTCTCAGGTGAAATGCTTTTGAAGTAGCATTTGCCTTGAAGGTGTGGCAGGTATAAAAGATACAAGTGTAATGTCACAGGTTGCCTCCAGCAAGAGATGAAGAATGAAGAAGTGAGCCAGGGCAGTTTACATGTGTCAGTGGGAGTAGAGGATGCGTGTTCTACCAGGAAGGCATTTAACGCTTTTGCAATGACTGATGTGCATCACATCTGCACATCTGCTAATGAATGTGGAGGGGTTTGCAGGGTTTAATATATCATACTGTATTATACACTATTAATTGAAAATATGAAAAATTAACTTGGGAGCAAAACAAATGCTACGAATACATGCTAGGGGGCTTTTAGTAGTAGTAGTATCAGCTCGAGATCTTATGAGGTGTATGATTCAGTGTTTCCAAGGAGTTCCTAGGTGAGACATTTGGTATGACTTTCGTTTGGTCTAGTGAGTAATATCAGATCCACCAAAAGAAAACAAAGTAGTAGAAAGATGAAGGGATTGTCTGCAGTGCTCGTGTGTTGTTTTTTCCAGATCCAGGATCAGTTTTTCTTTCACTGAGAATGAAAGTGGAAACAATGCAGTCACAGAAATGTGACAGCTCTTGTTTACAGATGCTTGATCACAAGTCAAAACCTGAGTACGAGTGTCCTTCTGGGGTGGAAACATGCCACAGCAGAGGACATATGTCTCCTTACTGCACTGCGCCTCCCCTCCCTTGGTGTTTTTTTTAAGTTTTAACTATGATAAACAGTAAACAGCTGAGCAGAAAACAAGAGGATTATTGTTTGTTAATGCATTGTTACCATGCTGCTCTAGCCGCTGTCTTTAACAACAGCCACACCCACTGTATGAGGACGTAGAAGGCCGACAGCGAGTAAAAGCCAGAAATAAATTTGTTGTTTATTGAGTCTGGTTCGTGTATATTTCCATCAGATTCCTTTAACCAGAGGGATTATCCCTGCTGGCTGAACCTTAATTATGTAAAGATTATGTTCCATAAGTAACGTGATGATGTGGTTGTTTTCCTGGAAGCTTTGTGACTTTGTTTGATGAGGGTGGTAACGAGTGGTCTTTTCTGATTGGAAGTCGCTATGTTATCGGTTGGTGACTTAGAAGACGTAAAGTCATAGGTGTCCCTCAGATGCTTTTGTTTTCACAAATAATTTGTTATCACTTTTCTTTAACCTCTATTGTGCCACCAGAGGAAGGGCTTTTTTCTATTGTTTGCATGTCAACAGTTAGATAAGATGCACCTCCCTGTAATGCTGTCTTTGAAAAGAAAAAGAAAAAAGGGTTTCATTTCTAGTTTATAGACATCATACAGTGTGACTTGGCAAACATCCGTCCTCGTCCAAATAATTGTGAACCCGTTTGACCTGCTCATGTTGCTTGGAGGCACACTGTAAATTCGCTGGAAGACGTCTTCGCAGGGCAAAGACAACTAAATGACAGAACAACTGCTTCAAAGCCCAGAGCCGACTTATTTCCACGTGGGCATTTAGAAACCTTGGTAAAAATAGGAACAGTAAAGAAATCTGTTTTTGGAATGTTTTTAGATCAGTGAGATTAAAAAACAGTTTTAAATGCTCCTTTTTTTCATTGGTGTGATTCGTGCAACCTATGAAATCACTTATTTGATTTCTGTTGGGTCAGTGTAACTTCTCTGGGAGCATGTTGGTTGAAGGTTACTGTAACCACGCCGTAACCTCAGCTCAGTGAGTAGAGCAGTCATCTTCCAACCCAAGGGTCACTCGTTTGACTCTCAGTCCCTATGAAGCTACATGTTGAGCTTCTGGAAGAGACACT
Organism: Microctenopoma steveboyesi; assembly: GCA_032359275.1. Lineage (NCBI taxonomy): Eukaryota > Metazoa > Chordata > Actinopteri > Anabantiformes > Anabantidae > Microctenopoma > Microctenopoma steveboyesi. The sequence goes on along the minus strand of JAUMHF010000003.1, from coordinate 4,088,101 downwards.
GAAACCCCGTAGTAGCGCTGACGCACGACTAGCAGCTGTCCAAACAACAATTTCCCCAATGGGTTTAATAAAGTATTCACTATTATTATTTATCATTATCCTTATCAACGCTTAAGGGTTCACTTTTTGTAGGTTTCCACAGAGCTCTGGAGACGAAGACAAAAAGCTGGAAGGGTTCAATCTTCATCTCTCCAAAGGTTCAACATTAACAAAACCTGGACACAATGAATTAATGTGAGAACTCAGCATTAATATAATTTGCAACTTATATTTGTCAGTACAGCAAAGGCCAGGGCACTGGTCCACGTAGCACTCCTGAATATGAGAAACAAAGAGTTTTTCAGTTTCAGCTGTACTAAACTTATACTGACACGTTAGAATAGTGACAAAGGTACAAATAGAACATGTTCACCCTTCAGCCATTTGTTAGCTAATAGCTGTTACATCACTCAGTACGACTAAAACATGTTCTCAGTGCTGCAGTTGTGTCATTCAACCTTTCTGCAAGTAGTTCATCTGTGACTGAAAGTTGCAATCAAAACTGAAAAAACTGTCACACATAATTGTATGTATTGCGCTTATGAATTCGCTCGATGTAGCCACGGCACAGGTCTGTGCAGTCGAAATCAATACAGACGATTCGAGTGATCTTTTTAAAAAAAATCTGACACACTTTCAGCTTTTTGCACGCCACACTTCTACGGTTAACCCGACGCGAGAGCTCACACTTTCTCACCATCATTTAAGGCATAAGCCAGAGTTTCTCAGAGGCTCACAGTGACAGACCAAAATAACCTCTCGTTTTCACACCTCCGCTGGGTTGCACGCCTTCAAGAAGAGGAAGGAAGGAGACGGACGAGCCAGAGGCCTCAACAAACAACATCCTTATCTACATCATCATCCTCACCATCATCGTCATCGCCATCAGTCTGTTTACCATGCATACAGTAACTTTGGACCATATGAGGGTTGGTGTAAGGTACCTTTCAACACCTCCAATTCAATGGTAAAGCCAAAGATAGATAATCTTATTTGGGAACCCACAGTTTAGACACAACCACTGGGGTCTGATTCACTAAAACAGAAGTAAACTCTCACATCATTTCTTGTCCTTTGCAGCACGCACCGCATTGTAAACTAAGCTTTGCTGCTTTGTGTGTTTCCATGACCCTGGCGAAGCAGTGAAGGGAAATGCGGTGCTCCTCATACTGTTGTTAAAGGAACCTTGATCGCATCCCTATATGGGCTCAGTGTCCGGTCACTGTCACCACCACAAACATTTGCGTCGCATTTTTTTTCTGAGTATTGTCACCGATCACGCTGCTCCTGGTAACTCATGTTCTGTGGTGCGTGCTATGGGGACACAGAGCCTCTTCTCCTTTTGTGCTAAGCGCTAAGCGTCGAGTGTAAAGCTCTCGTCTGCGGTGCACAGTGGGAGATAAACGTGTGGTCAGAAAAGCTCAACGAAAGGATGCGTCAGCAAGTAGCAGAAGAGGAAGACATGGACGGTGCGTTGTGCTGATTGGGGATATTTGCATACCATTTGCAAATAAGTTGTTCTCTCTGTAAACCAACCTATTTGCCAGATTCCACTGTGCTTTATGTGACTGGGGTGTACTGATTTTTTTTTAGAACTTAGCATTCGGATGACTGGTCTGTCTTTTGTAAGTTTAGATTGGGATCTCTTGTCACATTCATCTGTTGTGAGTCACACATGAGAAAAAACAACACTGTACCCTAAACAAACAAATGAAATGCATGCCATGCCTTTGCTTGACATTCAGCATCGGACACGCAGGTGCACATCAACAGCATGCGTTCACGCTGGAATGAGAGCCTGTTCTCTGTTTCGTTACATTCGCCAGCAAGGGCTTTAACTTCCTTTTAATTTATGCCGTTTGAAAACTTGAGCTTTAAACAACCGCGGCAGCGAAGGAAGAAACACCAAAAGCATATATGTTACATAATCAACTACCTAATGTATGAAAAGGAAAACTGGCAGTTACATAGCGACGGTAGGATTGTTACTGACAGGGTTCAGGTATGTGACATTTTTCTCTTGTTGTTATTTGAGGTGGTGCCATTCATCTATTCACATGTAGTTAATAAGGTTAAAAACAAAAGCAATGTTGCATATATTTATATATGTTGCAGTTTCAACAAAAGATTAAAAAGGATTAAATCTACAGCCCTTGAACATGTGTCTAAGATAAATTATGTTTTTTCATATATTTGATGCAAGTATATGTAGAATAATAACAACATACAGTGACATCACCTGGTAAATTGTGTTTGAATGCTGTATCTTATAAGTGGAGTGGGGGGGGGGGGACACTGGGAGACAACAGAGGGTGTTGGGAGACTTAAAGATACTGTGATGGCGAGAACGAGGATAAGAAAGATGTGATGTAAGGGTTTAGCGAAGCCTGCACGCTTCTGGCTTGTGGTCAACAGGTGGGCCCCAGTGCCACCGCCCCCTCCCCGATCTCGCAGACCACCAGCTAAAGAGAAAGACTTTAGTGGAGATCTGCCTGGCAGACAGAGAAGGGGATTTCAGCACCAAATCCAGCAGATCAATAAAAATGTCTGCTAATTAGGCTGGCTGGCGAAGGGGGGGGGGTGGTGCAGCGGCATGAGAGTGAGAGAGAGAGAGGGTAAGAGGGGAAGGAAAAGAAAGCCATCAGACTGATTTGGAAGTCTAGACTGACTGCAAACCGCCGCAGACCTGGAAATCTTGCTCTTTGGGTCAATCCAATGTAGTCCTGCTATAAATCAGCCTCGCTCCCTCCCTCCCACCCCACTCACTCTCATGCCTAGGCCGAGGCAACCTCTCATGCTAAACAGATCAGTTTCTCTGACCCCAATCCTTCCTTTTCCTCCTCCCACCTTTTCTTTGCCCTCCTCCTTTTCCCCGCACATCCCCCTTCCTTCTCCTGGACAGCACCACTTTGACCTAAATCTCCTTATTTAATCTTCTTCTTCTCGTCTTTTGGAAAACAATCAACCTCCTAATTGTCTTAATCTCACTGGTCTTTTTTTGTCCCCGGGGCATCATGTGCAGTGCAGAACAAAAACATTAACCACAGATCAATACTTGGCATCAGACCACAACTACCACCACAGTCTTTATCGATTAGCACGGACTGTGCTGCCGATGGGTTTAATTAAAATGAAAAGAGGGTGGGGTGTGTCCGTTTTAGAAGAGGGGGTTAATGTTCGGCCAAGAAAAAAAACTAAAATAACAAAGGCAAAGTTGTGACAGTGACATTTATAACCCAGATCACATCTCATTCAGCGCAAATGACGGCTGGCGTAATAAAGAGAAGAATGGCAGCATGATGAGCTGTGAAAGGATAATACGTTCACATACGTCACAGACATTATGAGAAAAATATCCACATTCTTGGATTAAATCCAACTTGAAAGCAGCAACACAAGCCAGTGAGTGTAAACACCTCCACCAAGCTGAAAAGAAGTCTATACATTGTTGATTTCTGACACGAGAAGCTTATGGAATAGAATTCACAGCGTCAGGCCCAAACATATTAGCTGCGGAGCGGCGATAAGTCCAGGATCAAGCTACGGTCACGAGGTTATTTGTGTGTGATTTTGAAATGACTACTGGGATGATAATCATAACACGCAGAACAATAACGGATTATCTGTTTCGATGGCTGCACTCTGCACCATCTGTTGAGGAGCAGGGCAGGTGGTGAATAATATTCCCTCGTGTGTGTTTACACATAAAGGCGCTTCCTTTTTTTTAAAATCTACAACCAAATGAGTATAAGCGCCCCTGTCTAGCTATACGTTGCCTAATATGAAACACATCCCCTTTTCTTCTTCCCGCAGTCTCCTCTTATTTCTCGGTTCATAGTGATTTCATAATTTGTCTTTAAAATTCCAAGTAGTCTACAGATCTTTATTCACCGCGTCTGTCCTCGCTCCATCCTTTCTTCCTTCACTCAACATCAACACGCTTCCCCTCCTCCTCCTCCTCTCTCTCAGTGGGTGAGTCTGGAGATTCCTGGCAGTCAGATGACACTGTCTGACTCTGCCTGGCTGTAATCTGACATGGCTAATCTGATCTCTCTGTCTTCGCAGACTGGCAATCTACCTGGGTCTCAGCCAATTAGGGCCCATCTGCGCAGCACGCCATGCAGGCCAGGCCAAAGAGAGCCTCCGTCGGGCCCAGCCAGGCTGCTGCAAGGCTCAGCGGTGGCTCAGGCTGTCTGGGGCCCCGAAATATCTGCTTCCATAACAGCCCATCTGCCTGTGGCTTGGCCTGGTCCACTTTCATCCCCAACGGCCCCAGAGATTAAGGATACTCCACAGACTTTGCTGCCAATTAAGGCACTTGTTGCCATACAGTTGTTAGGTAATCACCGAAGCCATGATTCATCACTGGCTCAGGCAGACTACTTCAGTCTTATTAGTATTATTGCTGCTGCAATTCTGGGAAGGGAGATATTTGCACGTCTGGTCACACAGAACGGAGCACGCCACATGATACGCCAGACAACCAATATGTTACAAAACACACGCAAGTAAGAAGGTTTCATCACACCTCAGTCAGCACTTTGAACAGACAGCGAGCTCTCCGGCATGCTGCCAGGCTTTCTTTTGTTTAACGTGATTGTTTTGGTATAATCCTAATCTTATTTGTACTCATTCGCACTGCGTGTGCTAAAATAATAAAACGTCTATTGTTTCAAATATCTGTAAAATCGTTGTGCACGCACACGACCGCGGAGACGCAGAGGTAAATACACTACGACGATGTCAGGGGCCATCTAACAGCTTATTTTCTCATCAAGCCAGTCTCACTTAATCACCTTAGCTAAATTAGTTTGAAATTAGCCCTCTTTGTAACTCCCCGTCTTCCATCTTTCCCCTCCTTTCCTCCCCACTTTTTTTTCCCCCAGTCGTTTTCACAGCTTTGTGGATTAGACAGATTACACGTCTGAAACTTTGTTTTTGTTCTTCTCTCTTTTTCTGTCTCAGTCCCGGTGCTTCCACCGTGGGGGAGGGGGTTTTAATCCAGGATACATACTGTCCCAACATGTTTGCTTATTACCTTAAAACTAAATTCATAACACAACCAAAGTATCCAGTTAAAGTGAAGCTATTCTGAGGTAAAGTTAACATTATTTAAACTAACTATACAGTTTTTAAATACAATTTTCAGAGGTTACATTGAGACATTTAGGTGTGACCACTTTTCCAAATGATGGATATTCTCCTACGCAGAAAGGCAGAAATTTGAAGCCACAGACTGGGAGACTCTCTGTGAGCCTCATGGTGAGGACATCGATGGACTGACAGACTGCATCACAGA
>JAUMHF010000003.1:4052764-4082663 GCA_032359275.1 Microctenopoma steveboyesi | reverse complement strand
TCTATAATGAGAGCGGCTGTATTCATGGCAAACAATTTCCCTCTGGGATTAATAAAGTGTTTTGAATCTTGAATGAATCTGAATCTTGAAGAAATCATGTGGTTTCGTTGTTGTTGATGGTCTTAATTGTGATGTCATCGGGCTGCACTATTACTAGTGATTTCCTCCCCCTGTAAGAAACCCTACCTGCTGGATAGAAAAACAGAAAAAGGACAGAAGGATGAATAACTGGTGCGTGAGCTGCAATACGACAACGCCGAGTCACTCTTTCAGCTAAATCCCATCATCTCAAAAATAAGTTTGCAGCTTTTTAAAGTTCAGTTTTTATATCACATCAAATCAAAACAAAAAGTCAAGGCACCTAAGGGTGTAATATATTATTATTGTACATGAAATATCATTGAGTTTATCAAGCGGTGTGCTCTTAAAACATACACAATAAGGGTTAGACGCGTCTTCCAGGTTTCACTGTTGTTGGAGATATTGATACCTTGTAAAATAGATCTGAGAAAACTGTGCAGCAGTGATTTTTATCCACCTGCTGCAGTGCATGAGCTATACAGGCAGTTTTTCAACCTTTTATTCATGACTCTAGGAAACAGGGCAGTAAAAAAATAGTGTAGTTTTACCGTATTAGCTGAGCTTACTTTGTGTTAACGGAGCACAAATGCACACGTGGTCAGTATTGGAAAGTTCAAATCCTTAAAACAATTTTCATATAACCTCTGCAGTTTTATTACTTTATTATTTGAAATACGGCAGTTTTACACTTTAAGTCTTACAACAATGACGTAAGATCTGCATAATACTAATTAAAATTTAAAATGCTCCAGTTTTTCTATTTGAAACTGCCAGTGAGAAAATCCCTTTTCATTCAGAAGTGTTTTGTGTACTTTAAACAACATGTGGACTGTCGTCTTCCCCCGATTTTGTCTCTGGCCTCAGACTGTGACAATTTGATTGTATTGCAGACAATAAATCCACAGTTTACTGAACAAAACATTTGTGCACAGAGGTTTAAAAATAAGTTAAAGTTAAGTTCAAAATGTTTCTTCTTTAGTTCATCATTATTAGACGTCATCTGAAGTATATCCTTTAGATCCTGTACGTTGCCAGGTTGGGCCTTCATGACTCAGACTCCCGTAAGACATTCACAGAAGGTACCGCCTTTTCCCCAGGTGAGCAGCCTGCCAGTCACATGATGTAAAACATGATTCATCAGGAGGGGGAAATCCAGGTCTGACACTCTCATGCCCTTTGTTCTCATTTCCAACGATGAACAGGGGTCAGCATGAGCGGCAACAGCTGTCAACCAGCATTTCATGTATCTACTATTTATGCTGCAGTAGCTCAGCTGAGGATCGGGCCCAGTTGATGCCCCGGTTCTTCAGTGAACCCTGGTGCTCCTGATCCAGGAGGCCTGTTGGTTTTTTTCTGCTGACCCTGTCATCTAGTCAGGTGGCTCTCAGATCCATATGCGTGTTCAACCCCTTAGAATGAAGAGGTGTCAGCGGCAAATCACAGTAAACAATCACAGTAGATAACAATAATGCATCTCCAGACACTGTTTCTCAAATGTATTTTTGGAGTGTGTGTGTGTGTGGGTGGGAGCAAACTGTCTTTGTTATTCATACATATGCGCGCGATCACACGCACTGCTTCCTCGCGACGCGCCGCCGTGGATGACACGTTTCCTGTGTGAAGAAGAAGCGCGGACACGTGGGAAACAAACGCGCTTTCACTTTCACTTCGACGTCTGCTCGACGCGCCGCGTCCACAAAGATCCAATAAAACCCCCAAAACAAAGTAGCCCAGCAGAGAAAAGCTTTGCCATGGCGTTTAGGTATCCAGTTGCCCGGAGAGAGGAAAGCAAGGTCAGTGTTCAAGTCCTGCTGTTCTTCTTCTTTTTTCTCTCGCGCTGTCTTTGGGTTCAATGTTCAGCTGCGGGAGCGCAAGCAGGAAGAGACGGAGCAGGCACAATGGGTGGAGGCAAATGGCGACTGAACGAACAGTCCAAAGATTGAACTCGCCGTTGCGCCAAACAACGATGCGCTTTGACGCACTGAGCAACAGACGCGCAACCCCGTCCCGTGTCCGCATGGCCTGTTGCTGTAGAGTCCGTTTGTTTAGGGCGGACAGTGGCAGCAAGCATCTGTTTCCTTGGTGTGTGCAGCGCTCTCCCTCCAGTACAACCCTTCCCTCCAATAAAAGGAATTTATTCAGCTTTTAAGTCATTTTTATACAGATTTTATCTCCTGACATGATGGTTACAAATATGTATGAATCACATCAGTTTATTCCAGTGGTTATGAAATGTTTAGGGAGGCTTATTCAGTTAAATATGATTGACTTTAACTATAGTATTTAGTCATCTACAGTATTTCTGTAGATATTATTTAATTCAAAGTCGCTACACCTGTGCTGAAGAAAACTATAAAAATGTTTATTACAATTTTCAAAAGGACTAAAAATGACCTGTTTGTGTCTTGAGTGCTTCAGACATTTAGAAGTGGCTCCGTGTGTGGATCCCATCTGCCAACTTGGGGGAGTTGAGAAGTTTATTGGTGCCACATCATCTGTCCAATCCCATCACACCACACACTTGCTGCGACACCCATGTCGAGGATGTTAGAAGGGTCATCACTGGTGTGAACCCAAGGAGTGATATTATTTTTAGTTGGAAGGAATAGAAAGCAAACTATTTGTCGGTTTTGATGATTTAATTTAGATTTGTGGAACCCCCTAAACTCCGTGCTGTGTGATCTGATAATGGGAAGAATGGTTCGGATTGATGAAGTTGATTTTAGTTGAGCTGTTTGCAGCACTGTGCATGTCATAAAAATACAACTGGCCATCACAGAGGTTTGCCAGGATAATGTCATGGCAGCTGTCTGCTGACCGTCCAATAGCGATGCCGTGATGGGACCTCAGGCAACCATTCCCACCGGTCATCCCAAGAATATGACTGAGCTAAGCCAGTTCTGTATGGTCCCAGTGATCCGCCTGGACATCGTGCAGGTCTAATCCACAGCTACAGGAAATGTTTGCCTGAAGTTGTTGATGCCAGAGGTGGTTCAACCAAACATCAGTAAACTCTTTCACTTACATTTTCTACATTCACTTCATATCTTCAGTGGGTGTTGTTTAATAAAGACAACAAAGATCATGACGGCTTAGAAATCTTTTGTTTGAAGATATTTGTGACTATGGTGAAGATAAGATCACATTTTTTTGACTCATTTATTCAGAAAAATCAGTGAAAGCATTGAACTTTATTTTTTCTTGCAACTAGTTTATTTTGAACAAATAAGAACCGTTTGATGTTTTGACAATTTAAAACAAATTCCCAGGATAAAATACACAGGACCCCAAAGTCCTCTAGTGTAGGTACAGCATTGGTGCATGTTTCATGTCCGCTTTCACTTGCAGTGTAGTGTAGTTTAGTGTGTTCTGTTGGCAACTGACACGTAACCCCCATCATTGTAGTAATAAAACCTTTAGAGATCAGTACTATAATATAGGGGCAACAGACACTGAGTTGTTGGTGCCATTTTCCTCAAGGGGATCAGTAAATTGCATTATTACAATTTGTAATATTATTAGTTATGTTCTTCTTCATATAAAAAAATTAAATATCACATTTTTAATGTTCGTGCCTTAACAGTGGATCGTGTCAAATGGTTTGACTTGATCTAAAAGAGCTACGAAGCCATGCAGATTCCTACATTATCTCCAGAACAAAAAAATTGCATCATTTATTTTTCCAAATATTCTGCATCGCTGCAGTCTCCCAACAATAACCAACCGCCTCAACTTTACATGCTAAATGCCCAGGGAAGGGGAAATTCTTGAATTTTAATGTAGCGCTTTCTGGGAAACTGCGCACGGCTCTTGTTATAACGATCCAAGTGTCCCGAGGATATTTCATTCACTAGAAGTACATTTAAGTTACAGCATGTGTGCAGCTGGCTGGACTTCCACGTCGCTATGGAAAATGTGCTGGACCTCGTTTCTACGAAGTACTGATACACTGAGACATTGAGCAATTCTTAAGCATGTTAATATCTAACCTCAATGTTAAACAACAAGTTGTTAACAAGTTTTTAGGTTAATAGAAAAACGCTGGTGAATGACTTCTCAATACCATCAGAGGAAACAAGAACAGTGGCCCGCTGCTTCCACTGGAGCAAACATTTGTTAAGAACCTTTTATCAGATCTGCCCATTAGTGCAACAGTGTGCTGACACGCACAGGCCAAAATATTAATCCCATAATTGGCAGTTACAAGTGAAGTTGCACTTTAGTTCCACATAAATTTGTTTTGTGGAGGAAGTTGCAGCCATCATGTTGCACAAGACAATAATTGCTGTCAAGAAAATCAAGTTTGGATGCCAAAAATGAAGCACGCTTGTATGTTTCTTCCTGTTCAACTGGTATGTCTTTGAAACAGGTAGATGACTACCATGGAACTAAGATCTGTGATCCTTACTCATGGCTGGAAGACCCGGATAGTACAGAAACAACGGTATCTGAAGCTCTCCTGCACAAATACCACTCTCCACATTTACATTTCCTTCGATTACTCAACCTTCTTGTTGTGCCTTAGGCCTTTGTTAAAGAGCAGAACGAGCTGACCATGCCCTATCTGGAGCAGTGTGCCATCCGGGCCCAGTTCCACCAGCGCCTCACCGACCTCTATGACTATCCCAAATATAGCTGCCCTTATAAGAGAGGGAAAAGGTACTACCTTAAGTTCAACAAACAAAACAGCTATTAGGGACTGCAGTTCCAAAAACACCTGCATTGACTTTACTTTCTGTTTTTACTTGCAGGTATTTCTACTCTCACAACAAAGGCCTCCAGAACCAGAATGTGCTTTATGTGCAGGACTCCCTGGATGGACCTTCGACGGTCTTCTTCGACCCAAACAAACTTTCTGAAGACGGCACCGTGGCTCTGCAGAGTGAGTCGGACTGCAGAGCGCTGTGCCCGACGCACGTATTTATGTAGACGAGAAATTATTTTATATTCTTTGCCTTGCCTCTTTCTCTATCCAGTGGGCCGTCTGTCGGAGGAGTGTGAATATTTTGCTTATGGCTTGAGTAGCAGTGGCTCAGACTGGGTAACGGTTCATTTCATGAAGGCTGATGATCTCACCCAACTTCCTGATGTACTGGAGAGGGTTAAATTCAGCTGCCTGGCCTGGACTCACGATGCAAAGGGCGTCTTCTATAACTGCTACCCTCGTCAGGAAGGCAAAACAGATGGTTAGGACCAATGACGATGATTGCATTAATCACACAATCACCAACTAAAACACAATTTTACAACATGAAGTCTTGCAAATGTCTGTATGTTACTAAAGGCACGGAGACCACATGCAACATCAACCAGAAGCTCTATTACCATGTCATTGGCACCGAACAATCTGAAGACATTCTGGTTGCCGAGTTCCCGGAGCATCCAAAGTGGCACAGCTCAGCAACTGTAAGCCTGCAGTACTCGTGTATTACTTCTTATATTCACATACTGGTAGTGAGAGCTGATTAAAATTGCACGTAAGGTTATCTAACTCAAACACTAGCCCTTTCCTCTCCTTCCCTTAATCCTTTTTTTAGATATCAGATGATGGGAAATATGCTGTTTTGTCTATTACGGAAGGCTGTGAGCCTGTCAACCAGCTTTGGTACTGTGACCTTCAGCAGCTCCCCAACGGCATCACAGGTTGGTATTTTTGAGTTCACTACCACTGCCATTGGCTTTGTAGTACTTGAGTTAGCATGTGCTAATTTAATACTTGTCTTGATTAAAATAGAATGACCTTTGTGAGCTTCCTTTTCAGAAATCGGTCTTTAGAAACTACACCAGATTTCCCAGCCATAAATCATCTCTGCAGCTTCGTAGTACAAAATAACTTTGTTGGGAACGTTGATGGCAACTTATGCAGATACCAGTGACCAATATTCACCATCTGTTGAGATTTCAAAATTCACTTTAGCTATTTTTGTATTGTGCCAGTGCCAGTATTGTGAAATACACTGTTTCTCTTTGCAGGCCTGTTTGACTTAAGTGCACTGCAGGGCTACACGCTGTACTGATTACACTAGTGGTCAGGGAAAGGGTTGAAAACATCACCTGAAGCACCTCTTATATAGTAATATAGATTATTATTAGTTATATATATATTATAATTTTATGAATCTTCCCCTGCAGGCCTGCTGCCATGGGTCAAACTGGTGGACAACTTCGAAGCCCAGTACTCCTATGTGACCAATGAGGGGACCGTATTCACTTTCCGTTCCAACATGGATGCTCCTCGCTATTGTCTCATCAACATTGACATCCAGAAACCTGAAAAACAGTGCTGGACTACCCTTATACCACAGCATGACAAGGATGTCCTGGGTGAGGGAAATTTTGTAGAATATACAGTCGGAAGACAGTGTTTCAGCGAGTTGTGTAGACGAGTACCACTTCTCCACAGAATACATACAGGATATCAGAGTTCACCTTAGAGCTGTGTGTTGGGGAGATGTAATACAAACCTTTGTTGGCATGGAAGCTGTGGGCCTGTGTTGAAGTGTGTCAAAACTCCACCAAGCCTTAGAAATGCGTAAAGGGCTTATACGCGGAATCGCAGTTCCACAATTCAGCCCTGGAAATCTTGCAAAACACCTTTTCACTGAATTTGTGTCCTAATGTTTCAATGACAGTGCAACCACAACAACTGAGAAGTTCTGTGTTGGTGGTTAGTAGACCTTCGTCAGAGGGAACTCTGCTCAAAAAGTGAAACTTTCTCTATAAGCACTTTGCCTTATTTTCTGTGTGCGTGTTGGAATTAAATTCAAATGACGGTAACTGTATCTAGGCACCGGTGAAATCAATGTTTTCTTTAAGAAGGGGATACACACATGCATACATCAAATATTTAAAATAGTGAGTATTGTTATGGCAAAATGCAAATAATACATGAATTAAATAGAATAATGTTAATAATTGGGCAATTTAAAGTCTCTATAACATATGTCAGATATATGAATGTTTGATAGGTGGTTTATAACAGTAACTGTATTAAAGACATTACTTAAAGGTAACTGTAAAAAGTGCTTTTCAGACAGATGTGTTATCACCAAGCTGTAATATTGTCTTCTTAGGAGAAGTTATTAATACTTAAATACATATTATTGTCTAATATTTTATATTAAAAAAACAACAATGACAACAGTCATTATACGCAGTAGGGAGTAAAGGATAGTAATAGATTAAAGTTCTGTTGCAAGTCACTCTGCAAGCACGTTTGCGGCCTGGTAGCTCAATGGGTTAGGTGTCAGATGGATGCAGAAGGTTGCAGGTTCAATGCCACTTCTGACTCCTAGTCCATCCTCTACCAGGTGTGTCCCTGAGCCAGAGACCCAGCGCCAGCTCCCTGTAAGTCGCTTTGGATCATAAAAACATTTCAGCAGACTGTACAGTGAGTAGGACCACTTACTAAAACAATGGTAATGCTCTCTTTGCCATGTATGGAGATTGTCTTGACATTGGGAACACAAAGACAAACATGCCAAACGTGAACTGTGTAGGTCTGAGGCTGAGTTTAGTAAGCACAGCTTCTGGAACACCACTGCCCTCTGCTGACCAGTACTCAACCTGCTGACGGCATATCAGTCATCAGCTGTCTGTTGATGAGGTCGAGTTACTGTAGTATAAATAAATACAGTTTGCATCTTTGCTCAACTCATCTGTGCGGTCATGTTCGCTGCGCAGCTGTTATATGTGACGAGATCTTTATAATCGAGAGGCACGTTAGCAAACAGGAAACTGAGGACAGGGAGGGCTCTATTAGACAAACAGTCACCCACTCCTCTACATCCGGCTGCAGGCTTTGTCTCCTGTGTAAACCAACGGCATCTGCTGGTCAACTATGTCCACGACGTGAAGGACATCCTGCAGGTCTACGACTTATTTACTGGCCAGCCGGTCCGGGACCTGCCGCTCGATGTCGGCACAGTGGCCGGAGTGAGCTGCAAGAAGAAGCACTCCGAATTCTTCTACAAGTTCACGTCGTTCACTACACCGGGTAATTCCCTCATTTAATACTTCTTTCCTTATTGAGTTTGATATATTGAGTTTGCTAATGTAAGTAACTGTGAACATGGGACTGTTGATGAACAAAGTGATCAACTAATGAGTTAAAACTAATTAAAATAAGATCTTTATGACTGCTCTGAGAACAACATGTACTTATTATGTGTTTTTGAGAAAGAAACATTCAAATAAATATAATTTATAAAGCGTTCCACTTAATATAATCATGTAGTATGCAGACATATCATATAACAACCTATGTGGCCTTTGTTCTGTGATATCTAGGTATCATCTACCACTGTGATCTGAGCAAGTTGAACCCAGAGCCCATAGTGTTCAGAGAGGTGGAGGTAAAAGGCATCACTCAGGAGGACTACCAGACCACGCAGGTACGCGTCCTCCTTTTCATTATCGCTAATCTATCAATGAAATGGTTCAAGGGTGTTTAAGTTCTGTGTTAGTCAGGGAGTCACCTTAGTTTGGCTTCCATCATTTCTTGTGTTGCCCTTTTAAACTTTTAAACACATATCGTTTCGTTGTGACTGACCATGTTTCAGTGCGTTTAGCTTGAGTCCACATTTTTGCTCTTGTCCTACTTTCATGATGACGATTGACGCTCATGAACGATCATCTTCCAAGAAAGTGTGATGTCAGACTTCCGAGACAGATGCTTCTTTGTTGGTAGTTCAGTAGTTCAAGCTGCTTGTTGAACTTCTGAACGAGAGATTTGGGTGGTGGAGGAAATATTGCACTAATGACTAATGTTTGTGATTCTTCTGATGCACGCGGGTCACTGCATAAGACTTTAACTCAAAGTAGTAATGACTTAATGTCTATTTGTCTATTTGGCTTGTTGTTTAGTTTTTTATTCAGCACAGTGCATCATAATTCTCATTTTCACATGTTAGTTTCGTATTTTTCACAATTTGTCATCAACAAATATTTTCCCTCATAGTTTTCATTCACAAAATAATTATTTATCCTGTTCAGATTTCCCAGAATTGTTTAACCGTGTTACATGTGAATGGTGTGTCTGTGTTTACGATGTCACCTCCATACATTTTTAGGTGTTTTATCCCAGTAAAGATGGAACTAAGGTCCCCATGTTCTTAGTTCACGCCAAGGGCATAAAGAGGGACGGCACTCATCCTGTTTTCCTTTATGGATACGGAGGCTTTGAGCATTCCATTCAGCCATACTATAAGTAAGTACGCCTGCTCTGTCCTAAATCTGTCTACGTTTCTGACAAAACCAACCAGACACAGACGACCAGTCACAGGCTGGTAGCTGATGTTGTCCCTGGAACTCCTAGAATAAGATGCAGCTTCAATAAAGCGTGTAGAAGCAGGTAAGTAACCCTGCTGGTTACATGTCTGTGAAGATTCTCAGTCATCCGGCTCGTGGTCATCCCAAAGGTGGTGTTCAGGACTGCTGAATAGCACCTTGGGAAATAACCAAGACATGGATGACTGAGGATCTTCACAGACACTTAGCCACCTGCTTTGGGGTGAACACTTTGACCGGTGCAGTAGTGTGAAAGAATTTGTTCGTTTCAAGAGCAGTACCTGGCGTTTCTGCTGGTTTTGTACTTTTTTTATGCCGTGTGTGTCTGGCTGTGATGTCACTGTGGACATGCAGATAAGTTGTGGTTTTAGTATTCGTGTTTTGTCGGCACAGAATTCTCTGAATCTAAAGCCATGAAAAATTCCCCTTGTGATTGAAAAGCACATGAATGTTATATGTGCTGTGTAAAAACATAGTGACGTGTTTCTATAGTATATTTAATACAGTATAAACCTGATTAAACCCTCAGTGTTGCTAACCTACTGTTTGTGAGACACCTGGGAGGGATTCTGGCAGTGGCCAACATCAGAGGTGGGGGAGAGTATGGACTCACCTGGCACAAAGGTACGTTAGGAAAGATGTGTTACCAGTGAGGATGTCTGACAGATAGTGTGAATACAATTATGTCCATTATTTAATTTGGTGCTGACGCAGCCTGCACGTCTCCATTTGCTTGTAGCCGGTACTTTAGGGAACAAGCAGAATTGCTTTGATGACTTCCAGTGTGCTGCTGAGTATCTGATCCAGGAGAAGTACACCACAGCCAGCCGCATCGCTATAAATGGAGCCTCTAATGGAGGGCTGCTAGTGGGTAAGTAGAGGATCAGCTGTGTGTGTGTGTGTGTGTGTTTTGGTTCATTGTGTGATTATGCATTTAGGGGGAAGCGGCAAGAGAAAACGAACGGCGAAGGCATTCCCTCTCACGTGTTATACTCAGGAGTTAACATTGTGAATGTGGGGGAACCCTGTCCTTCCTTTGTTTTATAATGGGTAATGGGGCTCTACCTCTACTTCCTCCCCAGTTTATCAGCTCAGCTGCCACACATATGCAGTTTCACCCGATAAGCTGACAACGCACCGTATATTTACAGACTTAAAACCACGCCGGCTGGTCTGTTGTAAGCCTCCGCCGCATTGATCACGGTGCGTTGTGTTCCCGTATAGATCTCCGTCATGATTACTAATGTGAAACTAATCTAAACAGTAATTTTCTGCCCAGCATCAATGAACTTAGCTATTAAACAGCGCTCGGTCACAGAGTGTTCCTCCCTGGCCCATTATGACTGATTGTATCCTGCAAGTTTGTGTTTTACATTCATAACGCAGTTTTTAAATACACACACAGGTGCATGTGTGAACCAGCGTCCAGACTTGTATGGTTGCGCCGTGGCAGAAGTGGGGGTGATGGATATGCTGAAGTTCCACAAATTTACCATCGGCCACGCCTGGACCACCGATTACGGCTGTTCAGATGAGCCGGAGCAGTTCAAGTGGCTTGCCAAGTATGAAACATCCCCATCCGATTATAGCTGAACTGAATCACTCCCACTCTCTGCTCTCTAGTTAGAGTTCCCTCACAATTGTTTTTCCATCCATTCTTTCTTACCCTCTTCCCAGGTACTCTCCCCTCCATAATCTGCCTCAGCCACCCTACACTGGGCCTCCTTACCCCGCTGTCCTCCTTCTCACGGCAGATCACGACGATCGCGTGGTGCCTCTGCACACTCTGAAGTATTGTGCCGCCTTGCAACATGGGGTGGGCAGCAGCCCCGTGCAGCGACAGCCCCTGATGGTCAGGGTGGACACCCGTAGTGGGCATGGTGCAGGGAAACCCACCGCCAAGGCCATCCTTGAGGACACTCACATATTTTCCTTCATTGCTGAGACTCTGGGGCTCAGCTGGAAAGAGT
Organism: Microctenopoma steveboyesi; assembly: GCA_032359275.1. Taxonomy (NCBI): domain Eukaryota; kingdom Metazoa; phylum Chordata; class Actinopteri; order Anabantiformes; family Anabantidae; genus Microctenopoma; species Microctenopoma steveboyesi. The sequence goes on along the minus strand of JAUMHF010000003.1, from coordinate 4,071,324 downwards.
GAGGAGACGAGGAAGGAAGGGTGAGGGATATACACAATAAGAGGTTTATTAAGGACATTAGACTTTATGAAAACTGTAGAAATAAAATTAGCTTAGAGAGAAAATCATGGGTTCAAGTACGGGGTAAGAGAGGAGCATGATGAGCTGGGCTGCAGTGGTATGATTAGAAGAAGAAGGAGTAACATAGTAAGTAAGCAACTAATGCTGAGATGTGCTAAAAATATCATAAACACTCAGAAGAGCTCTCTTAAAACAACCTCTCTACTAGGTTTGTGGATAATTCAGATGCACTAAAAGATTATGAATTGTGTGGAACACACACTGTACGTTTGAAAGGTTTTAATAAAGTCTCTATTTGTACTTTGATTTATGTCTACTGCATTATGTATGGGTTATTTTACAATAATCGCTCATTTTAAATGAGAGATTTTTAAATGTAAAGATGCGAACAGAATAATAAAACACATACCATCTGTATCTGTCTCTAGCTAAATTAGAACGATGCTGTAATCAACACTGTTCATTCATTGGGAGAACCACAGAGTGGCAGTATGGGACTGCAGACTGTCTCCTGGAAGCTTGACCCCGCACTAACACTTTAAGGCCTAATTCTCAGTGCTGCTTTAGTGTCGCTCTGCTTGGCAGCTTTCACCCAATCAAACTATGGGCCGATAAAGAGAGGTGGAGGGAAGGTGGGACACTCAAGGATCAGGACTTCCATGAGGAAGCGAGAGGAGATGGATGTATGGATCTTCAGTGTACGTGCAGGAAAGACGGAGAGCCGTGATAGGCGGAGCACATATGGCGAGACGAGGAGAGGCAAAAAGCAGAGAAGCGGAGAGAGACTTGAAGTGCACTTATGGGGAGTCTCAGGAGGCGGCCAGACAGACGGGTGTTTAAACTGTCAGAGAGAGATGGAAACTCTCCACCGTGCAGCTGCGGCGAGCAAGAGAAGTTGTCAGTTCGGTCACTCAAAGTTTAATCTCGGCTCAGTTTGAAGTTTTGATTTCGTCAGACCGAACCCTGAGTCCTATCTAAGCACTTCTTACTGGAGAGATAGGATGGGAAAAGGAGAGGGGCGAGCAGAGACGGACGCAGGCAGAGGATTTGCAGACAATGACTTTTTGCCACAGGGGCAAAGTGGTTGAATGAAGCGGGGAAAGACAAAGCCTGTAATAAGCTGGACATATGAGAGACAGAGAGAAGGGTTTTTAGATCATGCAGCATAAAGGCTGTGATGTTCCTCTCCCAGGAGTGTCCCAGAGGATTGGACAGGCTTTAGCTGCTTCGTTCCCTTCATTCACCCGCACACCGCCTCCTGAGTGCACTCTGCCACTGCACGCACACTTGAACACTTGTGCCAGCACACACATCTGTTTTTTCCTCTGGAGAAACACAAGCATATACCTACAAAAACCTCAGCCTCGTCTCACACTCCTGTTCTCCGTTTGTTTACTTTACTCTTCCATAATGCAAGGGATTAATTTCTCAAAGCCGATTTGAGCTGTGGCACGCTTCGGCAAGGAGCGAAGAGCAGAACTTTTGTGCTGGGGGAAGTTTCCCCTTCACACTAGCTTAGAGGTAGACTGCTCTCCCCTTTATGCCGCTCGCTTTAATCTTCACACGGAGCGGAGGGAGTGAGGGATAGAGGGAGGACTAGAAGGGGAGAAGGCTCTCAACACACAGCTGGGAATCACTAATGTCTTTACAGAGGTGTCGTCTGCTCTCCCATGTGCCTCTTTCAGCCTCTTTTGCCTCTTCTGGTACTTCTCTGGCATTTTTAACATCTCTTCCTTCTTTCAAGCTTTCAGGCACATTCCTAATCTTTCCTTTTCAACCGGACAGATTCCTCTTGTTATATGGTTGTTTATAATAATGATAAAGTCACATCTGGGTGCTTGCTAGTTATGAGTCAATCACTCAGGTTTAAAATAAAATATAAAAAAAAAGAAACAAATTGCAAATGAGCATTGAAACCTCACGCGGCTAGTGTAAAGGTGATATTTTCTTTTTATCCAGCTGTAGGACTTTGTGTATAGTGAAGATTCGAAACCTTCAGACACCAGTGCATATTTAGCATTTTGCAACATGTTTTGCTTCGGTCTCATGGAGGAATTCTGCTCGTCTCTCCACCCCGGTCTCATTTACTGTGAATAAACAGGCAAATCTGATTGAAGATTTACGCTCAACCCGTGACAAGCATGATAAAACCCTAACTAACACAAAGCCCCCTGCCGCTGATGAGTTACTGTGGGATATGATGTTTGCATACTAAGACATCACGCTCAAACTAACAGCATTTATTATACGATATCACAAGGGACTCGGAGGCAGATAGCAGTCGATTAGACCTGCTATGCGGTTCATAGCACGTCCAGATGGCTTGTGACCCAGAGCAGGCAGAAGTCAAGTGTCAGGCGGTGAAATTCCTACAGCTACATATGTGACGTCATATATTAAATGTCTCATCATTCAGCCTACAGCAAAATATTTATTTCACGTTTGAAGAAAAACAAGCACTCTCTCTCTCTCTGTCTCACTCTCTTTTTGTGCATTTGTCCGTCTGCTACCATTTATTCTGAGCTACCAGTAACTTTCCGGGTCTTCTAATCTTATTCACAGGATCTTGATTGGCCTCACGTAAATAGGCTTAGTGTTTTTCTCATTACAGTATATCTCGAATGCCAACTAGAAATCTACGATAAGCATCTGATCATGATTTATCCAGATATTGTGTTACTAAAGTGCAAATGTTCAAATGTTTCTTAGCTGCAGCGTTTGAAGGAGGTGATGTTTTACAGCAAAGCTGCAGCTCAGAGATGAAATTCATTAAGGCTCAAACTCCAATCCTCAATTCTAATAAGACTGTAATAAAAAGTATGGATCGCTGCGGCAGCTGGTGAGATAAATAAAAAGACCTCATTCTAAAATGGAGACTGTCAACACATTTATAGTACATCTGCGCACACATACACGCAGGGCGATGCACACACGCGAACACGTGAAAGGGCACGCAGGCGTATGCCAGGCCTTCTCTACACCCACACCATCGCCTGCTGCTATCCCACGCAATGATAATTTGCATTCACAAACATTTCCTACACGCTCGGTGCAGGTCTAAAGGTGGGTGTTGCATAATAAAGCAGTAAGTAATAAAACCTCAGTCCCTGAGAGAGAGAGATGTAATAATTTCATTTTAGAGGTGGGGGAGGGGGGGGGTGAGAGTAATGAACACAGAAGTAGAGAGGTAACGAAAAGTGTGAAGGGAGTGTGCATTAACCTTCTAACACAATGATCAGTATAAGAGACTTAAAGAAATTAGTACGCTCTAAAGGCCATTGGTTCATTTTTGCAATAGAAGTAAAATGAAAGGGTAGATGGATAATTGGGAGAATTTGTCATTATTACCCGGGAAGGTAAATTGGTCTGAGGGAAAGGGCCAGTACAGGAGAGACTTCTGGCCCTTTTCCCACACGCCTGGTGGTGTGACAGGCATTAGGTATCAGCATCCTGTCTCATAGGAAATATTGGTTGCTTCTTCTTCCCAATGATGGATTTTCCATATGCAGTAAATCCCAAAGGCCCTGTGTATCACAAGAGAGACAGGCAGACCAGCACCAGCAGCAATGCAGGAATGGTAGCACCGTGGTAAAGAGGTAATGGAGTGTGATGCAGTCTATGTTCCGTTCTCACCTATGATCGGGTGTTTTAACTGGACACAAACAAAAGAGCCAGACCTACTTTTCTCAGCTCAGTCATCTGGAGGTTCCAGACTGAAACGCGAGTATAGTCTTTCTGCCTTACTGTTAAAGAGTTTGCATGTTCTCCACTCCCACCGTCCAAAGACATGCACGTTAGGTTGATTGGTCACTCTAAAATGACCATAGGTGTGAATGCGAGTGTTCATGGTTGTTGTAATATGTCTGTGTGCGACCTGTGATGGACTGGTGATCTGTCCGGGGTGTACCCCGCCTCTCGCCCGAAGACAGCTGGGATAGGCGCCAGCACCCACCGCGACCCGACTGCGGATGAAGCGGAAGATAATGGATGGATGAACTTATTACTGTGCCACTCGGTTACCTGATGCTAATTTGGAAGCCACTTGACTTTTGGCTTGTTTATACTAATTACCCCTTTTAAGAGATACCCACATGTTTGCATCCTACAGATATAATATACACACCCAGATGATACCATATGCCTCCCCTGGATATTATATGTATAAATATGCATTACCTGCAGAATAAATTTTATTATTAAACATATTGTTCTGCAGATGTTAAAGAATAAAAATCTGGTGAATTCCAACATCTAGTTGATCTTCTGACCCAACAGTCCTGATTTGTCCATAAGATGTTGTTCAGAACAACACGGCAGCATTTTTAACCTTAACATTGCATTCATGTGGTGAACTCTGTACTTATTCTGGCGAAAGCTCATCTTGATAATTGATTTTTGACACAGTTCCACTGGCCCCTTGGAGGATGTTCTTGAACTGAAAAGCCAGGAGAAGAATTCTATCATCCACCAGAGTTGTGTTACAGCGTTAATCCTCCCGACATCTTGGTAACGCGAGTCTGAGCTCGCCGTTGTTTTCTTCCACACGAAGAAATGAAATGCTCGGCGATACCGTTCCAGACTTCAGGCAGATATTGACTGCAGGGGATTTGAAACCAAGGAACCAGTCTGACATCTTGACGGTTTCACGCCACAGCTGTTGAGTAGAAATACCAAAATATAAAACTAAGAAGCATTAGAAGTGAGAGCTTTTATCCCTAAAGTGTCCTGCTCAGGACACATCTAAATTACGAGTTATAATCAAAATCCAGTACAGTGGTTTGTGCTTTGTAAATAGAAAAGTGTGCATTTCATTTTGAAACAGACAGACACCTAAACATTTGCTTGTATTGGAATTTTTTTAATAACACATTTCAATATTGCAACAGCCATCAGATTTTCTTCTAACAGGTAAAAATCATCAAAAACTAACAAAAAACAAAGTTTTTTTTCTCAGCTTTATATTCCAAACACCAGATTTTCGTGGCTATCGCCCTAAATGAAAACAAACAAAAAACCCCATACACAGTGAGCAGATATATTCAACACATTGTTTTCAAACAAATTATAAAAATAGATTCAGCATTTTCAAATACATATTTACAGTATTCAACATTTAAACATAATGGTTACGGTGGAGGGAGGGGAGGGGAGGCGTGGAGAGGAGAAATAATCTGAAATTCATTCATTGTGGTGGCAAGATCCAGTTTGTTTGGTGCCGTGTGTGTTTCTGTAATATGTGTGAAATTAACCATCCAAGTTCTGTTTTTTGTTTCGTTTTTTTTTTCTCAGATGTGTTAACATGTGCATGGTAACATCTGGAAGGACATACAGGATGTTTATTTCATTTGACAAAACCGTTACACAGAGGAGAGTACTAGGATAAAGAACAAAAACTAATTTTGTACCAAATACAAACAATTTTACAGTATTCCAGTTAAAACGTGTTTACTTCTATTGTAAAACAATATAAGAGTCAGATAATGCCCCGATAAACGTTGTCTCCTGTATTGAAATAGCACAGGAAAGGCAAGGAGCAGATCACTTTACAGAGGGAGTTCTGGAATCGAACCGGAAAAAGTGCAACCACATGAGTATGGCAGAGCATGATATTAGTAGCAACATGAAATTAAACACGGTAATACAACAGGAAATATCGTTGACATTCTTTAATACTGTATGCATCCTGCAGCACAGACAATGTCATGTATACAACAAACCCAGTGTTAAAGAATACACAGATACTGTGTGCCGACAGTAACAATCCTCCAAACCTTCAGTCGTAATAAGTCAACAAAACAAGAAGACAAACGCTTTGCTTAACATTTTAAATACTATAAGTTAAATAAATCTTCCACACTTCGGTTTTACGCGTTTTGTTTTACAGTGTGCAAACATAAATAAATAGGGATAAATATCTGAGTCAGGCAGTCTCCCAGAGGTGGCCTGAGTCCTATACAGATTTTGAAAAAGCCTTTGGAGGATGAAATCCGGTTAGCTAAAGGGAATATTAGATACACAAAGAAAATAACCGGAGAGTATTGAAAAGCGGAAGATAAAGCGGATAAAGACAGTGTGATTATGAGTAGCGAAACTGACAGTGACGTACAAAAACAGTGATGAACATTCAAACAGACTTTTTTTTCCCAACCATTTGCTTTACAGTTGTATCCTGCAGCATTTTACCATCACTGGGCCCAGTGGGAAAAAAAGTAGGGCGATCTTAGTGAAAGTACAGTATATCATCATCCACAACTTACTGCTCCTCCTTTCATCTAGTGAGGACGATTAATATGCTCTATGTAAGACTAACCCCATCCATTTGGGTTTTATTTATTTTTTTTAGGACTTGTCCACTTCTTCTTACCCCGAACGTACTGGACCTGTGACACGGAACAGCACAGTCTCCTTTAGCTGCTGCTCCAAAACCACAGTTCACATTGCAGCCAGGTTTAATCTTCAGAAACGTTGATCTGACGAGATCAGCTCTGACATATAATGAGGTGATTCCCTCCTTGTAATAAATGGGAAATCAGCCGCGTCCTTCAGAGAAGTTTTGATCAAAAGCCAGTAGACGCGTTCGTGCTTTTGATCTATTGTTTTTTTACTGAAGTAATGTTGTGATAAAGGGAAACTCCATCTCAAATGAACGTTTCTTTGAGCTCAAGTCCACAACCGGCGTATCTGCAGCGTTGTGCATTTCGGCCTCTCCTACAGCTCAGGTCAGCGTCAGACGGAGTTCGTCTCGTCACGGACAATTTTCCATTCGTCTCCGAGCGCTGATCCACACCCAGCGAGATGGAGCTGACACAGTCATTGAAGGTCAAAGTGCAGTTAGAGGTCACAAAAAAGTCACACGACACCACTCCTCTGCCATCCCCTAATCGTGACAGGAACACCGCTCGTCTGAGGGCTTTTGTAGAAAAAAGGAAGGAAGGAATTAAGGAAGGCATGAGGAAGAGTAGGAAGGACAGCTAAATAGAGGAGTTGGATAAAAGATGTGCTCCTCTGTCCCTCTGTCTGGAAGAGCGCTTTCTCTTCTTCCATCTGCACATTTTGTTCCTGTTGGTCTGCAGCAGCGTGAGACCGGGCGCGTCGGCGGTTAGACCTGCACACCGCGGCCGTGCATTTGGATGACCTGGGCTCTAAGGGTCTGAATGGCAGCCAGGATCAGCTTCTGGTGCTCCAGGGAAGTGATGCCAAGACTCAGCACATCTCTGTGGTCGAGAATAACCAGGATTAGTCGGAAGGATATGAAATTTGTATATCATTAACGGTCTGTCATTGGATTGTTCATTTTATGTTCAGGATTTTAGTCTGAGTCTGCGTCGCGTTTCATCGCGCAGAGGACTGAGGGAGTAACGGCTATGGGAGGCGTGGCCTCGTGGTTACATAGTGTGCAATGTGTAGGGTCAAGGAACGTGTTGGAGCCACGAGAAGCGAGAAGAGACGATCTCTGACAAACAGACAGTGAGTTTGGTGGAAAAATAGATTTAAGCCCCATCTTTAGGGGACTGAACATGTTAGCATAACTAGTTGTCAGCCCGAAATATCTTGCTACGCTCTAAACACGGCACGGTTATCAGTGTATTTGTGTGTTACGCACTGCACTGACAGAATAATAAATCTTAGTTAGTATGTGGTCATTTTTATTTTTTCTGGCTTGCTAATGCTAATCATCAGCAAGCAAATGTGGCGGCTGCTACCACTCGGGGGCTTTAACTGGTCAAAAGAACTCAGAGCCTATTATGTGAGGTTGGATACTGGCGCAAACAAAACCAAGCAGAGATAAAATATTGAGATGAGACCGGGAAAGCCATTCCTAAACTAAAAGTTCTATTTGGTAGCTGCAGTAGCACAGTCTAGAATAACATCTGGTTGGAATCCATACTTTTGTGCTGCTGTTAAACTGGATCGCATTATTAGATTTTTTTTTAAGTTATTTTATAATAAATAATAGAAACACTCATAACACAACACATGTCAACCATCTTATCTTATCCCCCATCTTATTTATATCTGGAAATGCAATGTCACATGTACGTATGTGTAAATCTACTCACTGCACAGTCATCCGTGCCACAGACTCCAGGTAGCAGTAACCGGCGGCAGTAAAATTGTCCTTGTATCGGCCCATGTCCACTGCATCCAGCCATTCTCCTACCGAGTTAAAGGATGGGAAGGAGGGGAGGGGCCTTTCTGCGAGTGCTATGGATGAACTCAGGGTTCTAAAGATGAGGAAATGAGGGTGAGACATAATACATTGGCAGAGGTTACGTAAAGCTCTGTATCTACTGAGCCTGAAGCGGAGTCACGCCAGCACACCTGCGCGCCAGCGTGGAGGAACCAATTCCATCAGGGGAGCGAATACTCTTGCTGAGGGCTGAGTGGATTTGGCTGAAGCTGGGCCTCTCCGTCCTCTCTTTCTGCCAACAATCCAGCATCAGCTGATGGAGATGTGGAGGACAGTTGACTGGCGCTGGCAACCTGAAACCGTCCTCGATGGCCTTTATCACCTACACAGAGAACAGGGAAATCAGTTAGAATCAGTCAGAAAACGGGTTTTTCACTGTGTCTCTCAATACGACAGCGCTATATGAAGCCGAAGGATCTCTACACAACGCAAGAGGTATCGCTGTAGTACCTCTGTGTCTCCGTAATTTATTTCTAAAAGCTCTCAACACAGAGTCGGGTTGTTTTCTCTGTCATCAGTTTCAGATTCTCTTTGTTTCGTTGTTTATAGCCAAGACCAACGTTCAGCTCAGTAACCAGACCTTAAAGTGATTCATCATATTAATCCCCACCCGATACCTTCATTCTGAGTGGATAAATTCCCAAAGTGCACGGTTGTGATTATTAGGGCAGAATGGGCGATAAGAATAAGAATTGTGAAAAGTTTTGTCCTACTTAAAAAGTTGAGTAAGGTATTTAACTTATTTTCTTCACAGCGGAGTTGCTTGGTTGCCAAGAATAGAAGCCTGTGGACAGTACAGGTCCTGCTTGGATAAATATGTGCAGAAAAGTGCCGATGCCTTCATTTTCTCTTGTCACTAATTATGGCACCTATAATGTTCCATTGCATGCTTTTGCGTTTTGATAATTGAACTTTTTCTTTTTTAAAAGGCAGCATCCCTTTAAAGTCACCGTAAACCAGCACCAACTGCATAACAAGCACAATTTCATGGGGATATTGGTAAATTAAACAGGAGGTGAAGAAGTTTCCAGGAATAACAGAAATATCCGAGAGTAAGTAAAAGTACGCCTGCATAAAAAAGTACAATTCAGCACTTATTTTCTTTAAATAAATTATTCTAATTATAAAAAATATTTAGTTTTTGTGATGCCTGGTCTAATCTAAATGTAACAAAATATGATAATAATCCCGTGAAACCTCACAGTCTTCAAAAAGCAGAGCTTGAAAGTGTCCCTTCAAACTTCCTTAGTGGCCCTCGCCAGTCTCCCATTAAAAATCCATTCACTTTAGCACCTCATCAGAGATTTCCTCTCACTATATCTGGGAACACGCAGTACACTCTCCTCCTAAATCACTAAGAAATACACTCTTCCTGAGATGGGGAAATAAAGTTAGGCCATAATCACAAAAATGACATTCATCAGCAGCATTATTTCCTAAAACACTCACTCTATGCAACCATCCACCCAACACCTCGCCACCATCCTCTCAGCCTCTTAAGCCCCTATCTCACTAAAGAGCATCAATAAAATGCTTTTCAGCATTTGACATTTTCCATTTAATCAAAGCCGTGAGGTAAAGGGCACAGCGGATCACAGGTGGACAGGCCGACCAACAGCTCCGTTATTATATAATGTATCAATTTAAAGTGGATTAATATCACCGCCGCTCTACAAGTTCGACCTTCGCCCCCTCAATTGGAAAGTTTCATAATATGAACGGGGTTGAGGGGAAACTTTCTCCTGTTCTGTGAAAGGGCAGTGAGAAAAAAAAAAGCACTGGTAAGAGCTTGCTATTCTTGTTCCTGCTGAATAACTCATGCATATTAATTTTGGACATTCAAAAGTGGAACATGCTAATAATCTGTTGCTTTTTAACTATGCGGCTGCATAAAGTGCAGGCATTACTTTCTGATGACATTAATTCGAGAGGGCATTAGCATGATGAGGCTTGCGGACTTGATGAACGATAATAACCGACTGAAATAATGTTTTAAATATTTTTATATATTTATTGTGCTGTTGGCTTCAATAAAAAGTAAAATAGCCCCAAAGACCATCTCTTTCTTGCTTCATGCTTTTAACGGCACTTTAGGCATGACTTTAAACCTTTCAAACACAGAATTCAAACAAGCTTTGTGAAGGACAAAGAGGTGGGAGTGACAACAACAAACCAGAGAACCCACCCACACTGACTCGGAAATATTAGGGTGCAAGTGACGAGCGGCTGGGTCCCATCAACTGGACAATTTCTTCAGCCCTAAAATGGCAAGCGCTTCACATTTCTTGGAAGAAAATGAAGTTTTCAAGAGAGATTTCCAACACGTTTAAGAGCAGGATTGCACGCGGGGAGAGAGAGGCCACCAGAAGGGGGTCTATGCATCCCTAAGGGAAAACCGGATTGGTCATGGAGCAGATGCAGATTTAAAGACGGGGCCCCACAAAAGCTTCTCAGTTTTTTTTTCTCAAATAAGTCCAAGCTGGCGTGAATATAGAGTTTTTTGATAAAGGTAATGAAGAGGTAAAAGATATAGAGGGAAACAATGAAGGCAATAAATTCAGAGATTACTGGAAAGTATATTCATATCTCTACTTCTCTACTCACATCCTGGTTGCCCATATCCCAGTAAGGTCTTTCTCCGTAGGACATGACCTCCCACATAACGATACCGAAGCTCCAGACGTCTGAGGCTGAGGAGAAACGATGGTACTGAATGGCTTCTGGAGCAGTCCACAGCACCACACTTTTCCCTCCATGCTGCCGGAGAGAACAGGTAGACACAAGACACAGAGAAGAGTGCGGAGAGTTCAGAGAGAGTAAAGCTTTAATTATTCTCTTTGAAAAGCTTTGAACATATTTTTAGCAGATCAAAAGGATCTTTAGCAGAGTTCACCTTGAATAGAACCAAAAAATGTCCAGTTAGATGAAGCTAGAATTTTTTTCTTCCCCATAAAGCTTAATTATATGATCTTAACTGAACCTGACATGACATGTGTTAACCCACATTGGTTACAAGGCTCATTAAAACTATCACCCCTGCATGTGAAAACTTCCTTCCGACATCTTTTGTGCAACTCCGAGGGCCACTCGTTAGGAAAGTAGAATGTGAAACACTAGATCTAAAATAGGCAGTGAAATTCAAATCCAGTCTCTATCAAACACTTAAGGACTTTTCTCCTACCAGCGTTGTGTAGATAGCCTCAATCTTGTCTTCCTGAAGAGGTCTGAAACCAGACACCTTGCAGCAGAGGTTGGCGTTAACCAGCACCTGAGAGGAGGTAAAAAAAGTCCCGCTATGCGATCACACTGCCACAGTTGATTGTTTACAAGAAGAAATCATCCTGCTTCGTTTTGCAACATGACCACTGACAGGTTCGTTGAAAACCACGGAGGTGCCAAAACCGTATTGTCTCGTCATTTTCAGCTTCACCTATTCCTCAAATAAAAACCTACAGCTGAGTGAATGTCAGGAATGATTGCAGACAAGGACAAATTGTACTCTGTTACCCTTCCACAAAAACTGTCTGAGACACACATCAGCGAAGACCATCTCCTCCCACCTGCTCCCTTACCTTGTGTGCAGCCAGCCGTTTGTGGACGAAGCCCATTTCAGTGAGGTACTTCATCCCGGACGCCACTCCGGTCAGCATATCTATCAGCTGCATCACACTCAGCTGGCCTTCGTGTTTCTGCCGTTGTTAGACGCATGGGAAAGCAACGGAAGAAAGCAGGTGGAAAATAAGCGAAGGGAAGGAAGAAGAGAAAGTATGCAGAACATCCAGAAAGACAAACGTATATCTGACACAGAGCAATGTTGTGCTCACTGAGCAGACTCACTTTATTTGGAGAGTAAAAACAAACAGGCCGTTAATTCAAATGATTAAAACCACACTGCAGTGGTTCACAGAGAAGAGGGGCGCCATAACGGTCTGCAGATGCTCACAGCGTTTTGGAACAGTAACACTGTTTGCGTTGTTAATTATATTACATTTCTCTCATTACTGTAATAATAAGTACGAGTATCGCTGCCATAGGCCGGTGCATAAAAGTGGTGAAATTAGGATGATTAGAACAAAATGGGGGATAATAATAATAATCCTTGTATATACAAACATGTTTGTAGTTAATACGCACACATAGGCATAAAAACTTACCCTAAGGAAGGAGTCTAAGGATCCGTTAGACATACTCTCCACTATAATCATCATGGTGTTACCTGAAGAAAGACAGAAAGAGAATCAAGGGAAAAGGAACTAAAGTAATAGAGACAGAGACACCAGGAGAGGGGGAGGCAAAGAATAAAGTGAGTCTAGTCCACTTGGCAGCGCAGCAGGCATTGTGCAAAGCCATTCTTCACCCAGTGAACTGTGGTAAAGCTGGGAGAACCTGTGTGCTGCCCCGGCTGTCTCAGCAAGTTTAACGACCTACAAACACTCGCACACGAGCGCGTCCCATTGGTGCACAGCAACACACACACACACGGACCAGCCGAGCCCAGGCTCGCGCGTGTTCATTTACGCCGCGCGCGTGCACAACTGGCGCGTGCGTGCACAACTGGCGCGTGCGTGCGCACACACTGTGTGGCACCGATGACGGGATCCAGCAGCGTTATGAAGTGCACGGAGGAGGAAAATAAGACTGCAGCAGTTGGAGGACAGAGGGAACAAGGAGGAAGGAGGAGTGGACTATAGGAGGGTTACACTCTGAGGTAAAGCTTGATGAATATGTAAAGATTCTCATATCAAGGAATCATACCCAAAGATGGCAGACTGTGCAGACATACCGCAGAAATGATAACTCGGCATTGTAATAGCTACAACTCATAGTTTGCCTTTCGAAAGGGTTGCCGTCAACAAACTGGAACTTTGAATCAGCACAGAGACACTGCAGTGTCATGTAATTAATGGGAGTTGGAGAGTGAATCGAGAGGTTTGACTGTGTGTCGGTGGGTCGCACGGGCCTAGAATGGCAGATATGTTTAGCCACAACTGAGGACCCGGTTGAAGGTATTGTGTCATTTGCAGCTAATGGTCAGACACATTGTATTTTAGATGTCACATTATTTATAATGGTTTCATGGTAAATTAATGTAATTTGGACCTTTCTGCCGATGTGATTTGATAAGATGTAGCTCCAGCACTAATCTTTATCATAGAGCACCAAAGCAGTCACCATGGCGCACTCAGCAGAAAGCTGCATTTGGCAGCCTCGCCACTCTCTGGTGTTTCTACCCCGAGGTGCTGAATGTGAAAAGACTTCCTAAACAATACTTCTGCTAGGAAACAAATCACCTTATTGCATTTCCTGTAATCCTATTTCCTGTCGCCGTGGAACTGCCAGTAAGAAGGTGGAGCAAAACACGTGGTTATAGGAGGGAAAAGGAGATGCTTGCGTAATTAATGGGACAGAGCTATGATTTCAGTGTGACCTTAAATTATGGTGAAAAGGAGGATTAGCAAAGTGTTTGCAGCTAAGTGTGATGTAGGGGTTGAAGAAAGCAGAGACTCTGGTGGGAGGTAAGCGATGTAAAGCAGGTGATTTGTAGTCCAACAGTATGTGGGGGTGTGTGTGGGTGTGTGTGTGTGGGTGTGTGTACCATTTGTGTACACAGACATGATTTCGTGCCAAGTGAGGGGCAAGCGAGCAGGTGTTTGTATCAATGATAGCGAAAGGAAGCATACGGGTATTCGTGTGTGTGTGTGTGTGTGTGTGTGTGTGGGAGCATGCACGTGAGCTGTGCGTCAGCCTGTATGTGTGTGTGTGTGTGCGCGCGTGCATTCGATAGTGGGAGAGATTGGAGTGGATCTCAGGGCCCCGCTGGGTCTCTAGCACCAATTACTGTACCCTGCACATCTGCTGCCATCCTACTGAGCACAGAGTGTTCGGGCACTGTGCCCACACACAAACACACACTGAGCATCACTGCAGCACTAACAAAGACTTTAGAAACTCTTTAAAGCTTCTCCCTTCACCTGCCATTCCTATTAACCTCTACTTCATCGCCTGTCTCTCACGTCTCTCTCCTCCGTCTCCTCCCTTCAAATTTGTTTCTTCCCAGTCCTTCCATTCGGTTTGTGCTCTAGGATCTCGATTGCTATCCATCAGTGGGAAATTAGCCTTGATGTAGTTCAAGCTGCTGCTAGCGTGCAGCATCCAACCTGCCTTCAAACTAAGCGCTTCTACTTCTACTTTTTGAACCCCCCGTCTTTCCCTCCTAGATGACCCCCTCCATGTGTGTGATATTGAAGAGGTCAGAGTGTACAAGTGCTCCTCCTTCAGTCCTTCTCCGTACCTTTACCCCCCCTTCTACACAGGTGACCTGAAATGGGCAAATTCCAATTCCTTCTTTGTTCGTCTCTGCTACATCCTCCTTTACTTTGTTAATGGAGAATATGTATAACACTAAGCAATGGTTTCATTCCATTCCTCTTTGACCCCTACCCAGGTTCTTTCACCTTCACTTGCTCTCCTTTGTTTTTTAAGCCCATTCTCCTTCCCAGGAGACGCATCCGTCCTCACCTGTGGTGATGACGCCCTCCAGTCGAATGATGTTGGAGTGGTCAAACTGCCCCAGGATGCCGGCCTCGCTGAGGAAGGAACGCCGCTGTTTGTCAGAACAACCAGCCCTCAACGTCTTTATGGCCACCGGCAGTTCTCTCTTGCTGGGCAGTTTCAGGCAACCGCGACACACTTCGCCAAAGTCGCCTGTAGGGGGAGACACACAAACAGAGGTCACAATCCTTGTTGATCGATGTACATTCAAAAAAGCAGATGGAGTAGAGAAAGGTGTTGCAGGTCAGGCTGGTGAAATGGAGTAATAGCGGAGCAAAGATCAAAAGAAAGAGAGGGGAAGGGTTGGAGCAGACACGTTGGGGAGAAAGAGAGATGACGCAAATGAACAGACACAACGGAGAGACGTGAAATACAAAGGCATCAAAGATGGTGTAGGATGCAGGTGAAGCAGTGGGACGATGGTAACAGAACAACCAACTCGAATGTGTCAAATATGAGTAAGTTGCCCGATTGACTGATCGAGTTTCTCCAGTCGATCAACTGTTGTAGGTGTCTTTAGCTTTGCTCATATTACCGTTGTATTTTATGCTTTTGATTCTAATTTTCTCACGTTTCCCTGTCAAATATTTCTGATTTGTATAAGGTCTTAAACTTTACACTGTTAAGTGCCTTGAGAGGACGTATGTTGTGATTTGGCACTATACAAAAAAGTTGAATTGTATATATCTTTCTGCCAATCTGATCATATTCTGCCCAAGCTTTAGGTCGTACAACTGGAAAAACAGCAACTCTGAAGACTGTTTGTATAATTTTGTACCTGTGTGCACAATTCTCTCTATCTTGATGCTCAGATTGTCTAGTTCTTTGGCAAAGGTGTGCACAGCCTGCAGCAGGTCCTCGCAGGTCTCCGGGTCAATATAGGTCCTCCGTGTTGGGATCTTAACTGGAATGGGGTAGAGACACAAACAAATAATATAGGACGGGCTTCAGAATAAACACATTCTTTAAAAGATGCACATCATTTATGATCTACGCGTTTGTCTGCATGGAGACAGATACAATCGAATGCATTCCCAGCAGCAGGGGTCCCAGCGGGACACACTCACACTCAGATACCATCAACAATGTATGGACAGATAAATACAGCAAGCCCGGCGTATTTAGGCTTCAGATCTCTGTGGTCGCACGCGCTTTGTGTTCTTCTGTGGCTACACTCACTAGAGAAATTGGTATCTCTGCCTCGTTCAACAAAGAATTTTCTCTGTACGATTGTGGAATATTAGACCAAAATGTTGTGTGTGGAATAAAAAAAAAAAACTTTGGTCTTTGATCCTGAGACTGAAATCAATAGCTGAGTTTTACCCTTAATGTCTGGAGATAGCTGAATCATTTTCTGCTATCAAGCTCCACTACACACAGCTGCAGACCTACAGTATCTGCTTCTGACATAAACTTAAACAACAAGCAATCAACCAGAACAACATGTTTACTGCAGAGCCGCTGCAACTAGAAATAGAATAGACTCTTCTTATTTCCTTCATACATATACAAAATGCTTTAATTTACGTGTTCATAACTCTAATTGTCTGTTTTTGTTTATTCTGATCTTGCAAACTCCAAAGGGCGGAGAGAAAGATCAAACATTCAGAGCTCTCGAATCTGCCTTTGGGTTTCCTCCACAAGGCTTTAGTCAGATGACGGAGCTCTTCCACAGGCTTTTTGTCTTTATTGCTCGCTCCAAAATGTTATCTCACTAACACACACACACACACGCACGCAAAATGAGAGACACGCACAAACAATCTAATCTGTCGAGAACTGGGGCAGGACATAATAGACAGCTGAGGCGGTCACTATACGGCGCTGGTAGTTGCCCTGCTGCTTTGTTGTTAGCTTTTGAGTTTTGTATTAGGTTCTGGGGAAAAAAGAAAAGTGTAGGAACCTCAGCAAAATGATGTCCTCGACCTGCAAAGTGACATTTTATAAATAGTCTGTTGAGTTTAAAAGTGAATAACTTCAGAGTGAAGTCTAAATCTGCAAAGTTAATAAAAGGTTAAATCACAATTGCGCTGCTTAATATTTCTTAAGAACAAAAGTGTCGTAGCTGATTGCTATAAAATCATCCCTGCGACACTAATGAGACACAACAATTGGAAATTTGAGCTGACATTTAACTGCAAGTGATATCGACCCCAGCTGTTTGACTGTACACAACACAATGAAAACACTATCTGGTTTCTCAGTGAGCTTCTTGTTTTCTTTATCAACTGCCTGTTGTATTTACATAACACTAACAACTAGCAAATAAACTAACCAACACACGACCAATAACCATTTACCATTGGGTACACTTCTCCATTAGGTGACTTTTGACCCGTTACTACACTTTAAGGCTCCTCTTCCAGGAAAAAGGGCTTCGTTTTCCCAGCAGCTGGACTCTGAAATGTTATTACAGCTCCAGATTGACCTGAGGGAAACCAGCGGCCTCATAACGGCGTATTGATCCACACACACACACACACACACACACACACTGAGAGGAACCCATTGACAAATAAAGCTAAAAGACCAATTATCAAGCAAATGAAATCTTTTCTATTCAAGGTCAAGGCTGAGTGGAGAATTGAAGGCTCCTTTCCATCAAATAGGATTTTCCAAGCCACTGTTGGAGCCTGTAAATTGCCACATATAAGGAGCCATGCTCGCGTTCTCGGAGACGTGAACGCTACGGGCAGAGAATAGCTGCAAACGTACACGACACAAGGATCTGCGCTTCACCGGCTTTGTGGCTGATTCGTTTCAGGGTTAACTGGGTCACTAACATGAGTGATTGAGGGGAAACTAAACCGTGTTCACACGTGGCTGCATAATCTTCAGTGGACCACCGAGTGAAAATATGTGAGGTTGAGCATGCTCATTTCAGATAAAAGGACTGTGTACCGTCTTTCCCCCCGTTCTCCGTTCCCCAGGCGCCTTTTCTTACACGCAGTCAGGCTATGTGATAAATGAAACCCATCGTCTATTAAAAATTGTAGATTAGTCTTGATCCTTCCCTCCATTCCCTCCTAATGCATGTTTCCAGGTCTCAATCACCACATCACATACATAAAACTAATGTTCTGAGCAGTGTCACTTATGATGAGTCTCCACTTCTCTGCCAGATCACCTCTTCACACTTCATCCCTCTCCCCTCTTACTCCGCCTCTCACTCCTTCTCCCTCCACTTTATCACTCACACACTCATTTATTCACCCATTCTCTCATGCCTCCTGTCCGGCGTTGATGTACGGTCGTGGAATGTGTTTTAAGAGCCTGGCAGGCAAATTGATTTTTAAATCAGCCTTATACGACACCTCAGGACACTCACGCACTTCCTGTGCTCAGACACGGGCGACCTGCGGCACCATAACGGCGTGTCCTACCGAGTCCAGTCATGGCACATGCTGAAGACAACAGAACTGTGTCTTTGTGTGAGCGTCCATATTCCACAGAGGAAAGGTATGTGTTTGGAAAGCGGGCCAAAGCGAGCGCGTGTGTGTGTACTGCGTGCTTGTCAGCTGTTGCCATGTCTTTGTTTGGGCAGATTTAATTCCCAGCCGCATGGCTTCGGCTCATTATTCATCAGGCATAGTGCTCCAAACCTCTCCAGAGGGCTCAGCATACTGGGAGATTAAAACAACGCAAACAAGCGCGCACACACACACACGCGCGCGCGCGCGCACACACACGATTAACAAAAGTGCACACACATGCAAGGAAACTCTAAAAACATGCATAAATCACCTGTTAGGCGATC
>JAUMHF010000003.1:4022360-4052664 GCA_032359275.1 Microctenopoma steveboyesi | reverse complement strand
CACACACACGATTAACAAAAGTGCACACACATGCAAGGAAACTCTAAAAACATGCATAAATCACCTGTTAGGCGATCATCGGGGCACATACAAACAGGAAGTGATATGTCAAACTACTTCCATTCTGTCAGTGTCAAACTAAACGTCTACTCAGAGCTTTGTGAGGAGACTTAAACAAAACAGAAAAAAAGCAGCATGTACGACATCACATGCAACGACACCATTTAAACTCCTGTTCAGGGAGTACGGTCTCTGCTGCTGCCAGCCTTGTTCTGGAGCTTTTATCATCCTTTACTCTTTCCCCTGGCTCTGCCTGTCCCCTCCTCCCGATTTCGATCTCTCCCCATCAAACTGAGCCCCCCACACACACGCACCACCTAATGGAGTGTGTCAGTGAGCTCAGAGTTGGCCGAGCACGCACTCAGAATTAAGAATTAATGTCGTGGTGCTACTTAATGCCTCAAAAGTCATCCGAAATGTATGTGCACAAGCGTATTTACTCGCATTCCAGCACGTAAAACTGGAAAGCAAAGTATTTATTTAAATATTCCTTCCGCCAGAGTTCGAGCAAACACAGACACACATGCACTGATGTAATAGAGTGATCATCGCCGTCACTTACACTGGAAGTAAAGCTCCTCGTCTCCCTCTTGAGAAGCTTTGCTGTAGCCACATTGTCTACAAAGAGAAACAAAGACGGGTTTGAGACAGTGTTTTCATCCCAGTTGGCAGACACAAACACAAGCATCAGATAGTGTTTATCTTGCCACATAATAGATTATGGAATGTGCAATAAGTGTGAGATGAGAGGAGGCGAAGAGTATTGATGGTGGAGAGGCATTCAGAGGGACCCCTGATGTGATGGCGCTGACGAGCAAAAGAAAGATCTGAGCACGAATAAGTACAAATCCTGGCATTTTGACAGAGCGAGTCACAGACGCACACCGACAGTCCCGTAATGGATACGCTACTGTTGTTTCCCCCCCGAGAGTTTTTATGAACGAGACGCAACACGCAAACGCACAGGTGACTCTACTTTCTACGCCTATGTGAACACCATATTGCACTTCTTGCCCCTGGTGGCTTTGCTCTTTGCGCACACGTGCACACACACACACACACGCGCGCGCGCGCACACACACACTGTAAGTGACAGATTACCAAGCGGTAAAGGACTTTTTTGGCTGGCCAGCGCTGTATTTACTTGGATTAGAGAGGGGAATGAAAACGAGATAAAAGGGATACAGGCAGGGAATTATCTACTATCGCTACTATTATAAAACCCATAAACACAATATGTGAACATACAAGGTCATGAACCGCGCGGGTCTTTTTGCAGGACTCTGTGGTGGTTAGTGGATGTTTTGTGAGGTTTTTTTTAGGTTAATGTTTGTACCTTTGCTTCTCTCTGTCTACAAGCACCAATGAATAATTAAACATAAAGCATAATTGTGGCTGGAAAAATAAAAGCAAACACAACCAGTCTGTGAGAAAAAGCTATGATCCGGTGTCACGTGACCAAGGAAGGAATAATGACTGTGAGGTTGAGAGTCTGAGTGACGACCTCTAGGGACGTGTATATAGATCTGTGTGCGTTTGTGTGTATTTGGGTGCAATGTAATATCTGGCCGAGGATCTGTGTGTTAATGTAAATGTCAGAACACATCAGTACTCCACACCGAACTGGTGCACAAACAAATAAGATGGAGTTCACAGGGAGCCTGATGGAGCCACGTCGGTGCTCATGATTGTGTCTTTACATGGATGCACAGGAGAATATTCATGTGTTAAGTGTGTACGTGCAAAAGCTTTGACATGTGCAGTTACAGGATTTTGTGTTATTTTGCATGGGCATGTCCCTCCGTGTGTGTGTGTGTGTGTGTGTGTTGGTGATGTGATCGAGGGTGAGCTTGACACATTCCTTAGCCTGTACAGCACCAGGGACTGAGACAAGGTCAGGGCCCTGTCTGTCAAAACACACCAGCAGACACATGCAGCAGCTCCTCAGGGCAGGAGATACCAGACAGGGGAGAGGAGACAAGAATTAATAGATAAGGGAGCGCAGCGGAAAGGGAATGAGGAAGGAAAGAAGGGGCGGAACATTCGAACGGAGGGTACTGCCGTATCGAGAGAAACAAGATGCAAGAGACTTAAAAGGGGAGGCGAGGTTAGGAAGCATGGAAAGCGGATGAGGGCGAAGTAGGGCATAAATCATGAGAAAGAAAATGTAAGGAAGTCAGAAGATGGAGAGGCAGGGGAATTGAAAAGAAAATAAGAGGTTAGGGTAAGAGGATAATTAGGCAGAAGGATATGCATGGAAGGAGAGCTAAGTAGTTGAAGAGGTGCAGAGTATAGTCCGTAAAGTGCACGGTTGGGGGCAGAGGAAGGAACAAGGACACGAGGAGAAAGCACGGTGTTTGAGAGAACAGATGCAAAGCAGTCATGGGAAACCGACGCTAGAACGTACGGACAGTATCAGTAATAACAGTCGAACAGGAAGTGACGAAACCAGGAGATAACTAGGCCTTGAAGAAACTAAATGATGAAGAAGAACGTTTTTATTTTCTTTTGAAAAGTGCTAGATGTGACAGAAGTGAAATTGCAGATGTAAAGTAATCGTGTGTGGCTCCTCTCTGGCTATGAATTCTCCATCACATTTTAAGTTCATTTCATATCTGTGCAGGACCCAGTGTTGAGGATATAAAAGGAATTGGGCCAAACGGTCTGACGAAAAGAAAAGAAAGGAGAGAGAAAATGTTTGGGCTTATTATCATTTTCCTGGTACGAGGGAAGCTGAAGAAAGAAAATAAAGCACAGAGAGAGTGAAAAGATGGCATGGTAACGGGGGAAAATTGAAGAACCGTAGGGGAAACAATTGTGCAGGAGGGGAGTGCAGACATGCCAGTGTACCTGGGCATCAGCTGTGTGAAGGGAGGAAGAGGAGAGAGAAGAGGAGGAGGAGGAGGAAGAGTGGAGAAGGAGGTCGAGAGCAGCACCACGCTAGCAGGGGTAACATTGGATGAGCTCGAGCAGACGCTGCTGGGAAGAAAACAAGGGAGGGGAGGAGGGAGTGCCAATGTCAATCCTGGCTCTTTTCATCACTTGAGAAAATGGTTCAGTCAACATCACTGTGGATCCGTTTCTCTCAAGTTTCTCTCTCCGTCATCAGTGGAAAGTAGTGGAAAAAATTGAAGCATCAAGCTAAGATCATCAATAATACGTCAACATATACGATCTATTTAAGAAAGAAAATATATATATATATATATATATATATGCTCTGCTTCCTAAATCTGACTTGTATTTAATGATTTTGAAATCTGGAACAGTTTTCAAATTTCACACTTCAGAAGAACCAGATGGCAGGAAAAAATGTGGATGCCAAAACAGGGAAAATTCTGGCCAAATCCTGTCAATGTCAGTTCAGCCTCATCGAATGTTAATTTTGGCAGAAATGATCATCCTACTTTTGTCATTTACAGATATGGTAATTCAATGTGTATTACTTTTTCAATGACTGACTGACTGTACATTTTTGATAGTACCTATATCGTTTTAGTAAACAAAAGGTACAACATAACACATTCTGTATTTGTGTATCTGTCAGCAATTCCAGTGAACAAACCAGACACATCAAACAGTGAAGCCTACAGCAATAGGTATTAAAAAAGGGGTGGTTGGAAATAATTTTTAAATAACATTTTAAAATTAAAATTTAAAAAATTAAATTATAGCGATATTGAAGCAAATTTTACAAAATTTTTATCAGTGCATTTTCTGATGACTATTCCCTGCTGTGGAATTCAGCTTCCTGCTGCAAAACGAACCAGGGTGGTTTTTATGGGACTGACTTAACATTATGAAGTGAGATACAGTATTTGATATTTTATGGAAAAGGTGGTAGAGGTAGTTTATAAGCTTCAGTCACTGGTCCCATTGTCAGAGAATGAATATGTGTATATATATATATATATATATTTAATTAAAGTGGTAGTGATCATGACTGGGGGGGATATAAATCCTCTGTGTGTTTATAAGCTGGTTCTATTTTTTGGATTATTTTTTATATGTGCTGCTCCTGTTTTCAGAGAGAGAGAGAGTGAACGTCACCAGAAAGATGTAAGTTGAGATGAGTTTGAGACCTTTTCTCGTGGCCTGTCCATCACCCCGTCATTTCAGTGCTTCCCCTCCAAATCCCACTTTTTGTCACCAACAGTCAATGGCCCTTTGAAACGACCGTCTGTTTTAATTCTCGCTTCTTCTCCATCTCCTGCTGCTGATAGCTTGTGGCTCAGACAGACAGACATGCACACAACGCGCACACGTGCACGCTGGTGTGGCTGGTGAAGGGTAAACAATCCCACTGCACTGACCAGTCAAGCCTGGGCTTCCTGGAGAATGTCTGGGCAATGCCCTGGAACTCAAGCTCTTTCAGACGCGGTCAGGCATCGATGGACTCGATGGTGCATGTGCTTATATGTGTGTAACTGCTGGGATTCGGTGTCCAGATAAGATTTTAGAGAAAGGAAAATACAGAGTCCTCATTTCCTCTTTTGTCCTTTCAGTCCCCTTTTATTACCCAAATGATTCTTTAATCTTTTACACGTATTTCACAAGTGCCTAAACTTCTTAGTGAAGATGCTGAGAGAGGGAGGGAGAGAGGGAGAGGGAGAGTTCTCACATCTTAATTTATGCTATTTCACAGTAACCTTTATGTATTTGGACGTTAGGGGGCCAGAGTTGGTTAAGATGAGTGTGAATCTGTACACACCCACATTTTAGAGCTGCTGACACATACTTTACATTAAATGTAGGAAATTAAGTCATATTCTCTGGAAAAATAAAATTGGGGTCATTATGCAATATCTCTTTGTGCACCTATGAATGTATTCCTTAAGTGTGACTGACAGACACGTCCGTGTTGGGCCATGTGTGCAGCGGGACTCGTTTGCATGCGTCTGTGCGAGCAGGCAGAGCGGCGTAAACGGAGGCCCTCCAGCCATAGCCAGGGGCTGGCTGTCTCTGCAAATACGAGCGCATGGTAATTGAGGCATCAAGCCATTCCCTCTTTGTCTCTATGCAAAACATGAAGAGCAAGTTAATGGTCCAGCAGCGATGAACAACGGAGACCACTTCCAATGAATGCAGCGATGGAAATAAAGAGGAGAACGATAAGCATTATTATTCCCTACTAGACAGAGCATCAAAGACTGCTGTTGTTGTTCCTCGAAGTAAGAATGGATTTTAATACTTGTGAGTGTATGTACGTGTGTGTGTGTGTGTGTGTGTACTGAGGGGAAGATGTTCATTCTTCTGCTGCTTTTACATGGCGTGTGCACTTTGCTTCATATGTACTTCTTCACGGATTCTTACCGACAGCACCTGTCCACATGGTTGGTTCTCTCGTGATAGAATAGAAACCGTCTTTGTGCGTGTTTCTCGATGTGGTCTGGCGGTTTCTATATCCCAACCCTGTCCCTATGCTACACAGGTAGATGCGGAAAGGGCTCGGTTCGCTTTATTCGGCTGAGAAGTGGCACGAGAGTTGATTTGAATGTGTGTGTGTGTGAAGGAGACAGAGAATGCACACAAACTATGGAAACAAATGTCTTCTCTCCCTGGATACATACCAGCTGAATATTAGCCAAATGAAATGACAAAAAACACAACTGTGTGCCTGTGTGAACTGTGTGGGAGTAGATGATGTGAATATGAATTGTGTGACTGTGTGTGTGTGTGTGTGTTTTTGTGTTGCTGTGAGCTGGAAAGATAGAATTGGATAGGAGTCAAAGAGCAAAGTGGGTGAATAGTAAAAGATATACACCCCCCCCTTCATCTGCTCAGCTGAATTTAACATGTACGCATAGACAGCGTAACAAACTATACTAGGTTATCTGTTTGCTCATAGGAAACTCGTTTAGGACTAAACCTCTGGGTGCTAATAGTGACGTCAGGCGTCACCTGGCATTCTGCTGTCATCTGCCAATTATTAGAGACGCAGAAATAAAGCTTGCTGGAATCTGAATGGTGTCTTGTCCTGTAGCCACAAAAAAAACTCTTTCAACTGAACGAATCCGAGACTTAATGAGAGTGATGCAGAAAAATTAGGTCACAGCAGTGGTGCAGAAAGTCGACGTGGTCAGTGGTGAGTGGTGAGTGGTCACGATCAAGTTCAAAAAAAGTTCAAACTTGAAATAATGAAGCCGACTATCTGCCCTAATTACTAAAAGCACAAAAGACAATTAAACTCTTCATATGCCCAAGTGGCGAAGCAAACGACTGGTCCGAGTAAATCAAACCGTGTCAGCTGCTGATTTAATCTCTGATCCACTGTCTGTTTCACAATTCCCACTTCTCTACGGGAACATCAGTTAGTTACCAAAGAACTATGAACTCCCATCCAAAAAAAAAGGGTCAAAGACAGATCTGACCCCGCCAACGTTTTCCCCTTGGTGCAGACGGCATCATTGTCAAGCTGATTTCTTTATTTAGCACATTAAATGATGGTGACAGTGAATGGCCACCATCAGTGGTGATGTCAACCACTCTTTTGCCGTTACTGCACACACCGTGATGGAGTATCATGTGATAGTGAAAATTAAAATACGATGGAGTGTTTCTACACGCGCGCGCCAGATATTAATCACATAAATGCGAAGAATGATGGAATGAGTCATCTGAAGCAGGCAGAGGACAGGGAATTAATTAGCAGGTGGGTTTATGTCCGTGTGTTCATATTCACCTCCTCCAGATGAGAAGGCCAACTCCCATGGAGAGCAGCATGATCAGGGCAGCCACGGACACGACAACAATGATCACCACGGGGTTCTGTTCACTGGAGGCCAGCGCCACTGGAAAGGACAAACACACACAGATGTGAACAAAGCACCAACCTCAGTGGAGCTGGGTTCCCAACAATAATGTGCAGAAGGAAAGATCATCGTTCTACCGCTAACAGAACTACAGGTGTTAAGTCCTGCAGCAGATCGGTAGCCTTTAGTTTACATCACAAATGAATGCCTTTCTGGAATGTAAACAGCTGGTAAAGCCCCCCCCCATCTCTACTGCAGCACCTGCTACTTTATCTCACTTCCACGACAAGGATTAATTAAAATGTGTGTTAATACTTCTAAATCCCGTTTGCGCGCGTACACAGCGACTAGAAGTTGCCGAGTTGTTACCTCGTGAGCGTGTCAGGCCGTTATTTATTTGACATTTGATCTAGCCTGAGGCACATCTGGAAAACGGAATATGCATGACGCAAATAAAGTTACAGAGCAACGAGGAGCTCTCACCCTAGAGCAACGACGCGTGTTATTTTAAAATACTCAACCTCCGTGGCTGTTAGTGTGTATGGAGCAGTAAAAGGAATATGCTCCACAAATCCCCTTCCTAAATAAATGAACTCACAGGAGAACACAAATAGTCCCAACTAGACCCCGAGATGCCACAAGGGACATGATATCAACCTGCACAAAGAGGAACCACTTCACAGCTTACTGGTAAAATCTTGGATCTCCACACATAATCTCTGTCTCGCTCGAGCAGCAAGCCTCATTGTGCGGGCTGGCCAGGTGCCTACACAAACCCCCTATCCCAGTCTGGCTGGCGGTGTCGAGGGGAGGGAATGAAGAGAAAGTGAGGAGGATGAGTGGGAGGAGGCGTAAAACGGCTACTCACACTCGCCAAGTGTCTGCAGCTCCAGGGGAGCGCTGTACGCTCCGTAGTCGATTGGCAGCGGAGAGGAGGAGGAGGACGATGATGATGAAGAAGAGGAGGAGGAGGTTGAAGAAGAGGAGGAGGAGGAAGAAGAAGAAGAGGCAGAGGACGAGAGCGAGGAGGAGGACAGGGACGAGGAGGGAGCCGACATGCTGAAAGGCCGGATGAGGAAGACGTATGTAGTGCCAGGTTTGAGATTGTTGACGCTGATCCGCGTTGCAGCAGTCTTCACAGTAGAATAACTCTGATCCTTTTGTTCCTGTGGAGACAGAAAGTGGAGCGAGAGACGGAGGAAACAAAGAAAGGAGGAGTGAGACGAGTAGGTGGAATCCGTCTGCAAGAAGGCACAGTTTGTAATACTGAGGGATGTGCGAGACAATTTCAAAACCAAATGAGGAGCTTTGATGATTCCACATTTACAGAGACGAGCAAACATTTGGTCAGAGTCAGACTGTCTGCCAGGCCAGGAGGAGCTAGACCTAGAGAACCTGTGTTCAATAAAAGAGATAAGTGATGACGAAAAAGGGTAAGAGAGTAATAAAAGCATAACCCGATCAGAGAGAACCCTTTTTTTATCTCTCAGTCTGAGTCACACGAGGCACATGTGGGCGCAATAAGGGCAATGAGTAGGTGACACACATTATCATAATGACTCTATTTGCTGTCTGATATGTTTGTTTTTCCCCTCAGCTGTCTGATTTTCAACAAATAACGCATCTTTGTCTGATACCTTTGTGCATTTCCATAAGGTCAATAGGTGGCATCGTTCAAAGGGCTCCACCACTCCGTTCCAGACAGAAATATCTCCACAACTATCGAACGGTGCAATATGAATTTAGCACCCAGACGGTTAGTCCTAATGATTCTGTGAACTTTTCATCTGGAGCCACGATGAGGTTGACATTTCTGGTTATAGCAGAAATGCCTCAGTGGCTACCGGATTGTTGTGAGTTTGGCCGTTTGGCCAAGGACATTCATGGCGCGCTGTAACACCATCGTCAGGTCAAAAATTTTGTCCAACAGCTGGTCAGAAATGCAGTTAAGTTCAGGTATGTCCAAATATATTTGCCATGCTTTTCTCCTTAACCATTAGACTACAGAACCTCCCTTCATACACGGAGCCTGTCATGTCCACATTAATGCCACCGTTGCATCTCATTAACTTTGAGTATCACCTCTCCTGTAGTTATCCTATGTTATAATTCCTTCAGTAGTTATATTCATAAGGTCATAAACCCCACAATGTAGTGTCTTGAGATTACCTTTGTAAATAAACTAATAAACTAAAATTCAGTTTACTAGTTTACTACTAAATACAAATGAACTGAAAGGTATTGTAACTGTAAAAAATAGAGTCAGTCAAACCCTTCAGCCACCACTAACATGTTTTAGATGAACACAGAAGAAGAGAAGAGGAATGCTCTCAGCTTGTCCTGAGTCTTATCTTGAGTTATAAATAACAGTGAATTACGCAGTCATCATTGTTGTGTTCAGTATACGTCACCTGTATCAGTAGATGCTTTAGTAGAGTGCGCGCTCCAACTGTAACGCTGCAGAAAGCAAAAGGCTACACACTGACTAAGCAAAATCATATCTTATATTTAACAGGCTCTTTGGTGCAGTGCTGTTGTATTGCCTTTTCATTTCACGGCCTTTCAGCAATTGTACCGTCTCATTCTCACTTTTTCCCCATCTGTCCCTTACACTCTCTCTATCCATCTACGTGCATCATCTTGATTTTCTTCCGCATCAAGTCCCAGAAAAATCTTCATTCGTTTTCCTCCATCACTGTGTTTTTATGAGCATCTTTCCACCAAGTCGTCTTCCCCTCATAGGTCCCTGATATACTTTCTACACCCCTGATGTATCTTTTCTCAAGCCTCCCCTTGCCCACCCCTCCTATAAATCTTCCCTCTTCTAAAAACATGTGGGTGTAGAGCAGTCAGGAGCGGAGTTTTATTAAATATGGTGAAGCATAGAGAAGAGAGGGAGGTGTGAAAATGGGCGAGATTGTGACACAGCCAAATACAAAGACCTGGCATTGCCCAAAAAATTCAGCGTACGAAAACGGAGAAATGCAAGCATGACAGCTGTCGTTTGTGTGCATGACTGCCGACAGGGTGGCCGCAATCTGACTAAGTGCCATGGTAAAGGAGCGTGATACCTTTTGTGAAATGAAAGCAAATTTGCAAAGCAAATAATGTGGCTTTGAAGCCACAATAACTCATTTCAGAAGGACTTCTTCGAACCAAAAGACACTGAAGACTATAGCCTTCGTACAGCGGACATAAGCTGCTGTCACACACGCACTGGAACACATCTAGGCATTACCTGAGCGATGTGCGTGCTGCAAATGTCCGAGTGAGACCATCTGGACGTTATCCAGACTTTATCCTGTGTGCCCCCCAGTACAAAGTCTAGGTGGTGTCAGCTGTGATCCCCAGTGTGTCGTGTCATTCCTCCTGCACATTCTAGGAGACTCAGCTTCTTGCTGTAAGTAAGCAGCATGAATTTCTCATGCTAAATGAGAGACAGCACAGCCCCGCAAAGTCTGTCCCTGTCGAGACCCGAGTCACTGAGTGTAGCTGTAGTGTCGAGTGGCATTGTTGACGTTTGACCTATCCAGAGTTCATTGAAGATGTGTGTGCTTTGTCCCGTTAGGATGAAGAGATGGAGAAAAGCAGCAGCAGCAGCAGCAGCAGAAGCAGCACCTTAACTTAAATCGCATTATTCTGATTTGGCGAGTACGTGTTTAAACTCTCTTCTGCCTTCTACGTTAAAATATCACACCTTGCAGCAAACTCCTCTTGATCACCAGGAGTGTTTAAGTTCATGTTCAGTACTGTGGTCTGAAGGAGGTCAGGTGCAGAAGCTTGACAAAGGTCTCAATGTTCATGGTATCTACCTACATCAGCAGACCCATTGAGCTAGAAGCAGAGGATCACTGCAATAGTCACTAGTCACAAGTGGAATACAATGGAACAGAAACAGAAAAGCAGCCGTTAGGGCAGTGAATATTACTAGGACAGTAATAAAATGGGACTTGCCTTCTCATAGTATTTAACCTCATATTCAGTGCGGCTGCGGTTTGGGTGGGCGGGCTCCCTCCACGCCAAGGTTATGCTCTTCTGTTCGATCTTCTCTGCTCGCAGCTCACTGATCAGAGATGGTGCTACAGACAGAGAGAGAGAGAAGAAGACAGATTCAGGATAAACGTGTCCCCATTCCATTTATATATTTAAGTGTGGCAAGGCAGGAACTGTATGCAGGGATTTATATTCTGTCCATACTGTACGCTCCACTGTATCGGTAGAATGTAGGTGAGAGAACATACAGAGATACAACAAGGACACGTGTAGGGAGGAGAGAGGTAATGATTTAATTATTGAAGCGGAGACATGTCAGAGAAGACAACTTCATTGTACTCAGAGTTCCAATGAATGGAAAAACACCGTGCAAGTTCCTTTGTCTGTGCATGTGTTATCGAACAGAGTCTGGGTCTGTGCAGCGGGACTGACAATAGATCGATACGGATATCGATCGACTGACAAGTCCGTATCGACATGACACTAAGGGATGGGGATGCTCTTAATCTGAACTCACTGATTCCTCACCGAGTCTCTCAATCGAACGGAGCTCAGAACTTTTTCTGACTCAATCCGGGAAGCGCTCAGTCACATTGAGTCCGACAGATTTCTCATTTCCAACCGATTATCATAGTGTAGAAAAAAAAATCTAATTTTTGACGCGGTGTATAATGGCAGTGGCTTGCTAGGCAAACAATTTCATTACTGAATAAAGACCAGCTCTTTGTTTCTCCGTCAACAAATGACAGGCAGCACATAGTATGATAATCAGCAAGCACCACCCACTCTTGCTAAAGTGCTAATTACATTTAATGAAGTAGCAGAAATGGGCTGCCACTCAAACACACACACACGCACACACAGAAAGTGCATAGAGCTTGGTCAAAGTTTCTTTCTGTTTGGCGGACCAGTGGCAGTATGGCCACTAGCGTCGGAGTGATGTCATCTTTTGTTTACATAATTACGGATACTGCATAAACATCTGAACGCTCTTTTTCACAGAAACACAAAATGTCTTTCTTCTATTCGCCATCTTTTCGTTTTCCTTTTTCCCTTCATCATTCTCCCCGCAGTCACCCCGTCTGATGAGGGTACCACTTTCTCGCCACTTCCTTCTCATCTCTTTCCTGACCTTTAGCCACCAATTCATCCCTTTCCGATGAAACCCCCCCCCACACTAATGAATATGTTCTGCCTGTCACTCACACACAAGCAAAACTATGGGAACACACAAAATATTTGCACACACACACAGAAGCATCTGTGCAGCTCCTCATTCCTCTTCGGGATAATACAGTCATTGAAGGGAGCGGATCAAAGGCATACTCTGTCTGTCTGTATCCGTCTCTCACTGTCCATCTCCATCTGTCTGGTTCTTTATGTCTCACAGGTATTATCCATTATTCACTCCTGTGACTTTTTGAACCCAAAAGGAAAGTTGGAGTCGTGTGTTTGTGTGCATCAGCTGACCAATAAGTGCCGACCATCGTTGCGTTGCATTGCCCGTCTGCTCGGGCTGAACAGTTTTATTTTGTTGTGAGGACATTCCTAATTTTTATTGCAGTCTTTAGACTTACAACTGAAAGAACAGCATCTCTCTGCAGTGCAGTTATTTCAAATCTTATCACAGAAAACTTTCTCTTTTTATCAACGCTCATCACTCTCAGGATTTTACTACAGAAGGTGCAAACTGTAACTGCCAACCCACCAGAAGGTGCATATAATTAATGCACACTACCAGAAGGGTAAATCTAATTAGGCCTAATTACATAGTTTTCATGCCTGAACCCGGTAGCCTCTGTGTTTATTACTGTGATGTGATGCTAAAGGTTCTGCACGTGTAAAAAGGTGAGGCAGGCTTCTGTGGACAAACTGATAACAGTCATTTAAAAGCAGAGGTTAAATATTGCAATATTTTTTTTGTTGTTGTGTCACCACTGCAATGTTGGAATGACTTTAAAACATACTAAAGCTGTTTCAGCTTATACCTGCTTATTCAGCAGCATTAGAGCCGTGAGGGAGATTTTATTTCATTTTTTAATTACAAATAAAAGTAAAAATATGTAACGTAAATACAACACACGTCAAAATTAAAAACGTATATCTCAAAAATAAAGTAATAAATCTGAGAAATATCTTGAAATGTTGTGTTTGTGTTGAGCTGCGTGTGGTTGATCAGACCTGTCACTCAGCATCTGCCTGCACATTTTTCACACGTCTTGCTGCCTTTAAATGCTGCTTAAATATAGGAAACCGATAAAGAAACTCTTAATTTATTTGTGGGGGTCCGGGAATTAGACCGAATGCCCCAGCTTGTGGCACAACAAATGCTCTTTGTATTACGAGCAGGCGCATCCATCAATACATCTGTCCATGATCAGCTTCTTCAGTTTGTACAGTTTGCATCTGTTTAGAACAATCTATTGGCACAATCTGACCTTCTAATTCTGATTACCACACTGTGGTAACTGTTTATGAGCTACAACACAAATAATAAACTTTTGAACATAACTAGGGGTGAATTTATTAGATTTAATTTATTGTAAATATAAATCATGCCGTAGTTAAATGCTAAAAATACTTCAGAAAATGTCAATCGTAACAGTCAGTGAGATCTTGAATGCACGCACACGTTCCAGTATCCGTGCATAATATGAAAACAACACAATGCACAGCGGGCACAGACAGTAGGGGGGGTTAGCTGTCAAAGGAAAAGGCAGGAGAGACGCCTATGAATAGTATACAAGAATGTAAACAAGTCTTAATGATCTGATATAGTTTAAAGGGAAAAGACTTAAGCACAGCTCGGCAATAAAGGAAGGATGGTACATCACAGTACACGAAAAAAGAAAGGGGAGTGAAGTGCACAGGTAAAAACGAGCAGGTGGCAAAGAACAAACTCAAAAGAAATGGAAAAAAAATTGGAAAGGAGCGAGAAAGTAAGATGACAGCTAAGAATGAAAGGCTGTTTAGAGTGAGGAGACGCCCCCTCCTTCCTCAAAGCACCTGTCGCCCAAACACAAAGAAAAACTCAGCCGAACGTACTAAACCAAGAACACAGTGTCAACTTGCTCTCCCCATCTACAACTGCAGGCTATTGTTTGCTATTCTTTCCTTCCTTGTCCTGAATTATGCATAAGAGCGGTGTCTGCCTCCAAACTCCAGATCACATCACAGCTCAATCTGACACACACAAAACACAGGTGTGCACTATTTTTTTCTTCTATGAATACACACACATACAAGCACCTCAAGGCACAAGGACAAAACTAATAAAATGGTTCTAGCTGGAAAAGCTGGGCTCCGGTTCGTGTGGAGGCGGCAGTGATTCTGTAGCAGCGAGCTGGTTTTCAGTCCCAGGGTTTTGGCTACAAACGACTGTACAAACCACTGCATAAGACACAGAATAGAATAACGAGAAGGCAGCACAAATGTGCAACAATGCATATGATCAGGTTTCACATTCAAGTGAATATAAACTTTTTCAGCTACTTAATCGAGTACCATATACAGTGGGGTGCGAAGGTTTGGGCAACCTCGTCAACGTTCATGATCGTTGGTTGTTACAATAAAAGATGTCAATTAAATATATCGTATAGGACACACACACACACACACACACACACACACACACACACACCCGCAGTGATATTTGACAAGTGAAACGAAGCTTATAGGACTTACAGAAAATGTGCAATAATTATTTAGGCAGGTGCATTAATTTGGGCACCGTTGTCATTGTATTGATTCCTAAACGTTTAAAACTAATTATTGAAACTCAAATTGGCTTGGTAAGCTCCGTGACCCCTGACCCCACAGGTAAATCCAATTATTTACCTGTAAGTTTCCCTCCTCTTTGAATATTCTCTGAAGAGTTCATTTCTTTTTGTTGGTGCCCAAATTTAGGCACCTGCCTAAATTTGTTTAAACTATTATTACACACTTTCTGTGAATCCTTAAAACTTGGTTTCACTTCTCAAATATCACCGTGTGTGTCTCCTATATGATATATTTATTGACATTTTTTATCGCAACAACCAAAGATTTATACGGGAAAATCATGAAACTTTCACACCCCACTGTATTTCCCTTCCATCTCTCCATCTGCACCCAGATGACCTCATCCCCACCGGGGAGCAACGGTGTGGATGCAATAGTTAGCAAAGAGCTACGCTGCATGCAGCATGTACCACTTCAATATACACATGGCTCACGGACGACTCTGTGGCAGCAAATCGCGAGTGGTGATGGGATTGGCTCTGTATTTTAGGGGAAGCAATCAGTGCTGTCAGCTGTCTGAAAAAGGCTTTTACACTCAGATGTGTAGAGACACACACACACAAATGCAATCATTTTCACAAGTAATATAGAAGAGGTGATGGCCTTGTGGGCAATAAGCCTCTCCATCTCTGCTGCAAAAAAGTATAAAGCAGATGTTTTCAGAAGTCTCATCATACAACAGAAATCCCACGGCAGACACGCTGATAGGCACTCATCACGGAGACACACAGCTTGTGATAAGATCCAGTGTGAAAGCGTGGCCGTTCACGTACCAATCACCGATACGGATAATCATCTATAGACTTCAGAAGAACAGTGATGAGAGGGAAAAGTGGGGCCTGGGGATCTATAATGGATGGAGTTTGGCACAAAATGACAAACGGGCAGTTGTTCCTCTGACTGAATACAGCTCCATAGGCTGAGCACAAGCTGCAGCTGGGGCGGTCCTTGTGTACTTTCAGAAATGAAAAGACTCAGTTCTCAATACCCAATTCTGTCTTTGTGCAGTCACGTTATGGGGTTTAGGTGGCTCTCATCTCAGGTCTCAGTGGCAGGGAGGTCTATGAATAGACTTTGGCACAAAATGGCAGCCACTGCAGGCTCCCGCATACAGGTGTACTGAGGCGGCTGAGGTGCAACTGGCATGTCTGTTTCATTATCAAAGGAGACAGGCAGAGGAGCTGCTCTCCCCAGTGGCGACGGCATGAGCAAGTCTGAACATCTTGCAGTGAATCCGACTCTTTCCTACTTTCATGGGTCCTTTTCCCCTCGCCGTCTCTAAATCTCTCCGACGCAGCTCTGTCTCCATCTCTGCTCTCGGGGGAATCCGATATCCCCCACAGGCCTGTTTGTGCCTCTGCTGAGATGACATCCGTCTTGTCAGGAGGGGGATTCTCTCGCTGTTCCACTTCTCACCATCCCCGCTCCCGCGTGCTTACGCATGTTAAAGAACACGAGGGAACGAGGAGATGGGAAGACAGAGCATGTGGCTGTAAGTCGTTGGCAGGGGTGATTGAGAGAGCTGAGCCAGTCAGGCCTGTTCACGTTGAAAGGGTTAACAGGAAGCAAGAGCGGCGTTCCCCTTTGGACATAGCACCCCTGGCTTCTACCTGGGGTTAAATATATAGCGCAGTGATTTATGTAACTGACAGCAGAGGAGTGGGAATGGAGTTTCTTGCTGTTGGGCTTTCCCTCAAGCTCTTTCACCTACCGCTGCGAGCATTTCTATCAATAGCCCCAGTGGAGCGTGGATTTGGACGTGCTTTGTTATAATAAAGTCGTTAAAGTTTCACACAGCAAAAGTAGCTGTACAGATAACTTTTTCAACTATTTGTATTCATTAGTACTTATTATCTGTGTCTACGAGCGAAACATTGAATCAAAAGCTATTTAAAAGGCAAAGTGTACCGAAGCATTTCCTCATTTGGGGTTAATCAGATTTTTGTAATGTAAGAATAAACATTTTTGTGTTAAAGTGAATCATTGTGAGTTTTTTTATTCTATGTTCACTCCTTTATTAGTACAGGTATGATCATGTGTATTCAAGCAGCTACCCCACCCGGGCCTCGCTAGCAGTAGATCTTTGTGAATCGGTGGCTATCAGCCTGTCGCAGCGATGGAGCGCTTTCTGGCAACCTGTCCCCATTCACCACTCACTGCCTTATCTGCCCCATCAGCATCCACCTGCCTGGACGCCTCATCCTAAATACACGTATACACAGCAACGCAATTACCACGCGCTGCTCCAAACAACCACAGCAGAAAAGGAGACGTATCATTATTATTCGGCATCCAGCTTCACATGCAGGGTGAGCAGATGCAGTCAGATGTTTTGTTATCAGCCGAGGAAGAGAGAGCTTCATCTGGGTGTGCGGCACAGTTTGAATATTTTTGTCTGAGAGTGGGAGGAATGATGCAAGCAAGACACCTGGATAGGGCACATTTCCATCTAAACCAGAAAATTATATATTTCAGCGACTTGAGCCACCTCGGTGTGCACAGAGAGAGAGAGAGAGAGAGAGAGAGAGAGAAAAACAGAGAGCGTGATTGTGTGTCTAAAAGAGAATAAAATCTCAGTGATGGCCTGATTAAATGTGCCACTCAGTGGGGGTATGTGGGCAAAAGAAAGACCAGAACAGCCCGTGAACAAGCAGGAGGGACAAAGGGAACCCCGCTGTATGACATTATTCAAAAGAGCCTGATCAAAACGATCCAGCTGTGCAAAAAAGCCAGGTTGTGAATAAACGCTTTCAATGAAACGGTGAAGCATTTCTCCGGCCTATTACAGCCAAAAGACACGCAATTACAGATTGATGATAAATTGGCGTAGGCAATCGTTGTCTGAGCTGATTAAAGGATGATTTCGAGAAAAGGAAAACATGGGTACCCGAAACCAACATGTAACATATTAGTCTTTACTGTCAAAGTGTCATCCCACACTCGCACTAGGGGAGAGTGACTGGGCCAACATGCCTAAACCGCTCTTAACAGCTGCACGCTGACTGATTCTGAGCGCTCCTGTGGCCCAGTTTCCTTTCGCCTAAAGGAAGAGGCATGGTCTGATCACAACATGTCCATGAAGCCAGGCAGCCTCTGTCTGCAGCCTCCAACAAATAAAGACACACACACACACACACACACACACACAGAAATAGGCTTGGGTTAGTGGCTAACCCAAGCCTGTTGCATTAGGTTGGCTACGAAGGCAGAAACAGCTCTATGCGCCTTGACAGACTCACAAGCAGAAGAAACATCTGTAAACACCTGTACACCCATTTCTCCTTTTCTACTGGCGTAGTTAAAGTGCAGTTAAATATGCTGAGAGAAGCGGGTGGTAACAGGAACAGTAAAGATGACGTAGGGAGTAAACTTATAACCTGTTATTAGACTAGATTACATTTTCTGTCGACATAATGAGGATATGTTGCTATTCACTGAACATATAAATACAATGTTCTTAAATCTAAATATCCAAATGCAGAAAAACGGGCTTTTCCAGTTTGCAGAAACAATGATGCATTTTTTAAGACAGGTGCTTGACAATAATGTAAAAGCGTTACAGATGATGAAAAAGCAGTGTGTGTGTACAATGTTGGTGTGATGAACTGTCTGTCAGCCACCTGCTGTTGTATCAGAGAGGAGTACACCATCATTCAGAAAGACAGCTGCATCTCTGCACAAGTCTCTCACTCTCTCGCGCAGCAGGGGCGCCGCCGAGCTCCTCTTGCCTCCAGCAACGAACCACACGGAGACAACAAAAATGTCACGCACGCACACAAGCAGAGCCGAGCTCCTTTCGACGGAGGCACGACAAAGTGCTCACAAGGTATTAGACGGAGAAAACCAGAGATTTGAAAGCCTGAACTTTTCTTTGTAGTCGCTCGGTGACAATAAGAGTTTGTTTTTTCTCCTATTTTCACTCTATTCTGTGTTCAGAGAGGTTTGTCAGAGATGTTAAACAAAGACAGCTCTCAATCCCCGTATAATAGTCTGATTAAGAGGATAAAAGCGAATGTGTCATCAACCGCCTCCAAGGTTTGTTTTTCTTCCTAAGTGAACACTACGACTCTTAGAACAACAAGACACAGCCTGTAAACCCATACACGGGGCATACATGCTAAAGACCCCGAGATTGTCTCTTCATAGACTCCAATTATAAAGCAAGACGTAAGCAATTAAAATTCCCATCATATGGTGACAAAGAACTTAAGTGGCCAGGCTCTAGTTCTGAAAAGTAGCTTGATGACTCTATTCATTTGGTGCCTGCTGAAGCCTCACCTTCCCATCACTTCTAATTAAAGAGGCAAAGAGGATCCAAACACCTCCGTGCAGAGGGGCTGGAGGTGGGGGTGAGGGGAGAGAAGCTGGAGAGGTGTGAAAGTGGAGGGGAAAAAAAAAAAAAAACGATTGGAATTTAATTGACAAAGGAGTTTTGTACTTTGACAGTTCAAACTATGTGTCCTCACTCGTTGGTCCGAGCGCTCAGGACGTCGCGAGGTGATGATCTTATCAGAGTCATGTCTGCTTGTGTTTTCATTAGAAAGCCTGAATTGACCAAATATCGAGTTGGTTTATGGTAAATGTTCGAGCTACAGTTTTTCGGGAGCTCGACCCACACGAGGGATTAAAAATCAGGAGGTTTCTTTCACCATTACTGCTCATCGTCTTTGACCTGACTTTGCTTCCAGTGTTCACCCTTCATCCTGTATTCTTACAAGTATCCTTCACCTCTGCGCTTCTGCTCGTACTGTAGTTTATTTCCCTTTTATCTCTATTCCTTCGTGTCTTTCTTTCATCTCTCGACTCCAGCCCACGCCCCGACCCTGTATACTACATATTCACCTTTTCTGCATACTGGATTTGCTTAGCGCATCAGATAACTCCACAAAGTTCAGCTTCTTTGTCTGTTTTTAAGAAATGCATGCATCCCTCGCTTCTCACTGCCGCGTATTCTTTCCTCTGCACCCAGGGCATTCTGCTCACAATGCTGTAACCTCTCCCCATCCCTCCACTTCTCGATCCATCCCTCACTCCCCTCCTCTCCTCCCTTTATGCTGCTCTCAGGCCCATGTAACTCTGCGGGGACCAGCCATCTAAAGCTGCGCCAGTAATCCTCCCAGGATATTGAAATGCCAATCCTTCTTCCTCCCTGACCCGCACCTCCACCCCATCTCTACAGCCCTTGTGCATCCCTCTCTTCTTCTTTGCCTCAGCTAAAGGGCTTTGGGTGTACCACTGGGGGCCAAGACATTCAAGCAAAGTGTGTTTCAATCACACACAAAAATGCTCATATATTCAACACGGCTGAGGCGAGATGTCATTATCACACCCCTTCCTTCACATATACTAATGATAAATGAAGCAAAGCACAGATGAAACATGAACATTCTGTCAAACATACATTTATGGCCACACACACACACACACACACACACACACACACACACAGACAGACACACACTGTATATGATTCCTAATCCTAAGCTGGATAAGGGGTCCCATGAGCCCTGGGCAAAACTGATCACCTGTTTCCGCAGCCCATGCATCTCCTCACACAAGTCCATCCATGTTTCTATCGCCCATTCCTTCTTCCCCTAAATCCATCCTTGACACACCATGCAACTCCTCCTTCTCCTTGGTGGACTGGAGAGTGCTGATAAATTCTCGTCTGTGTGGGAGAAATAAACTTTTCCACTATGCCTGTGTAAGTATCTAGTTTACGAAGATGTTGTTAAAGAATTCACTTTAACAGAGAGTTTAAATGTCACAAGTTCTGACTCAGATGCGTTTCATTCACTAATAAAGACAACTGTGTATGTATGCATATCCTCTGTTTGTGTTTGTTTTCAGAGTTTTGCCTTCAACAGTCAGAGTGTCTTTGTCCGTAACTGCCACCTAACCCCATCATCCACTGCTAACAAGCTTACCATGCCCAGAATAACAAATACGGCACAGTACGAGAAGACGGGGAAGTTGTGGAGAAGACGGAGACGGAGCAGAAAGTTGAGTAAGAAGACAGTAGTTCCTGTGCCAGGTGGCGAGAGAAACAAGACGGTGGAAAGAGTGAATCTGAATGAAGAAACAGGAGGAGAGAGAGAGAGAGAGAGAAATTAGCATCTAAGAATAGTGACTTTATGGCAAGAGCAGGAAAAGATATGGTGGGGGAAATGAGGACGGAAATAGAGGGTAAAAAAAGAAGAGATTGGGATATGGAGGGAGGAGGTTTAAAAAAAAAGCAATAAAGAGATGATGAGGTGACGGGAGGGAAAGTGTAAGAATGTGTGTGTGTGTGTGTGTGTGTGTGTGTGTGTGTGTGTGTTAGCTTTGTTCCAAATCCCTGCTGCAGTATTTATAAAGGTCAGTGAGGTTTGATGTGCAAAATCTTGCGCACACACACACACACACACACACACACACACACACACACACGTATCAACACACACCAGGTGGAGGTTTGTGCCAGAATGTTTTTTTCAATTTAGTGCCTGAGCAGGCTGCACAGGATTTCTGACCATTAAACCGGCTCCTGCAGATGAGCTACCTCATTTCACCCGGTGTGCGGGTGCTGGTTAGTTTTCATTCACAACGACGTAAAAGCTATAAAATCTGTCAGATTTACCTCGGTTTTCCTGCAAAAGTACACAAAGGGTTCAGTCTGAGGCCGTAGGTGCTGTGGGTGTACAAACTCTTATGGAGAAACTGCTTCTTTGACAGTTGTGTCTCACACGGCAACAGATGCGTTGACGTTAAGAGCAGTGTTGTCTGTGGGTCAGACGTGAAGTAGGGTTGCTGCTGTATTTATCCGTTTTTGGATACTGGAAAAAAAAAAATTGTCTGACTACATAGCTCTAAATACAAACAAGTAAAGCAAGGAGGTTGCAGGAGTTTGAGCATCAACACTGCTCAAAATGAGCTGTGATGGATGCACATTGCTGCCACACAACCCAGTCAATGTCATTACCGGTGGGGGGGGTTGCCACTTCCGTCCTGTTGCTGCGGGAGAGACACGCTACCTAATCAGCCACCTCAGAGGGGGATGTGCTTTTGTATTTTTTGTGCAAAGTTATGAATTATATAGAGTGCAATCATTAATCCATTTAGTGCTTTTTCATATCTGATAGACTGAGTACTGTGTTCTGGTTTACTTTACCTCTTTTAGATCAGCTGTGTCTCTGACTGAGAGGTGATGTTTGCTACTCCTTGAATTGATCTCGGCCTGTGTAGCACCAGTATTACTTGTAAATGTCTCTTGGACAATCATTTGATTTTATAAAGGTGTCGCACACAAATAGAAAACAATCTACTGGCCCAACGATGTAGTTAAATCTGTAATGTAAGAGCCAGATCTCCCTGCAAAACCTTATGTTAATGTCATAATGATCGTTACACACGGAAGTGACAACGAGTAAATACCACTGAATCCTTTTAGTGTAAATTAAATATCCAACAGTAGATTTATTTGTCACGTTTTATAACATGGTGTTTATTTTTCTCCATTGATGGAAAGTGCAGTATACACACTGTTCCAGGCACTACTGCACCACTGTGCACTAGAGGTCAGCTAACCATAAAACGTAAGAAACAACACAGAGAAAGTCATTCTAAAGCACGTTCGCTCCTACACACACAGGCACAGAGGGCCGCATTAAACACCCCACACCAAATGCCAGTTTAAATCCTCCCTGGCACCGAGAGCCCTCTGAAAACCTCTGCAAACACACTCTCCTAACCCCTTGTCCAATCCCTCTGGATGACACGGTTAGTGTGACAACTCACACCCTAATACCCCATAATAACCAAAAATCAACGCCATGGCAACTGCTGACATGACAGACTGACAGAGAGAGGGAGATAAAAAGGAGAAAGGTTGAAAGAACTGTGGGGACAGAGAAAAATAATCACCACAGGTTTGTCCTTTTTCCGATATAGTGTCCCTAACCTTGGAGCCTGAGGTTTTGGTGAAGTAAATCCCTTTAGGGGGCTCAAGTCGGCTAAGCTCTAACTTATTAGTCAAGTTTGGGTCAGCTGTTCTATGACAGATTTCACCTGATGTCAGATAAAGGGGTTTGTCTGGGACACTGCACACAACACAGCGTATTCTTGTAGAAGAAACTTCACGATGCTAAGAGTGATTTATGCTCCCCGCAGATTTAAACTTTTGGTAAAAATATTGTTTTTACTTTTCCAAGTACTTTTCACCGCTCCCAGAAGTTCATGTTTTTAGGGAAGAAACTGATGCACGTTGCCGAAGCAAACAGACTGACGTAGACAGGGTTTGGTTCGGCGAAACAAGAAATCGAATTTGTCGGGGATACTTCATGGTGATTACAATATTCTGTGT
Source organism: Microctenopoma steveboyesi (assembly GCA_032359275.1). Taxonomy (NCBI): domain Eukaryota; kingdom Metazoa; phylum Chordata; class Actinopteri; order Anabantiformes; family Anabantidae; genus Microctenopoma; species Microctenopoma steveboyesi. Next base: position 4,029,738 of record JAUMHF010000003.1, on the reverse strand, counting down.
CCGCTGCAAGTGTAAATCTGATTTGCTAAAGAGTTGTCATTACAACTTGTGTGTGTTTCTGAGCCATTGTCTGTCTCTGGCCTTGGTGGTCAAGCACTAATGCAGTCTAGAAAAAAAAGAGAAGAGAACTGTTTTGCTTTTGCAAAACAAGAATACTTTTTTTTTTAAATTCCGCCGCTGCAAACTTTTGTATTATCTCCGAACCTCATCACTCACGCAGAGTGGAGGTCTGTGGCGTAACGCAGATCCAGCTGTCAGTCCATCCCTCACGCACCCCGTGTAGTCCAGATGTTACTCTTACTTAACATTTACAGTTGGTCAGCAAAGGAATCCAGGCCTTTGAGAAGCATTAATTTTAAATACCATTCACACTGAGACCTATGCTCAGCGCTGCTGCCATCTCAGCACTCACGTATGACTAACCGTTCTCCATTCATTATGCAGTGCGTTTCTCTAAGCTAATGTCCAATTAGTGGCAAGACGCACACTCTGCCGTTCCCGCTCTCTCCTTGTGTCTTCATCAGCCGCTTTCTTGTGCAGCACCTTTCAGTCTCCCTGCCCTCGAACTTGGTTCGGCTTCATTATGCTCTTCAGACTCATTTCTTTCAGCATTTTCAAACAGCGCTAACAAGCATTTCCAAAAATATACACAGTGGTATGACAGGTGAATATATGAGCGCGTTGAGTGTTTGTCAGCGTTCGAGTCAGGATGTGTGCTTGCACATTTTCACTGCGTGTGTGTTTGGTCTTTTCACACTTGAGCTCTTCCAAATAGTGCTGTTGCAGAGCTGGTTGACAGGGCTACTTGGCAAAGTGCTTTTTCAAGCCCCTGGCTAATGGCCTGCTGAAGACTTCTGCTGATGAAAATGAGATCACCTCCACCAGCGAGACTTTGTGCTCCGCACACATAAATGAAAATTACTCTACAGGATGCCCATTTGGCTTTGAATGTCATGTGTGCAGTATTTTACCTTTGCTACATGCATTTTGAGAATTGCAAGCATATTTAAAAGGTCACAGTGTGCCTACTGCATAACAGTGTGCACATGCGTGTTTGTCTGCGTGTGTGTGTGTGTGTGTGTGTGCGCTCAACTGACACGTGATGACAAATGTACGTGCGTTTGCAAAACAACAAGAAACTTTGAGCTCTGTAAATAGAAGTCAGATGTGAAATCAGCACTACTAGAATGCAAATAAAATACATGAAGCTTTATTAAGACAAAAAGATTAGATGCTGCAGGAGTCGGTGCGATAACATAACAAGGTGTCACATCCCAAACATGCTAAGCACTGTCCTTGATGAGTGCATTTCCTTTTCGGGAATGCAGTGAGATTGAAGGGTTAATAATGGAGACTGTGTTTAAAGATCAAACTGCGACTCACCAGGAAGGCTCGTTGACACATTGACTTGGGTGTAGAACCTCTTGTTGGGCAGCAGCTCAGACACTCCGTTTAAGGCTTCTACAGTGAAGGTGTAGTTGGTGTTGGGAAGGAGATTTACCACAGTGACCGTTCTCTCCGTCAGACCGACCTGCTGAGGCACGAAGCCAACGCTTGCCCCGCATGCCTCACATAGCCTCCCGGTGCACCGCCGACATCCCAGGCTGTAGGTCAGATCCACTCTACCGCCCGTGTCTGACGGTGCGGCCCACTCCAAGATCAGCGTGGACTGCTTCAGGGTGTAGACCAGGTCTCGAGGTGGGGAGGGGGGCCCTGACATAGACAAAAAAGGTGATTCTGATTGACATGAGTCTGCACATGTGCGAGTGTGTACACAATGTGTTTGTCCACTGAGCTTAGTTTCTCCAAACACGTGAATATATACATGGCTACTACATATTTTTGAGTATTGATCAAAAACGTGTTTTTGGAAACATACCATTAAAACCATGTTCACATTGGAACCATGGTAGCAGCCCGTCTGCTTGTTCTAATCTCCGTTAAGTGAACGTGAAGCTGGTAAGAGTGCAACACGTGGAACAGCCTGCGTGGATGCCAAACATTTCTCAAACATCATGGTAATGGAGCGTGCAATTTGTCTCATGACTATGGGACTAAGTGCTTCGGGTATTATGGTGCCACCGCGTAGGCTCGGCTGGTGCATCACATTATGATAATCCTGTTCTATCCGGGATTTGTTGTTAAGATACACTTGTTTAGATGAGGACCATTTGATCCTAATGGGAACAGTTTAAAACGCAGAGTTCAGCTTTATACTAGTATTTGTCGCATTGTTATAAATTGACACTAAAAGGTAAAGAGCACTTTGGGTATTGAGAAAGAAGAGGGATTAACGATCAGAGAAAAGCATCCGAAATGACCGAAAGACATGTTAAAAAATACCTGGAGTGTGTCTGTGTCTTTAATGCATAACATTACAGTGTGTCTGAAAGTGTTAACAGTGCCATATGGATCAAATTTACAATTAGTAAATGATGGGTTGCCATGGAAATAGCATTCAACTCTCTAATCTAATTTAATATCGAGGTTGTGATATAGCAGGTGCAGTCTGTGCTGCCCAGTATCAGTCAGGATCTGTACAATATAGGGCGATTGAAACATACAATGCAGTCTTATCGAGTTATATAAATGTCAGGCTGGAAGACTATCTCCTCACTAAGTCGGCGTACGGACTGGCCTGTGCCGTTTCCTGCAGGCCTTGCATGGAAGCTGAATAGAGCGGAGGTCCATCAAAGGCTATGAATTTTATATGTGTACGTGCGGCATGTGCTGCGTAATGAATAAGTGAAGGCGCGCTGCTCTGTGCGTGCTGTCAAACAAGTCCCCCACCACAGCTGCGTCCCGCTCCCAAACCCACGTGGAGCCCGGAGTTACATAAGCACAGAGAACATTCAGTGTGAACGCGCGCGCGCACACACACACACACACAAACACACACGCTAGATGTAGGCACAGCTGGGCCGTGTCTCTCTCTCTCTCTACTTTCATGCTTTCCGGGCCTCTCACACTGGTTCACTTGAAGTTTCCATTTTCTATCTTCTTATCTTCAAGTTAAAACTTCTAGACGCCCACTGCTCTATTTCTTACCTCTGCCTCCCTCCTCTCTGTGTACAACTTTCATCTCCCTTGGGCCTGCGCATGCAAATACTTTTTCAGCCAAACATGTTCTTGATGTTCATTTTGTAGTGATTTGACACTTTAAACAAAACTGTGTTACACTATGGTCAATATGTGTTTCCTGTTTCAGGCCACGATCGAGGGTAAGCTCAAATCCACGTCGTAATCCTGCCTAGAGTGCCAAAATGGGTTGAAAAATGTCCGGCTCAGGAGCAGCTTGTGTCCGATAGCCCGCATAGCAAACCTTAACAGTTAGTTTTTAAATCCAGGAGGTGATATGTGTGTCCTATTATGTGTTTAATAAAAAAGTTTAACATTACAACTAGACGTTTAGAAGATTAATCCAATATTACTTTGTATGTAACTAATTTAGAGTTTATTATTCTTGACAGTTATCACTGAACCCTAAATTATTTGCATTTGTATTTAGCCAGAAGCTGAAAAAGTTTTCTACTGCGACTTTATCGTCCCTTCTGAAAGGTTCAGTCTCCCACCATTTTCTAAAATCCATTTGCAGACACATATATTGGCAAACATTATGCATCACTTCAAGGTATTTTAGTCTTGTGGTTATTATACGGCAATCACTGTCATTGCAGTTCTGTCAGCAGTAGTTTCACTCTGAAAACTGAAACGTCCCTAGAGAGATATGTATTTTCACTGTTGCTGAAGTTTCATTTCTCTTATAAGGTTTAACACTGTGCCGTAAGTGAAAAATGTGCAAATAATCACCATGAACAAGAGTAATTAGTCGTGTCAGAGGGTATTAGCAGATGGATGCCTGAGACCCTACTTAAAACAACATCTAATAATTCAAAGAGACAGAAGTATCTAACGGTGGTAAACACATTAGGGTTTAGATACTGCACAGGCATTAGTGGCAAAGGGAAAAGAAAATTACATTGACATTATTCTTTAATTGCAGAGAAAATAATGTGTGCGTATCAAAGCTAATTCATCTTGCAAAATATCCCTTTTCTATTCTTCCTATTCTGTAATTCTAGGTTCATCAGCCACTCGCTTCCTTTCTCTTTCTTCATCTATACCATAGGGCGGATTAGCCGAATCTGGGGATGATCATAATTACTGAATCAATAGTGTAATTAATGTGGTCATTAGGCTGCTATAAATGTTATCGCACAGGGATCAGAGAGCTCAGCGATCAATATTGTAATTAAACCCTTCCATTGCAGTTCCCATAAAAGCTGCCATGACCACACACTTAAGCATATATATGTAAACACACGTGAATGTGTATACAGCATATACCAGCATATACAAGCACACACACACATACACACACACACATACACACACACACACACACTCAGACCTTGTGACCCCATGGTTTTACTGGCCTGAGTGGTCCTGGAATAAAGCCTATTATTCCTCCATCTAATTACTGAGTTTTATCAATAGGCTGTTCTCTGTGCAGAAATCAATAGGGCTACCCTGTATGGTCTTTGTCTTATTGGCCTTGTAGTGCATCTTGATTGGAGAAGAATTGTTGTTCAGCATAGGACAAGGGGTGAGAGATAATAGGAAAAGGTTAAGAGGTAAGAAACGAGCATATAATGTGTGGAGAGTTGGTATGAGATTATAGGGTTTGTCGCTTAAGGATAGAGGGATGGGATTTCAGTTTGACAGAGAGAAGAGGAATGGGGTGATAAAGCCCGGGTGAAATGGATGAAGAGGGCGGAGGATGTGAGGAGGCAGTGGGTAGAAAGAAGAGGGATGAATGGGTAAGTTAAGAAGACATATAGAGGAAGGAGGGAAGTGTGTGCTCAGGGGTCGAAAAGGAAGAGCAGAGGGGGCTGAAAACGACGCGGTGGCTGGGCAAAAGGGTGGATAATGGATGTGGAGCAGAAAATGAATAGGTAATGTGAGCACAAATGTGGAGAAATATATAGGGAATGCTCAAGGTTAAGCAAAGGGATGGAGAAACTGGGGTGATGGACAAATACATAATGCAAACATAATGTTAGGAGGGATGAAGGATGGATGGGTGATACAAGGGATAAAAGGGGAAGAGGAAGAGGAAGCAGCTGCAGTGAATGGAAACAAATGAAACCCAGAGGCATAAAACATATAGGTGATGGTCCTGAGGATGTTTGCAGAGAGGTCAGCGCGAGAAATGCTGTCGATCAATGACAATTCATCTGATATTCTTAAAACAATCACACAGTGATGAATAAAAGACACAGCCAACATTTTTAGGGGTTCTCCCTTAGAATTCAATACCATGGAGGATGATGAGGTGAAGGAGAAGTGAAGGTTGGGGGAGATGAGACATGGAAATGGGTCTGATGAGGAGGAGCTGCAGATGGGACAATGAGGATAAATGGCGAAGACTGGGACCAGCGAGGTGGGTGTAGGTCAAACGGAGGGGTGTTGAGATGAGAAGGGGGAGGTGGATGAAAGGATGCAGGGTGAAGGACAGGTTAACCGCAGGAGCAAAGTGGTCTTTATGGATGAAGAGGAAAATGCTAGAAGCAGATATACAGTCTGAAAGGCCGAGATAATTTCGGGTTTTCAAACAGGAAACTGTTACTTTAATGCAAAAATGTCACAGTGAAACTAAACGGCGTCCGAGGGACATGGCGCGCGACAGTAAAAGCACCAAAAGGTCACTAAAAACACAAATATACAGACGTATGAAATGTTATTACGTGTGCACGGTGCCGAGGGAGTGTCCAGGGGAGTCCTGAAGTGGTCCTCCTCGCACACACACACCACCGATCCGTCCTCCTCGGCAACACTGTTGGCCGGGCAGGGGAAACACTCCTGCTGTCTGGAGGACATCTTGTAAGATCCCGGGGGACATGCTGGGAAAAGAGCACACACAGAAATACAGCACATCAGATATGCCCGGTAAATTTGATTCGATAATTCCTCGTTCCTTTATCTCGACGAGGGAAATCCAATGGGAAGCGTAACTTTGAGGGGAGATTTCTGTACATGGTGTTTATAGTAGGTCAAAGAAAAAAGTAATTTAAAGGTATTTAACAGCGCTTAGGCGATGTATCACTTTTCCACTCAGCACAGTAGCATTTGAAAGCCTAAGAAAATAAGCTCTATTCTTCTATTTCACGCGAGACGAAATTAAGAATGAATAGAGAAAAAAAATAATGAAAGGCAAATGAATCCACAGTGAAGTGCAGATGCTGGAAAAACGAAAGGATTAGGGGAGAAAAGTAGCGGAGACTACTTCTCCTAAGGAGGCTAAACCCGTCTGACAAACAATTCTCACACTACGTGTGATCAGTGGTCTTTTCAACCGACTTCAAAAGGTCGTTGCTGGACTGAACCAGTTAGGGAAAAAGAAAACAGGCACTAACCACAAAAACACCCTAATACTGTTAGATTTGGTTCTGTTTGAACGATGCATTCAAGTGATCAGACATGACACTACTTAGGGGGACTGCAGAGACTCATAAAAGGCTACAGCATGCAGGAGGTTAGAGAAAGGCAGCAGGGGAAGGTGATCATGGTGACGGGGCCAAAGGAAGTCTAATGCTTAACCCCATGTCTTTCTCCATCTGTAACTTGATTCTGTAAATCCTCCTACTGCATGTCGTAGAGGTCCTGGAGTCTCTGTTTCTCCAGTGTCTCATCACCAACACGTTGCTGCAGGAAACCAAAGGCGAGACAATAAAGATTTCTAGTCACGTTGACTTGAGTCCAAAATGTGCAAATCTAGCAAAAGCACACTGAGGTTCATCCACCAGTAATGGAAGCAAAGTATGTCCAACATGTTGGACATCACGCTGAAGAAGGCTTCACCTGTTTACCAGTATCAGGGTTTCTGTGTGAAGGGGCCATGTGTCTGGTTTCATACACGATACACCGCCATCATACACCTGCACCGTGTCTCTCTCTCTCTCTCTCACCTGGACAGAGCAGGCAGCACTGTGAGGATCATGTTTTTGGATTTCTCCAGGGCCTTTAAGACAATAGAGCCCGTCTGCTGAAAAAGGAGCTCCTCCCCCACAGCCTCCTGGATTACTGCCTACCTGACAGACAGACAGACTCCACCCACCAATCCTACGATGTTGACAACGTTCACTGCTGTTGCCCCAGAAACTGAGTGTGTATTAAGTCCAAAAAGACATTGTGAATTGCTTTGTTATCTGGGAGGAGCTCGCGACCTTTCGTGTACAGCACACAAGCGTACGCGCTACACGAAATCGTCTTAATGCACGCGTGACAATGCACAGCACAGTCACACACACACACGCAGAGAACCAAACAAGTTGTGCTACACTCGTCCTCTGTGCGGTTTCATTTTCCACTCGCCGCG
>JAUMHF010000003.1:3996176-4013225 GCA_032359275.1 Microctenopoma steveboyesi | reverse complement strand
AACAACAATTTTAACACTGTGTTAAAAAAAGAATCAATCCACGAACGAATTAGACACACAGAATGAACACTCAAGAAGTGTAGGTTGGTTGAGTGGTTGAACACAGGCGGGCCATACCAATCTTGCCTCGTCTCCTGTTTCTATAGCATTCAGAGGACCATGCAAGACAAACGAAACTCCAGCTCATAACGCATTCACTGCGACATTTGAGATTCAAAGTTAATAAAGCTGAATGGGTGCAGAGACGGATGGCTATAGTGGCAGGGGGTCACTTGGACCATAAGGCTGATTAAGTGTTGTCGCTGGTGAGAGGGCTGTAATGGTCAGAGCATATGACAATTAAAATGTTTTGGGAGGAGGTGTACACCGAGCGTGTGTGTGTGTGTATGAGCATGAGACCCCATGTGATGAGGAACAGTTGGTCCATCATAGAGATGGATGAGGTGGGCTGAATCTCCAATCCGTCGTACCACCCCCCGCCCTCCGGTTTTAATGGCTGAGCTCCATGTCAGGGATCAAAATGTATAAACATTAATTATGTGCAAGTCTCATCGTTTTGAGCTCCGACTGTCTGATTACTGACATGCTGATGATTTTTTTTAGAGGACTAATTTAAACTGGCTATTTACACTGCAAGCGGCGCGTCCAAATCACATTTTCCACTGGAATTATTGAATATTATTTATGTCCTCGTGCAATTTCCGCCATAAATTTAATAACTAAAGTTCCCAAAATGCCCCAAAATGATATGGCGCCTTGTTCCCCCCAAGCCCAAACGTGAAGGAATACAATAACAGATAAACTTTCATCAACAAGCATTGGAGACTCTCCAGATCCCTAAGGAGAACCCCCCACCACACACACACACACACACACACACACACGTGCGCGCACAAACACAATTATTAAATTAGACTGTCAACAGTGGGCATCTTCCAATATAATACACACTTGTTATTCACACACACACACACACATTAACACAGTTTAGTCTGCCTGCTGTTTGGATTAAAAATGAGGCATTGCAACACAATCAGGGGGCTGCAATTAAGCTGTGAAGGTAAAATGGCCTTGACCTTGTTGTGTAATTAACGGACTCTTCTTCCATTAATCCCCACCACCCACCCATCTCCACCCCAATCTTCCTCCCCACATCCCTTCATTCACTCAATGCTTCCTCCTTTAAAGCAGCCGTTTCATTAGGACGGCGTCGCGAGGAGTCATCGGCTATAAGCCAAACAATTAAAAAACAGACAAAAGGCGACGGGCGGAAGGTCACAAGTAAAGGGAAGAGGTGACCGTGACTAGAGATGAAGAGAAAATGAAACCTCTCTTTGGTTTCCGTCTGTGTGTTAAACGCCAGAAACGGTTTCTGCCTCTGTATGGACATTTGCGTTGTTCTTTTTTTTTCCTGTCTGCAACCAAAGTCTATATAATAACTAAACGATCTAAAACACAAAAGCTGACTGTCTCTCAGCTCTGACTTGTGGTCCAGACGCTGTAACGCGTGGACGCAGACTGAATGCAACGCTGTGCGCTCTCCTCCCGTTTGTGCGTATGTCTGTGTAGTTGTGTTTATCCGCGTCCACGAGGGTCACAGCCAGACTTTCGCAGAGCTGAGCGATGCTGCCAGTCTCTGCTTACAGAAAACACTGCGCCGCTTTAAAAAGAAAACCAAGCAGAGAGCAGTGAAAAGGAACGATGCAGCGCAGGCAGACGCGACAGACGTTTTGAGACCTACTTTACTGTGCTATTTAGTGACTCACTTAGTGCTGTCAACAACCATTGCGTTATACAGGCAGAGAGCCGTGGCGAGTGTGAGCCTGGAACAGGTAGGAGACTCAGACAAACAGGTGGCAGGAGACTCGCTGCACAGTCAAATTATACTTAAAATGGTGGGTGAACAGTCGGGAGGAAAGAGAGTTCAGTTTGGGTACATCCGAATTCACCAGCCTTCAGGCACAGCAGACGTTTGCTCTTTGGTTTCTGGTCTTATGCATGTGCTGGTAACCTACCCGGTTACCCATGGTTAGGCCCTGAAAGCATGCCGCCTCCTGCTACTGTAAATAAGCACACAAACATAGATTGCTGCTGAGTATCAGACCTGTCAGACAGCCTCCTGACAAACCAGTCGCCTCGAGGCGCCGATGGTGCTGGCTGATGTTAAAATCTCCTGACCAGGCAGCCGCAGCGCTTGTCATAATTCATGTAGAACAAGCAGACATTCACACCACAGTAGCTATCAGCACCAGTTACAATCACACTGACACTAGGAGGATCCGTTAAACTGGCCCGTTTCCCCACGCAGTCCTGCTGCAATGCTTCTGTGTGTGTCCCGCCTCTGCTTGGCTGCATTAGAAGTCGACGCAAGTGAACGTTGAATGATTGTATGCTCGCTGGAGGTCAAAGTCTGCAGTGGTTAGAAAAATATTGACAGGGAAAGAACTAACGAAACAGTTGACATTTAATATTTATTTTAATTTGTCGATTTTACTTCTTTTATTTCTCAACTCTGCATTTTTAACATGTATAAAAACGGGAAAGTTTGTGCATGAGTTATGTGTTGCCAACAGCCTGTAGCGAGGCAAATACTCATTAGCGTATATGAGATATTTGTGAATAATAAATAACTCAAGTTAAAGAACTGGAAAATGCACATTTACCTCATTACCTCGAGCTGCAGTTCTAGGATTGGGCATCGTTTCTGATTCAACAGTCTAATTCAATGACAACCTCTCCTAAAATGTGCATTTCTATGCAGCTGCAATGACAGATGCATTTTGACTAGATCAAATAAAGAGTAAGTGAAATATTAAAATATACAATTATTAGGTTGGTCAAAGTACATAACACTTTGAAAAAACATCCATTCTCTTTATGGCATCGGGTTGGAAAAGTTAGATGGGCTGAACACACTTGAACTTAACACACCGGTGTGTTAATGAACAAAAATGTTCTGTCATATAAGATGTGTTTCTCTGGGCAAAGCCAGCTCCACGCCGCTCAGTGAAAAAAGTCCTTCAAAAGACTTACATGCTAATCAAAAAGCTTTTAAATATTGAGAAGGCCAACAGCCTGTAAATAAATAAATAAAACAACTATTGTTTAAAACTAGAATTTCGAACAACAAGAATAAACTCTTCCGCACAGTGTATAAAAATGGCAGAGGTCACAGAGAGAGAAGCCAAGACAAACCAGCAGCATTATTTAGCTGTTGCGTGGGAGTGTTGTGTGAACGCGTATCGATTTGTCCTTCCCCCGAAGCGCTGTAGCAACATCCCTCCCTTTGCATTTGTTTTGCTTTGTTTTCACTCCCTCAATCCCTGCTTTCCTGTTGGCTGACACCCTCCTCACTCGAAGCTCCGTGTTGCTGGGAGGCAAGCCGAAGTGGTCTGCGAGTGTAGGAGTGTGCGTTTCGTGAGGGTGTGCAAGAAGAGATGTTCAATATAAACCACTTTCTGTATTTTTAACGAAGCCTCGCTGTGGGAGTACTGTTCTAAGAAGAGGCTACAGCGATTACTATACAGTTCAAGTCCTTGTTCTCCATACAACCTAAACTGTATGCAGTATCGATTTACCACCATCCTTCCCAAAGATTTACTTTGCGTGTGCTCTGCACTCGGTACAACAGAACCTGATCAAACTCATTATTGAATATGTTTTGTGGTGAAAATGGTGCTCAGCTAGGAATCTGGCAGGGAAAATATACCTCTCAAAAGTCTGGCAAATTGCACAACCGCTCTTGGGTTCATGCTGGTCTGTGATTTCAGAAAGATGCTTTTTCCCTACGTCTTTTAAGGCAAGCTAGATATTACAACTGCAGTTATGATTTGGTTGTTAGGGTTAGGGTTAGGGTTAGGGAGGTGATGTGGTGGTCAATTGGTGTTCAAGGTAAAAATCTGCATGATGTAACGTGTAATTAAACCAAGTTCTTATCTCATAGCATCAGATAAGGACAAATTGTACGTCCTTTGAATGAAAGTTCCCTTTGCCGTCATTACTTGTCACCATGGGAATGATGGAGATTGTGGGTCCTACTTGCTGTCATGACAACTGTCACAAACTGGGTTAAGGTTAGATAGAAAAAGGAAGACTTATGGCCAATGTACATCCCTGTGCATGTCACACTTAAGCTAACAAGGGACCTTTAGCAGATGTGTGAGACGCCAAAGTGTCACCATCTGATGCCTGGGGAATGACAGAGGGGTGCTCCTTCAAAGGAACTGTATGTTTCTTAATGGCACCTAATCCAAGCCAATGACTCCTGTTCATTCCATCCATCATGGATCATCATCATCCGTCATAAATATTAAACAATACATACTTTAAAAAGACCAAACACTTTGCCAGTATTTTACATCATAAATTAAGGATTAATAAACTGCATATAATGAATAGTATTTAACCAAGAACCAAAAAAACTGTAGTGACTCAGTCCCTCTGTATCTGCAACTTTCTGACTTCCAATGCTGAAAGTATGTGGTCTGTATTTTAACAAATCTAGTCGGTGTGTTGCGTGTTTAGTCTTTACGGTTTTCAATAATCTCAAGGTCTGTTCACAGTTTTAGTAGACAGTCACACACACATATCTTTCCAACTGCCCACTCGAGTCATCTGTAAGCTGTACTTGTCAAGTCTCAGCTTCTTGTTTTGACTATTGTCTGGCTCTTTCCTGGAACAAACGTCTGAAAAGGCAGCGCTGCTTATGTAAAGCAGAGGCCTGACTGAGCTCATTTAGAAACCTTGTGACCTAAATGTCTCGACTTCCCCATCCGCACAGCGACACAATCTCTCCTGATTGCATACCTCAGGTACCGTCTCCCTCCAACCCTCTTTCCACCTCAGTCACTCACACATTATTCTGTCTCTATGACTTCCGTCTCTTTCTCTTCCCCCCACTTCACTCAAGCAGAGTCCTGCTCACTGCTGCTGTGTCGTGTCCTTGTTACAATCCTGCCTTTGGCACATCAGTCAGTTGTCCTCGCACACAGGGTTGACTCGGGTACATGACAACTCAAGCAAACGACAAGCTCGAGCTTATGCACAGGCTATGGATACTCAGAGCAGAGCACAGGGACAGGAGCCAGTGTGAGTTTTCAAGATTTTTCCACTTACAGCATAGCTTTGTCTGCCTTTCTTCTTTTTTTTTTTTTTGCTTTTATCTGTGAGGCTTAAGAACAGCCTCAACAGTTGGTCAGAGACAATGGAAAAATAAAACAAGACGACTACATGAGAGAGATCAGGGGAGTGAGCTTTTTGAAACTACTCGAAAATGTCTGAAGGAAAAGGTGGAGGACACAAAGAAGCCGGACAGTGATTTTATTAGAAGCGATGAAACTAGGATTATTTTCTGGCAGGACCAGTCGGGTCACTGCTGGCAGGGTCTGTAGCAGGCCAGTCGAGGGTTTACATGCCAAAACACCTTTCCATCTAGACCTGGCTCCTGCTCTTGCCCACTGCTGATCTGCACAGGTCTTTTTCGCTGACCTCCTCCGCCCACTCTTCTCCATCCAGCTCGCTCTTTCACCCTCCCCACCACCTCTGCCCAGCCATCTTTCATTCCAGCATGTTTCCTCCCGCTCGCTCACGCTCTTTCCTCCCACAACTCCCTCCATTAATACCTCTCACTATCTCTGTGCCCTGAGGAAAGACCAGAGAGTGAGTGGGATCATTTCGACTCTGTGAGCAGCGGCTGCGATCCAAGTCGAAAATGAACATATCTGCGCGCACACATACACGTCCACAATCACCTGCAACACCCAGAAGCAGAAAGTTCCAGCCACTACTTAATAATCAGCTGGAACGCTTCCAGCTTTCTTGTTAGCAAGTCCGAGAAATTCACCTTGATAGCAGTTTGCTTAACGTAATTTCCCTCTTGGTACTTTACAGTCTGTCTGTGGTTAAGATGAAATAAGTGTGCAGGACATGGTTTGGTATGTATTTTGATCAAACTGGAAGGGAAGTTGTAAGTTTTGCACTAATGCTGATAATGAGGATCCTCCTTGAACCTTCGGGGATTATACACTGAGTGTAGTGAGCAGTTTCCATGGTAATGAGGGAATCAATTGTACTTCTATGGCTGAAGCTACGATTAAATGATGAATACAAGTCTTAAGCTGCATGAGAGCATCATAAGGATTTTAGGAACCCCCGAGGACGAAAAATCCCTTTCTTTACCCATCAGTCACCAGTGATTAACATTAGTTGACATTGAACAATTTACACCCTTTGCTGCTTTTATTCAGACTTTGTTCTCTATAAAATATTTACAGACTTTTAGAAAAGTTGTGCATGAAACCTACTGGGCCCTTTGTCATGCTTTGAGTCATACACAGGTTGGTGTAACGCTGCCATGGCCTAACAACATAACTTACACAGGAGCCTTATGTTCTACATTTCGGTAAATCTAAATCATGATGAAAAACAAATTCCTGAATGCTGCCTGCCAAAGTGGTTTTGTTCCACATGCCTGATTTTCTGAAGAGGCCTGAAAAAACCCAGTAAACACCATGTGCAATAATGTCTTTGACTCTTTCACAGACCAAATTTAATATCTGATGCACCTGTCTGTAAGATTTAAAGAGAGCAAGAACTTAGCGCTACCTGCACTGTGGAAACTCATGCTGCATTAGCTACTAGAGATTTCTTTATGCACTGTAACCATGGATTTGCAAACAACAATACCCTGGACTACTTCTGACACTAAAGACAGTGTGATGAGAAAGAAATGTGATTTATGGACCCTTAAACTCTTTCTCTAACTTATATCTTTGATTCTTTTTTGAAAAGTTTTGTTGTTTTACCCGCTAAGGTTTCAGCTGTTCCTACAGCCGCCATCAGAGCATTGTTTTGAGGTTACTTCCTCTTTCGTTATCTTCCGTTCTCTAACTGACACTACGGGCGAAAACATCAATAGCAAGTTGATGTATGAAAATACAAGCTCCAGCAAACCCAGATTTCCACAGTGAGGATTTGAAATAGAGGAAATTGTGTCAACTAAAGGCTGAGTGTTAAAAAATTCAAAGAGGGACACGGAGGGAGGCAGATGACTAGAACACGACCAAAGGGAATCAAATTGGTTTGGATCACACCCACACCCCCCCACTGAGTTTAGCCGCTTGTACAGATGGAGTGGACACATGTAGCATGCAGGTAGGGAGGATGCAGCGAAAGTAAAGAGACAAGAAAACCTCCTTAGGACATTGCCAACTTGTACAGAAAAGTCGAGTTGCTGGCTTGCAAAGTGTTAAGATGGCAGTTTTGTCACCAAGTGCTATTCTGTGGACTTCAGGGCATGTGACAGGCACATATTCACACACAGAAACACGGCGCCTGGTGCAGGATTCAGGTCAGTCGTAGGCACAGAGATTTTATTAAAACATCTTCCTGTGTGTCAGGGGACAAAGTCCAACCTACAACAGCGATGTGAGAGCATGGGGAGAGAAATGTGTTGTAGGAAACTGGAGAGACACTAAAAACTGACATATACACCATATCAGTGGCTTTTCTTTCTTATCTTTCTTTTACCCTGTAGCAGACTTTGTCCCAATAAAAAGGCTCAAACTGCAGTAAAAGGACTGTGAATGATTCAGTCACAGATACACGCTTCCCCCTCCACGCAGTGATACTTTCAATTATACAAGAATATTTATATGCGAATTACAAATGCGGCGTTATGAAAACAGATGCGGGAAAGTAATTAACATTAAACTAAGTAACTGGAAGAGCAAAAAAATATATTACACTGTGAATACATTTTCATTTTAAGCATTTGGTGGAAGAAAAGATGACTTCCAGGACCTCAGCTGCTGCCCATTTACATAACTCACTACCACCCACACATGCATCCATCAACTTGCTATTTTGGATTTTCTGCTATTTTACATGCACACCAATTATTGCTGTGAACCAGAATCTGTGAAAATTACTTCACAGACGAAGTCACATAGAAAACTAAAGTGAAACCAAAGCGTGTGTGTTCTTTGAGCTTAAAAATCTCTCGTGAGTTTCGTTACTGAAAATAGTTTAATTTAAATCTTGGTCATTTTGTAAACGAGAGTGAAAATTATAAAAAAAAAAAAAAAAAAGGAAATTGTGTTTGTGTGTTTTAAACTGTCCCAGTATGTTACCAGTTGTTAGAGAAGTGATGTTAAAGAAAATACTGATCCAAAACTTTAACAATTATTAGTTTAGTATGTGTAAAATAATTCACAAAGAAGGACTGCACTTGAAAGATGGCTTTGCCCACCTGAAGGTGTTTTGATTGATGCCGAGTTGGTTCCATTCCAAGCAAATATTTCAAACTGGGGAATGAGACTCGAATGATAAATGACAGAACTCTCGCGGACAGCCTGTAATTGAACTAAATGGCCGCTGTGTGGGCTTTGATAAGTGAAAAATCAAGTTGCCAGCAAATATACAACGTCCACGACCAGCACCACATCAAATACAACAGAAGAAAGATCAGCATCAGTGGTGCAGCCTAATGTAGTACAGCTTTTAAGAGGGTCTGCCTGACTTGGGCGCTTCTATTATCTGCTATATCTCTTACATTTCAGATGAAAATGTCATTCCTCCCCTCCACTGCATTTACTCCATAACTATAATGTTCAGCTTCAGATGAATGAAAACATCAGCGAACTACTAAGACCACTAAACTGACTCCAACGTTACTTAAACAGCATATGAGGTAGTTTAGGTGGCACCATTTTCACAAGCTGCAACATTAAAGTGATGAAGACAATCAGAAATTATTATCAAATAATTTACTCAGATATAACCAATATAATCAGACGCATTCCTCAGATGAACATGAAACAGACCCTTACATTCAAACACTCTGTAAGAGCTGGACAGATTAGATGAAAGAGACAAAGGCGAGACAGGAAAACTGTGTCTGCATCATACGCAGTGAAGTCCACTTCTACTTGATGCGCAGCCACGTATACATGCATCTCACAAAAAAAGCGAGAGACGCGAAGATGCTGATCCCAGTTTCTACTCCACTAAGACACTAACATTGACTCGAGAAATTCATGCAATATGAGGAAATCTCCAGAAAAGCTTACAAAAACATCTGAACATCTGTGGAATTTGAAATCTGTCCTGCTTTTTCATCCTACGCCTCTCATTCCCCCAAACATTTCCATATGCTCCTGTGCCACAGTAAGAGCTGCACTGATCAACATGTTCACATCGGCAGGTGAAATGATTACGTGTCACGTGAAAGGCATTGCTCTGTGACAAACCGACACAGAAATATCATCCACACTCCACTCTGAAAGCTGACATCACCGTGTCTGATGCTAAAAGGTAGGCTTCTACACAACTAAACTGCATCCATAAATTTGGTTTCATAAAAAGGAGTGAAATGCAGCACCGAGGCTGTTTTGATAATCAATGTACATAGCAGGACACAAACACAGTGATACTGAACCAGAATGAATCAAAAGAATGTTTCCCAACAGTTAAGTAACTTGCAGCCATCTTGCAACATCCGGTTTGTCTGACTACAAGGATATTTAAGGTTTTTAAGGATAGAAAAAGTCTGTGGTTTGACTCAGTACCCAAATCCTACGTAAAAAAAAGCTTTTTATTTAAAAAATACATTTAAGAAATAAATTGCATTGGAACATAATTTGGGCAGTGCATCGTCAAAAAGTGTTTGCTAGTTTTACAAAAGAATGTTTCTCCGTAGAAAGAGATGTAGACGTATGTAATCGTAGTCAACCATGACTTAATATCAAAATATCATGGGGAAAAAAGTCGCTCACTATGACTATAAGAGTTTTCACCTCACAATGGAAAATAGGTTGTGACTGCAATTCGCGCAGAGGGAAGGAAGATCGGCCTATTAGTGGAAAGAACCAATCATGAGTTCTGCTCCTCATGCAAGAAGCAGGGGCAGCCGAGCAGCCAGTGGGGTCAGGAAAGAGATCAGAGGGGCTGGTGTTCAGGTCTCGACCCCAGCCTAGAGGTATGGAGATGCCTTGTACGAAAGCAACAGGCTTCTGAATTCGTTACAAGCGGCTACACGCAGCCAGCAGGAAAGGGCTGAAGACAATTATTCCTCCAGCTTCAGGATATTATATCGCAGTTGTGGCTGTAAATGGAACTGGCAACAAACACAAACAATTAACACGAGCAGTGTTGCTAGCAGAACGCGTTACAGCAAATTACTTTAGACACTGCTCCTGATGTGGACTGATTACAGATGACACATTCTGATTATAGTCCAGCCCTTCAAAAACACCCACGGAGGAAACGACAAACCACAGCACAGTAAATAATAATCAGTTATATGATTAAGCAGCTTTTAACAGTTAATACTGTTTGTTGAGGTCTCATTGTTTTTTTATTGGATGAACAAATTCCATAACTGCTGCCACCATGTAATGAGTTGTTAACTGCAGTTGTTAATTTAATTTAATGCATTAGCTTTGTCAGGCCTGCGCAGCTATGCTACTCTGTATCAAAGTATTCCTTCCTGCATGGTTGGGTTTGCATTTGGGCATGTGTTCGAGTGTGTGCATCCCACTGTGTCTATGAACAGTCCTCATTAGTATTTCCTCAAGACACTTGTTGTGCGATATCTAGCACCGAGAGCCGGTATAATTGGACTAGAATGAGATCTGATGACTCTAAATGGGCCCCCGCACTTGTAGTTAGTGAACTAAATGGCCACAAAGCCTGCTGGGTAAAATTCAAACAAAGAGAAGGCAAGCCTGTCTGTGATTGGACACAACGAGCACAGCACCTTTGTCTGATTTAGTCCGTCTCTCCAGCTGACAGAAAGCCAAGGCCTCGTTATTGCACGTAAACCCATGAGTGCACGCACAGTGCCAAACGAACACAAAACACACAACAGATAGCAAAAAAACATTGGAAATGCACCATATTATATTCACTCACTGGCACGGTCGAATAACGCACGACCTTTGCTGTGCTGGAAAACCAGAATGTAGTTCTACACACAAACTCAAACAAATATCCGCACGCACGGCGCGAGACAAAAGAGTAAAACATGCTGAGAGATAACACACAGTGGTCAATAAATGACACCGTCCATTCATTCCCCCATCCATCATTTTATTTGTACCCGACAACCACTGAGTAAACGTGATTGGCTGCTGGTGTGAGATGGTGGGAAAGAGCGGGTGGGGTGGGGTGGTGGTGGGGGCCTTCTGGGTCAGACAGAGCTCGACAATTAGATCGATCCTGGAATGACGAGGTAAACAAAGGTTGCCAAGGCAACAGTTGTCAGGGGATTTGACCAGAAAGGCTAGAAAGAGGCTGAGGGAAGGTGAGGAAACTGATCTGTTCTGTCATTTTGACTCTGGCATGAGGTATGAGTCCAGTGTGTGCGTGCACACACACACACACACACACACACACACACACACACACCTCCGACTGGTAGATCAATAAGAGATTGAGATGCAGACGACTAATCAATGTAGAGACAAGTTCACAGAAGACCTGGAGACGCAAATTGGTGCAAAGACACACACCATCTTCTTATGTTACAACAAGATGAACCATCTCATTACAATTGCAAGTACTTGCATTTAGTTTATCACCTCTACCTCGTGCACGGAGCCTCCGCACAGTGTGATAACAGGTCGAGATCGTGTGTGAAGTGCATTGAGTCACGATACACATACAAACACAGAGGTGGGAGGAGGCATCGTCGGTATACAGTCTGGACAGTTCACAACTAATTGTGCTTGATCACATGTCGCCGTGGATCAATACCAGCAGACCACAGGCCACATATGTTCATATACAAGCATGTAGGCTTTACATTAGATGACAGCTATTAATAAGATGAATGCTATTGCAATGATGAGATTTTTTGATTAGTTAATTAACTATTTGGTCAATAGAGAGAGCCTAGGTGGACATCTTGTTATTGGATAAATGAACAAATATTCAATTGTCATTGTACAAACAACAAAGAAAAGCAGCAGATTGTCGCCATCATTTTTCAGCGTTGTAAAACTCAAGAAAAATTGGTAAAGGACTGTTTTATGCCAAGCCTAGTTTAGAGTGTAAAGATGCTGTGCATGGCATAAAATGTGTGCACGAAACAAGCAATCACGTTTGACTGTGACAAGGCATGCTGACATAGTGTGAGAGCGCCCGTCGGTTAGCACCCAGCAGCTGGGTGAAACAAGGAGAGAGCGGGCGAGCGCATGGGAATTGAGGAGTGGTGGACTGGGGGATGGAAAGGGGCAAATGAGAGAGAATGAGTGTAAAGAAGAAGGAATAAACATGCTTCATGAATAATTCAACGTAGGCCATATCCCTAGAGGCGTTTACTTTAAAACACACACACACACACACACACACACACACACACACACACACTCGGGCAGGTCTCGTAATGGAGGGATCACTGTGCTCTCGTGACAAGTCAGAGCTGATCCAGAGAAAGCGCCTCAGGCAGAGCAGAAGAGACAGAAACGGGAAGAACAAGGTGAAGAGAGAAGGGAAAGAAAGGAGGAAAAGCCAGTGAGGAGGCCAAGTGTTTTTGGCAGCTGTGGGTGTTACATCTTTCATCATCACTCACATCACTATCCATCATTTACTTTCTCCCCCTCTTTGTCTCCTTTCTCAGTCTGAGGTTGTGGATTCACAGCTCCTCTACCCTCTCTGATGTCTATTGGCTTTTTTAATACTAAAAAGAAAGGAGGAGGAGGAAAGATGGAGTGTGTGACTGTTCTGATGGCGTGCTACAGGCTTTTGTCTGAACTCGAGGGTGCGACTCGTAAGGCACATTTACGGCGCCGAGCATCCGTTTCTGAGGATGTGAGTGCTTCACTGAAGTTTTGTTGTCCATTACTAACAACCAGTAAATCTGGTATTATGGTAATACGAGGAGCTAAAATGCAAAGGGAATCTTTCATCTTCTTTCGGCCCACATGACAGCGAGTGACCCTGGCTCGGCTAGATGCCCTCAGATCTGCCCGGGCAGATATTTCATAGTCAGACAGCCACTTAAAAGTCAGACGAGACTTCCAAAGCATCATTCCTCCCCGTTCTCCCTCCTTCATCACAGAGTGCTACGCGGGCGCTGGTGTTCCTCTCTTTCATCCTTCCACCTCGGTTTCTTCATAACAAATGGATAATAACGGGTTCATTTCGAGTGCAGATTATGTGCAAGCAGGTGCATATGTGTTGGATAAGAAAAGAGGGAGAATGAGCATAAAATTAAGGAGACAGTTTTAGACGGGCACAGCCTGGAGCTCGTCTCTCTCTGTGGGAGTCTCTGCAGCGAGACACTCGCACAATGAAATACACACACACACGAACACAAGAATCAATAGGACAATACTATCCTAAAACCCAAAGTAAATGGAAGTGGATTTCATTAACGCATCAATTATTTTGCTGACTCTGACCTTTCAGCTTTAAAGGAAAGTGCACATGGAAATCATTGCATATCAATAACTATGTTTATCGACGGCCTGTACTATAATGCCCCCATTGTATACTCTATAACTCCATCTGTAAATAAAGCTGAGTACAGCGTTGGTCATTGTCACTAAGATTTTAAAAGATTAAAATCGTACCAGTGGTACCATTTTAAAACGATAGTATTAAGTTAGAGTAAATGCAAACTGGGTGCATAGACTACAGTGATGAGGAACCTTCTCCGTTATGATGGCTCCACATAGTAAGGAATCATCTCAAGGCACTTTACATTGTAAAGTTTAAGACCTCACACAGATTATAAGTATACACAGAGTGATGGAGCAAACCCAACAGGCCCATCTGAGCAAGTACAAGGCAACAGTAGAGAGGAAAAACTAATTTAGAGGATGAAACCTCCAGCAGAGCCAGGCTCAGGGTGAGTGGCATCTGCCTCAACCAGAGAGAGAGACAGAATAATCAGTAAAATACTGATGTGTGATGTTAAAAGCTGTGTAACAAGATTTAGAATATGTTAAAATGAACAAACATTAGGTACCATATGTGTCTAACCAGACCAGTACAGTGCATTTTGTAGCTTATAAATTAAACCTTTTATTTGCAATAGTGAGATAGTGTTAAGCGAAATACACAGTCTCTTTAGTTCGACCCTAACCCACACGATGAAAATGGCACCCAGGTGACATGTATACAAAACTACTGTACAGTCAATGGTGCCTCTTAACTAATGCTGAGAATTAGAGGACAAAGAGTGAAGTGGAGCATAATGAAATGAGAGATAGAGACACAGTGAATTAGCTAAGTAAAATATCAAGAGCACCAGAGAAAAAAAAAAGATCAGAGCTAAGGAGAAAGGGACACAGTCAATAAAAACAGAGAGAAGGATCAAAATATGACAACATGGGCATAAAAAGAGACAGATGGGCCGGAGAGAGACGAGGATGAGAGATGAAGCAAGTGCGGGAGAGGAAGAACCGAAATCCATACAAAAGGAAGGAGATGAGAGAGAAGACACGGAGAGAGATGAGTGTGTCCTTGACTGGTGCCACTGTTATCTTCACGCTTTATCAGTGCTGCGCTGATCTGTGCTGCAGAGAACAGTCAGACAGCGGCCATATGACATGGCTCGCATCCAAGGCACATTTAGCATGGTCTATAAACCTTGAGCTCACACTCGTACGCCGACAGAGGCAAGCTTATTCATGTATGAAGCCGGCGCTAATGGCAGAGCTGTCATTATGACACCGCCACGCAATCGCCCGGCCATTTTCTGGTTACCGATGAAACGCACAGACAGTTGTGCTTGTGGATCACAAAGAAGATGGAATTTCTATTGTTGTCTCCAAGTTGAAAATGGAAAGCGGAGGAAAAATTATAAAAATACTCCGTTAATTAGCTGTGAGAAGATCGGAGCTACAAGCGTGGAATAAGGCCCTGCAGCCACGACTCGAGCCCGCTGATAAGCTCTGACGGCCGCGCCATCACTCACATTAAGTGAAACAGGAATTCCAAAAGTTAAAACGCTCATTTCCGCCACAGAAGGCTCCCTCGAGGAGAAGCTAATGATGGTGTTTTTCCTGGGAAGATTTCACTGACACTGAGGTGAAGGGATTGTGACAGGCACCACACATGGCTCTGAAGAGGCGTCAGCGGAGATCAAGACAGCATGACAACACCGTGAATACACAATGACTGGCATGGGACTACGCGCAAAAGTGAAATGTCTGGGTCTTTTTGTAGCATGGATGAGTGTTTGTGTACGGTTGGGTAATTGAAACATCCAGGCAGTGTACGTCAATCTGTAGCATGTGTCAGTTTGTATGCACACGTACAGAGCATGCCCGTCTGTCTCAGGGTAGATTTAAGCTAACGGAGAAGATCAAATGTGTGTGCGCGTGTCTTTTGTTTTACGCCTCTCAAATTCACTGCTATACATTTGGGGTAGAATTAATTAGTGATGCCTAAAAACATTAAAGAGAGAGCGTGAGCAACTCAGGGAAAAAGCTAAAGAAAGACGGAGTAATAGAGCAGCCGGAGAGAACTGAAGAGCGGAGGCTAGTCAGATGGGGATTGCATAGAGTTGGAAGGAGAGAAGTATGAAGTCGTGTGGTCAGAAATAAAAGCAGCAGCTGTGCTGTGTCCAGGCGAACTCACAAAAACACACACACACACACACACGAACACTGAAGCCAGCCAGCCGTGGGGACTCCAGAATGACAAATGACAAAGTGACAAATGTGTCTTTGGGGACCGGGGCAGCAGGAATGGAGAGTTC
This sequence comes from Microctenopoma steveboyesi, assembly GCA_032359275.1. Lineage (NCBI taxonomy): Eukaryota > Metazoa > Chordata > Actinopteri > Anabantiformes > Anabantidae > Microctenopoma > Microctenopoma steveboyesi. Next base: position 3,997,516 of record JAUMHF010000003.1, on the reverse strand, counting down.
TGCAGGGTTAGAGAAAACACAAATCCCACACTACGTGCACACAAACAGACAAGGAAAGGCAACAGCTCAGAAAGACAGAGAGAGAGTGATGTTAGGTCACGCATACAGTAGAAATATCCCCTTACTCACAGTGTGTCTGCGCGTGTGCACGAGCCACATTTGTCATCGTTTGTCACATATGTCAATGCATGTGATTGAGAGGCGACAGCGAATGTCACCACAGACTCAAACCGCATTTGACAGGCTGCTCTCATTCAGACTCAATGTCCCGCCGTCTCCCGCATGCACACAGAAACAAAGTCTCGTGGGAGCTCCGCCATGTCAACCTTCTGTGTTCTCTCCTCTATCGATTTGTTCTTTTTCCCTCTTACTTATAGGGCATCCTATGGCTGAAAGACATACACGGGTGGAAGTGGAGGGAGAGAGCGACAGGGTGACACACAGAGGTGGAGAGATGGGGAGAGGCAAAGAGATAAAGAGAGGAAGAGGAGATGAGAGATAAGAGGTTTGCCATCAGGGGTTATTGCTTTGCTCACACTGTTTATTGACTCTAGCTATCTGGAGGTGGGCTCTTCTAGGGTGCAGTGCCGAATACGCACATCCACCCACACACACGCACACACACACACACACACACACGCAGGCTAATCTTTCCTAACTTGTGTTTTTTATGTTTGTTGCAGTTTACGATGCTCATATCGAGCACATGGACACAGCAGCTGACAGCGAAGGTATCTCGTGTCCATGCAGTAATTGGCATCTCCCCCCTGTGACTTGCAGGGTGGTCCTTGGACAAGCACACCGCAGCTGAAGGACGCGGGGGCATGGGAGAAGCCCAGACAAGCGAGGAGAAAAGTGAAGACGAAGTGAAGGTATTGATCAAAGAGACACACATAGACGAAGGGGAGAAATGCAGAGAGACACGGGCAGTGTGGGAGTGTCAGAGGCACAGAGAGCGATGTGGATGCCGAAGATGATAAGTCAAGGGGAACACGGGGAGAAACAAGGCGTAATACCCCCATGTGGAGTTTAATGGTTCATCCCAGCGGTCAAGGATGCTGGCAGGAGGTCTGGAGGATGGATCGATCCAATCCCTCCAACAGGGGTGGAAAACTTTTTGTCTTTGAGAAAGAACAAGTGAAGGATGAAGAGCGACGAAGACGGGGAGAATATTTTGGGAGGGCGAGCGAGCAAGTAGATGGACAGAGTGAGAAAGAGAGAGCTGAAAGGAGACTCAGGGGGCCGAAGAGTTACGGCGGTACGAGCTGCCAGTTACAGTTCGGGAGGCAGACACCCTCGCTAGCTTTAAGATTAGCCTTAAAACCTTCCTTTTTGATAAA
>JAUMHF010000003.1:3830318-3990463 GCA_032359275.1 Microctenopoma steveboyesi | reverse complement strand
GAAAGCTACAAAAGACCAAATCAAATTCCTTGTATGTGCAACATACTTGGCGAATAAAGCTGATTCTGATTCTGATTATAACAAACTGTGGGACAAGGTGGAATTTAGTGTTTGATCCCTGAGCCGGCCTTATCACAGCTGTCACCTGTAGTAAACCCGAGCTCCCCCCCGACGCCGCACCTCTTCTGCTCTCTGCCGTCACTGAAAATTTACCGCTCACATTCGGGACGTAGGAAGAAGGTGAACTCAGCATTTCTGTGTCACACGATGATCACACAGCTGGTAAACAGGATACGGGACAGTTTTATTTCTAGCATAAAGTGTTCGGAGTCTAATAAGAACGGACCACAGTAAAGACAGTGTATGTCCACTTTTAAATGCCAAGCAGTCCATTTGCATGCAGATGCTCAGACCTCAGCGATCAGGACACTTGGTAGGGCTGGAAGGAGAGGTCCTCTCCGTGCAGTAAATAGTCCCCAAAATGCACTTTGAGTGCAACGTTCTGATTTACACACACGAGGCCGTTGCATCACTGTAAATAAGTCTGAAAGTTGTGTTCGCAAATATACAAAAACACGCATCTAAAACATAAAGAAACACATAACTAGTAAAAATGGGGAGAGACTGCTGTCCTGACTCATGTGAACAAACCAAACTTAGACTCAAACTTTGTACTTGAGAGGACAAAAGAACAAACCAGAGCTAAAATCAGAGCACTTAACATGCATTATTAAGCGTGCATCGGGCTTTCTTAGCTCGGAGGCCAGTAGATTGAATTCAAATCTACAAGAGAACTGCTATGTTTTGAGTACACTTCCAATGGCGACGCTAATACCTTCCCAGCACGGACGTGGTTGCTTTAGATTACAGTTTATCCTCCATTTATGTAGAATCTCTTTGCTGTGTAATCGGAAAGGCAGGTTACGCATTCACTTCCAACGTTACTGCTTTTCTCGATTCATTCATTCTACTGTACCCAACGATGTCCGTTAAAATAATGCAGTCTGCACACTCGCATGACGCAGGACGCACCTGCAGCCTTCCCCACAATGAAGTTCTGTTATGCCCCTTATTCCTCAGGTAAAGCCCGATTTGTCCCAACCCTGTCCGTGACGCCTGACGCAGTTTGTGTCCGTCAAACTGATTCATGCTAAAACATTTTTTTTTTTACATTTAGGGAATTCAGGTAGGCACAGAAGCGAATGTCGAGGTCTTGGCCTCAATCAAAAAGAGAACAAAGGACTGCCATGGCTAAAACCCTCAGTTAGATGGAAGTGGTGGGAGCAACGACCGGAGGAGCAAAGATAAAAGAGAGGAAGATGATGTTGAGGTTTAAAGGTGCAGCTTGTCCTACATGCAATAAACCATCAGGTGACAATACTGGTTAAGATTAAACTGAAAGGTTTGAGGGGCAGGACAGGAGAATAAGACAATGTTAAATGTGCTAAACATAACAAATAACACGAAACAGGTGTGAGATCTGAAGGTTTTCTTAGCATCACGAGTCAGAGGGGGAAATAAAAGGGAGTATGCACAGTGCAGAGCAGGACAGGAAGAAGAAGAAGAAGAAGAAGGCGGTAGATAGAAAGACCAAAGAAAGTGTTGTTTTGCTCTCTGGTCCGGTCCTTCTCTGGCCCATGATTCATTGCAAATGAAATGTCACCCTGGCATGCAGTAATACAGGCCGGCCCGCTCCCCTGCAGCCTAATTGAATTTTACAGCCATATAAACAACAGTCAGGCAACAGAGAGAGAGAGAGCGAGAGAGAGAGCGAGAGAGAGAGAGAGAGCGAGCGAGAGCGAGAGAGAGAGTGAGAGAGCGAGAGAGAGCGAGCGAGAGCGAGAGAGAGTAGTTACTGATGCTAGCGTTTATAGGTGGAGGCTTCTGATGTGCCATCAGAGTGTGTGTAAGGGCCTCTGGGGAAGCATAGCACAAAGCACACAGATGGAGGGGACGCCGGAGCAGGCCTGCCGCTAGCACGACTCCCTCAAGACGCATGCACAAATACACCTAATAACCACCGCACTAAAAGCGCCTGCGCCTTGAGACACATTTGCACTAAATACTACTGTAGGCTTTCACCACAAATACCAGAGCCGGTAGGCGACGACTGAAGTTGACTTTGAGCATATTTGACTGGCCTTTGTGCCAAAAACTATTTCTGATACTTAACTATAATTCTCATGTCCCATTGTTTCTTAGTGATTTCCTAGATCTGACTAGTACTGTAACGTGCCTTTCATTTTTCACTCAGCGTAGTCTACAGCTCGTCTTAGACAACTTTGTGGGTAATTATAAGCTCCGTAGAAGTAAAATAAACACACGCTGAACAGTCTTCCCTGACATTTCAGTGTTTTCTCCTGTGTTGGTTAAGTAAGATGTGTTGGCAGAGCCTTTTTCTGCAGATGACAGTCACAGAAGACTGCATAGGAACAGTCAGCAGTGTCCCCTCAGGCAGCCCTGGGGGCCAGGTCAATTTGTCGCATCCTGGTAGAGGACATCACCTCTATGACAGGCGGGCAGGTTGGAAAACAGACAAACGCATCTGCTACACCAGACCGCTGCTGCGCCTGTAATAGTGGTCGATTTCTTTCAAAGTGACACCTCAGACCGACAGAATGGAAACTTTACCAAACTCAAACACTGAGTAAATACACGGCATGTTCAAAAACACTGCTCTGATGTCACTGGAACCAAGAAATTACCGGCCCCTAAGGTCGCATCACTGAGAATAATCACTTTAAATAAGCAAATGTAAAAAGCTATGAAGGGAGTAAGCACACATTTTATTGTGACAACTAACAAGATCAAATTTATCCCACAGAAAAAAGAATTTCATCAGATTGTAACTGACTAAAGGAAGTCCCTTCATCTATATAAGGAGTGCAGCTGATCCCAGCGGGATATCTTTTCCCAGGTCAATTTCAACCCTGAGGAGATGGGTGCCTAGAGGATGAACGGAATACGAAGGGGAGAAAGTGGGAGCCTTCACTTCTTTTATTGCCACTTACAGCTCTGACAGCCTTCTGCAGACCTGCCTGACCGTTGCACTTACCACACACCGAGCAGCAGCCTTTTCATGGCAAATGCAACTCTGAAACTAGCAGGTCACCGTTCAGGAAACTGCCTTTTGTCAATGCAAGCGGAAAGCTTCTTCAGCTGGCGGTGTCCAAGTTAAAAAAAAAACGATACTGCTGGCCAGGAACCAGGTACTACTGCAATTTGTATGTTTCAATGGAAATTTGAGCTTTGGTTCCACACCTGACTCTGTAAAAAGGCAATGAAAAGAGTGAAGAGGACATGTATGATGTTTTTTTTATAACCAATCCTAATCCACAGATTTGTAGATGAGCAGTCAGCTGGCCTGTTGTTTGCTTTCATCGCCAAGTGTGTGAAGACTGGAATAAAATACCAGTAGTGACAATACCCCAGGTCTGAGCCCGTGCTTTTCTTCACCTTGCTCCGACTTTCTACTACTGCATCGCCTCCAAGGCAGCCCTCTCCGTTTATGCTGGTGAAACTCTAATCCGCTTCCGTTCTGTCTTCCACCTGCCAACATGCCATGCAAATATTTTTCTCCAACAGTCAGAAAATGTGTGTGTCCCTGCCTGCCTCTTCGCCTTCCTCTGTGGCGCGTTAGTCTGCTTGTTTTTGCTGTCTGTCCCTCCTCTGCCCATCTGTCTTTCTGTCTAATAGTTTGCTGGCCGGTCGTTCTACCACTACACGGCTTACAACTGCTGCCTCATAAACCGGGAGGAGATTTATCCCGGTGCCAAATGAGAATAACGACGCAGGATAGATGGCTCCGGCTGGATGAGACAACGCTGGGGAAGAACCAATAAAAACAGCGAGCGGCTCGCTGCCTATGTGTGGGTGAGTGCACGCGGATATGCATGCATCAGGATTGGTGAAGACTAAAAGGAACAAGCCGTCACATTGGTAGGAAGGGGAGCACACCGCCCTCACGAGAAGTTATGAAACCATAGTTTCACAGCCCCCTATGTGCCTCACGTTTAAGGGTGCATCAAATACTGGTCAGTGAGTCAGTTGAGCAGCTTTAAAAAGGCCTAAGGTGTGTGTGTGTGTGTGTGTGTGTGTGTGTGTGTGTGTGTGTGTGTGCGTGTGTGTGTGTGCGTGTGTGCGTGTGTGCGTGTTTGTGACAAGTCCCTCGCGCAGCACGACTCCAACCCTCCCTGCTGACTTTGACCTTCCCTCCAAGCAGGTGGCCCTGATTCTCTCACTGACCACCCCTGGCTCTCTTTCCATTCCTAAACCCCTCTGTTCTACAGCCTCATCCTCCCCCCTCCACCCATCCATCCTTCCTGCGCCCTTCCATTCTTGCTTCTGCCATCCCTTGATCCACCCATCCTTCTCTCCACTGGACTGGATGATGCTTGTAGTCCTTGATACAGAGCACAGGAAGAGGCTTCATAAATACACCATCCATCACCAAAGCCAGGGCCAGTTAAAGCCACATTGATTTGGTGTGTGTGTGTGTGTGTGTGTGTGTGTCACATGGCTTCTCACTGCCTCACTGCCATACTCACAAAACACACTAGAGCTGGAAGATAAAAACCTGTACACGTACACGCACCTGAATTCATTTCCACGAGTTGTGACATCTGCGTGAACGAACATGCACGTGTGCGTTTGTCCCTTCGCAGCCAGGTATTATCTGCGCATTACAGACACAAGGACAACGATCCTCTGCCACAAACACGTTCATTACAAACAAACTATACAGAGACCAAACTGCACTGTACACCGTGTGTGTACACGTGTAAGCAGAGCAGCCAATGCTCCCGAGTGCACGTACGCATGTGTGTTTCATGACAGAAGTGCACACGGGCAGGGATGTGTGAACTTGTGTTTTCCTGTGTCTGATTTTTCAATCTGTGCAAACATGGCGACGGTTCACTGCGTCGCACAGCCTCTCGCTGTTCCACACTCCGCCCCCTCAGTGTGCCCTGCGTGATGGATGATATGGAGGGAAAATAACTAATTCAACAGTAGATTTACATTGTTCTGGGTAGTGAGCAACACAACACACAGAGGCCGAGTGAGAAAGTGACTATGGGAAGAGGGAAAGTCTCACTTTCTACTGGTGCTGTGGTCAGTTGTTGCACGATGGTTTTATGCATCATTTGATTGGTAATGGATTCAAAGAGGGGTTCAGTATAGAGCTGCAAATTATGTTTAGATATATTTTGGTCTAGTATTGGATTTTAGCAAAAAAACGTATGAAGCTTTATAAAAAAAATCTTGTTTACTCATAAAAACTTTAGAAACCTGAAGGAATAAAACAGAATAAAACAAAGCGAACACCACCCCTCAAAAACTACTAAATTAGGTTCTGCAGAATGCATTTTGCTATCAACAACACCCCCCCACCACCACAGATCTTCTTTTTGGGTTGGGAACCTCTAATCTAAAGTATTACCTTAAGGAAAATGTTTATATTTGAATAAAATTTAAGGGTTTTGGAGTACGGTTTAAAATGCATCTCCGTCTCTTTGTATCCTCCTCTGTCCTTCTGCGTCTCCACCCACATCCACCTTATGCCCCCAATCTCAGTGTGCCAGTGGACCACAGACTCTGCAGGAGACCTCTATACCAGAGCACAGTGGAAATGTCACCCATAACACTCGCCTCAGGATGCCAATCACTTCACATTGCACCCCTATGTGAGCGAGACAGAGAGAGAGAGAGAGAGAGAGACAGAGAGACAGAGAGAGAGACAGAGAGAGAGAGAGTGTGTGCGAGAGAGAGAGAAACAAAGAAGCACTTTGTGTAAAAAGCATGAAACAATTATTGACAGTGTGTATACAGAATTCCCCACATCTCTGCCAAATTCCTAAATAATATAGTTTTTTCCTAGATTAATGGCTTTATGTTTTTTATGCGAGTGTCTGAGTGTTAATGAGCCTGTCCATCCAAGGGGATTATGGGTTGTTTAGTCAGTATGAGGACTACAGGTGTTTGTGGAACTGTGCACGATTATACATCAAAACAATGAGTGTGTGCCTGTGCGCGCTGTCTGGTAGGCAGACCTTAGTTAGGCGTGAAGACAGAAGCAGATGGAGCGGGTTATGAACAAATAGCGCACACAAGCCCGTGAGAGAGTGGGAGTAAGCCCATGTGTGAGCATGCATATGTGGCGTTGTTTGCTTCTGCGTGCGAGCGCGCACGCGCTACATGCGAGTGCGTGTGTGTACATGCAAATGCACAAAATGATGGTGTCCATTTACATGCACATGTGCATGCATGTAGGGAGGCGGGCAGGGAGGGTGGATCACAGAGGCACAGGTGTCCCTGCAAATGCAATGACTTTTTATTGGGATGTGGGTTGGGTGCGTATATATCAGTATGTACAACGGCGGCTCCGTGACTGGGAGGGTGATCACAAATGACAACAAAATGGGGAAGGCGGGGGGATGGAAGGCTAAGTTGGCACAGGCTAGCATGCCGGGCCCACTGTGCAGCCAGGGGGGCAGGCACTCTGTTCTCACGGCAGGCCCCTCAGCCGAGCTGTGAATACAGAGACAACAGCCGGCGTACAACCACAGTTTCATGCACAGAGTAGCGTCATACAGGGATGGCAGCAAGCCTGTCACATGGAAACATGCCTTTGTAGCAGCGCATGTCCATGGAGTAACCCGACGTTTACATCGTATCTGCACAGAGAAGTCGCTCAGAAGCGCTTCTGTTTAAACAAAGAGACGAAGAGGAAGCATTTGTCCTGGTGACAGGATGTCTTTAAACACTAAACACAGGCCAATTAGATTTTTTTTGAGTCAGATTCAAAAACATTTTAGGCCATTTTATTTCATTTATTATTTCATGTTAGGGAGAAATAACGTCAGGTTAAGTGGTTATAACTGCGTTATGTGCCCTGTTCTTTTCTGGTTTAAACATATTCAGATATCTGATATGTTTGAGCGGCGTTTGAGCTCGGTGGGTAAAGGCATAAGGCTGGGATGCAGAAGGTCGCAGGTTCGATTCCCAGCTGCAGCACCCAGCCCATCCCTCATACAAGGTAAGGCACTTAGAGCTAGGTGTGTATTAGTGCTAGCTAACTGAATTTAAATATAGAAATTTGCAGAAGACAAACGTTCAATAACAAAGAAATCTGCTTTGTGTCTCGTGTGCAGATTAATGTTATGCGGTATTATCAGATATAATTTTCTCCGTCACTTCCACTTTCCAACACAGCTAAACCCTTCTATTAACTATGTTGATGTCACCATATCAGGCCAAACTTTGCACCTACCACCTGCTGGCTCTATTTACTGCTACACCGTTTTGCTTTCCTATCTTAGCATGAGTGACTGCTTGACATCAACAGACTCCACTTGAAATATGTGTGTAAGAAAAGATAAGTTTTCATCTTTATAGTATTTCAGCCTCGCAATACATCTCAACATGTCCAGATAGTACGACAGGTGCTTAAGTCCATTTAGACAGACACTGATCCAGCTTTACGCCACTATACTGGTTCATTTTAATTCATTTAACAGATGATTCTAATGCCATGTGACCCAACGACTTGTAACTATATAAAGTCAACAGTCCAGAAAGGTGGAAAGCCTGGATTCTCCTGGTTAAGTCATTTGATGAGTAACAAAACATTTCCAAGATCATCACGTTTCCTGATACATTAAAAATTTATTTTTTTCATTTCGCTCCTGTGAGACTGGTATGCATAAAATAATTACTGCTTTAATGCTAAGCCTGACTTCCTAATAGTGTGTGCGTGTGTGTGTGTGTGCGCGTGTGCGTGCTCGCGGTCTTTTGAGCATTTTGGCAGAATAAGTACGTTTCAGCAAGGTTAAGTGGGGGCAGACAGATCTATACACTGATCTCACATCAATTTTGAACAGATGGAAAGTTATTAGTGGAGGTTGAATGAGGATGGAAGGAGGTGATTGTGGGCCAGCGGGGCAATTGCTCGACAGTGCCTTCTTACCTACAATATATCATTTTTAACAGAAGACGAGGGATGCACGTAAGGAACAGCTAGGCAGCGTGCGTACGAGTACTTCTGTACATATTTTGAGTGTAATTCCACATCTCTGTGCTCCGTTCTCTGGAGCCCAGGCAAAAACAGTCTTCCACTTAATCTCTCCCTGTAAACACAAAGAGGCACTTGTAAGCTGTCTCAGGCATCGGTGTCTTTCCGCTGTGTCAGGTCAGGACACAAAGAATTACAAAGTCTGACATAATCAGAATTAGAATTCATCTTTGAGGCTAAGAGACGGCTTGTCCTCACTGAACCTTTCACTTCGGGGATGTTCACTCGGGATTCACCATCTGTGCCTCGTCAGCAACTGCGGCCCACAGCCACGAGCGTCAACTCTCAGCACGCGGCAGGGCATCAGATACTTGACCCGGAACAACATGGGTTAAAAATCACGCAGGTTTCTTTTTCCGTTTATTATTTCACATTCGTTATTTTGCAATTTTACCATCGATTTTTGAGATGCACGGTTTTCCCCACATGGTTTCAACTTTTTGTTAAAACATGCAGATTCAGATTCAGATTTATTTGTCACGTGCACAATCATACACAGTACAATATGCAGTGAAATGCTTGTACGACTAACAGCGACCTGTGTCAGAAAGAAAATAATTAGACTTCCTGCTTCATAAGTCTAAAAATATATGTTCACTAGAAAGAGCAAAAAGATTCAGAGGTTTATTTGGTGCTAAATAACAAAACTTCTCCACTGGGATATTAACATTTCTTACTATATTAGGTTAACATCCGACTTTTTTACCCAGAGATTTAATCAGGAGCCGTGGAAATGAAAGCGACTAATTTCTACTCTTCCAGTGAGTAATAATAAACACATCCACATGTGTTGCATCATGCCTTGGAGATGCTGTAGTCTTGGAATGTAAAGTAAAAGTTCCTGGGGAATAAAACAAGCCTGAGAAGGAAAAAAAATGACAATAAAAGGAAAATCTGGTGTGACAAGAAACCAAAGACGTCTTCTTTCATTTTAATAATCTCTTCTTTAAACCGTTTTACCCGTCACTTGCTAAAATCCGAGCATTTTTCCTACAAGACATTTCTATGCTTAACTCAATGTTGGATTCAGCTCAGCGGTCATGAGTTGAATCTCAGAGAAACCCGGCTGTCACGTCATGGGAGTTTGCAACATGATTAAGCTGGATGTCAACCTTTTTTTAACTTTAATGCATTCATGTCGCCCGTGTTTAATTCATGAGTCCGGTGTAGGAGCTTTAAAGGCCGTAGAGTAAGAGAGGAAAGGCGGAGGTAACGCTCAGTAGTTTGTGATCCCATCTTCTCACCGACTCTTTCTCTGCCGCGTCTAGTTCACATTTTATTTATTACTTATTAACCCCCTTATTACCTCCCTCCACGTCTTCATCTCTCCTTTAATCCCTAAACCTCTTCCTCTCTTTTTTTAATTCAACTCTCCTTTCTTCCTGCTCTCTCCCGTCATTGTCCGCCCTCTTTTCCGTTTATATTAGCACACACCCCCCTCCTCCTCCTCTCTCATTCCCATCTCTCACAGCCATTTCTCTACACCGCCATTGTGTGCGTTTGAAATCATATTTTATGCATTCAGCTCTTTTGCAGAGTGACTAACAAACAGCACAACCACAAGAAGTACCCGATAGCCGTTTTCTGCAACGCTGTGTATTCCTTTTCCCACATTCCTACCGCCCCACCTTCTCTTTAACGTTTTCATCTTATTCCACAACCTGTTTTTTCTTTTCCTCCTCTCTGTCCTCTCTTCATTCTCCTTAGGTAAAAGAAGGCAGGAGAAAGATGAATGGTGAATGCTTGGCCTCCCTCCTGCTCACACTTTCAATAACCAAGGGACATTTTAATGGTCCTTCTGCAAGTGAGCATGCGCATGCACGTCTATGTGGGAATGTTTCAGCATTTGTGAAAAGGTGTGTGCGAGTTTTTGTGTATTTGCGCCGCCTGCCCACTTGTTGTATGGCTAGCCGGCGAAATAAATACATCAGATGCTGGGCTTAAAAGCACACATTTGTCATTCTCCTAGGAGTATGTGAATTATTTAAAATGAAAGCTGGGGAGAGAGATGACTAACAGTAGCGGGAGACATGGCTGAGGAGGAGAACGATGTGGGAGGGGGGGGGGCACCAGATGGGCAGGAGTGGCACCGAGCCAGGAAGAGCTGGTGTAAAGAGAGGGGCTAAAGAAATGTGGTAAAGGAGAGAAGAGGACTGAAAGAGCAGTCAAACACTGGAGAGGGGGAGACGGGGGTGGGGGTAAGTGAGAACAGTTCTGTATAAAGGCACAAATCAGCTGGAGGTGAACAATGAATGGGAAGCTCCAGAAAATAAGAGTCAAAGAACAATACGTGGCAGCAAAAAGAATTAGGGAGGGTTGATGAGGACATGATGAGAAGTGACAACAGACAGAGGGGAAGAGGAGAGCAACAGAGGGAATGACTTCAGAAACATATGATTGGGCACCGATGCCAAATACTGAGCGAGCGCGCACACGCACGCACACACACACACACACACACACACACACACATCAGATAAACCTCCAACTTCTCCAACAGATTTCAGTCTGTTAACCTGACTCACCCTGCCTTACCCCATCTCACCCTGCCACATGGTCTCCCACGGGGGGGGCAGGGAGAGACAGACACAGCATGTCAGAGAGAATATTGAAAAAAAGAGGAGCAACATAAATACAAAGTGGGAAAAACTGAGACAATGTGGAGGTGGAAGACGGGAAAAGGAAAGCAAACAAACAAAGGTGTGAGAGGTACTGAAGAAACACTGCAGACATCAGTGGGATAGAAATCAAGCGCACACATCTTTTTCAGTGTTTTGAGTAGATGGAGGGGGAAATGTGTGACCGAAATCAAAAAGTAAAGCAGGAAAGGGGAGGAGAAGGAAGGCGTGTGGGAAATTACAGAGGTATGGAAAGCAACAGGAAGGAATAGCAGGGTGGTGAATGCGCCTGGAGCTGGATTGTGGAGCAGCAAACAACAGAGATAATAAGAGAATCTGCTGAAAGCACACACCACACTCCATAATTACACAGAAAGATCAGGCGGTCTTAATTAGAACAGGATGGAGCTCATGAGTGTGACAGAAACACACACACACACACAAATATCCACGCATAATGAAGAGTTTGAGGTGAACTATTACATTACTTATTTATGTCTCCCCACTCGGTCTGTTCAGCCTGTGGTATGTCATAATGAGATGGGTGAACATGTGTGTGCGCTCGTCATTCTGAGCACCCGGAGAACAGAACATGCAGAGTGGACTGGACTGTGAATGCACAGGGTAAAGACAAACACCGTTCTGTTTTTGGTTTCAGGAATAGAATAGCCTTTATTTTTAGCCACATCAATGTACTAAACAGAATTTGCATGTTCAGTGAACTGAGTATCACATATCCACATTTCCAGGCCGACGGTACAGTGACCTGTACCGTCGGCCTGGCGGTAACAGTTCAAACAGTCAAAGCCGAGCGCTAAGAGGAAAACTGAGGATTAAAGGTTTCTCATTCCATGTATAGTTCATTTACAGAAAACTATAATAAAACTAATCCCACGTAACATGTAGTTGTACTGTGCACACTGAGAGAACTGAAACACTAATTTAACGTGCACCGACCTTACCCACATATTTAACCACACGTTCGTCAGTGGGAGCACAGTTTAAAAAGTCATGATTTTATGATTCAACCCTGTCCCCGTTTGCTTTTTATTTGCTGTGTTCATTCAGCCTGTGCCATTTTCTAATGACAGGAAAAGCCTGTAACTGTGCATACGGGAAAGCAGCGTAGCGAGCACAGAGGCAGTGAATTACATAGAAACATCAGGCTTAATCTTATATTCTTAGTCTTAATATATATTTTATTATACACAGAGTTTGTGTAGTGTTGTCAAATTTGCGTGGACGCACAACAAATTTGCACTATTAGCCGCTTGCTGTCAAATTAAGTTAGTAAGAAGTTTGATAATTGTGTCTGTTTCAGCAAAAGCGTCGCATCAATTAGAGAAGGTGTCTTGTAAAAGACACCGTTGCCGTGTTTGTGGTAATAATCATCTTCTCAGCACTACGACACTATCTGCTTTATCCATTATCAGTGGCTACTCACTGGCTACTCAATATTATTGACCCGCCCCGAGACACTTAGTGTGTTTGCATTCACTCACTAACGCAATTGGACCCAAGAGTAAACAAGTCGTAGTTACAGAACCCGGACAAATTGTAAACAAACACGCACAGAAATTGGTGGTTGTGTGACGATGCGATCGCCTGCTTGGCACACGTGATATTATGTTTCACAGCAGTTAGTCGTGTGTGATCAACATCGTAGACATGCTACATGTATGTAAGTAAGACTCACTCTCTCTCTCTCTCACACACCGTTCTGAATGCACTCTTTTTACACCAGGCGCACACACACACACACACACACACACAAGCCTTTATTCTGCACACAAAGCCAAATCAAATCCAGTGTGTGTTCGCTGTGTAGCTGCGTACAGCACAGTGCACTGCTGAATGCGTGTCCTCGGCTATATATGTGCATATGAGCAGTCCCAGCGCAATTCTTCAGCTTAGTGGAGCATTACAGCTGATCAATAGCTCTGGTGCGGTGGGAGATGTCGAGGTCGGGGCTGCATATTCATACCATTACAGCCGGACTGAGAAATTGGGCATTACGGCGTCGTGTGTGCAGCGCGGTGGTGTGCGGAATAGAAAAGAACGAACCTTTATTGTCTCACGAATGAGAAAGTTAAGTGTTACGGAGCTCTATAACGCGATGAATACGAAAGGAGGAGTGAGTTAGTTATCTTTATTAAACACGTGCTCAGAGCTCCTGGAACTGAGCTGCCGCTCCCGTCGCCAGTGAAAGGACCCGTCACCTCCAGTCGCAGAGCGCACTCACTTAAGTGGACCCACGGAAGTCCGAGCACCAAAGATGCATCACCATCATCATCACCATTCACTCCACAGGCAACATGCCTCGCCTGTCCTTTTCTCCCTTTACTAACTTGTCTTCCCTTCAAAAGCCTTTGTTCTCCTGTTAGAAACAACTATTTCTCTCCTCATCCGTCTCTCCTGCCTCTGCTCGTGGCTCATCATTACTCTGCTCAGTGTTTTGCAGTTTTCTTGCAGTATAAGCACTGCTACGATTACGAAAAGCAGGTCAAGCAACACATTGTTTGCAGAAAGACCAACTGTCAATATCAGTGAACAGTAGTCGTCTCCAACTGTCGAACACTTAAGAAAAGAGAACGCTCGGCCTGACTTACAGTCAGCGTGGCAGCACTTCTCTCATTTCCTCTTCAAATTTTATAATTCCGTGCATCTAAAAGTGGATTAGTTCCTGAGAAAACACGCATCAAATTAACATTTCTCATCTGCTGGCACCAACTCTTCTTCATGTTTGTGTGTTTCATCCTGAACTGACTCAACTCTGCTGCAGACATGCACCATTTTTTAATTATTTGGCATCGCTCTTGCAGGAACTCTGGTTTTTCTCTGTTGTCATCTCTTCTGTCCAAATCTTACATCAATTAGTACTTTATAGCTCATCCATGTCACTTTCCTTCCTTCGGTTTCATTTACAGTTTTCCCAATTCCTGTTTTCTTCCAATTTAATTATGCCATTGGCAGGAAAGCCCAACACAATAACTCAAACTTCCCCGTTACTGCCTGGTCTTTATGTAGTGTAATCATCTTGACATTTATTGGCACATGCAGCTCAAAGTGAAAAAATATGAGCGTCTCAGCCTGCTCCGATGACGGTCAGCGCTGCGAGTCACATACAGCGACATATGAAGAGCTCAGCGCTCACAGTCTGCTGTCCAGCGACTCCAACACCCACATTGCATTGCACAACAATACAAGATGGAGTGCGAAAGCTCACAGCTACAGCGAAGTCCGATGATCAAAGTGCTGCTGTTGTATGAGCAATTGTGACAAAAAAGATTCCAGCGCTGTCCAAATCGGTTTACGTCAGAGCGACACCCTACACCGCCCACTGGCTTTACACTTACAATGCTTCGTGTAACAGTGTGTAGGTCATCGCTGTGTGCAAATGTTGGGATGGGAGACTGTGGTGCAAAGAAAAGAAAAAGTCTCCAACACACACACACACACGCACTGTGTCTTAGCTCCACCTCTTTTATATATATATATATATATGGATCATTCGTCCCTCTCATCCATCCAACCTCTTTTGTAATCTGTTATTTGCTCTAAATCTCAACACCCTCCCTTCTCACTTTCCATCTACTGTTTATCCGCTTTGGTTTGAAAGCCAAATTCTGTGTGATCAGATCATTTCAGGTTCCCAATTAACATTAAAGTGACGGCGGTGAAATGATTAATCTTTTTTTTCTCCGCTTTTAAAATGATGCAACTATAAATTCTAAAGAGAAACATTTTCAGGACTGTACTTCCATCAGTTTTTGATGATCACACATTTCTACTTCTTTCATTTTATCCCAGGTTTATTAAAAAGCACTGCTCTTGTTTATGTTATTGCCTCTTTGTTGTCCATCCTTTTTAAACCTATACATGCAATTCCCCACATTTATCCACTTCCTACCTTCACAGCTGCTGTGTCCCTCTTCATAGCCGGCACTGCAGCTGCACTTCCCAATGGGCACCAGCCATTCCCCTTCGGCGCTGCAATGCATCCTCGGAGGACTGTCCATGTCAACCTCAGAGTTGTTGACGCAGGCGCCTCGCACCTCAACCAGTGTGGCGAAGGCCGCCTCGGCCACCGTGTCTGGGAAAACCGCCAGATTTTGGACAGTGGCAAGACAGCGTTTGTAGTACACCCGCACAGCCACCAGGGCCACACAGGCGCCGACATCCTGAAACGCCAGGTGGAAGCCCTTTCGATTGAGGTGGCCAATCTCACGCACCTCCGTGTTCAGCTTCATCTTCCTCTCGCCCAAATCACCCTGCGTGAAGCTCTCGTCAGCAGCGATGGTATCAATCTTGGTGTAGCGGTCCTCTCGGGTGACACCACCAAGGTCCCTGTCTGATTCAACGTACAGAAGGTTGAAGGTCTCCTTGCAGGTGCCAGCGACACCAGGGATGCTGTTGCAGTCACGCAATGTGAACTGGAGCTCCACAAAAATGCGCTGGCCGCCTCGCCGCGCCACCCACCCAGTCTGCAGCCAGTTGTTCTGCTGAGTGGGCTCCATCACATTACACACCTGGTACGTTCGGATGGGCTTGTACTTCTCATCGACACCACTTATCTCCTCCCACTGGAGAAAACGGATGAGGACAATTAGAAGAGAATAGGTAAATGTGTGGTTAAGAAAACAAGAGGAAGCAAAAATACAATGATATGCGATGTAATAACATATACAATAAGGAAGCATAAAAAAAGAGGTGAAGTGGACAGAAGGAAACACAATTCACAAAACAGGAGGAGTTGAGTGACTCCAGGTCACCAACTCCTCCAGTGTCACCACTTAGGTTGGAAAAAAAAAAGGACAAACTGCGTATTTTCAGTCATCACATCGTGTCCGGGTGACGTGTCTGAAACAGTGGGTCAGACCTTAGTCACTTTTTCATTTCATCACCTTTGGCACTAAACATAATGGTGTACCAGTGGAATGTTAATTAAAAATGAATGAGAAGTGAGAGGAACATCAGATAAACTCCCCACACAGGTGAGTCACACTAGCCCATAAATCACAGATTTAGCTTTGCATGTGGTCCTAACACAAACATACACTAAACACATGTACACTGTACGGAAGAGTCAGGCATTTATTTACACACCCTGGCAGTGAAATGGGTGACAAACTGCTTCAGTGCCGGCAGATTCTTTAAAAAAAGTGCCCCTGCATTTGTCTTATAATCATAACTTAGCACAAAGCCAAACCGATCGATACCGAGGGAGACCGTGGCCGAATGTGTGTGTGTGTGTGTGTGTGTGTGTGTGTGTGTGGCTGCTTTGGACACTGCAGTATCCTAGTGCGGATTAGCACCATCGATTAATGATCATGTTGAGCTCTGGGAAAGAAGTGAGAGCACGGTGTGAGAAAGAGCGTGGTTAGTGAGGACGAGGGAAGGAAATATAGTAAAACCAGCAAAAAGGGAGAGATGAAAAGGGTTCATCTGTAGCAGCTGCTAAAGTACGCGGCTGTGCTCATATACAAACAAATAATAGCACATGCAAAGCAACGAAACAGCAAGTGCTCTTACTCCATTAGGGGGATAGGACGTCCAGCCCAGCTCGGCCTGTGTCTCTTTAGAATTCAGCAGAACCACTGCAGAAAAAAGACAAAGGAGGGAGGAAAGAGATTTAAAATCACAGGTCAATTAAAGAGGTATAATAGCAGCTTTATACTTTTTTTTTATCGTGTCAGTATAAAAATGTCAACATGAAAGACAGAAAACTGGATCAACACTAGCAGAAGAACAGAACATTTACTGGAACTCATCTTAACATTATGAAATTCTGGACTACAGAAATAAAGCCATTAAACATTGACGACGGCTTGTCAAAATCTGGTGAGGGCGAACATGTCCTTTGATAAGTGCATTGAAGCCATCTGTTGAGGGCTTAAGCTGGACAAAGACTTTTCCATCCTCCCCTGGCTGCGGCAGTAAAAACACATCAGAGACCGCGAAACAATCAGGAAACCAGAAAAGAGGCAAACAACACCCACAGTTGTCCTTTAATGGCTCAGTACAGCAGAAATAAAACACGTTTTGCATCTTCTTCTGTTTCCGTGCCATGGACAGGGAGCAGGAGGAGGAGCAAACACTATTTTTCTTTCAGAACCACGGACAGCGACACATGAACTGACATCAGAAGCTCAGTGGATTACTGCTTCTTTAAATCAGCTGCTCAAATAGAGAAGCAGGATTGACCTACATAGGTTGATCCGCTAGTACTAGTTGTTTTAGATGTGGTCTCACAATAGTAATAATAACAATAACAAAAAAATATAAAGAGGGATAATAATGATCTAATAAGTATGTGAACATGTTTACTGCCCTGCATGCATCTTCACTTTTGTTTCTACAATTTGTCTAAATGTTTATTCACAATATCCTATAAAAAAAGTTTGCAACTAAAGATAACAGTCATTTTCCATATTTAGCTTATTTTACAGATTTCAAATAGAGTAAGATCAGAATTTTCCTTCCTCCACCGCACTGCCTCTCAGCAACTACCTCAGCGCACCACTCAAACTAAAGTTAAAATCAAGAAGCCACAGTTCACTAGACGGAAGCCACAGTTTGATAGTAATATATTCAGCGGGTGTTCACAGAGTCCGTCATCAGCACATTTATCTTAATCTGAAGCATAATGTAATAACATCTGTTGTGGCATATGGTGAGCACCTTATTTTAAAGAATTGTGCTGATATTAAAGTTCCCCGTGTTTGAGCTTGTCTGCTCAACAACAAAAAAAAACAAAAACCTGTGCCACACTGTCCTGAGTAGACCGCACAGACATTAAGAAGCAACTACTTTCACATCGTCTGTGCGATCCCCATGTTGTATGACAGATATTTGGCCTTATCAACATTAGCAACAGCACACACAGACACCCTGGTGAGTAAAGAGGAGAAACCTACGCAGTCTGACTCATGCTTTAGGCCTTGTACGCGAGTCAGAAGCTGTAATCATGCTGACTCACGCCCTGACAAGAAGGCTAAAGACACAAAAAAAATGTGTTGATGCTCCAAAAGGGAAGATTTTTCATGTCTTACACTTACACAGAGTACCAAGTGTCAAAATAATCCCGTCAATACAACGGCTTCAAGCTCAGAAAACTATTCTTTTACATAGTTTCAGCTGGAGGCCACGAATCCATTCACTCAGGGGAAGAATATTAATACAAAGGTTACATAAAAAAGACATGTTCTTCAGTGTGGATCGCCAAAATCCTTAAAGGCAGACAGTTTGCTCTGCACCTCGGCTTCAGTACAGGAAAGCTTTGCTGGACCATTAGAGATCCTTTACTAAACACTTGATTGTTTGTTGGGTTAACTCCGCAGAGCGCCCAAAGCGCGGTTCTGTGGTTCGCTGATAACATGGAGGCATTTGGAGAAGATTAGAGCGGGAGAGGGCAAGGGTGGTGTAGAGACGCAGAGGAAGGCCGAGGCGCGAGGTGAAGAGACGACGAGAGAAAATAATCAGAAAGGGAGGGTGAGGAGAAGAAAGAGAGCCAAGATGAAAGAGGAAAAGACAAAAAACCATCGCTTAAGCTGGCAATGGAGAAAAAACAAAAGAAAGGAGCACATGAAGTGCAAATAAAAGAATAGACCAAGTAATACGCTGAGGGATCAGTGTGCCTTAGTGAGCTAGTCAGTCAGACGGAGACTCCGAGGACAGAGTTGGCACTATGATCACACACTGAATAAGTCCTGTAATCATAGCCTAGTTAGGCCGACTAATGGGCCATCGGGGGCAGAGGGAAACGAGCGGCAGATAAGACTAAAAAGTTTAGGAAGGAAGGGTCAACCAAAGAGAGGAGAGAAGGGAAAAAGTTCAAGTAAGAACATGAGACAAAGAAGCGAACACGTTCTCCCTCTCTACCACGCGGGGCTCCAGCTAATAGCTGTGACACATTAGCTGCTAAACACCCATTTCTAAAAGGCTGATTCACAACTAATTGCCCATCATTATACGGACAATGTGGATGTGCGAGCAAGTTTTGCCTTTTTGTCCATTCAGCTCTATTTAGGACGCAGAGCACGAGGCCCGACTTTCATCACAAGCAGAAAAACATTATGATCACAGGCAGATAATGTGCAACAGGCTCATTTCTGTTCAAGGCGGATTATGTGGAGAGCGACAGCGTGATGTATGCATGTTAGCTCAGCTGCTTCTGTTCTGATGAATGAACAGACACGGAGAAGGAGGGAGGGTGTTTAAAGGCTCTAATAAGGAAATTAGGGGAAAAACAGGCTTTAGAAACCATTTTAATAGAAGCTGATCATTTACCATAGGAGAGGGACGCGACTAGGAGCCACTCTTCTGCTAAACATGGCCGACAAAAGCAATGTTGTCC
This sequence comes from Microctenopoma steveboyesi, assembly GCA_032359275.1. Taxonomy (NCBI): domain Eukaryota; kingdom Metazoa; phylum Chordata; class Actinopteri; order Anabantiformes; family Anabantidae; genus Microctenopoma; species Microctenopoma steveboyesi. The sequence goes on along the minus strand of JAUMHF010000003.1, from coordinate 3,971,418 downwards.
GAGTAAAAGAAAGAAATCTTTTATTCAAAGCGACTTACAAGGAGCTATGCATCCCAGTCTGACGCTCAACCCATCGAGCTACCAGGCCGCTGCGTATTGTGGGAGGAGGACGGTAAATAGTCAGCATGTGCGAGAGCTTAGCTTAGCCGAACATTAGCTTTCATGTTCATGTTTCACCATGTGTCTGAAGTAAAAGCATCTCTTGTTACCTGGCTTCCACACCTCTCTCCGGTTTCTCCGTTTGTGTGACGCGCCAATAGAGTTGCTGAGCTCCGCCGACACGCAAAGGAGGAGACGTGGCGATGGATACAAAGTGAGCGCTGAGGGATCCTCTGCAGCACTCGGGTCAAGAATTCACAAGAAAAGGAGGGGAACAGTAAAATGTCAAATTTGGCCTTTGTCAAGTATGTAGCCTTTTACTGTTTTATAGTCTTAGACAACAACACGAGGACGCAGCTATCAGCAGAGGACAATCTAAAGGTCTTCCAGCGTTAAAAGGTCCTCGTCCTTTTTGCTCTAACTGCAGCTCTTGAACTGGCACTTCCAACACCAAGTGCTTAAAGTGAGAGCAGAGAATATAAGAGTGAGTTTACGGCGCTTAACGCGACGAATAAAACATAACAAAAAGGATGAATTGTGTCTTTCAGCCGAGCACCGAGAAATCTTCCTGCCGAATCACAAACACGCAGCATCTCATACATAGATTCCCACCAATTGATTTTAAGTCTTTCCGACTGAAAGGGGATCATTACGTAATTCGCCCTAATAATGCATTTCGTTTTCACGTCGGGATTAGCGCTGGCATTGTGCCACCGTCTTCCCTGCAACCCCTTATCAGCCGGTCTGCGCCCGGGAGAAGCAGAAGCCCGGGAAGCTCGACCCATTGTCCAGGCATTCGACCTCTCATACAGCAGGAGAGTGGAGGCTTTAAACGAGCTGAATGTAAGGCGGGGGCAGTGATACAGGAAAATAAAACACGGAGACTGAGACAGTTGGACGAAGGAACATGAAAAGACCTGAAGCATCTGACTAGACTGATATATGATAGAAAATACAGCTGTGTGTAACGCTGCCACCGCCGCCCTGAATAAAGCATGCCACATAGATAAAACCTAACAAGGAGCGGGAACCATTTCTGACAACAGGAAACAAGTACTGTATATACACATGTGCTGGAGAGGTTTTCTGGAGGTAGTTTGTTGATCCCTGAGGGAGGAGACTGGTTCTTCACTTCCCCCCTAAACAGACCATCAAAGCAGAAGCACCCTTGAGGCCGGTTGGAATTTACAGTCTTGCTCGAGGACACTAGAGCCGGGTGGGAACATGGGACTTGGAGGGCCGGAATCGCAGCACTTCACATGAAGAATGATCTCCCAGTTTGCTACATCACCCTGCTGCTCCAAGACGTGGGAGGGAGGATAATATATAGTTAACAGGAGCAATACAGTAATATTGCTGTAGCACTGATAAAACAGGATAAATGGATGGGGATATGAGGTGTCACATAAAAACACAAACGGGCACATAAAAGATAAATGCTGTGTGTAAATGGACACACACACACACACACAGAGAGAGAGCGAGAGCCAGTCACCGGGGCCATAATAGCAATTCTAACAGCAGAACACATTAACTTCAAACAGGGCTCTCCTTTTAACGGAGGCATTGTACTTTCAGCCTCTGTAATGTGACGTACAGTGAAGAGACCGAGCTGTTTGCTCACTAAAGCCCGCCACGCAATCACCTACATGACGCGTGACAAAGGGCGAGGTGCTCAAACAGAGCACGTGCAGTGCATGCATGTACTTTACTTGCGCAAGTTGAAATCTACAATCTACAGCTGCAACTTATATTTGGAGAAATGCGGCGATGGAGGCTACCCAGCACCGCGGCGGCATGGTACGTGTCCACGCATAACCTGCACCGATTACGAGCCGAAGTCACTTTCCTATCAGCACAGAAGAAAAGGATGCACGTGTCGTTGTGAAATTATTTTAACCAGCACTGGCTGCTGGGAAGTACCACACTGACCCCCGCGTGTCCATGCCCCTCCATCGCCCGCGCACATCACTTCTCTTTCTGATCATTTGCAGCCTTTTCCCACCCAACGTTCATCTTCTCCTGCAATTACTCACTTTTTCCTCCCCATTTCCTTGCAGTGCCAGTCTTGAATCTGAATGACCACCTGTTAAGACAAATCGCTTCCGGGCGGGGCAATAAAGCGCGCGTGTGTGTGTGTGTGTTTTCATGCTTGAGGGAATGAAAGAAAAGAGTCATTGAGTGAGTCAGAGAGAGCAAAGAGTGTGTGTTACAGGGGAAAAAAAGATTGCTGAGTAGGAAAAAGGGAAATTCAAGCGGAGTGAGGAGTGACTGTAAAAAGAGAAAATGAGAGCGGCCGGTTGAGTCGAGCGCCGAAGTACGAAGAGAGACACTATTAAAGTTATACCTGCTGCTGCTCTATAAATACACACCTACGAGGTGTTTTATTACGATATGTTCCCGAGCTCAAAGGCACATTAAACGTTTTTATAGCCCTCAGTCAGACCCGAGGAAACAGGATCAAGAAGAAACATATAGAAACATGCCAACAGAACAAAACCTAAAAAGAGAGGAGAGGACAGTGAAAAAGCGGAGAGCAGAGGCCAGAAGGGCTTCTTCTGTAAAAGGTTGTAATTGGTTGTCTGCACTGATACAGTGAGGCCAGTGAAGCGCCGTCAGGACCCACGAACCCACGTGCTTTACTGGCTGAAAGTCAAACAGCAACATGCGCACCAAAGACTGGAAAAGCAAGAATTCAGAAAGAGGGTGCCTGCCCTCATCTTTAAATAAATAAGTAACATATCTTTATTCCAGACTCTGGCTTAGGTTCAGGACAATCGTGTGTTCAGGAAAGGGGTGGGCCGTGCTAGGGCGAGTATTTAAGGAATGAACAAAGTGGTCAGCAACACGACAAACGCAGAAACCGCTTCAGGAACAGACACGGCGCTAAAAGCAAAGCGCTGGAAATAAAAGAATGTTTTAATATTTCATGGAAGGAATCAACGAGGCAAAAAATCTCATGTATATACAGAGGAACATAAAGATGGATCAGAGGGGAAAGTGAGAGAATGATGGGGAAAAAAATACAGACAAACTGAGTCTTTTTGGGTTTATCTGCACTAATACAGATATTACAAGCATCAGCAGTTTATACAGAGCTTCAATGGGTGCACTGAAGCTCCTGTAGCAAATATTAACCCTGTCTGCTAGTCTTTAGAATTCACTGTACAAGGTCAATATAAAAAATGTCACAAATAAAAGCATTGAATTAACGTTACCAACTGAAATAGATGCTTCACTGCCTTAGTGTTTGACCCTAATACCACCCATTCCATGACTTATATAAGAGGCAGACATCATCGCTGTATTTGTATAACAAGCCCAACTTGGATTTCCTCGCACTCCGTCACGTTAAAGCAATCAGCAGTAGGTGTGCATATGTATGAGGCAGCCTCGAATGCGCTCGCATGACACGAAATATATTCCCAGTCTCTCCCAGATTGTTGCAGACATGTCTAAAGATAGAGATAAGTCGAATTAGAGGTTATTCATTTAGAAGAAATCCAAGTGGGCTTCCGTTGTGTATATGCACGGATGAGTGCATTTGTGTGTACAGTACACACACGGGTATTCATCCAAACAAGAAGCAGTTCGTGTCAAATTAAAATCATCATGCTTGTTTGCCCCAGAATCAGAAAAGGTTCCAACAAAACTAGAGAGGAAATGTCACAGAAGGCAGATTATAGCACAGAGAAGCAAGCGTTTCCCCCACCGGTTCTCTCAGCCCTTGTTACAGTGATAAACTTGCGGGTTAACCTTTTTGAGTACAAATGTTTCAAATGTCATAAAAAGAAAAGTGCCCAAAGCTAAAGTGGCACGTGTGGCATTCGCATCTACTCACTCACGTTTGGATGCACTTTCACAGGTTCCTACAGGCTGGATTTCTTCACGCATAATAAAAGTGTACCTGTGCGTATGTCCTGCGTGATCGGCCGCCCTGGTCATATCAATTGCTCGGGAGAGAATGAGTATACATTTAAATCCCTGAACACACCGAGCCCCGGGTTTAATTCGGGGAATTCCTGACCTGCAAGTCTCTGAGAGAGCCGTTCAATAATAGAAGCCTGTATCTTCGCGCTGTGCAACTACTTCCTCCATCTTCCTCCGCCTTCGTCTCCCCTCAGTCCGGCCAGTCAGGCGGGCAGTTGGCAAACTGAATTATTTAACTAGACACTCGTTTAGGCCACTGTCTTGAATAGAGCCTGCTGAGGCCTCGTAGACTGTCAGCAGAGCAGAGGGAAACGAGAAACACTACTCGCAGAGACTGGCAAAGTAAGAGGAGTGGATGGTTACATGCAGGACAGAGCAAAGGTTTCTGTGCTCCGTCATCTTTAGTCCTCTCCTTCCCACACATTACAAGACGTTCTCCCCGCTGCATCTCCTTTCTCCAATTTCCTATTGTCTCTACCTGTTTCATACATTCTTCCTTCCTTCTTTTCCTCCCTTATTCATTAGAAATGGAGGAGAGGGGGGGGGGGGGGGGACACAGTTGTTACATAAGTGTAGAGGAGCACCAAGGTTTTCTTGTTGTTGTTTTTTTGCTGACTTTGTCGTCCCTCTGGATCAATTGGAGAACCACTTTAGATGAAATTAGATCGTCTTCTTCCACATTCACCTCAGCTCGTCTCATTCACTTTCCCTCTCCCCTGCTTCGCTCCCCTCCGCTCTGCCCCCTCTCTTTCATTCACCCACAGCTGAAGGAATGAGAAGGAGCTGCAGGGCTGCTAATGCGCGCAGGAGCTGAGTGGGCTCAACATGCACATAACAACAATAAACACAGAAAATTATTTCCATACAATCGCAAACATTTTTACTCCCAACTTGTTGTTCTTTTACATACACGCAGGGTTCCACAAGTGTTGGCGCTGCTACAGAAATAAAGAAACGAACCACAGCGCATTTTCTCTCTCCTACTGTCGCCTGGCGCGCTGCAAAGCAAGCGTCCTGCTGTGCAGCGGTAAACAAAGTACACCTTCCAGTCAGCGAGCGGGAGACACACCAACAACGTTGTTTCACAGAGAATTAGGCTTCAAAACCAGCATTATTGAGAGATGAATGCCTTTAAAAAAAAAAAACGGCGTATAAAACTGTGAGGGAGGAGTAGTTTCTCTAGAACAACATCCACAGTGGGACAGCTTCCAGGTTCCCTGCTTACCAAGCACTTCTTGCTAAGTCAGAACATTCGATTTCTTTCATAAAATCTCCACCGTGTTTCTCGCGCCTTGAAAATTGGTTCCAAAAAGGAAAGGAGTGGCTGTTTTAAGACTCCGTTTACACAGAAACTCACTCATGGTGATGCTTGTACTTTGTCATCCATGTGAGATTCTTTTTTCCAGCCATAACTCCGCGTTGACCACTGCTTTGTCTGCTGGTTTCCATCTGTTACCACAGACCACTGGAAGCCTGCAACATATTAAGGCTGAAACTAAATTATTTCATTATAATAATTCCTGTGAACTGCCGTTAGGTAAAACATGTTACACACACAAACACACACCAACTGATTGTGACTGATAAAGATGTTTGTTTCTACTTCTCCCAACTTGTAAACACTGAAAAGTTTTGCTCCCGACATTATGATGTGCCGCTCTGATTAATTACTGCGAAGGGAACGCGCGCTTTGATCCATCACCTGCTGATCACATCCGGACCGAAGCAGAGGCATCTCCACTCATTAAGGACATGGCTCATAAACACATGACGTGCTGCCGCCGAGCGGTTTCCTTAAAGATTAATAAACTTGAGATGCTTTATAGGATTATGCTTCAAGCACGGAGGAGGATTCATGTTGGTGAACACAGGCACTCACGCCGGTCAATCAAACCCTGTAGGAGTGTTACACACCGGCAGAGAGCGATTCTCTGCTTGGCAACACATATGTGCAATACATAACATATTTTGTGAATGCATTTTACTGCTTAAATCATTTCTTGATAGTGTTATGCCTGGTTGTATATGAAAATCTAGTTTTTATATTTGTGTCTCTACTCCTCAATGTGAAACGCCGACGGTTTCCAGGGGAAGAAAATGTACATACTGTATTTTTATACATATAGTAAACACCTGCACACACTGTGCATAAAAATGTAGTGTTCATCGCGTGAGAGACATTTGGACCTCTATGGCCAAGCTCGTGGGCAGCCTTCCATCCACAAATAGTCACACATCAGCTCATTTCAAATAACCTCTCAGGGCCATGGCTTCGACATGATGTTTAAAAGAAGCAGCAGTTAAACTAGGTTAATACATATGCATTAGCCATCTGGTGAGTATGGCGCTAAGAGTGGATTATTTCACATTCGAGAACAGGATGACCTGATCCTCAGGCCACTTAACGTCAGCCTGTTTTTTTTTAGCCTGTGTGCTGGAATACGCGGCAAAAACAGACAAAGATCCAATGATTTTTAATTCCGTGTCAACAGATTCAAGGACGACTACTGAATCACTGAATCACATCCGTCTATAAGGGACACTTTTCAAAATTCAAGTTCAAGCTTTCTCTTACAAAACCTACTTCTGCCTGGTAACAATTTAAAAAATGACCACCGTTTCTTCTATAGCTTATCCTCCAGAAAACAAGCAAAGCCAAAGCTTGCTGCACAGGGATGGGACGAACAAAGGCTTCTCGTCATTTGAATTGTTGAAGTGTTATATGTGTCTTTCACTATATCAATATTGTGGCACCGCAGATGCACGTCACCACATCCGTATCGAGGCCGCTGCCTTTGAGCACATTCTTTCTAGTTCTGGACCAAAGTATATGAAACATTTCATGCAACTTACTGACAGAGCTCACAGAATAAAGCAAGCACTCTACCAACGTCAGGACTCCTCCACTCCATCTCAACCTGTCTACTCTTTTCCCCAAAAGCAAACCACTGTGGCTCATATAGTGGCTGCCCTCAGGCATACACTCCTCACCCTACCTGCCCTTTGATTCGCTCCGTCTGTGCCTCTTCTGATCCTGTTACCCTCTCTTACTCCTCTCTACCTGGGGCGACATTACCACCCCACTTCACCCGCCATTGATTCAGCTTTACTCTCTCTTCCCATCATCTGAGTCATGTCAGCACCAACGCCTGCAGACCTGCGCAGCCTTTGCAGGCTCCCCGCGAGGCCCACTGCCCATTATCCTCGGCATCAATCTCTGCTGCGTCGATGAACGATAGCGCCAATGGACGCAAAAGAGATGGCTGAAATAAAGGATGGAGAGATGTCTGCGCGGATAAATGGGAAAGAGGAGGGGACTGGAAATAGAAAAAGGTGAGTGATAGATTAAGCAAAGCGGAGAGAGAGAGAGAGAAGAGGAATAGGAAAACACCAGATAGGTAAAGAACGAGGGGAGAAGATGATGGAAAGTGGGGGGGATTGCGTTGTGGGACAATTTGTCAATACCAGCGCGACCTTGGGGATCAATGGGACCGACAGTCAATCAGTCAGTAGGCTCCAAAACTAGTCGCGCTATGCAGGGACGGAGAGATAAGAGGGGGAAGAAAAGACGACTTGGCCATTGCAGTCAATAGGCTAAAAAAAACAAACTGCCTGTCCACCACGACCGAAGTCCAGTACAAATGGCACCAGGAACAATGGCAGAGACGAGAAGGGTAATAAGAGAACACGGATTAAACGAAATGGACAGATGAGGGATGAGATAGCATATAATGAATTGGAACAGCAGAAACATCCAATGCTGCGTTTCTGCGCATTCATTTGGAGATTGCTTTTGCAATAAAACCCCCATAATCAGAGGTCTGTGCTACTGCAGAAGGACAACATGCACCAGACAGAAGCAAAAGAAGGAGGAGGAATAGTGCGATGTGGTGATGAAGAGAGATTTAGGTTATGAATACTACTTTCCACCTCGATAACTGAAATGAATCCTAAACGTAGCAGCACCAGAGCAAACCATGTGCTACCAACAGGAGCACCAGAGCAGTAAAGACACGTGTCCTCATCTATGGCGTTTTTGTGTCTCATTTCCTTTAGAAGGTACCATGGGAACAAGAAAGCCTGCTCGAGTCATGCTGCCGTGCAGATGTTGATCTCGACTTCTCTGTGCGCAAAAAAAAAAAAAAAGGAATCATTAGGACTGTGGAGCTTAACAAGACTCATGAAAACAAAGACGAGAGTGTCAGAAGCCGAGCTGCTGTGTCAAAGGGTTCATTGTGCCACAACGGTTTGTTTTTTTAATTCTGTAGTTGAATAGTGCCATCAAGCTCGTTTCAGACAAGCCTTTAATGATATGGTGCAGCTGGTGATATTAGATTCATATCAGCTGAGAGCTCATCAGCAGACTAGAGCTCCACAAGAGACCTGCTACAAAAGACACAAAAGGAAACTCTGTGGGACCAACGGAGCCGAGAAGGCAGCACTACGCACTGTAGAAACAGTGAAGCTCGTCAGCACAGTAAGTGAGCTATTGTTGATAAGTGACACACACACACACACACACACACACACACACACACACACGCACGCACGCACACAGTACAACTCCTTGGGAAATCATGGTTATTAATTATCAAGCCAAGGCGATAAATAAATGATGCAGAGTGGAGCAGCGGCAGTAAGCTGCGAGTGGTTAGAATGCCAGATTGTGCCAAACCACATCAGCACCAGCAGGTCAGTAATTAATGAAATCAAGGAGCAGCTCTAATGAGAGACAAAGAGCACTTCCCTTACTGATGACTCCCCCCATGGGTAAACAAGAACCCAGTAGGACAGAATGCAAAAACAGGCAAGTGCACGCAGACGGATTTAAGTGTGCGCGAACACACTCACATACGCGCAGGAGCAAATCTCACTAATATTAAAACAACAAAGACCAACACGGTTTAGTCACAAACAAATTAGCAAAATCTCTCCTGTCCTGTGCGAGGCCACAGCCAGTTTAAGCTCGTCAATTGTACCACTGGCTGTTAAGCAGCACAACGCCATCTTCCTCATCCTCCCCCTCCTCCTCATCATCATCCCACCAGCCATTATCCCATTTTATTTCTCCACAGCCAATTGTTTATTTGCTTATCACCGGCTAGATAATAGAACAGAATTAATCTGCTAATTCCTCAATTCTGCTGCTCGTGTGAATGGACAGAAAGGCAGGACTGGCTCTACAGCGCAGGCCGCCCGGCTGACTGGAGGATTTAATTATCAGGGCTAATTGCGTGTTTTCCTCTAGCTGGTAACTACAGGTTGCCATTGCTCCTACACATCTCTGGGACAATAATGTCTGGGTGAACAGAGAGCACCACAGGAAACAAGGACCCCTGGCTCGGACCTGCCCTTTTAAAATGATGAATCTCTCCGTCAGAGTACGGGGATGCAACAGGTACAGTGTACGACATGAAGTTATGCGCGTATGGGGAGCAGGTTAATTTGCTCATAAGTAATTTAAAGTACAGTTTCATGATTCCCAGCAGTGTGGTTAAACTTTGCTTAAACGCAGCGCTTAGGTTCGTGTGTTACGTTAATCAAACGTACCATCACACACACACACACACACACACACACACACACACACACACACACACACACGTACACACACACACACACACGTACACACACACACACACGTACACACACACACACACGTACACACACACACACACACACACACACACACACACACACACCTTAGCTGTAGCAACTCTTCACATCTCCTGAAGCGTCCCCCACCAACGAGCCGCTTTTGCTCGCGTCATTCCGGTGATGGCTGCACGTCTTCCGTGTGTGCAACGTTTGTTCCTTTACACATGTGTACGAGTCATCAAGTCAATGCCGTCTCCCCAGAACAGAGACATAGTGACTGAGAGTATGTTGAGTCATAAAAGCTGCAGATGGAGACTCGGTGTCTCCATCCAGTTTGTCAACTCGACACCTTCTAAACAGCCTTTCCATAATAGTCCTCACTAACAGGGCAGAACCACTGGCCTGTTACTCAAGCACCTTTAAATTAAAGCAGGGTGAGGCTGGGTATGTTCTTTATGTAGAACTGTGTGTAAGCAACAGTATTACTGGACACTCAACAGAAAAACTATTAAATAATTGTCATGTGTGTTTTACTGGTTCCCGAGTTCTGAAGTTTACAAAATATTCTAATTATTTATTTTATAAGACTCTAGATGTAATGAAGAACCTGTAAATAAGCTCAACAGAAGCGGCTAAGTATGGAGCAGCGTTATAAACGTCAGGCTAAAGCAAACCCACCGGCTTTTCTGCACCAGTACAGTTTCATCAAAACACACTTGAACCATGAGACACCAGAGGCAGAAACACACTTTCTGCCGCGGCTTCATGCCCTGCAGTTGACCGTTTCCCCCTATGTTAAAAGGGAAAGGTCATCTGTCTTGACCTCCTTGACGCCTCATATTGAACAACCGCACACTTCATGCAGAGCTCAAAAGGTCACAGCCCAAGGGTGTCTGCCTCTGGAGCGAGGGTCTGCATCGATAAAACGGAGACGCAGTAACCAATCAGGACACCTGAAGTGACTTGCAGGGGGGGATTTGATCAAATGTGTGCACGTCTCCTTTTCCTTTAACGAGAAAACCGGCAGGCATTTCATGGATGATGGATTGACAAAACAGATGCTATAAAAACTGTGGGCATGGGGAGAAAACCATTTGAATATATATACACTGGTGCGCACAGCTTTCCCAGTGTCTAAAGTTACACTGCTCTGGTCTCTGATGTACAGGGTCTTTGTCACATCCAGCGTATAGCTATGTTATAGAAAGCACAACGAGGGGATGGAGGGAGGGCAGGCAAAAATCAAGGAGAGGTGAGGAGAAAAAAAGATGGATCCAATGAGACAGGGTTGAGCTGGAGCCCTTTGGAGCTGTGCAGCACGGCACCACTAATGAAATGTATGCATTCATAGTCCCGACAATCAGAGAGGGATGACGAGAAGAAGAGTGGGGAGAGGGATGTACAGCAAAGAAGTGAGGAGCAATAATAAAGAACGGAGATTGATCGGTGAAAAAAATGGAGACGTAGAAAAGCAGACTTGAGAGGAATGAGTGACAGAGGAAAGGGAGCAAAAGACAAACAGGGAAAGAGGAGAAGACTCATCTCCATATACTGTGATAGCAGGCACATTTAAATTTAAGGCCCGTCTCTCATGGCGTCCCTATAAATAGGGATGAGGAGCAAACATCAGGAAATTTCCCTGCAACACCAAACACAATGCCTGATTGAGGGCAAATTAAAATGCAAATGCAACGCTTCCGTTTTTCCAGATTTCACCTGCGCGATAAGTGAAGGACCTCTGTTTCCTTCATAAACTGCAGAGGTGTGCATGGGTGTGCGTTTATGCACACAAGTGTGTATATTTTTTTTTTTGTTTGTCAAGTTTGAAATGAGAGGAGACAGGAGGGAGACTGGAGGTGAGGTTGTATAAACAGATTAGATTTAATATAGTCCTCTCTGAGCTGCATTTCAATCGTCATCCTCCACGTCTCTCCTTCTGCCCTTGTCGGCCAGCAATTTCAAGAGACCTTCAACAGCCTTCAACCTAATGAACAACGAGGAAGACTATAGTAACATCTTTAAAATAAAATGCAACGAAGGAAAAATGGTTTATTTAACAAGCTATGAAAGTAGATACAAGATCATTTCTGCACACTACATGAAAAGTCTTCTTTAACTGCTATGATCTAACCACACCAGAAGTTTGTAGTTTAAGCCAAACAGCAACCAAATGACTGCAACGCGCTGCCCAGCGACCGACGGTTAGACTTTAAAATGTGGCAGAATCATAAGCCATTTCACTTTTATGAGGCAGATACAGTACCGTGCTTTAACCACCCAAGGAGAGGAGAGACATAAGACACCAGAGATAAGATTGGACATCCCCCCAAAAAAAGATGATCAGAAACACAAAACGACAGACGGACAGCTAGAGGAGGACGGAACGAGAGAAACCAAAGCCAAACGGTATTTCCGTTAAGCCACTCTGACTGACTGAACTGGTTTTTTTTTCCCCATCAGCCGCCTTTCTCCGGGGGGGGGGGGCGGCTAAAAGCAAGCCTCCCCTGTGCCCTCATGCTGTGTATGTGTGCCTGTGTGCGCACATATGGATGAGTGGGAGAGAAATAAATAAATACATTACAGTCGAGGTGGCAAGTGCATATCTGCAGACATGTCACATGTACTACGAGCGAATATTTGTGATTCGCATACATACATTTTCACAGGCTCCGAATACGAGAGAGAGAGAAAAAAAAACACGAAGGCTTGTTTCAGTTCGCAAGGACATGTTAATATATTCACTATTAGGTTTGACTCTGCTGACGGGCATTATCCGAGCTCTTGGCTCCCTTCCAGTCCCGGAGCAGGCTGGGAGAGAAGCAAGAACGACAAGAAAGGAACAATAAAGAGGACGTTTCCATGTAAGTCAGTTCAACACAGTGGACAATTAACCTTTCCCAAAACATTTGAGTGTGAGTTAGCACCACATTCAGAAACACAGCACACAGAGAGAGGGCGACTGCTCAGGGTTGTTGACGACTTGGAATCCTGAGGCAAATTGGACCAATACAGTTGAGGGACTAAACCCCACCGTCCCAACTCTTTGTGAATTGAAGAGAGCCAACTATCTTTTCATCTGGGTCGGACTTTCCAGATTTGCAACCATATTTTTTTTTCCTGCAAGTCCTCCTGAGACTCGAGCCGCAAGAAAAGTGCTCTTAGTCATCCCGGCTCAATAAATGGCAGTTAGTTTGTGAAATTAGCCGAAGTCTTGTGTGGCGCAGTCTGACTCAGGCGTCTGAGTGGTGCTGCCACTCTGCGTCATTATCAATATTCCCCAAAGGTCCTAACAAGGGCACATAAATGCAAGCGGGCACACAATGCTGCTGCACAACATAAACAAAAATACGCGGAGGCCGACGGAGGCTTCAGCACCGCAGTCTGTGCGCTCCACTCACTGATGACCAATCTACATTTACATGGAAATCTGCACAATCCTGGGCGAAGAACAGGCTTCATCGAGTACTTTAGTGGCATGTAGTGATTTAGCGCCAGGCTCCTTCAAATGACCTTCCAGCAAAGTCCATTACTTTACCCCACTCCACACACACATATAGCCACACACACACACACACATAGATAGCCACACACACAGACTTCAGAGAGGCAGGTAATTCGCCATTAACTCAAGCCACTCAATCCCTGAAACACTGCCAAGTTCAATTGTGTGAGCGAGTTAGATGGAGTAAAAGAACGTGAAAGAGAATGAGAGAAAGAGGGAAGGAGAGGCAGATGGAAAGAGCAATTGAGAGAGAGTGACAGAGAGCGAGTGAGAAAACAAGAGGGAGGAAGGCAACCATTATTCTGCCACTTCCTGCGCAAAAGCATCCCTTCCCATCTGCCCCGGAGAGAGTATTACAGTCACCTCAGCTCCATACCAGCCGCGCCATCTGACTGCTCTGGCATGACACCGCTCGCTGACCTCCGCAGAGCTGTGTGCTCATGAAAGGACGTGCCTGCATAGGTATATTTCCATATATAATCCTCAGCGACAAGGTGGGGAAAACAGAAAGCACGCGCACACATGCACAGTAGTGACGTCACTAAATCAAAAACCACAAACTGGATTTCTTGCGAGAATGTAAAAAAGCAAAAACAAGCTTAACAACAAGTGCACAAACTAGACCAACACCCAGCCACACAAAAGAACACGTGGGAAATGCCTACATCACTATCACCCTCATAATAACCCTCAGTAACCCCATTAAAATCAATTCATCCATGGACAGTGTACTCAACACACCGATACCAAGTCATATACAGAAAGAGAGCTCACGCTACACACACACACACACACACACACACACACACACACAGCTCAGACACACCAAGCGCACACAGCAAATGTATTAAATGTGAGGGCAAACCAATTACAGCCCATAAGCCAATACGCTCAGTCTTTCTCTGCAGAGCTGTAACAGCCGTAGCTAGCGTTTAGCTACGGGCTGGGACAGTTTGAACGCCACAGAGGAACAGAAAAGCTTTTCAGTGTTTGATATTAAACACTCATTTCTCATATTGCCGTCTGGACATCGTGTGTGCCACAGTGACATCTATGTATTCTGTTATTCATGCAGCACACAGGAATAAAAGCTGGCGCGGAACAATTACACGAGTCACGTGGGGCAACTTGACTGAATTGTGACTTTTATTTTTCATACTTTGAGTACATTGCGCTAACTAATGCTAACTGTCACGTTTGATTGTAATGGAGGGCATAATTCCAGGTCACCTTGTGACGCCGTGATGTAGCGTTTCCTAACATGTCTGAAGATAAAATCTCCTCTTATGGCTTTTTTTTTACTGCTTTGCTTCACTTTTGTTGTTGAGCTGGGGGATAACTAGACAACGGCACACGAGTCATTTGTTCTCGGAGTTTGTCCTTCAGGCGGCACTTGTTCCCACAGTCGATGCAGATGTAACAGTGTGTTAATAGTACGTTGGGACTTTAAGAGCAAAGTCAAACAACTAAAGTCTGATATTTGCAACATGATTGCTTTGCAAGATTACAACGTGTGCACGGACACATATGATAGATATTTGTACACAATAGCTGCCTCTCTCCAGCAAAACAACCAAAGTGCACCAAAGATAGTTTTAGGGAATGACTACTGCACTTTAACTAATCGTGCTTTTAAAATCACATCTAGGGAGGTGTGAGTAAGCTCAGAATTATGTATAGATCTATAGGATATGTTGCCTATTTAGCAAGATGGCAGAAGCAAAATCTGGGATTTTCCATCCTAGAAACTCAAACCAGATCAGTTATAAAGCGTGCTTCAGGGTGCCAGACTGTGCATTAGTCTTCCAGCTGATGCACACGATATGTACTTGCAACAGTTAGTGAAGAATTTTTTTTTTTTTGCCTGTGCAGTGGTCTTTTGATGGCTCTTGGCACTACAACTTAATTTGCATATCTTCTTAACAACTAAAGTTATCTTACTGTAGCTCCGGTTGTGGCACCCGTGGTGCAAAATTCACTTGATTTACTGAATATGTATTCTGCCTAAGAACATATTCCTCCTCAGCTACACCAGTGTGAATATTCTACATGTAGGTTTCACAAGAGTTAGCGAGAGCTCACTGTATTAACCTATTGTAGATGTAGTACAGGAAGAAACGTCTTCGGTGCTCACGCTGTTTTGTTGATTTGTTGACTGTTTGCCTGCTCTGGAAAATGACTGATTAATCAAACGCCATGCTGTTTGATTGGCTGCCTTGCTGACAGATCAAAAGACGGGTAAGTTGATTATCAGTGAGGAATTTTTTTGATTGACTGCTGGCTGCCTCACTAAATGGCTTCCTGGCTCGCCGTCTTAGTGGTTGCTTGGTTGCCAGATTACCTGACTAAACGTCTGGCTGTCTGGTTGGTTAACTGACTAAATGATTGGCTGGCTGGCTGGCAGGCTGATTGGCTGGCTGGCTGGCTAATTGACATGCAAACAGGAAGGCAACATTTATAGCAGAGAGGAAGCTGAGAAACAACAGGATCACACTCTACCCCAACCATCCCGCACTGATGGCACTGATTGCAATCACAACTAGGCACCAAAAGATGCGCGTGCGCGCGCACACACACACACACACACACACACACACACATTCAGAAATGTGCTTACAGTGTTTATAATAATATGCACAACAAAATGCTAAGAGTTCAAACACACAAAGCCAACAAGAACTGTGCACATGTAACCACAAACAAATCGCCCTTCTGAATTCTTTTCCTCTCGGCCGTCCGTGAGCACGTTATCTCTGAGTGTTTCGTGTTCATGTCCCTCCTTCACGTGGACCTGCAGTAAAATCAGCAGAAAAAGTTTCCGACCCACTCACAGCTTCTGCTTTTTTTCATCCTCCTCGGCGCTCACTTTCGATAAGCTAAGCAGACCAGATCCCGTGCCGCCGTTAACCTTCCTTGCCAGGCCGCCAAATGACATCCTCTGTCATCTACAAAGCTTTTCCACACCACCCTCACCTTCTAATAAACTGCGAGCGGGGCCCATGCTGGCACGTTAACCTGCCTCACCCACTCAAACCATTACATTCTTTGCCATCTACGCCGCTCACACTCTCTCCCCCTCGGCCCAGTCACTAACACCCTTTCATTATGGATAGTCTTCTCTACGGGGGGCTATCGCTTCAAAGACACCCTGCTTTCCTCCTCTGTGTCCGTGTGGAGAGGTTGCAGATGACGGGGGTGCAATGAGCTGTACAGGAGACAGACCTGGGGGACAGAGGGAGGGGTATCACAAAAGTGACTGTGCTGAAGCCATGCGATTTATGTATTTATTCATCACCAGGGAAGCTGCATATTAAAAGGTCGGGCAATTTTCCAGGTCACTGACCAAACCCACATGGTGAAGAAGCACAGGAATGAAGAGGACAGGAGACCAGAGACAAGAGAGATAAAGACAGAGTGGCTGAGATGGCAAGTTGGTAAAGGCAATATTGGCAGGTGGACACACACCAGTGCCTTCACACCTCACCTGTGTGTGTGTGTGTGTGTGTGTGTGTGTGTGTGTGTGTGCAAACACGAGCCAAGTTTGCTTAAGCACCATTGGGCGTGCAAATGCTGTTTGTGTGGGAGAGAAAGAGAGCGGCTCCAAGCTTTGTGTGTGCGTTTGCGTCTGCCGGCACACCGGCTGCGGTTAATGAGTTTGAAAGGTCAAATGCCTCTCAGAAAGATTAATGGGGTTTCCTAAGCATGAGGGTAATGGTTTACGAGACCCAGCCACACCCAAACCTAGACACATCTCCACCATGAGGGTCATTACCACCAAGGATGACACAGAACTGCTGGACAGAAGGGCAGCAGGTAGAAAACCGTCCACCTGATGTGCACATTCGTGTACACAGTCTGACCTTTGAGTAGGAAATTCAACTGGATAATTCACAGTATCCACCACAGCACACGGAGCTCCAGTAGCCATTTCTTTTTGACAAATAAACAATTATATAAAAATAAGAAACAACAGGAAAAAACAAGATCTCAGACTTCGGCTATTGACTGCTGTGATCAGCATCTTTTCTGGCGGCACGTCGTCCTCAAACCTAAGGGTGAGCCAGTTCGATTCATAGTTCCCAGTCCTTGGACAAAACACCGATACCCCGTAGTAGAGCAGACACGGGTCTAGCAGTTGTCCAAACAACAATTTCCCAAAGGGGATCAATAAAGTATTCATTATTATTATTATTATTATTCTCGTGGTTTGGAAAATCTGCCACCAGGCTGCCGTCTCTACAAAGCTTACACACCGTACTGTGGTGCGTTCAGATCAACTGATGAAGCGCAGCATTTAAACTTTATTTCAGCTTAGTTATTACAATCTTCAAGCTGAAGAACCTGTGCTTTTTTAAAAATATCCTCGTTTACCCAAATACATTTTAGTAATCACAGAAAATGCTACCATTTCATGCAAAGCATGTGCATGAATGAGTGAATTCATCTCCAACCTCTAAGCTTTAAAGTCCACTGAGATGCTGCCTGTTGAGATCTTTGGAGATGTGCATGTACAGTGGGCAGTGCTTGGAAAGCGGTTTAGTGAAATGAACCCCAGTTCTGCAGCCAGGACGTGACTTTTAGATGACCACAGGATTCATGCCAGCACCTGAATGCACCACAGAAAGCGAGCAGCCTGTGCTCGCTCTCTGTGATTCTGAATAATGCCAAGCATGTGCATTAGTGCCTGATCACACGTCAAGTACCATATTCAGTCTACATGCACAAATGTTGCATCACAGGCTGCATGGTGTTCTACTTTCTCCGTCAAGACAAAATATGCATGTTCTCCACCACCACTGAGCATGTGCACGTAGCCCAATTGTGTTTTACCATGGTCAGGCTGCTGATGAATGTCAAAGGGATCACATAGACACCCCCCACTCGGGTGCGTTTAGGTCTGTGCCATGTAATGTCGCAGACTGAGAGGTACTTGTCTGAGCGGCGCTCAAAGGACAAAATGAAGAGAATAAATAACCGTATTAGACATAACAATAAAGAGGCAGCATTCGCAAGCCAGAGCCAGTGGGGTGAACAGTGGCACAGTGGAGCAAGATGATGACGCGAGTAGGCTAATATCAGAAGGAAGGGGGAGTTCAGCTGCAGCCATGTTTATGTAATAAAATGCTGTGTTGGCGGATATTTTCTCAATTAATAAATCACTACATTTAATTAGAAAAACGGAGTTGCGGTGGATTGAAGGCGTATAAAGTACGGGACTACAGGACAAACCTGACGAGTTCAGACCCGAGTCTTTGCTTCAAATAAGAGCTAAAAATGTTTTTTTATTTAAATTCTAGTAAAGCCACTGTGTGTGGAGGAACTGGTGTGTTTTTCTCTGTTAACTCAGCCCCAATCTTTGCCTGACCTTAAACCAACGTGTGCCTGAATCAAACCATAAAACTTTAATAATGCTGCAGTCACATCTGGACTGTATCGCAAGATTGGATGTTACAGCCGAAGAAGAGACGTTGTCGCTCGGATATTTTGGCAGAAAAAAAGTACGTTGCCCATGTACCTTTCTAGATTGAAATGTTAAGTATCAATGCATGACTTGTCATATGTTTATTGAAACATATGGCGATTATGCAAATAGAAAACGTAATTTGGTTTAAATGATATTCCCCACATAGATTGATTCGTCGTTACAGGTTGGCTGCAGAGGTGAAGTGGGGACACCAAGTGTGCTGCATGTTTGTGTACATGTAGAGGCCATGGCCAGCTGTGACTGCATGGATCGTCTTGAGATCAACAGATCAACACCACCACCGTTAGGTAAAAACCCCAAGGGCCATTATTTCACTGGAACACGGCTGCACAGCAACATCCCAGCGCCTAAGAAGCACCTGAAATGAAGACAGTGAGCCGTGTTTCTATCTACTAGAAGTGCAGAAATGCTGTGGCTGTGTCCAAACACCGTCTAATGGCGTGGTTTATGATCTTGCAGTATTTGCCAAACTATCTGCCAAGAGAGTTGTAGCAGTTTGTTTGCGAGAAGCTGAAGAGCAGCGGATCAACAAACCGCCCACCCTCACCGACTCTCCTCCCTTTCTGGCATCTTCAAATCAATCAATCACGCAAATTTAAAGATTTATTTTCTCCAGAATTGCCATGCATGTACTTAGTGTAGATGGTTAAAGGTCAGCTTTGCCTCGACCTCTGTCTTCTACATGGACACACAAAAAGGACAGCACCTCATGTTTTTACACATTAGTGTGTCAGCTCACATTATTGTTATGTAACTGGATCTGGACTACTAGAAAATGTTGCCTCAGCTGCAGCAAATCCAACGGCTCAGAGCATCTTGGATGACCTTGCACACAAAGCACCATGGCTCTAAAAATTAAGTAAACATTTTGAAATGGGAAACATTTTACATACACAGTTTTATGAAGTTTAGTGCACAATTGTTTATGTAATATAACTTTGTAAGTTCGTACTCTTTCCCTAAATCCATCTGATCACCTGTAGAATGAGATGCGTTTTATTTCTACTTTACCAAAGTTCTGCACTCACATAGTTTCAGTAAAGACCATCCACACAGCCTGTTCTTTGTGAGAGAGTCATGTAACTGTACATTTGCGAAAGCAGCGTGAAGGTTTGCGTGTCTCTTTCTGTACATTCCAGGACCTCCGTCACCAAACACGGCCTCTACACACGTCGTCCTTGCCAGTAATTTCCATACAGGAGCCTTAAGCTGCTGCCTGATTGAAAACAAATCGCTGTGCTGGTTGTTTCACAGAACGCGTGGTCTAAACTCTAATCAAATGTAGTATACGTGTAAGATCATTCCTAAATCTAGGAGGATTTGAAGAGGTAAAAATTCCAACAGAGCCACAAAGACACTGGCCTTCTTAGACATATTTATCTGTATAGACAGTAGCGTCTGCATATCTGACCACTAATGGAATGAACACAGTCTTTTGACCAGAATCCTGCTTGCCTCAATAAATGTATTCTCATGAATCGTATCTTCAAACCAAACTCCAAATGAGGGGGTGATTTGTTTTCAGCATCAAAAAACAAGGAAATCAAATGAAATACTGGGAGCGTGTGAGGGTGTTCGACTGAGTGAGATCAGCCGAATTGTCAGTCCAATTCCCAACATGCCCACCCACATCGAGCCCTGCAATAAAGTAGTTCGTATCGACTCTCAATGCAAAACACCCGCAGCTAAAAACTCTGCCAGGAGCACAGCAATAGTTCTGTGCAAATGCACACCAGTGACATTTAGCAACTTTGGACACATCAGGACCAAATATTCTGCCCAAAAACGTCTGTAATCCATCAGTATCCCAACAGAAGCATCAAAGATGGACAATGTGTTCGAGGCATCGGTTTCAGAATCACTCGAATATATGTCTTAAGTGTCGGATGCTGCAGTGAGGGTGTAATTAAAGTTTCTTTTAAGTTGTATTCATTAGTTATTTTTGCATCTGACCTTTGAGGAACCTTTGCAGAACAGACCCTTGATGTGCTTACATAAAGAGCATGAAAGCACACATGGATTTGCTAAAGTAGGTCTGGTTTATGCTTCTCTCCTGCACTCTGGCCATGTGTGTCTGTTTCCTGGGAATAAACTAAATAGTGCCTGTGAAAATGCTCTTCAGTCTCTGTAAGCTCACGCTGATGTCCAGAAGCTGTTTAATCTCATGTCAGTAATATATCCATTCATTAACATGTGTTTAAATGTATTGGTGAATACTCTGCTGCTGCCATTGCTGATATAAATCTATACGCTTAACGTGAGAGCCTCCTGCACATATTCTGCAATGTAAGAACGCTTCTCATTTGCCTCGACAATGATGGCAGAGAAAAAAGGAAACGCTTGCCGTCCAACACAATTCAAACACCAGCGAAACCCCAATCTTTCCTCCCACACATTCAAATGTAGACCACACTTTTTTTCCCCACACACACACACTTATCCAATGCCTTATTCTTGCAGAGCCAGCAGAATGCCCCCAGTGCTGTAGTGGTGTCCTTACCCAGAACAAAGGAAAGCAGGTGACCCCGTTGGGATCCAATAGACATGGATACTCTCGCTTACACACACAATTCAACAGTCTATCAGTCTCAGTCAATGTGTTTCAGTGCAGTGGAAGGTAAATAAGGATGTGCCCGAGCTGCTGCATCGACTTATTATAGGAACCTTAGCTCCGTTTCATTACATGAAACATACCGGAGCTGTGGAACAAACCAGTGGTGGCAGCTTACAATTCCCTCATCACTTGCTCCCTCCCACCTGCCTTTACGCCGCTCCAATTTTCTTTCTGTCACTCTCGTGCGCTGTTCCTCGCTCAGCATACCCCCTTCCCCGACCCTGAACCCGACACACCTCCACCTCTCTTCTGCTTGTTATGCAGCATTTTTAGGATGAGTCTTCTCTCTATCCACCGCCTTCCATTCGTTTCACTGCACCTGCGCCTCCACCCGTCCTCCAATCCCTCTTCTCATCTCTCCTGAAAATGACCCCGTCAAAACTCCTCGAGGCCTTAGAAAGGGAATGTCGCAGCGCTGCGCCTGCCATCTTCACAAATCTCAGCCACCTTTCATATTCACAGAGGTCACGGGGCTCTGATCCAACATGCACCGGTCCGAGGCTACTGACAGCGGCAGCAGAGCAGCAACATGCGCTCATCAATCACAGACAATTAGTCCCAACTGACGCCTGGGAGGGCAGAGTAGACCTCTTCTCTGGCAGTTGCTGGTAAACTAAATTATTATTATTACAAGATTCAGCAATCATATGACGCTTGTGAATTTAATAATGAATAGTGACTTTAATAAACGTGTGTTTATGTCGACAGTAAACAGAACAAGCAAAGATCTGCATCTAAAAGAAGCAGGTTTTACATTTAAATGGTATTTCAGATTTCAGTGTAAAGTAAACTGTTTTTGACAGCGGTTTTGTGTCCACGTGGACAAAGATTATCTTAAACATTATCTGTTGATATTACGTCTGTTGAATGATGTGTTTTTTTTTTTTGGCACCGTGCACCTCTGTAGCTCATCGACCGAGATCAGTGTTCATACAGCACTAGTTGAAGTCATCACATAAAGCGAGGAGTATACTGTGGCATTTACATGTGGCCAGGAATCCAGGGAACTGGGATTGTAACCACCACACTTAGCGAGTGCGCCCTGATTACCCTTAATGTTTCAGCCTGCAGTATTGCAACTGATGTTATGACCTCCTAATTTTGGCTTTTCAATAAAAAACTAACATCACGCACTGGTGACCACGTTGTTAGTGGACATTATGTGCACGCTGTTAGAATGTTTTAAACTTTTAAGATAAGAAATAGTTGTTAAACATTATCACAACCATCATGTTGTAAAATGACACGAGAGCAACGTCATTAAGGATAAACAATAGGCTTCAGGTCCGCCAAGAACACAGGCCGGGTCACGCCTCCCCCATCATTCTGACATGATGAGCGGTCAAAGCTAAGGCAGCACAGACAGACACATTTTCTGAGTCTCTCTCATGCTTAATCACTGTGCTCCTCTCTCTCTCTCCGTCTCTCTCTCTCGGGCCGACTATTGTTCTGTACCTGCCGTCTCTTGGTTTGCTGCAGAGAGAAAGGATGCAGAGGGAGGGCGAGAGGGAGGAGAGGGGAAGTAAATGAGATCCCGATGAGATGCCAAGGTGTGTTAGCGTTAAGGTTTAGGGAATGAGAAAAGAGGCCTGAAGGGAGGGGGAGTGCCTGCATTGACTGTGTGTGTGAGGTGGAGGTGTGGGAGGTTTGACACCGGGGCTCTGCCTGTATGAAGCACGCTGGTCACATCAGTTTGGTAAGTCAGCTCAGGATGCAGGGGGGGGTGAGTATGCAGTAGGACAGGAAAGAGAAAAGAAGGAAAAGGAGGACAGGAGGAAAAAGAGATGATGAAAATCAGGAGGACAGGAGGCAGAAAGGAGAGTGGAGCCCAAAGGAAGGATGAACTAACAATGTAAGAAAGAACCCTCACATTTAATCTACACGAGGAAATCAGCATGAAGAGCAGCGACAGGCACCCACACACTCCTCTGTTCAGAAAGAAAAACCTTCTCCACGACAGAACAAACATGGGCGAGTAAGTAAACGGCATCATTTAACAGATATAATAGCAGAGAGTTGGAGTGCGGGGTGTTTTCCCTATCTCACAAACCCTTACAAACGGGGAGAAGAATTGCTGCCAATACCAGCCTTCAGGAGCACATTGCTTTCACAGCAATTAATCGCTGTCACAACATCAATTAAACAAAAGCTAGCATCCAAATCCGGCTACCCAGCATTCCAGGGAACCAAATCAATCTGGCAAGGAGTCTGCGTGTGTTGCATCTAATGCCGTGTGGCTGTGGAAACGCAAGCGTACAGAGCGTGCATGCGAGGGTTGGTATGTGCAACTGTGCCTGCAAGTGCATGCACAAGAGGGCCTTAGGTGCTAGAAAACATCCCACTATGCAAGTGTTGATCTGTCACAGAAAGCCTGCCTGCACGCACAACATACATGTAAGAACTTTAACCCCTCTGCCCCCCTGTCTGTGCCAGTGGAGGTTTGAATGCATGTTTGTGTGCATGTGCGTTTCCAAAAGTGCACTCAGCTATGTTTTGCTGATGAAGAAAGAAAGAGCCCGAGGGTCTGAAGTCTTTATGTTCTTTTCCACTTCACAGGCTCATAACTGATTAGGATCACTTTTCCAGCTTCACTCGAGCCCACCGGTCAGAAGCACACATTCAGTTTAAACAACGTTGTGGATAACTCGTGAGCGCAGAAAGTGTTTATCTGTGGCAATCAGCCAGGCTGCAGGTGAAGTGTGGGACCACAGCAGCACCTTTCCAGCCCACTCTCCCTCTCTCAGTCTCTCTCTCTCATGCTTCAATGCAAATGCACAGGGGCAGTTAACCAAGCCACCAATCCAAAGCCCAGTCCCTCAGCAGCATTCAATCTTCATACAACACTTGTTCACTGGTTCCAGTTCTGGATGTCTAGTTTAAGTTGATGCAAAAAGAAGAGAAGGTCAAACAGTTGTTTCCAAATATAAGGAAGAGCAATACTTGAGCAACAAAGGTGGGAAAACGGAGGAGACGTGTATGTGGTGGGATGAGCACAAAGAAATGAGCCCACTACGCGTCCTGCCGTCCGAGCCGCGGAGGCAGCGACTGGAAGAGTGGGAGAGGACAAAGAAACCAGTTGCACAAAGATGCGGCGCAGAACCCAGCACACAATTCAAATATTTGGAGAAAAGCTCCGGGGATTTCAGCCGTGTGAACAACACCAACTTTGTGCTGGAGATGTTAGAAACGTGTCACTGTCTGTTGGGTCTGTCCTTAAAAGACAACATTTAAACAACAGTAACCTGCAGTGTTATGCTGTAATGCTGCTAATCAATTTAGTTAATATCACACGAGTAACAAAACGAATCGAGTTCTTTAGTTCTGTTCATTTTTTTAAGCTCAACACATCCGCGTAAATTTGTCATGTTTGATTCGCGTCTCTCCACGATAACAGAACATGTTCTGGTTACTGTTAATAACGTATTTAAATAAAGGATTCCTTGTTAAGTTCATGCACCTGCTTCCAATCACAGGACAACTATCTACGCCGCGGACGTCTGTCCGCCGACCGCCGCGGGCTGCCGCGTCGGCCGCTTCCCAGAAAACGCACTTTCTCACGTACCTTCCTCTGAGTGAGAGTCTTCCACCAGATTCAGAAATAATATCCAAAGCACCGGAATCAGCGTTTTAGGGAGATCCATGTTTGTCTGGCCAGTTCCGCGGGGCTCTTGTCATCTCTCTCCAGCCTGCGCGCAACGCACCGCAGCAGAGACGCACTCCGGGTTTGGATCGCGCGGATGCCGCCTGGGCAAGTAGTGCAGGATCCAGGCAGACAGGCGGTCTATTTGATATCTCGGGGGAGGGTTTTGTCGAGGAGATTGACGCCGGGCGAGCGCAATGAAGTGGGATGTGGAGTCGAGGGTACGGAAGGGTCGACCTATCAAGGAGCTGCAACCTGAAATCTCCGCAGGTGCTGCCACTGTAGTCACAGGATCCACCTCGCAGCAGTCCACCTTCCTACAGACTGTCCTTTTCCATTAAGTCAGAGGGGAACTGTAAGATAGGACGCGAAGCTTTGCGGAATTTCTAAGCTGTTGGAGAGTTTAGTGCGAATTAATTTCCCCTGTTTTAAAGTCCTGCACGTGTTTAATGGTCCAGAGTGGTGATTCAACACGGGTCCTCGAGGAGACTGCAGGTGGTACAGTCTGTCTGTGCACTCCCCAAGATCTAAACTCCAAATGCAAAGAAGAGGGAAGCACGTAAATACAAAGTGCACTAACCGGAATGCTTTCAGTTCTGATGACATCACACTTATTCATAAGGAGAGACAGAAACATGATGACATCAAATCAAACTCAAACAAAAGGGAAACTCTTGACAACGGGGAGAAAGTCTTTCAAATTCTTTGACGTTACCTCTCAACATGTACATTAACAGAGCAGCGGTCCACGGTCCACGAACGATTCCGAAATGATTTCTATAATGGAAATCACTTTGTGTCAGGGGACCATTGATCTGATGCTACTTAAAGTGAGAAGACGTGCTCGTGGTGCTTTGTTCTTCCAGGCAAATATTATCAAGCTTTTCAAGTGGGTTTGTTTGTGCTTATTCAGACAGTAGAAAAGCAAGATGAACGGAATCATGGAAAATGCTGTTTCAAGGCTTTTTGATCCTGTAAAACTAAAAAGTCCCTTCCTCATTGTCATACATCCACACAAAGTGTGCATCGCTTTGCCCCCAATTGATTATTCCTACATTTTAGCTTGAGAAGCAATATAGTTTATTGCTGACTGACATGCGAGATACCATTTTTTGCAAAGAGAAAACTAGTGATGTCCACACAGGTTGAATCTGCAATCAATAGAGTCTTTTTCTGAGTGCTGAACAGAGAAGTCAAGATTTATTAGACGGAAATCAACATGCAGATCATTCAGACTGTTGACCACAATCATTGGGAACATTAAAATGCTGTTAACCACCTTTGGCTGATTTCTGTTCTATTTCAATGTTTTTCATCTTTATAGAAAAACCAAACAAGTCCAGTTGCTTTGGATAAAACCCTTTTGAGTTAACCATGACCTGGATGACTGAGAACTGTCACATATGTCTCTATAAAGAAATATCTATAAATACAGACTCTGTCCCCAAAAATGTTCAAGCTCATTCAGCAGTGTATTTACCCTATGAAGCGATTCTTACATTTTCACCCACCATCTACTGTAATTTGCACTGGAAGCCATTCAGGATTTATGTATTTTTTTTAGATTTTAGTCATAGAGCTGAGTTCAAAGCCTAAAGCTGAAACCTCCTCAGAAACATAATCTGAGCATACTATTGCCTTAATGATGCTGGGCCTCCACCTGGCAGCTCTTCAACATGTACCGCCAGCCTTGGCTACTTAGCTACTTTTCAAACTTTAATGGCGTGCTAATGAAAAGACTAGTCAGCACACCTCGTTTTCCCCTTAAGGAAGCCCTACAACTACTGGACATAAAAAAGAACTGTGATAAATGTAATAAGTACTTTTCAGATCACACACACACACACACACGCGCGTACTGTATATACATTGTACACCATCCTGTATGATCCATAATGAACAGGGAGACTCGTTATCACTGTTGTCACCCAGCCCCCCCTCTATCTCTGCTTTCTACAGGCTCTCTCTCACACACACACACACACACACACACACACACTCACACACAGATTATAGGCCATCAGCCTGACTGATCCTCCCCAGCAGGGGGGCTGGTAGCCTCAGTTCTGGGAGCTGATGAACATGATCATCTGTCCTCCTCTGTGGTCATTACTCACCGAGGACAGAGGCCAGCAGCCGCGTTCACTCGCTCTTTCTGTCCCCTCACAGTCCATTGGTACATGCGCGTAACAATCTCTGTTATGCCCTCAGTGTCACACACATATATATCCTACTACGTGTGTCCAATTCCAAAACCTAATTTTCCATTTTAGAATTATTTTTACCACAGTGATTTTCTCTATTTTCCTTTTATTTGATTGTTTTAATCCATCTTAAACACTCAATGTCTCTTTCTTTTCTATGACCTGAAACCCACTGGCTCCTATTGGAAATGTATCTTTGATCATATTGTTTTTTTAATTCTTTAGACAATTTAGGTTTATTGCTACTCAAGTATAAAAAAAACAGCAGTGTATACGTAGAACTGAGTGACATGACAATACACCTGTGTATTTTAAAGCCTTTCTGGGCACCACTCGATGCCTGTGCCTTAGAGTAACAAGCTTTATCAGACTCTGTTTATAAACACAGTACGTCAGTAATTAATAACTCCAGCCGCTAATCAATAATTCCAATAATTACCAGCCTTAAATGTCTAAGAAAAGCTACAGCCCTATTTCATTTGATGCTTTTCCCACTGCTCTCGTACCGTATATATTCATTCCTTCTGTTGACGCATGACCACACAGCGTGGCTCAATTTACAGCATCAGACCATCTCTGCTATATGTTTGCATGATTGATAAGAAAAACTATTTTTAAAAAGGCATAAATCACAGCCCCATTTCAGTATAGGCAGTGATGTTAAAGCAGAACACACACACACACACACACACACACACGCACACAGATCAGTGCAGCAGGTTCATTACCATGCAAAAATGTCTTGCTCTATACTTGCCACTCCCTCTGTAGCGAGGAGGACAAGCGAGAGGAGATGAGAAGGAGGACGCAAATCACTTAACCTTTACTGTTCCCTGGTCGTTTCCCTAGTCATCCAAGCAGAACAAGGGGGGAACAAAGAGATAATGGGACAAGAGGTGTGTGAGCACTTACTGCACACCAATACAGGTACGTCCACACACACACACTCTCAGGCCTGAAAAGGTTTCATCAAAATAAAATATACTTCCTATTTGTCAACCCTATCATTTAGATTCCCGCGCTTGGTCAAACCTGCGGAACTGATTGACGTGATACGGAACTACACTGGCACATTGTGTGCCTGATGAATCTATAAATGGGACTATATATGGGACAAGGTTTGGTGGAGGAGGCAACAAAATGGAACAAACATGACCAGTCTCCAACTGAAGGGCGTTTAAAACAGTAAAATATCATCTGCAAAACTAGATACTTTACTAACAATAAAAGAAAAACAGCTATTTTCCTTTGCATGTAATACATGACTTCATTTGTATTTTCATTGGCTAAAATGTGAGTCATCCTCCCTGAGAAAGCATGATGCTGTCTGGCTCATCACGCAGCATGAGAGTAGGTGTTGTGATTGGCTGAGCTACACTGACTGGTCTATGAGTGACAGGTAAACACAAACAGAAATATAACCTGTTCACGGCAACGTGAACAGGTTAGGAAAAGGAAAAAAAGGGGAAAGGCACAAAGCAAACTTTACTGGAGCAGCAGAGCATGACACATTCAAAGACTCAAAGCTTCGGTGCGTTTTGCTTGTTGAAATGCGATGATACGGTGATATGTCGCATGGTCAGGTTTGATATGGGTCTGTATTAATGGTCGCTTTAAAATTCATCGCAAAAACTATTCAAACATACAAGCAAACCATCATTTCACTGGCCCATGCAGGACATGGAGGATAACAGGACTAACCTGGACACATGTGACGATGCATCAGTTTTCTTTTACTTCTGGAGAGATTCGGTGCTGTCATGCTGCCCCGTTATTACTTCAGCAGCTGAACCTTGTATGTCACAGAGCATTACACCTCATTACTAATGACAGCGCTTTCACACGTCAGCTCGAAGCTCTCTGTCACAAACTCAGACTGAATTCTTTGCCGACAAAAAGAACTAATCATGTTCATTTGGAAAACGCGGGTGTTACGGGTTCATTATGCAGATGCAGCTCACAATCCACCAACTGCTACTCGTATCACCGCTGACCGTGGGCAGGAACACTTTCAGGCCTTATGGGCCACAGAAATTTAATGTAATATTTCTGTGACCGGCGAAAAAAATACTACAAAATCCTTAAAACAATTCCTGCAACACTGTCTGCTTCTCCACAATTCACTATTATATTGAAACGAACAGCAACCAGATGAGTTTAGTTAGTTTAGCGTGGCTAAAATCTGAAATAAGGCAACTTTGTCGCTCAGTTATTTTTAGTTTTTATGTGGAAAATACAGATAGAAGAACTATGGATTTTCAGATTGAGCTTTTTTTTTACAAACCCACTGTCTGACACCAGCGTTACATATATTGCACAATCCTCTGAACCTGGATTGGCCACACGCTGGATGTTGCCCAGCGGTGACCTAGTACTTCTATCACGAATGAAGATTGATTCGATTTATCAATTCCCAACAAAGTTTAGACGTCATTTAACCAACGACCTGAAGAGCGAGAGACAGAGGGAAAAGGAGTGAGGAGACAGAGACGGGGGGGATGTGTGGGTGAGAGAGAGGGCGACAGCAGCACTGGAGAGATTGGTGTTAATGAGAGGAACTAGTTTTTAACTTTGCTCATTACCGGCTGTTATTCCGTGTAATTCTCTGTATTAACAGACGCGTTATTGCGTCTTCTAACAACCAAAGCGAGATGTCTCACGTAAACAGGTCCAGCGCGTGTTCATGTGTAGTATGTTTCTCCAAAGGAGGCAAGAGTGTAAATGGGCATGATTCAATTAGGGGGATCTTTAGCATGATGTTTAACCCCTGGTGTCCACGCTGCTCCTCGCTCCCTCGAGGAATGTGGAGTAATCTTTAGACAAACTTAGGGGATTTAAAATAAAAGCATAGGTGTGGTGAGAAGGAGGCTGTGGTGGGAGGTGAAAGGGGGGGGAAGGAGGGGACGGCGGAGAGAAAGGGGGCGAAGAAAAGAGAGAGAGAGGGAGCAGATGTTTGATAACAGCAAGCCGAGTCCCAGATGCATTGTACCATAGCCGTGTTATTCCCAAGACGGGACCCTGTAAACGCTGCCAAGTGAGAAGACGTTAATGTACCTTTGAAGGAGACATACAGTAGGCCTGCAACACACAACGACGTGTCACACACACACATCTCCCCACACCCACAGCAGCGGTGACAATAATAGATGCGACGTGTTTGAAACGGGCACAGGGGAGCGAGCGTCACCCTGCGCTTTATTCCGACGGGTGTGTGGAGAATCGTCAGTTCCCTGTACGAGACGATTAGCTGCCAGGCGTTAATCACGCCGACGTTTCATAATGAAACTAGATGACAGATACGCGCTAACAATATCTCTGGACGGATTGTTTTTATTGCCTTCATTAGTATTTCTGTAATAGCCTATTTGTGATTTGTTAGTAGATTTATTACCATAGTACTTTTCTTTTATTAATGCAAATGACATAACATTTTTATGAGTGACTATAAATGAGACTTTAAATGATGGCTGAGCACATCACATGTAACACACAACACAGGGAAGGAGAAGGTTATAGTTGAGCAGAAAGTCAAAGAGGAACTTTTATCTGTACATCAGCCTCATTTTCAGAAGCAGGTCATACGGGTGTCTGTGCAGTGCATCCTGGGAAAACAGCTCAAGTTGCCCATGGGAGGAAGACTGTCATTGGCTAATGAAGTCCTTATGCTGCAATTAGTTCCAGGTGCAAGAGTTTGTTGTGTCATCAAGGTCATTTAAAATGTTTGGAGTCCGAGCAGGACACAACGCGGTCTCATGCACGACGAAGAAGAAGGGCTCCGATTCTTTGCTTCAGTAAAACAGTCAATGCAACAAAACTAAAAGAGTTTGTAAAATTCTTTCTGTTTGCAGATAATTGAAACCTGTGACTAATATATTTTTATATAGTGCATTATTAGAGTAGATTCTTACCACTAACCAGCTGGTTGTCCACTCTGACCCTCTTTCTGCCGGAGCCTTTCATTAAACACAGTTTGGTTTTCAGCACCAGTGTCATCTCGTGCTTTCTCAATGAGCTCTGATGGATTTTCTACATTACTCTATATTACAATATTTTGTCCTCTTTCTGCTTTTTAGCTTGTATATAATGTATTGACAGGTCTTAGTCAGTTTGGTGATAAACCACATTTTAAATGTAACTTGTGATTATATTTGTCAGATAAATATAGTGATACATCAAACACAGTATATAAAGGTATTCTGTTACTTACCATGAATATTATTATTAGATGATCACGGCCACGTAAAACTTCTAAATGCTTTGGTAATGTGGGTCAAACCACAACATCATATTATTATACAACCACCTAAACCACAATCTTCTCCCAGAACTTTATTCAGTTTGAACAGAAGTAATTTCTTTGGTTCAACTGGCTCATATCTTACTAAATTAGACACCTCAATCAGCTTGATGCCGCTACTCACGGGTACCGTGGCCAAAAATAAAGAATCTCATGTAATTGAGGTGATGCTGCTTTTGAAGTGGGAAAGTTTCCAGATGGGTTTTTGCTTCTTTGCTTCTGACCTGACATTTCTGACTAAGCACTTAAGCAAATGGAATTACAAGGAAGCACAGTGGGACTCAAATTTCAATGCTAGTCACAAACAATGTCTCCCTTACGCCATCCTTGCATCCAATTTTCTGATATTATGAGGACAAGAGCGTTTGAAAAAACAAAAAGAACAAAGTTGTCCTGCAAATATTACATTGCTTTTGGCAGAAAAGATAAACATGAGAAACAGACACTCTGTTGTTGGAGACTAAGTTTTTATCTCTCCTCTGTGAAACTCATCTTTTAATTTTGTCACCAGAGGGAGAAAAGAAAGAAGAAAAAAAATGATCAGATGAACACCAAGAAAAAAACATGCAACTACACATGAGACTTATAAAGAGCAAGAGAAAGAATGGGATGTTGAGGTAATGGCGGCGACACGATAAAGGCAGGGCCGAGCCAACTGTCAAGTAGCCATGTGGCAGTTTGCAGATAAGGCCCGTGACTATGTAATCAGGACCATACAGTGCAATGTACTGCTTGCCGACACAGTCCCGGATATATGCAGCCTCATTTCTCAACCACAGCATGCCGATTCCGATGTGACTCACCCGGCAGGAACTGAATCCGATATCGTTTTTTTTCCCAAGGATTGTTATTCCTGCCTCCACTGCTACCGTTCCAGTATTTTTAAATATCAACAAAGATAGCGCGAACCTATCGTGACTTCAGATAAAGTTCAATTATACAGTTTACACAAACCGCCTTAGTTCATATGGAGCTGTGCGTCTTTTGCAGGATCATCCTTTTATATTTCAATATCTGTGGCAGTGTGTGTGTGCGGTAGTTCATGGTTGCAGGGTGTTTTATCGGGGGCTGAATACACTCTGTGCAGATGATTGGAGATTAGGGAACGCCACTGTTTCCAATTTTTCAAGCCAACTTCAGACAGCCAGGACAACTGTGACTTCTTTTGCTTTTTCGTCACCTCTGTTTTGTGCCTTTAACCACCTTTTTTTCTCTCGTCCCTCCACTTCTCCGTCTACGTGCCCTTCCTCCTTTATGTGTTCATCGCACTGATTCTTTTCCCTCTCACACTATAATCTCTTCTGTCGGCTAGTCGCATTGCTGTAGCAATGACATTGAATCAAAAACGCTGTTTTTTTACTCGAGCAATAATTAGTTCTGTAGCTTTAGAGATCTTAGAAATTTAAACTTGAACTTAAAATTCTCATTATTAAACATGGAAAAGCCAAAAAGATGTTTAATAATAAACTCTAGAGAAAAAATAACTGCACTCTGTTTCAGCTTTCCTCCAAAAAAATGAATAATATAATGAATATTAAAAACTGTAGCAGACTGTGTTAGGAAATCTGCCAAACGTATGAACTAACAACATATCTAAACATGCAAAACCAACTTTGTCGGCTCCAGCCGAGAATGAAAACACACAGCACAGCGTGTGCAGCAACAGTCACACCCAAGGCATCAAATTCTGCTTTTAATAGGCAGATTGATCCCGGCAGCTGTTAGAAACATTTTTATAGAGGTAAGGTGAGACAGAGGAGGGCATAAAAGGATCTTCAGTCAAGTACGAGGGAACCGGAGAGAAAGAAAAGATGCAGAGAAGTGAGAGTGAAAAATGTGTTGGTTTGTCAGCATGGGTTGGACGTCTTGGGAGACACAGATGGGACTTCATCATGAGAGACAAATCATATTGCAGTGGTGTACCTTTCTTCTTAGTGTGAGAGCTACACGCATGAAGTCTGCGAGCAGATACGCACAAAATAGGGCATTTCATGTGGGTCTGAATAACCTTTAGTGTACTAAAGTCATAATTACAGTAATTACATTAACCTACTCATTTTACGTAGCAGCAGCACCAAAGCATGTGAAGACAAGTATTGTTCCTGGTGGTATTTCTTGGTATTAAGTCATTTAGAAGCCTTGCAGTGCTACTTCACTTATTACTAAGGACTTTCTAGTGTACGTTTCTAGATTACCTAATGTCTAAACACCTTAATGCTGCTTCTTTAGGGCCTTTTATCATTTTGTCAATGAGACACTTTGTCAGTGTAAAGTGGAGGATGAGTCTTGTAAATTAGATTAGAGCTCTGCAAATCAAAAGTAGTGTGATAATAATATCACTGCCGCAATTAAGACATAGAACTTCATGCTCACTGTAGACGCTGAGATGCGGGAAATTGCCTCTTCACCCTCCTACTGCTCCTCATAATAATGAACATCAGTAGAAACTAATGCTCATAATGCATGTCACACTCACGTACGCATCACAGGGAGCACCTTGGTGTCATAGAAAAGGCTGAAAACGCTAATTGGGAGAGGAAAAAGAGAAAAATACTTCAAATTAAAGATGAACCAAATAAAACGATTTTGTTTTTCCTTTAATCTCAATGCGAATCATTTTATATTTGCATAATGTGCAACTGTGTGAATGACACTGCAATGCTAATAGCCATAATTGTTAATGCCTGTTAATACCTGTAGAGTGTTCTGTGTACCTGCGTGTAAAAATGTGCTACTGAAAAGCACAAAGAGATTTCAGGAGTAACGGAGATCTTCAGAAGTCTCCAGCCGTGGTTGGATAATTGGCAGACATGAGGTCACCGTGGGCGCAACTGTGTGAGTGGATGATAAAAACAAAGGAATACGTGTGGACAGCAGAAAGAGAAAGAGACAGCCACGCAGCCAGATTCCTGCATAAAGGTGAGCCGTCATGAAGGTCTGTGCCCAGGGTCAAACTGTTTTCATCGCCCCTGTTTACTCTTCGGTGCTGGATGACGACAGCTTCAAATTGCACTGAGATTGGCTCTTACAAAGATATGAATATAGTGGTTGGAGGCTCGCGAAAACATCAGTCCGAGAGGTCCACTTACAGTAAAAACCAATCTCATATCAATACACTGCCACAGAAAGTGAAGCAGTTATCTCCAAGCAGCTCTTCTTCTTTCACTTTCTCAAGCCACTCTCAGAAAAAATAATCACCACAGGTAGATTACAGTTGATAGTCTGGTGCCGAAAAAAAAGCCTTTGAGAGTGAGCCGTATATGATTTCAACAGAGTTCGTATAGTATTCTTCTCTCTGCAAGCACGGGAATCATCATTTGGTGAGCATTCCTGTAGAAACGCCTCATATCTGCGCTGTATCTACTCATGAGAACTTTAAAAAGTTCCTGTGAACAGAGCTGACAAAGCTTCATCTTTGTCACTTCAGCAAATGACGCATGTGTGCATAGCCTGGACCGTCTCTCACTCCTCGGAGTATTGACATCAACCAGCAATTTCCAAGCACACATGGCAACTTGACGCTTTGTTTACAAGTGTAAAATAAGGAGGTGTATCAACATCCTTCAACTCTCCTCTCCAGCATTGCGCGCTGACAGTGCTCAATTTTGCTGGGACAACAGCTCTATTTGCATAATTGATTACTCTTACAGAGCGGGGTACAAACAGAGGAGAGGAGCAAACAGCCTGACGATGACATTTGTGCTAGTAAGAGGATAGCGAGCTGTCTGAGAGATTAGTAAGCTGTGATGTAAGGTGAGCAGGCCAAAGGATGAGGAGCTAAGCATATGCTAATTTGAAGCAGAATATTCATGCATTCCGATTGGGGGCTCTTTCCCTGGGATTTCTCCAGGCGTGTGAAGGAAAAATTGTTTCTCAAACTTTGGATGAACTTTCTTTACCCTCTCTTGGCATTAAAGATGTAAAACCGTGTTGTACAAAGCGAAATTTGGTTTGTGTAGGCATCAAAATTCAGCAGTTTTTCCTCTTTAGGAGTTTTTCCCGCTGCATCCTGGCACACTCGTGTTTACATTTGCTTGTGAGGCATGTGTTTGTACCTGAAAATGTTTCTTTTCATGTACGTCCAATATCCTATTTGTGTGCCGGGTGTGTGTGCATGTATTTTGGTGGATGCATATGCTTTGAGATTACATCTGCTGTTTGAAATTGTTTTGTGCGTGCCTGTCACCTGCAGTCACCAGGAAAGAAATGAGCTTTTAACAGTCACTTCAGAAGTTGTGTAAAAGTCACCTCTAAACGCATAAATTGGTTAACGTGAGAGAAAAGGGGAGTTAGTATGCAGATCAGGTAAACCTCTTGCTCCTTCTCATCCCCAAACGATGAGATGAAAAGCCAAATATGGGCACCTGAGGCCTTGGGGAATGATAGAGCACTGAGGAGGAGGGTGCTGGCAATTTAATTGGAACCCAGAAAACGAATGCTCTTATTGCTTTGACCAGAAGATTAGTAACTTCATCATGTTGCAGCGGAGTGAAATTTCTGCGTGTGCGTAAACCGAGAGCTGGTCCCATAAGTAAAATCCACAGCAAAACAGCATCTTTAAGGCGAGCACGCATCAACCATTTAAATTGGTGCTAGAAAGCAGTGAATTCACAGCACTGGAACATTGCTACGCTGCTGTTTAATACATCACACAGATTGCACGGCAATAGTACTGAGGCCTTTTGTTTGCCTACTTTACCCTGACAGTACTGAGATTATACAATTCCAACTGAACCAAGCGATGCCCCCTTTTTTTATGGAGTACAAAATAGTTATTAAACTAACAGCTGACACACTGACGACACTTTGCATCAGTTTCTCTATTTATGCCCCAGAGCAGACAGGCCCACTCAGCACTGTTCACACATACACACAGATAAATGTGTACACACGGCCAAATGCCTTAATAAAGAAACACAAACAAAACTTACATACTCACATAAACACCACATGGACGTACCTGCCCCAACCACAGCTACCTGAACCCTGCATGCCAGTCTCTCTCTAAATCCTGACTCGCCCCAGTAAAACCACGCTTAATGCCGCCTCTGGTTCTACCTGGTTCTCAGCCATTTAAACAGGTGCTTTTTATGGTGTTGTACTTTGCAGCGTCCCAGCGGAGCTCGCGTGCTCTGGTCTGCTCATGCTGGAGTGCGCTAAAGATATGCGGGTCCCCGTGTTCTACTGATAACAGATCAATACGGGGACAGAGGAGGCGCGGCCATGAGGGGAAATGAGAGAGAAGAACATTTCTGGGACGAAGTCATCATCATATTTTGACCCCAGAAGAAAATCCCCTGCGGTCTGTAATTTAGACCCTTATCACGACGGGCCAATATAACAACAATATAGCAGCGTGTCTGATCAAAGTTGGGCACTGCTGATAAATTGCTGCGGGTGCATGAACACAGACCTAACACAGCGCAGAAAAATAGCTGTCTCATTTTCCAAATGTCAGTTTCGCGCGGTCCCACCGACCGACTCACCTTGGTGTCTAGCGCTGGTCTACATCACAATTATGGAAATTGCACAGAAAAAGCTCTTTTTCTAAGCTGCATGATTGTTCCATGACGGGTGCTAGACCTCACTTTGGGGCCTCATAAGCATAAAAATCTCTGTAATTATGTTCCGAAAGCACTGCACTAATAGGGTTATCACTAAACACACCGATTTGTACTTGATTGCCTTTATTCATGGTGCATTGCCAGTGCCACTCAAATTATCACTGCATTGTGTTTCCCAGAAGAAAAGGACCTTGAGACCCTGAGTGTGAAACAAATACGGTTAAAAGAGATCTTCTCAATCATAGATTCAGCCCTGTAAAACAGTTTTGCTTAGGTCGCGTCACATAAACCATGTACGTTATTTTGCGTAGTCACGTTTAGAGGTGTCGGCAGGCGTATTCTTCTGTCAGTGTACGCCGTGACAATTGTCACGCGCTGTAACCGTCTTGATGCTCGGACAGATAAGTCAGGAGGTAGTGCACTGTGTGGCCGTCTGCAGCACACTCATAATGTGTTCTGAGCCAACAGCGGCTGACTTTTCACTGAACACGCTCGACAGAGCAAAGTAAGCAAAACTCAGACATGTCCCATGGATAGATGTGCTGATGAGATTCTCCTCCTCTTTTCTACTGTGAGGAGAGAAAACCCCTCCAATGATATGACCCTGGATTTAAAGGGGAAGTTATTTCAGGCAGGATTTGGTCTCAGAATGTCCAAACGCCCATCTCCTCTGATAATGAGACAGGATGGACTGACTGGGAGCTCTCTCTTAAGAAAGTACACAGTTTTTTTACAATGCAGGAGGTGGCACGTCTACAGGGCAGCAACCTCGCATTCAGGTAAATCACAGCATGCTAGAGAGAACTTTAATCATATGAGATGTCATTTCCCACTAACATTCCACAGTAACGGTGGCGCGAGTGAGAAAGGCATCAGTGGATTTTAGAGAAATCGCCTCGCCTCCGCTCCGTTACCTGAACTCAACCATGCCAACGGAAGCAGGCGTCCGGCAAACATCTGGGCCGCCCGTAGGCTGGCGAGTGTCAGCCTCACAGACCACATACGCATAGTAACACACACTCCTTCAGCCTCACTCGGGCTGCTTTTATATCACATTACTCTTCCTCCCACAGGCCAAAGCATGAATCTTCATTCAGAGAGATACGGACAAAGACGGAGAACGGCATCGAGGCTACACAATGACTGCAGTGAGTCAGTGCTCGTAATGTGATTTGTCACTCGCCCTGATGTGATTACGGGACGGGCTTGGGCCCGGCCATGTCAGATGAGATGGTGGCCTCCGATAGGAGAAGCAGAGCACAAACCAGGAAGTGCTTGGCCCAACTGCCATCTGTCACAATAGACCCAGGAAGACAGAATTCAGATATGATGACTGTGAAGATGTCAGGAGATTTTGTTTACTTCTGCGTGTGTGTGTGTGTGTCTGAATGAATTAAATGGACTTGACAACATTTGCGGTGCACACTCTCATCTTTCTCTCTTACACCCACTCACATAAATCAGTCTGCATCAGATACTCTATGCATTATCTTAGTGTAACACATACGATCCATCACGTTATGCGCCGCGTGTTTCCTCTCATCATTTTACAGTTGTGCTGTTTAGTGTTGCTGCCGACCTTTACATCTCCATCTTTGGATTTTATTTCTTTATTTCTTTGTGGGCATTACTGAAAATACCTCAGGCTGCATCTGAGGTAACTCTCTCTTCCATTTGCTTAGTTTGACGTGCTATATTGTTATAAATGAGTGTCAGCACACATCAGTAGTAAAGCAGGAACACTGAGATAAATACGCTGTTTTCTTTCTTTGTATATTCACAGTACTTTGTCACTTTAAATACACATTTCCGACTTCATTTGACAAATGACTTAAGACAGAAGCATCTCCCTCTAATTGCTGATTTTGCCGTTTAATATAACTTTACATTTTCAGCACAATGCTACTGACCCACCAGACTGATGCAGGTGGAAGACAACAACACCTGAGACGTGGTTGTCTTTGACAAGCACGATAAAGATGTATTTGGTAGATTTGTACTAGTAGTGACAGTAGATGCAAAAGGCTGCAAAAGTCCATTTCCCTCTGTTACCATCATTTAATGCTATGCATAGCGAAAAAAAAACATTAAGTAGAAGCATCTAAATATTGATATCTAATTTGTGTTTTACTGGAAATGTGGCATTTGGATTCTTTTTGTTCAACTGTTTCGTGTTCGTGACCAGTGTAATATCTGAGACAATTCATTGTCTTCTTTTTTTTAGCTAACAATTACTGCACACAAAGAAGCCACGCAACGGTTGCCAGTGGGATACAATAATCAGACCTTGTATGTATGCCGACTCCCTCCCTCCCTCCCTCCCCTTTGGCCGCTCTCTCTAAAACACATCCTCACTGATTTTTCCTTTTTTCTCTGTCAATCCTCTTTTTTGTCTCAATCTCCCCTCCTCCATTTCTACCACGCCATCGCTCCATCTCCCTGTTCTCTTTGGATTTTTTTTTATAAATCATCATTATTGCCAATCCCTCCTTTTTTTGTTTTCTCTCTCTCTCACACACACACACACACACAAGCAACTCAACCTCCCCCGCTTCATATTTTTCTGTGACTGGTTGCTTAGGGGGTAGTTGGCAGCTGTGAGCAGAGTAGATTGAAACGGAGGAGGGGGTGCTGGTTATGGCTGGCATGGATCCTCTACTTGGCAGAGGGAGCCATGGGTAAATTGGAAAGGTAACCTCACCCATTGCCAGTGTTCAAGGTTAGGCTAACGCTGCATGGGCGCATCCAATTGACCCCCATCAGTTCAGCAGGGGTAAGTTGACCCAATCTCAAGCGCTAGTCTGTGATAGGAGCGTAGAGCGAGACACCTATGACACATGAAATCACCCACTGTCACAAATCCATAGGAATCCCTGCCCCACCCCACCCCCCAGTTTGTCTGACATGCCACTGCAGAACACACATCTTCCTGAAACTACTGCTGTTTGCAACTCAATCCTTCGGCGCTCAATTCATTTTCATTTAGTTTAAAGCAACACAAAACACGGAAGACATCTTTCACACATACAGCCGAACAGAAACCACTTAGTGGCCTGTTCAGACAGTATTTTATCCACATCTTCGTCTACAGTGTGTCTTAATTTGCAGAGATCTAATGGCATTAAACTTAGGGTGTGGTGAAGGTGGACGGACCGGGTGGATAAATAATGAATCTACTTGCTATCTTTAATCCCTGAAAGTGTCCTTTGAGCTAAGCTCAGGAGGTAAAGACACACATATGGTCCAGGCTAAATATATCATTTATATGTTCTACTTACTCGTTGATGCTGAAGTGATGAATGTTTGTGTTTACCCTCACTCGCACAGGTCTTGAGGATGCCATGCCAAATCAGCTGTATGCAATAATACACTTGCAACACCGCACTTCTGCGCTGCAATGCTCAGATATGCACGCGTGTGCGTCACCCTCCTATGGAGAACAAAGCCCGGGCAGCCCAGTGTCTTTGCCCAGTTAGCGTGAGGCTAATATTCCAGACAGTATCTGCTGCTCTCTGTGGCAGGGAGATAACACCTCAGCCAAACGT
The DNA here is from genome assembly GCA_032359275.1 of Microctenopoma steveboyesi. Taxonomy (NCBI): domain Eukaryota; kingdom Metazoa; phylum Chordata; class Actinopteri; order Anabantiformes; family Anabantidae; genus Microctenopoma; species Microctenopoma steveboyesi. The sequence continues at coordinate 3,930,940 of JAUMHF010000003.1, read as the reverse complement.
TGCCATAAACATGCCAGAGAGGTCGCAGCCTCACCTAGGATAACAACTGCAGGAATATGTTTATCTCGCACTATCAGCATGTCACCCTCACCCCCTCACCCCCTCAGCCACCTTTCGTCACGGTTTGTTGCCCTCGCTTACATGACCTCTATAAATGCACAAAATTACTCTCGATCCATCAGAAAATGCAGAAGAAAAAGAATAAGAAAAAATCGAATACAATAACAGAGCAAGGGGAGGAATCCCATTTTGCACCCGCCATTCCCAGTGTTGGCAGGGTAATAGCAGGCATGCCAGTGCTGGGATAAGCTGTGATAACAAATAGCTCAATCTGCTCTGTGTCTTCATCAGCTGTTCTATCTCTCTCATACACCCAAAGCCACAGAATGATGATTAATGGTCAGAGCAGAGGCCTGAAAGACGCTTTGCTTTACAGCCTCACACACGATCAACACAGCGAGGTCATGTGCTGCGTGATTTCCAACAAACTACGTCTTTTAGATGTCAGCTGGAGGAGAAAGCTGCTGTTGTTTTTGCAATAAGTAAAAATGGCCCGGAATGACGCCTGAAATTGTTTTTATTAAACATGAGAACGTTTTAAAAAGCAAAAGCCTTTATTTTAACCCCATTATGGCTGATGTAGATTCAGTGCCTGGTGTGACGCAGGCTGTTCTCCGAACTCTGAGCGGAGTAAACGGTAATAAAATCTTTCTAACAAGGCTCTTTTATTGCCTTCCTACTGTTTTCATCTCATTTCAGATTCTTGCCTCAGACTCCTTAACGGGCCCCGGATTCAAATTCACCCTAATGAGACGAGGAGCAGACAGAGAGGAGGGAAGAGTTGAGAGGAGGAGCCAATCGATTTGGTACTTGGATAAAAAGGTCAAGGCTTTCCAGACTCTAGATGTGCCAGCAAAGAACATCTAATCAGAAAGAACGCAGCTAAAACATGCATGTGGGAAAACAAAAAAACAAGTCACTGAGAAGTGTGGGGGGGGAATATGCCAATATTCACATATATAACTAAGCCAGAGTTCATGCCCAAAATAACTAGTTGAGTGTGTAACACGTCATCAGTGATTCAAAGTGTCACTGACAAAGTTAATTAAAGCCAAAGCCCAGATTTTCTGTTTAGCTTGTGCTGTATTGACAAAGACGTACAGCTGGGACATTGACACTAAACATTTGTCATCCATCAGCTAGCGAGGACAGCCTGCTGTCATCACCTCAAGTCCCGTCAATTTCATTATTTCCCTCCCCGTCCATCTCGTTCTGTCGGAATCTCATCTCATCTTGCGTTGGGTATCGCACACTGACACACTGATATTTTGTGCAGCACGTTGATGACTTTACATTGTGGGGAGAGATAAAGGTCACAGAGGAGTGTAGACGAGCACAAAAGCTCTCACACACACACACACACACACACACACACACACACACACACACAATCTTACTAAAAAAAATACACACCTGCTAAAAGAAAATTTAAATGTCAAGGACTCACAATTCACACTAACTATTATTTCATGTACATACACACACAAAACCCTACAAACAAGCAGGCTGTGTACAAACGCACATGTCAGTGAAGTAATGGGGTGTTCTAGGGTAGAAGTAGTCTCCCATGAATATTCCATCCTTTCAGAAGCAAGGCAGTTTAATTATCACCCCCCCCCCCCCAGGTACTCCTGTGAGGTCTAGCCAGGTAAATTAGGCTCAGCACACACCATGTCTTCAGCCCCACCAAATTCAATATGGTGTCAAATCGAGCACCGGGGTCTCAGAGCACACACAAAGCAGGTACTCTGTAGCCGAGAGAGTGAGAGAGAAAGTGAAATGGGAAAAGAGGAACAGTTGCTGTGTGATGTAAACGTGATTGTGAGAGGAGAGATACACCCACCCAGGAACAGAAATTTCAAACGTAATATCCCCATTGATAGATGAATAATTGTTATCACACCTACAATCCTGGTTCAAACGGGTAAACTGCACCTACCAGTAGGCCAGAAGGCGCATGTAATCTCCAGCTGCCGCCATGTGCAACATGGTACATAAAACAATAAAACCTACGTAGAGAGGCGTTGGTTTACATTTGTCAGACAAACTTATCATTCTAATTCAAAGTAACTCTGTCTGTTTATGCCTAACCCTGTTGAAGAAGCCTAACATATTGCACAATGAAGGTGCGATAACGTGACCGAGGACCCAGTGGCCACTACAACAGAGCTTCAGTCAGAAAAATCGGACGTGTAAAACTGTGATTTCCTTCAATTAAAAGAGTGAAACTCAAAACCACAACGGATAGGAATGCTGTTGACAACCAGCCCGTTCATCCCTGACTCAGAGCTCGCAGGTACATCAAAGTAACTCCGTTTGGAAGCGGATCAGGTAAGACTCATGTGCTCAAGTAAAGATATCTATCATCTCTTATCTTCTTGATGTTTAATCTACCCCAAACCCCATCCCCTCTCTCAGCCTTGGCCCACGGAACAGAATGGAGCGGAAAAAAAGGCCTTCGCACAAACAAAATCTTCAATCTTTTTCCTCTCCGTGCGCCTTCCGCTCTCTCCGGAGAGATCATAGGGCCCCCTGAGTGGTACCACCACATTTAGACCTGCTAATGATCTGCTCCCTGGTCCTCTCTAGCTCTGCTACACTTCTAATCACAAGGACATCCACTGTCTGATCTGCAGAGTCCTGCCTGCCTGGCAGTCGATTACCATAATCAGGACTCTTAAGACAGGCATTTAATTAGCCACACTGAAAAACACATCAGTGCACATAGGTGCTGGCAAGAATCTACAGTACGTTTGGTGAAAGATAATTAATAATGAATTTAGTCTCCCTGCTTTTGAAAGTGGGAACTTATTCTTATTTCTTCTTATCTTAACTCACTCACTGATGAACATCATTTTAAAAGGTACAGCTCTGAAGAGCGATAAAGCTTTGAGGCTCTACTAAATTCACAAATTGTCCAATAAACAGCCCGATGTTACAAATGTCCTTCAGATATAAATGTCTGTTTTATTCACTGTGGCAGGTTTACATGAAGACAGGTAAAGTACTAATAAGAGACATTGTTTTATAGAGGCATTTATACAGTCATAATCTGTCAAAGAGATGAGCTGGCTTACCTCCATCTGTTCTATAGTGGATTTTTCTTTCCCTCTCAGATTACACCTCAGGTCGCACAATAACATCTGTTTGCCTTGTCTGCTTAAGTAAAGGTTATTATCAAGAATTTTCAACTTAATAGTTGCATCCTCTACAATTGCTGTCGACACATACTATGAAATTAATAATGTTTTGAAATGAAAGTTGACTCAAGCAGGAACTGGCTCTAGCTAACGTGTATATCATTAGTTTGGAGATGCAGATGTATTATATGTTAATAAAATTAGGTACTAAGAGGTAAAAACAAGACTCATCAATAAAAACAGAGAAAGAATAATCTTATATCTGTCTTTACTACTCACAATATAAACCTCTGTGATTTAAAAATTTAAATTAAACAATTGGTGATCAAGAAACATTCACTGAAAAGCGATTATACAATTTCCTTTCATGGCACAGAGAATTAACGACGTTGAGGTTTAGTGTCTTATTAGCAGATCCATAGTATTCACAAACCGTGTGCCAGTCAGACACTGAAGAGTGTCACCGCGTGCCTACACATGCATAAGAACCCATTCGCATGTCTACCAGAGCACAACCACTATTCTTATAGGTCCACACATTGCGATGCATCACTGTATTACGTGACTCTATGTACAGCCTACAAAGAGCTTGCACGTCTCACTCCTTGTATGGGTGGGAATGACGGGACAGCTCACGAGCAGAATCCTGGATGGTTTGTCATTTCCGTGGTTCTCCAGGGCGTGAAAAAACAAACAAAAAGTTAAAGTTTGAAGTGGAACAATATTAGTTCAGGTTGTATTCATTTGAATTTGGCTTGACTCTATGTTTAAATTGAGTTTATTTTTTGCTTACTTCAGTTTATTTGCACAGGGAAACACAGAGGTGAGAAATGAAACAGTGGCAAATAAAAACAACCCTGGAAAATAGATTTATCACTGTAACAAAAGAAGAATAAAAGATCTCGGCCTTAGTGAAAGTACATTGTGTCAAGGCATCATAAATATGCAGGCAGCATCTCTCTAAACTCGTGTTCTCTCCCAGGTCCCACTTCAGTGGATTTCAGCTCACGCAATTCAAAGTATGTTACAGTTGGCATGCGAACAGGAGCTGCTTCTGAGTGTGTTTAATGCACAGGACGTCTGCCTCGAACAGGTCTGCACTGTTTGCGTGTGTGTGCGCCTAAAGCATCTGTGCATAACGTGCACTAACTTAAACATACTCGGTGCGTGTGTGTTCATGCATGCTGTATGTCTGTAACACTGCCTGCACGCAAACACAAACCGTCCACCTCACTCGAGGCTTTGCGTGTGTGTGTGTGTGTGTGTGTGCACCAAATATTAGAGCAGTAAATCCCTACAAAGGGATCACTCCTCTGACACTTTCTCTACGTAGCGTGCTGTGGCCTAAGACCCTGTTCTATTAGTGTGGAAACAGATTGCTGCAGCTCAACTTCCCATAATCCCAGTCAGTGACACCATGCAGGTTCCGCATGGCGTCACTTGTATTCTCATATTCATTGTGCACGTGTCACTATGAATCTGCAAATCCACAACTTTTACTACACAAATGGAAATTATTTACTAACTTATTGTTATTGGAATATTCTACAAACATCTATGAAAAAGTTGGTTAAAGGTTTCATATGAATCTATTTGAAATTTCATAACAAGGGCAATAGGTGCTGGATAACTCTGAATGTATCTAGAAAAAAAAGTTTCTGGTTGCAGAAGGGAATCAGAAGTCAGCGGAAGAAGCCAGAAGTGGGATTGGACCTCAAAGACGAGAGTTTTGGATAATCCGAGATTATCCCTCAGGCAGAATCTCAGTCAAAAAAGCAACATATGGCGTCAGACAAAAAGAGTGTGAAGGCAAGCGAGGGGGCACCTTCACAGCTGCAGTTCAGACCGGGACAACCAAAATCAGCTGACAGCTTTACAAGCGAGTCACAAGTCAAAAGTTTTCCGACTCCCAACACATGGTGACCAACTTTAAAGGAAACGCCTGCTCCTGAGTTCATTGATGCTTCAAACGTTGACTCTCTGTAAGTTAAGAGGCTAAAGCCACTCTGGCTGCTGCTGTGAAATGAATCGAAAACAGGACAACGTGTGTCGGGAGGAAATGATCAGACTAATGAATTAGAGGGATGCTATCAAGGGGGGAGGTGAGAGTAGAGATCCTTCATCTTTCAAAGCAGAGAACATGGCTGCAGGTCAAATCTGAGACGTGACTTTAAAGACAGACGACATAAACGTGGGTGTTGAGTGTTCGTGTAACTACCTCATTATTTGTTTCCCCATCAGGGTCACAACACTCTTCTTCTAGTTACTGACTCCTGACACTCAATCATCTTCACTAATCATTAGCACAGAGCATTCCACTCAACACACAGTGAAGCTTTTCACCTTTCTATTCCTCGGTCTCACTTTTTCCCTCCAGTTCTCTCTCTCACGCCCTCCCTCACGGCGCACACTTCCCCTCGACTAATCCCACGGACTGTTTAAAATAGTCCGGCGTTCTGATTCTCTGCCTGAGATTAAGTCGGGCCTTGTCTCATTAGTGGCTTATTAACACATCAGACAGCAGGCTTAACGGGGAATCGGTGGAGTGAAGGGTGGAGAAAATGAGAAGATTCAGACTTAAGTTTAAAGAGCCTTTATATCTGAGCTGAATCTGTTACTGGGACTTTATGGAGACTGGAAACCATAGTTTAAAACAGCATCTTAAAGGTGAAGGAGAAACGTGAACATGATTAGAACGTGAGAGAAGATGTGGAGCGGATGTGTGAATCACACACGATGAGTAAAGATGGGGGACAGGGGCAGTGTCAAAGAATCCAAGGGTTGGTGGTTCCCAGCTACCCTGAACTAAAGGAAATAAAAACGTATACCCTCTGTACATAAGCCCATTACTGACTAGAGCTGCAGAGTGTGATCATAAATTGTGCAAATTCAACGACATCCCTGTCAATGAAATTCCTCTAACGCAGTCTTGACATATTGAGCGGAGTACCCCCCACTGGAGCCCCACAGGCTTACTCTCTTCCAATTTAAACAAATCTCTCCTCGGTGCAATTAGTAGCAGAGGCCTAATTCCTGTGTCCTCAGCTCCCACTGCCAACCCATTAACCCCTGTAGGCCATCGCTGTAGCCAGCACCGACATAAGTCAGCAGGCTGCAACCCACGGGCTTGACATAGAATAAATCCCTCATATATCAATATAGTTTAAGCTGAGCAGGCTGATTTATCCTGCTACCGCTGCGGGAGGTCGGGATAGGCTGGCAGGGTGCAAGCTAGGACAGCCAAAGCCACTAATGTGGAAGTAATGATACATTTTCAGGCAATTCAAGTCTGTGGTTTAAGATGCCACCGCTGCCTGCTAAACACCTCCCCAAAGCAGCACCTGCCCCAGCTCGGCAAACATAAATAGATAGGAAAGGTCTGTCAAGCTGTGTTCCTGAAACCAAAATGACAACAGACAAGTGTAGGGAACGGATTAATGCTCATCTGCTCAAACATCGAATGCCTGACACGTTGGCTTACTACCCACAATAGTCACAGAGCGATGGAGTGATGGATAATCAACTGGATGTTATACTTAGGATTACGCTGCTTTAAGGGAAAAAGCCAGCGACTTTCTATATTTGCTATTGTCAACAAATCCCATAAAGAGACTAAATCCAACAATTAATTGCGCCTACCCGCCGTGACGTCTGTGAGTTGAGAATCAACGTAGGTTTATTGCGGCCTTTTTTATTTCTGCCATCAATATCCATTGTGCGAAAACGACATCATGTCCTTTCACTGCACTGATGTATTCACCCACACCGCAGAAAAGCCACTGACCACATTTTTCACGAGGAAGAAACACTTACACACTCACTTACTTCTAAAGCAACCACTGTATGTAACCACCATGCACATATCTAATACTGCGCCCAGCAGTTTCTTGTCCTATTTACAAAAACAGTTTGAAATAAGTTTCCATCTGATGAAATTTAACAGCTTCCTACTCTTTTTCAACACTGAGAATATATGCGTCAGTCTAGTCAGAATAAAAAAGAAATCATGAATAGAGGCAGCAGAAATAAGGTTCCTCTGTTGAATAGCAGGGCTCATCCCTGAGAGGCGAGGAACGGAGTCCTGACATCTGGAGAGTAAAGTCGCTGCTCCTTTGCATCAAAAGGAGCTGGTGAAGGTGGATCGAGCGTCCTGTAACAATGCCTCCTGGGAGGCTTCCGTTGGAAGTCATCTGGATATGTTCTACGAGTAGAAGGCCCCAGGGTAGACTCTGAGTGCGCTAGACTGTTTTCATGTTTCACCTGACCTGGGAGTCACCGGGGGGTGGGTGACGTTGGTGGAGAGAGAGAGAGAGGTCTGGCGTACCTTGCTAAGCCTGCTGCCACCAGAACCGATTTCAGACGAGAAGAAAATCTACGGATTCAGGAGTGGACAGAAGAAATCACCGTTGTACTTCCACTGTCACTGTCGTATAGGATCTCATAAGTTAGACGTTACTCCCAGAACTTCTCCACCTGACATCTCTGTTTAACATAGACTGTTAACGCCATTCTGTTGAACATACCTCAGAAACACTTTGTGAAGCTGCCCTGCTGCCTCTGCCCAGGATAAATGCCGACAAACACCAGTTCACGGATAAAGCGTTGCCAACTCTGTCATTATTGACGACAGTAGAACACTTTGTTTCTTATTAAACCGAAGTAGTTACTCAGGCTGGTTGACGTCCACGCTTTGCTCCTCTCTGGGACTGACAAACAACTCAGCTTAACACTGGTTCTCTGGGACAGGGCTGTAAAGTAAATTACGGCAAATAATCACATGGCGCCGGCAGTGGTACAATAACTGCCAGGCCGCCTTGATTTCTGCCGCGCATGTTATTGAATGATGACTGAACAAAACGCAGGTTCCACATCAACTGCAGTTCATCATCACTCATGAGAGAGAGAGAGAGTGGAAGGAGGAAAGGTGAAGGGAGAAACGCAGAGGCATGAATAATGGAAGGAGTGTGGCATGTGTATTCCCAGCGCACGCAGAATTACTCTCACTTTGCAGCATTTAATCAATGACTCTCCCCCTATATTTTAAATCCCTCTCCCCTATCCTCCCTTCCTTACTGCCTCTGTGGCAGTTTTCAATTCACAGCAGGGTCATTTGTGTAGCAATATGCAGCAGTATGACTGCCCTATACACATACGCAGACATCCAAACTCACACTCAATCAGCGGGGCGAGGCGAGGGAAAGGGGTAATAACGTCTCAACTTTTAACTCTGAGAAATGAGTTTTCGCAGCTTTAGTAAATTCTCCAAATAAAACGCTCCTTCTCGGTACTCATGGAATGCAAGGAGCGGTCGAGACAGGATCATTAACCATTCGGTTTAATGTTCTTTCACCTGATAAACTCTTTCGCAGTCCATTTCTTTATTGTAGTGTTTCTGCTTTGTTAAAACAGAGATATACATATCACCAAAGAGAAGATTGCATCTCCCAGAGCCAGCAGCAGCACATGTGCGAACAGATACCTGCACTTGCACTTTTTGAGGACAAATAAAGTAAACGTAATGTTGCAATGAACAAAAAAGTACATTATGTTTAGGTTGTATTTAGGAGAAAACATTGCACAATGGTGGCGTTGTTTGGTAAAGCCTGGTTGGGTTTACGCACAAAAACAAGATAAAAGGAGATTTGTCATTTTGGCATCTTTAAATTTTAACCCTTCTGCATTTCACCTCTTTATACGAAATCATTTTATCCTGCCTCCAGCTGCAGCCGTTCAGAACAGATACAGGTACTTTTGGGATAAAACAAAGACATCGATATATTCATATTACAGTACCAGCTCCTGCTTTTTCTCCTGTAGATGAAACACCTACAGAAGGTTCCTGCAACATACCATTAAACGCCTCCGCTCCAAAAATAGAGAGCAAAGAATGTGGAGATAACGGCTCCCACTGTCAGTGTAGTGGAAGAACGTATACATTTTCCTCATGTTGCTTTAACTCAGAAGAATGAAAGTGCTTTGTCTTTAGGAAGGTACATCTGAAATGCATCAGAACATGGACTTCTGATGCATTTCACCGTCACCATCTCGGAGGGTTACCAAAAACATCCCCAACAATAACAACAAAATGCACGAGTCATGCATAAGTTTCCCCCTTTTCCTTCCACAATGCCACCTGGGACAGAGCCTATACAGTTCAAGGACGAGTCAGTGAATGCGGCTGCTGCTGCTGCTCTGTTTCCGTGGCAAGACGGAGATCGTCTTCATTTCCAGAGTCTAAATTAACAAGGCCTCCCATAATTAAGCATGTTTATTGGACCCGGGGGAGTCCCTTCTCCTCATGCAATCCCCATTCAGCCTTGTTTATATCCCCTCCTTCTTCCTCCGCTGTTTCCTTCAACAGGGCGCTGGGCAATCGTAATCTTGATTACACATAAATAAGTGCTTCTAAGCACACTGATGCATGGGGTAACACATCCATTATGCTCAAATACAAAGACCTCGCGAGCGAACCCTACGGACAGGAAACGCCACGCAACCGTTCAAGACGCTTCACGCAATCACATATCAGCACAAATGTACGCGGATTTGTTTGCTCACAGTCCAAGACAAACATGCATAAAAGATTAAAAACACTCAGCAGTTGTTAAATCCTCCACAGTCCCTGCACACTTGCGGCATCAGATCAGCTCTAAGGTTTGGACGTGGAATCTGAGTCGCACATCTCCATTTCCTCTTCTCTTTCAGTTATATATTTATCTTTGTAGAGGTTGAGTGATGCGTTGAGCCCCAATGTGCCACTGATCCCAGCCCGGATCTGACAGAAACGGAACATCCTGCTTATCCTACCATCAATGCTCCCTTCTTTCCATGTGTGCCCACCCTTCATCTTCCCTGGGGGCTTATGGAAATAGTCTTGCCGTGATTCCACTTCGCATTGTTGGTCATTGTTGGCTGATGTGCTTTTGTCTTTCAGTTCTGTTGATGACAAGATGGCAGGCAGAAGGCAGGTGAACACCTGAGACATAACTGAACACGTGTATGTGAAAGACGGAAAAGCAGAGAAGGAGAAATGCAAAGAAGAGAGTGGAGCTCACAGGAGGACGACGCACATGGTGGGAGCTGTCCCTCTTTAATCAAATCCTAGCTGGAGGTTGATTTGTTGCTTTTACTTTTACTAATTTTGTCTGATGCAGCTGGATTGTTTTGCGGTAGAGAGCCTTGTTGCATGAATGTAAACAGTCCTACAGAAGTATTAGTTACTAGTATACTACTAAGTATACTAAGATTTACTATAGTTGCTTCATTTGCTCAATTGTCTTGTATTTGTCCGTTTATTGAGCTTAACTGCAGAAAGAATTGTGTCTTAAGTTTACTGAACTTATGTTCCTTGATAACTTAACACAATAAAAGCATCCAACTGTTGACACATGCGTCATTATGGTTGCTGCTGACTGTGTTCACCTATCAAAAATGGCTCTACGATACAGAACAACGGCGTGTTTTCATCAGTGCGTCAGTTTAAAGGCTAATGGTGGCGAATGCACGGTGGAAAAAGAAACGAGAAAACAGTTGGCATACTGTTCGTTGACACATCTGCCAGGACTGAAATCTTAAGGATGAAAAAAAGGCTTCCTGATTGATTGAACCCTCACAACGCTTCATTACCTTCACGATCGATTCTTTCCAAAGAACTAAAATCATTTTAGTAACATGTTTCATTTAGTGGTATGGAGGTAAGTTTAATTTAGGAACAAATTATTCTCCGCCAAAACTGATGTAGCAGCACAGACAATGAATTTGTTAATGAATTCAACTGTGAGGAAAAACATTGTACAGGGGAAGTGTTAATTAGCCCTGAAAGCACCTGAACGCAGAGCTAAGTAGGTGGCAGCTTTCACGCACACACTCATGCCTGCATGCTGTACATGCTTTGACAGTTGTGTCACCTGTCAGACACATTTTGATGCAATCACGTGCTTGTTACCGCTTTTTTTTTTTTGCTCACATGCAGACACACTCCTTACAAACACACCTCTACATAGTGCAACTCCAATTTGTCAGGAAAATACGATTACAGGGACTGAGAGACGTGAGACTTACAGAGAAGCACTAACAACGTAATGAGGAAGGGGAAGTCAGAGAGAGATAGGGAGGGAAAACAGAGTGCAGGAGAGAAAAGAAAGGGGGGAGCCACGGGCTACATGGCTTCTTCATCCTGCGGATTAGTGTAAATCTGACAGGTTGCCATGAAAACACATGTGGGACTGCAGCAGGCGATGGAATGACACTGCAGAACAAGTGTGCTGGCTCCAGGAACACTGCCAGGCAGGCAAAACATAGTCACGCGCATCCAGCGCACACGTCTGGTGAGTAACGTCTTACAAACCTCTGAAAACCACGTGACAGAGCAGACGAGATTTATTCAAACACAGAACGAGAAAAGATGGATTTTAGCAACAGTAAAAGGGCAGAAAAAGCTAAATGCATAAAGAGATAACTGAGTAAATGCATTTTCTCCACCAACATCTAACTGGTGATTTTGGGAACCACGTGGGTTGTAGAGTCTCACCCTCCTCCATCACTGTCTTTTTGCATGCTCAGTCTGTTCGTGCAAAGTCTTCCTGAACTGAACTAAAATAATGATTCATTCACACTTTTTTCCCATAGTACATTGTATTTATCTTATTATTATTATTATTATAATACACAGAGTTCCGAGTCTGCCCATATCATACTACTTTTTTCTCAACTGTTCCTCTTGCAGGTGAGGTAACGGTGGAGCTGCACGTGCAGCAGCGTCTAAAACCACAGAGAAATCTCCGTGTAAAACCAAAAAAGGAGAAGATTACATTTCATTAGATGAAACTAATTAGAAAAGACAACATAATTGGAGTTGGTGTGAGTCCAAAACAAAAGCGTGATAATTTTTGTCTGTGCCTTTGTCTCCTGAACCACCGCGCGTGCATATATCCATCTTCTCTGCCTCCCTCGTGAACACTGTTTGCTTTTAACCATCTCATTTGACTTAATCCTCACTCTGTCCCCTCGGGGCAGAGGGAGAAGGTAAAAATAAGGTTACTAAACATGGCTTCCTGCACAGAGAAATGATTCAAACAGCAAATAAAAATGAGATCACTGCTCTCTGTTAAGGGAATGATGAGCTTAAAGTTGATACAGATTTGCTCTCGTCTGACTTGGCAGACTTTAACTTTCGTTTCTTTTCTCCTCCCGTGACTTTCCCGTGAACTCTCCTGCTTGTTGCGAGTGTGGGGGAGGACTCCGCATTTCGGGGGGGAAAGCGGAGAAAGTGAGGTTTTTCTTTTTGACTATCCCTGCTAGATGGACAGGCCTCGTCTCATCCCACCCTCTAATCTTTGATCCTTCCCTGTCCTCATTTCGCCTCTCAGCTCCTCTTCTGCAGATTTTCACTTCCTCTGTTCGTCGCTTCACGTTCTCACTCAGGAAATATGCCTAAAAATGGGATGATGTAAGAATTCCTTCTGCTTCGGCAAGAGCAAACATGAACTCATGACGTAATTCCTATACCTGAGGAGATTTGGGATTAGTAAAAGTTAAATCACATGAAAACGAGGGGGGGGGGGGGGGGTGTTTACTTCAGCAGATGTACCTCAAATATCCCTGAGCTAGTGGTGCAATGTATTCACAGATCAGTCGCAGCTTTTTAATGCAAATATATGTGAGAAAAAGTAGATTTGATCACCCGTGAGATATTTCTCCAGGTTAATGTCTCTGTTGCTCCATCTTCACAGGCAGATGAGACAACTGCTGGGGAAAAAAGTGGGACTCTTTTTTATTCTTTCAAGTCGTGACAGAATTTCCGGCGATTAGCAGCGTCTCCATATCGGTTTGCTACAATCTGAAAAACTGTTATTGTTTATCTCTCAGCACCTCGGGGGCTCGAGTAATGGAGAACTGGGCAAAAGCAGAAAAGAAATAAGCGAGTGTCCGCGGAGTGAGGGAGAAGTGATGAAATGGTGCTTTTGTTGTTTTCTCAGCATTAGGCTCTCACCTCCTGTCACTGTGCAGCCGAGGCTGAGATGGTTTCACTGGGAAATTAGGCATCTCTAATGCCAGCTAAGCTCTTAAGCTGCTCATTTCTGACACTACCTTGGTTCTTTTCCCTCTCTCTCTCTCTCTCTCTCACTCTCTTTGTTTCTCTGCCTCTCGCCGCTTCTCCTTCTTTTGTTGCACATTCTGTATCTTTCTCACCACATCGCTATCTTCATATTCGCTGCCCGCTGAGAGTTGCATTGTATTGTGCAATCTATGGCTGTGAGTTCGAGGAGAGGAGCACGGTCAGGCTTAGGCAGCCATCCAAACACCGCTTAAAGCTGCTTTTTACTAAAGTTCCAAGAGCACGGCTTCCGTAGGCTTCACGTCTTTCTGAGGCTTTTTGCTGAATTCCCATAAACACCGTCTGTTTTCCACTAGGTTATGTTGCAGTCCTGAATTACCACTCCCAAGATTATGTTCGTCAAAGAAGATGCGCATTCAATAGAGAGAAAGTTCCTACAGATCTCGCTGGAGGCAAAGCTGTCATAACAAACCCGTTCTGTGCGAGTTGAAAGCACATTTTTCTAATGATTAATCATCAGCTTGGTTCAGATTGATATAAAGTACCTTTGTTTTTAACTGTGGTGGCATCCTACAGGCGGAAACAGAAGACAATTTATAAAATCTGCTGTGAATATGAATTTTATGTACCTACTGATCTGAAGTTGTGTATTGCATAAGAGACTTTTTCCACTTCATGTCTAATTATTTTACAGTCTCTTGGTGTAGAAAGCAAATACAAGACTCTTCACCAAGTTATAGAAATGACAATATTGAGTTACTGCTCATTTTGGTATTATTAACAAAACAAAATCATAATGAATGTAAGACGTATTATGAATTAGTCATCAGGATCAAAATGAATTTTCACAGTAGCTGTCAAGTTGCCATGAAGTTGTTTTTATTTTTTTCAATGAAAGACAAAACTGCAGTGAGAACAATATATAGATTCCCACTTTCATTTATGCTTGACTTGCAGGTTTCAGATATTATATTCTTATTTTTTGTAATTTAGGCTCGTGTGAGGAGTTTTCTATTGTAAGTGTGATGCTGCCATAACTTCCCCAAATGTGCATATTGTAGATTCAATAAAAATGTATGAATAACCTGCCTCTTTCCCCTCTAATAAATTTCATTCAGCGCGTGAAGGAGACGCAGCCAATTGGACGGTGAGCTAAAAAGAATATAAAACAGCAGCTGTTAAACAGACTTGAGAGTCCAACTCCAGGATGAGAAACTCCTTTTCATGTTACACTGTTTCATTTCCATTCAAACGGCAACAAAGCGTCGGCAGGGAGAGAAGGTGAGTAAAGAGAGAGAGAGAATTTCATTGGGAACGAGTGGACATGTAAAAGAGAGAAAGGTGTTTTATCGCAGCTTCTCCCGAGGGTCCCTCTCTCTCCGCCGCTCGTCACTGCGGCGCACCGATACCTTATAGCTGAGCGCAGGAATTTTAGTGAGCTCCGAGGGGAACGCGTTGCTTGGTCTCTCTCCTGCACACACACACACACACACAGACACTCAGGAAAGAGATAACATACAGCACCCACAATCCTGTTCAAAGGCTCCATATGATTCTCCTTCACACCCGATCAGTGGTGGAAAAGGAGAGTAGACAGAGAACCTCAAAGCTCTCCCCCCCGAGGAGCTGCATAGATGGATGGATGGAAGGACAGAGGGGGAGATGAAGGTGGGATAAAGACAAACAGAGGGAGGACAGGAGCATCACACTGCGGCGGCTGCTGATGCGAGATGCATAAGAATTTTGGCGCCGAAAGCGGGCGAGCAGACGAGGGCGAGAAAATGGACACTCAGGAAGAGTTAGCATGCAAAAGAGGAAACCTGTAAGATGACGGTTTACAGATTCAAAAATGTGAACCTGAACTGTCTGTGTCAGTAATTATAGAAACAAAAACAAACATTGATTCTTACAAAACACTGATTTAGGCTCCACATCAGGCCTGGCTTTAGAAAGCAGCGTCTGCACGTGACATTTCCTCAAGGTGAAGAAAAGACGCTTCAAAGACACTGCAAGGATATTTAAAGCCATTTAAATGCACTCTAACAATTCCTTATGCCATTCCCACAGATGCCTTTTAATTCACCAAAGAATGTGTTGTCATCACTGTTTAGAATAATTTCATACTACCTTCTGCAAACAAATTCCTTCAGAAGTGTGTGAAAACTTTTAACGTTTCGGTTATCACTCAGCCTCTCATAATTTCCCCAAATAATTGGATGTAACCGGGGCTATATAATGATAAAGATAAAAAGAGAGTTGTTAAAGCTGCTAATGTTTTCAGGCTGAAGAAGAGGAGCAAGAGATAAGCTGAAATCAACATGAGTGTGTCTGAACTCTGTGTGAACCCTGACAGCATTGAGGCTGCATCTTTCAAACATCCACTCTTGGGACCCAGATTTCAAAGAGAGTTTTTCTCATGCCTCAAACTATTTAGCATCTTTTATTTTGGTCTCCCTCGTTTCCTTCCTATCTTGCCCAAACACCTGTAATGATTACTCAGTGAAGCGTGAGCAGACAAACGCACTCACACACACACACACACACACGGAGAAAAGACAGGACGCGACTGCGTGACCTCGTTGCAAACCTCAGATAGAGAGACGGACACAGAGACAGAGAGACAAAGAGGAATGACGCAGACAGGCAGGTTGACGGAGTCGAGTGGGATTAGATCGGTTCTTTCTGAAGCTCACAACAAAGTACAAAAAGAATTTTAAAAGATTTCATTCCGTCACTAAATTACTAAATTACTTCACTCCCTTTAATTCGACTTTTCCAACTCGTCAAAACATCTGTAACAAAGACTGCACATTAAAAACATACCTCGCTCAACACACAAATACACTACATGCAACTGGTTCTCTGACCTCCACCTAAATCCAACAGGCAACAGTTGGTTTGAGACAAACCGATTCCCTCACTGTGGCAGCAGGGGGCCGTGAGCCAACTGGAGTGAAAGGAGAGGAGGAGGAGAGGTTGTTTTCGTCCGTCATTATAGAAAGAATTTCCCTCCTCCAGGAGCCCAAAACCCAAACATTTACATGATACCACATCACTTAAACCACACATTCAGTAACACATTTTCATTATCAGCCTTCTATTGTTTGCACTGATGAGGTGCTCTGTGAAAAGTGTTTTATTTACTGTGCATTGTATATTTCTAGCTGCGTTTGAATCCATCTGTTTGTTTTATGATGTTCTCTTCCCAACTTCTCTGATTTCACATCTCTGCTTAATTAGATAAAACCGAGTTTCATGTGTTCACATGGGACATTTCCCTTAATACCTTCTGCAACATCAGAAATGATCCCTTTCGCTAAAACTGGTCAATTTAGCAACGCTGTGGAAGTCTCCAAAACAAAGCCCAGATTATGCTGTGCATATGATTTTCAATTTGTAAAAAATATATTTTCCAATACAAAATCTGTCTCTGCATATTTTTTAAACAAGAAACAGACGGTTGCAAACAGACTCTGGCGGAGTCCCACTGTCACAAAATGTTTAATGATTAAGCTCTGATTCTAAGCATTTTGTTTTCAAAAATAAAATCAAAAAGAACAAACTGAGTTGAAAAGGTTTAATTTATCAGTGAACACGAAGACAGGCACAAACATACATGCGTCCAGTATAACAGCTCAATTCCAAAGCGATAAGGCTAATGGGTGTCGTCAGTCTCCTCTACAGGCTGCTTTTCCTTTGGTACAGCGGGAAATGATCAGCACGCACATGTACTTTCAAGTGCAGTAAGACGCGCACACTGTCGTTACTGCAGGGCACTGCTATCTGTAGAAGTCTAAATGCCAAGTCACCTCGCTAACCATGCAGAACTAACACTGCACTGATGCAAGGCTACCCACAACAAAAGGGTTTTCCAACAATTAGGTTGTGCAGGTTTCAAGAGTTAATTGCACAGTGTGTAGAGTAGAGATACAAGGAAAGAGAGCTCGTGGGATTCAATAAGATATCAAATCATTAAAACATGTACACTTGTATGCTTTATGAGCGCTTACATGTGTGTTGTGATGAGATATAGCAGGTTTCCCACCACATGACAGGACCTCACTATGGTGAGGTCGAGCCCCCGCAGCACAGAAGTAGGTCAGTGCACAGGAGGGGATCTGTGTGTGTGTCCTGGGCTACTGTACCTAAAGTAAATATGGAAATTCCAGGGGACTGCACTTTGTGTACATCATTGTCAGCATTTATTTTTGTGCGTTGTCCCTCTGCAATTTGCTAAAACCGCCGCCGTACAACTAAGTTGACAAATCACAGCTGTTGTGGTTGGCGTTGTTGTTACAGTTCTGGGGAATTGTGCGCCAGCCTGCGTCGCCAGATTCACCGCTGCACAGTGTTTCCAACATACCTACAGCACAGATTTGTTGCAGGAGCATATATCATGCTTTAGGCTGAGCATACTCTGAGGAAAAGTCAAGGAATCGCCGAAGCTGCTATAAAATCTAATATAATAATAAAGTAGAAACCATAGAATAGTGTCAGCATTAAAGACACATTTTCAGTTGTGTTGTTTTTAACATTTAGGACAACACGGAAAGTGGCTTCTGTAAACCAGTGACTGTAAACTGTATAGATCAACTGTATAACTAGATCAGTATGAAGGAAGATGATAAAAGAGGCATGAACCCATTTCTGTCAAAGAGGCAGAAGGAAATGCAGCTTTCTGCAGCAAAACCTTGAACTAAAGCGAAACTGGGGAGTTTACTTTACTCAGAGTTTACTCAAAGTAGTCCAGCAGCCCGAGAAACATGTTGGTTTGTCCTCTGCTCACTTCCCCTCGGAGCCATCAACAACACAGGATCAGTAATAATGAAAGTGAGTTACTTCTTACGTCTGGCTCTGAAGTAGAATTAATCACACAGACAGAGATTCATAAATAAGTTCTTTGCAATGAGTTTCTGTAGACAAACATTGGGATGATGAAATTTTATCATAAGACTCATTTTTATAAATGAGGCCTCTGGCGCCAGAGTGTAAGACTTGCCCCTAATGAGTCGTAATGAGTGTCCTAATTCGTGGCAGCGGTGGTGAATCCAAATGTGAGCAACGCGACATAATATCAGCTATTAAGTGTAGGCTTTGATCCAATGGACCTCGCATTAAAACAGAAGTATACAGTATATTAGTATAAATATTTTTCAGCTCCAGTGGCCCCGGTGGGAGTTTAAAGGGACCATTAAGAATGTGGGTCACTGTTGGTTTTTATGTGAATCCTTTTAATCTGTGGTAAAAAAAAAGAACCATGGTGAATATTAAACACCATCTTCTAGTAGACATGAGGTAAATGGAGATATAGTTAATTAAACTGACGGTGTTAGAGTTATTTATTCTCTATAAAGGGGTTTTGTCCAACGGTGCTTCAGATGGAAGATGTTGCAGCTAATCTTGTCCTAACATTAAAGGCACCCCGTGGAGTTTTCTTGTTAACACGCAGTTATTTTTACATTCACACACACACACACACACACACACACACACACACACACACACACACACCATTGAGGCCTCTTATTTTTATAAGCAGCACATGTTGTTTGCTGTCATTTGACAACTATGAGTTTTAAATATTCAAGGTACATGTTCCTCATTTATCATTAACCCATCTGAAAATCATATCCTAGCAGCTGATGGCAAATTTTCAGTGGCCAGTAAGAAATTCGTATCATGTATTGTGCCTCTGGGTCCTTACGTGACCTTGTCCTAGAAATTATGTCCATAAATTACTTTTGAAAAAAGCTGTGCTAAATTAAGTTTATTATAAGGAAATATATCAACTAAGCAGAATTCTGCTTTAATAAACTACGTGATTTATTTCTCCACACATTAACTTACGATATAATATAATATGATATATTATAGTTTGATGCGATTTGTTTACTTAGCAATGAACTAAAACCACAATTTTTCCCTCAAACCGAACCAAACTGCTTTTTTAACCATCCCTGCGTTTACGGTTTCTGATTGGCCGAACACACCTGATCCAGCTAATCCTTAGAGGGTTGGGCAGGGATAGCAGGAACCAATCAGGGTAGTGATATGATGATGCAACAACAGAGCACTTTCTTACACAAGAGAAAATGCTGCTATTGCACATTGATCTCTGCAGTAATTACATTTGCCCCGTAACATGCATTTACCTCGTGGACTGCATGCAGGAGGAACTTTAAAGTCTGACTTCTTTGTCGCACCACAACCCTTATCTGCAACCTGGTCATTAATCCCACTGTATTTTCATTCATTGATTTATCTGCACCGCCAACACTTTCTACTGGGCTCAACGCAGAAATTAGCGTTTCAAATCTCACATTTTACACTTTTATACATTTTCTAGTGCCATATTAAATTCAGTCCATCCATTCCTCTCTCTTCTCTTCTCATCTTTATCCATCAATGTCTAACGCAGTCAACAGCAGTGAATGTGCGTACATGTGAGATATTTCTTTCTGTGGCTGTAAACAGATCTTGGTGGTGATGCTTTCTGTTGACTGTGACACATTTTTTGCTTGCGGACCTCAGTGTTCTGACATGTCAGGGTGATCCCGGAGAAGACGAGACATCACATGAAACGTATGCATCTTCAAGTGAATTTTGAGTGTGCAGCCTTCGCCTTCTTTACTTTGAAGGTTGTGCAGGTAATTGTCTTCTGTTATTGCTCATGCTCGGTGCTATTACAACTCATTAGCTAGTGCAGGCCTGCAGAGTCATGCAACGCACAGTACTGTGGCTTTACCACTTAAGTGGAATCCGGGTAGACTGCTTGTAGGTGGTGAACCTAACAACAAGCCAGAACAATAAATAATATGATCTGTCCCAGACAATATGAGAATTTGTAAAACTGAAAACAAGATGCAGTCGAAGTCAGTGCAGCGCCTTGACATTGAGGCTGAAGCACCAACAGCTGCATCGACACTGTTCTTGTAACGACACACTCATTAGCACACGTGCTTGCAAGCAGGCCAACTTAAAAACACCTAAAGACAATCATACTTTTCCTCCCACTCGCACAGCAGTCGGCTACACACATACCTACACGCACAGCCTCTGGACCTCATGCCAGGTGCAGCTGTGCTTTCACAGAGGAACAGCAGGACCCGAGCGAGGCTATTTCAGGCAGCAGCACCCAGATTGAATTAAAGCCGGATTAATCCCTGTAGAATTTGTGTCATTCTTCCAAGCAACACTAAATCCAAATCAAATTATACAACCCGACCCCCGCTGCCACCAACCCGCAATACTGGAGCAGTCAGCCTCAAGTTTGTTCATCGTTGTCTTTTCCCCTCCTTCAACTTCCCTCCCCTGTTTTTCTCCCTCTCCCTCAACCGCGTGATGTATCGGTTGCTAACCGTCCCCTCAGTCAACCTTTTGTTCCTCTCCAGCTGTGACAGATGTGAGGGAAGTTAATTGAGTGACATCCCCTAAATCCAGTACAGGAATCGTTAAATGAGAGAGGACTTTTGAGGCAGTCACTGGGTTCAGTCAACTTTTTTTCCCCCCTGGTACTTGCCTGAACACTGAAGCAGACATTTCTCACACAAAGAGTATAGACAACAACAGTGTATGTATGCACATCCAATGCACAAAGATACAGTAGGAAAGTAGTAGACAAAAGGAAAGTAAAAGAGACATCAGCAGCAGACTGGGCTACTGGGCCTCCTCAGTTTGTCCGGGGAGCCGTCACGATGGGGTTTGCACTTAGGTCACAGCAACCCACTGGAGTGTTCTAATTTTAAACATTAATCTGCAATCCCCTGAGCCACTTCGTAAATCTCCTGATGAGAATTCAAGAACCGCTTTTTATCTCATCCGCACAGACCCGCGCTGATTTCCAGTGTTTCCATGTTTGATTTGTGAGATAAAAAGTGCGGTGAGCCGCAGCTGAAGTGGTGTCATGTGACGCGTGCTCGCGTGTGGGCAGTCAGGGCTGTGTGCGAGTGCCTGTGAATCTCCTCTGCTCTTTGTTTGATGGATGTGGAGGAGCTTTAGAGGTAGAATGAAGACGTGTGAGGGAGGAGTTAGAAGAGGAGAGGAGAGGAGAACAGCAGCAGCAGCAGCAGGAGCAGCCGGTAGCACGAGGCTGGGAGATGAGTTCATTTCCTGACAGGCCTGACATGCTCAGCCAACAGGGGAAATCTTGCACTTTTCTTCACAAACTCACGTGTGTGCGCACACATAGCCAGGCTCACCGTTTTCTTTCTAACACACGCACACGATTTCACACCTTTGACTCGAAGAAACCACACACACACGCACGCACACACCCACGCTGACTGACAAGCTGTAATAGAGACTAAGTGTGTTTTTCTCCGATGAAAATTTCTTTGTAATTGTTTGAGAGCTTAAAGAAGAGTGCTCATCAAATTAGAAACGACTTTTTCATTTAATTATCTCAAGATGTCTGTGGCAAGCTCTCTCACTCTCACTCTCGCCTCTTGCTGTTTGTTTCTGCGTCTCTGCATTATGCAGAGCCGACTCTCATTCCTCACCGCTGTCTCTGAAGCACTGACGCTGTGTCTGGACTGGGTTGTAATCTTATTTACCAAGTCCTTGCTTGTATAGTTTAAAGCAAAAAAAAAATAAAGGAATGAAGTTATAAGAAACACAAAATCTTTCTTCTTCTACTAATCTACTAATGAGCTTTTTCCTCTTCAGTTGTTCCTCTCTATACGTATAAGGATATCCAGCAGTGCAGCTCTGTGAAGCCAGGCCCAGAAAACTCCAGGTGACATCATCTAGAAGTTGGGTCATAGTAACTGGACTTTCTGCTTGTCAGGTTGGGTGGAGAAAAAAATCAAACTTCTGCTATACACGTGTCTGTAGCTCAACACTCCTTATATTTCTGGTGTGGGAGGTAAAAGTAAGAGATGGTGCATATCGACGTGTAGGAGAAACAAGAGGAGCAGGAGACGAGGAAGAGACAAGATAAAAACCAGAGTGAGATGAAGGCACAGCGGACGGTGCAGCAGAAACTCAGGGAGAGAGAGGGAGAGAGAATTAAAAATAGAGGTGGAGATTGAGAAATGTTACGATGGTCTATGCAACAGTGTGTCTGACATACTTTTTCTTCGATATCTTTCTGTGTCTTTGTTTTAATCTCCCCTCTCTTTGAAATGCGCTGCTCATCTCTCAGGGCAAGCAGGCAAGAAAGGAACAAAAGACACAGAAAGAAAAACACTGAAAAGTCAAAAGGGATGGCAGCATCAAGAGAAAGGTAAGTGGAACAAGGTGAGAGGAGGTAAAAAGAGAAGAGAGGAGAGGAGAAGGCAACCTTTTCTCTTCTCCTATCGTTCTATCCAATCTCACCCTGTCATGGAGCAAACCAAACAGAGTGAGGAATGAAGAGGTGCGAGTAAAGAGGCAACAAAATGAATTTTACCGTACTGTACTACACTGTACCGTATATCTCCGTCTTATCCTCCATCCACTTTTTCCCATATGAGTCCTTGGAGGACACAGAAACTTTTGAAAGAATCCACGGGCCTCTTTCATCGACCTGTTTGTTACTGGAGTCCTCTTCTGTCACCTCAGTTTTCCTTCTCTGTAATAAACGATTCACATGAATAGCGCACGGTAAACCCTCACATACCGTGTTTGATGCAGTGGAAATATTGTGCTGCTCACCTGAGATTGGCTTTTTGAAATATGGTTTATGTGACTCACTTTTCAATAAAATTTAAATCTGAATAGTCTCCTAAAGGCAATACCACTAACAGTCAAATTTATTTTTATTGCACCTCTCTTAACGGCACGCAGTTGCTTTACAATAAAATTATACTACAAGAGACGCATTAAATAAGCTCAAGACAAGAAATGAGAAAGGTGGAAACGGTACGAACACATCAAATGTCAAGGCAAAATGAAACTGTTCCCTGAGTTAAGAGAAGAAAAACATGTTGTTCAGGTTTTTGAAATCATAGAAATATGAAACTTTGTATGTATAAATATTCTGACTGAAAGAACTAGTCAGTACATGTATGAAACCACCATACGTACCATAAGGTAAACAACCTTATGCTTCTCAATAAATTGTGGCAGGTTCTTATGCACACACTTGTAGCTGGATAAGCAGCCCCTTTAAAAAAGCACACGGCTATTCAATGGACTGTCATCGTGTCTGTCGTGCCACCTGTGCCACCGCTCACAGAGAAAATACAGAAAATCAAGGTAAGGAATGGAAAGTGGCAAAAAGAAAAATGAGAGCATAAGAGGGAAAAAGTCTGTAATCCATGTGGCTACTTTATAATTAGCTGACAAAGCTGACAAGAAGCCCAGCAAGTGACTGAAGCTGTAGATTAAACAACGTTCTGTATTTAACAGCCACAACTGCACGCTCCAGTACGCGGGGAGTGAAATCAGAAAACCGCACACACACACACACACACACACACTCATGTCAAACATCTATGTAGGCGCGCGCACGCCCACGCTAACCTTCCATGGCTGCCGCGGCGCCGCATCACCACTGGCTCTTGACAACAGTCTAATTGGTAATTATTCACATGCCCCCCTCATGGGAACCGGCAATCCTAATGAAAGTGCTTCGGTGTCTGGTGCGCAGAAAGGTCTTTAGCATGCGCACGCAAAGAAAAACACACACGCACGCACGCAGTGTGGCAGGTCCTTTAGGTCAAAAGGAAAGTTGAAGGTTAAAGATGGATAAAAATCAGACCACAGGTACTGGATAATTACCTTGTGACCCCTCGCAAAGATTGCATCAGTGAGACACTGTTGATGACTAATTATTTATGTATGAACTCTACAAAGAACAGACGATGTTTTATTCGCATGTTTGGTTGTTTCCAGAAAACCTGACTTCAGTATTTCTAAGCTTCTACAGGACGTGAATGATGCGAATTAGACTGTACACATCTTACAAGTGTATGCCGACTGTTGAGTCATAATCACACTTGATAATGAGTCACCCCATTTCACTAATGCCTGGCTTTAGTGTCATTTCTTCAGCATGTGGGAAGGTTGGCAGCCATTTTTAGATCCAATATAATGGCTAAAAGGGGCCCCGCTGATTGCTGTCATGTTATAATCAACTCATTTGCATATTGCCACATTTGATGAGGTAGATTACTTGGCACAGATTTCTGTGACTTACAACATCGGGGTGGATGATGGCAGGAGTCACAAAGACGCTGGAAAGAGCGGCAGAAAGGCAGCTGTGAGAAAAAAAACGCTGAGGAAACGAGCTGAAAGTGGAAAGGTAGAGGTAAACTGGACTTTCATCATCCGCTCGTCACTCGGGAAGGAAGTGAGAAGATGAAGAAGATCACTGTACGTGTGTGTGGGGGGGGTGAATCAATATTGTAAATGATAAAAAAAACAATGTTTTTAATAAAACAATAAGAAGTAAGGAAGCCTCAGCTCTGGCATGAACTTAAAAAAAACTTCCACTGAGGGTAAGCGCTACCCTGGAAACCCTAACCCTAACAGCAGCCAATACCTGGAAGGTGCCACTTTGAGTTGGCTAAGATTAGGTTTGGTTCATGTTGTCACTCAGTAAAAAGGCCCGATACATGCCACAGTAATGAATAAACTGTGAACGCAGCAACCCACAGTAATCCTGAAGTTCAGCCCTCCCACACTGTGCATGAGGCTGTGGAGACGACGGCGTGTGCTGTGCTGCTGGTATTATGGGAGAGAAAACATGCTTTCTGCATCCACGAAAAGCAATATGGAGTTCATGAATAATATAGGAGCCTATAGGCAGGTTGCAAAAGAAAAATGAAAACCTGTATAAAAAGGGGGGGGTACAAAACAGGAAGAGGATGATTCTCGGGGAAACCAAACTAATATCTGCGTGCTTCCTTTGACTTCGTCTGCCAGTAAATGTTGGGTATTAATTAAACACAAGCGCCGGGACCATGAAACGACAAGTGCGCTACTGTTAAGATCAGACAAAGCATGAATGCGGCGAAACATCTGGCCCATCGCAGACTGACACACAAACACCGTGACAGCTCGCAGATGTCTGCGCGTCTTGAGAAGTCACACTGAACGCACGCGAGCGCGCCAAGAAACAGACGAATCTCCGTGTCATTCACTACCCCTCAGGGTGCCTTCCTTCCTCTGCACCGCGGAAATGTGGCGGATTCCCTCTTTAATAAATGCGGAGGCTGCTCCCATTAATATATTTATATCTGCTTATGCACCTTGTTGAAAGCACATCCAGAGAGATTTCAAGCTATATGAGCTTATTTCTTATCTACTAAGACAACTGAGCATGCCAACCCCTCCCCTTCCTCCCCCCAAACACCCCCCCCCCCCCTGTGCTCATCTTTTTCCCTCCGTTTTCTTCCCCATTCCTCCACACTGCAGAGAAGGGATTGGAGCATTTGGGGTTCACACAGCGGGCAACGAGTCTTGAGTTTCTGTTCCGTTTGAATCGTTTAGTTTGGGGAAAGTTTGAGCGAACCCACTCACAGCCTGGAGACATACAATATGATAAGAAGGCTGGCTCCTATCTGATAACCAGTTGCATAAACACACAGCGGGAGAGGAGGATAGCCTACGCTGGCTGACGCAACAGAAATAAAAAGAGTTGTATACTGCATCTTATATTATCCCTTCAGTTCTTTTATTCTACTGCCCAAACTGAAGCGTACAAATGCACCCATGCTCCCTCTTTCTCTCCAGCTCTATTTTCTCTCTCTCACTCTGAAAACTTTCAGAAGTATTTTAAAGTCATGAGGCACTTCGGGAGTTTCTATCAGCACGGACACAGCGTTGAGTGTTGCGTCCTAAGATTTAATATAAGACCAAGAGCAGGCCCACAACGATGACACACAGGGGTCTGGACATGCTAGAGCTCAATGCTACCTTCAGTAACTGTGTCCGGATCTCCTCAGGCAAAGACCACAGATAGTCCAAATTCATCGGAGGACTTCCCATTCCTGCAAGACACATGTCAGACAAGGTACGCCCACAAAGCCAACAGAGGTTTGGCCTTTCCCATATTTGTCTCACCCTCTTATTGGACATGTCTGTTCTTTTGTTATACCATTATGTCCATTATCTGGTTACTCGTGGCTGATGTACTCTTCCAAAACCCAAATCACCTGGTGTGAACTGCAATGCTTTTCATCTCAAAGCAGATATTCTTACACTGTCCAACCTAAAACCACAAGAAACCAGCTACAAACGACTGAATGCTAGGTTTCCAATTCCCAGCGGTGACTTAGCAGAGTGACCTTCACCATCTCGGTCTGTGCTGCCGGGATTTTCTCACCTCTGAGGCGGTCATGTACGGTAGTTGTTACGGAGAAGGGTAACAGAGAGGTGAGGTGGGCTGAGTGTGTGTGTTTCTGTGCAGAGGCATGTGTGTATGTGTCACTCAGCAAGTTGCTTTCCTGAAATAAAGGATGATACACATGCCATATATACGAATGTATTTTTATAATGATTTGTTAATTAATATCATACTTTTGATTGCTTTATAAAGCAATTAGCACATGCCTGCATTGCACAAGAAATGTTACGTTAAAGCAATAAATCCAGCCACAAAGGTCCAGGAATATGTCTGCTGTCTGCCACCGCATCCAGTAATGAAACTATTAGACCAAGAGGAAACCAAGCAATGTGCGCAGAACTGCCCGAGCTCATGTCAGATGGAATAAAGGAGAACAGAAACCTGTTCTGTAGTCAGAGAAGTCTCCGTTTCAGCTTGTTGCTGAATCAGCAGGAGTTAGAGGATGACCCCGCCATAGCCTGAAAGGAACCTTCAACGCTACGCAGTGATCAAGACGGAACACGGCAGTAAGATTTAGGTTAAGTCGGCGCCGACTACAAAAGAAGTGCTGAGGAAGATGCCACTTGATGCCATTCCACCGCTGGAGTAAGCTCCATCTGTGACGGCGCCTAGATCAAGTTTGCAGAAACTCAACTCTTGCACAACAGTGTGACAGGAAGGAACAGGCAGGCCAGCGTTTGTCAGCGGTTGTTTCAGAGCTGAATCCTGACAGTGTAGGGGTGAACCGAAGTGCATCTTAATAGCAGACACCCTGCGTGCAGAGTAATGCTGCAGAAGTTTCAAACAGGAAAAGTGTAAATAAAGATTTGTTCCATTAGCTACGTAATATGATTTCAGGATTGGTGGTGTGTTGTCTTTCTTTCTTGAGTTTGCACGCTATGGATTTTTAAATGGCAGCACAGCCACTCTTTATTCTTATGTATTTTCTAAATATGTATTTTAAGTGTTTCTTTTCTTTTTCATTCAAGGGCAGAGCGCATGAATGTAAGATGCTGAATGGCAGCCAGGCAGGTGGTGTCTGCAACAGAGGAAGCTAATGACACTTTAAGGTTTCTCCACGGGGGCTCTGCTCACTGCTGTCTGCCTGCAGCACGCTGACATGTCAACTGCATTGCCCCCCCTAACACCAGTGCTATGCGCGTATGTGTGTGTGCGTGTCTGTTCTCTATCCTCATCCTCTCATGGAGCCAGTTGGAGGTGGAAGGTAGAATTTATTCTGAATATCGATCGTCTGGCTTCTCTGTGGGTGTTCTGTGCCACAGCGTTCGGTTAGGCAGCACAGATTGATGCCTTGTCAGTCTGCTGTCGCAGTGGGGAGAGAAGGCCTGTCAATGATACATAAATCTACAGCAGATGGGTCACAACGGGGGCAGTGAAAGAAACATGGACATTTGTTATTAGCTAATTTGTTGCCATATTTGTTCTCCCATTTATATGACCAATGAAATGGCCTCTCAGCAGGTGTGCTATTTCGTTTTCCCCCCACACCGCCCAAAAGTGAATCTGCAACTGACTGGGTTGGCTATGTTCAGTTGGAAAAACATGAGGATATATTCTTTTGGTCCTACATGCATAATCAGCAAGCGGAGTTAAAAAATAAAAGAGAAAACTCACTGAAAAACACAGTAGCACAGTTCGAAAAGAAGCAATTCAATGAAAGAAATACAAATAAATGATGAACAGAGATAAAGATCACATTTGTTTTTGTTGTTTAAATTACAACAGTAGCTTATTCTGTACCCCAAAAGCCCTTATGAACCTGAAACTGTAACATGGATTTTGACATATGCATGTATTTTATTTTTTCTAAGCCAGCAACCCAACAATGTGCACAGCAATTTAAATCACAGCTAAAACGGAGCAATGTGAAACAATAGAAAAAGGGTTGAGAGTAATCACACCCACCCCTAGATGTTTCCTTTAATTGTAATGAGTCAGCTGTTGCACATCAGAACACCCCGCCCACCGTCCATCCATCAGCAATATCCACTTACATCCTTCAGAGGGTTCCCCACCCACCACCCCCAATAGACTCTCAATCTGCGTTATGTGTATGTACGACTTTTAAAAAGCAAGAGCATGCAAACAAAGCAACAGAAGACCAAAATTATCATAATTGTAGTAATTTTATGATCACTTTGCCAGAGGTTTGTTTACGCTTCCTAACCAGCTCCTTCAAAGCAGATGTGCTGCACCACCGTAGTCTGTTCGTTGACGTTCCCGACAGACTACGGAAGGTGACAAACAACAAAAGCTTCATTAAATTCAAATAGCTCACAGTTATAATAACATTTCTCAGAACCTGTCCCTCAAATATTTTCATATTTGTCTCTTTAGCTGTGATTTGGGCTCTTAGGAAATATATTACACATTTAGGTTGTAAAGGAAAAACTGAAATATAATGAAGACAAATATGGAAAATGCCTCCTGAACTTGAATCACTCGCATCTAAAAAGTTGAGCAAATGTTTACACCCATTTCCAAAACTACGTGAAACGGCAAACACAAAGGATTTCACAAAACCTCTTGTTAATAAAGGGAATGGAGCGGATGATGAGTGCAATCACCAGACGAACTTTAATACCCCTTTAAATCCTTCCTGGAATATGACAGCGTGGTGCCTGCCACCTGTTACCTCCACGCATAAGACCGTCATGAAAAATGTTTCATGAAAGATGTCCCCAGCAGCCCGTCCTAAAAAGCACTGAGCACATCTGTTCTCGCACGCAACCATCCCGTCTCTGGCGATGGCACTGTGGTCGTGCAGAAAGCACTCACTTGCATGACGGGTGCACAAACAGACTGGGGTGAGACAGCTGCCATAGAATTTGATTTTAAATGAATGCTTTAAATACAACGGTTTGACTACTGTTTCAGTATCTGGCTTAGGATTTGAAGTTATTAATTAAATTCATCTTTATTTGTAGCGTCAAATCTTGAACACGGGCATTTCAAGGCACTAACTGGAAGCTGGTTCCACAGGAGCGGAGCTTGATAGCTAATTGTTCTACCTTTTTAACTGTACTGTTGAGCACATAACTTTATTTTTTTCAGAAACCGCTCTCTGACTCAACTGCGGAAGTGAGGAACTACAGTGCGGAGTGAACACGGTAACAAACTTCTGAAAATACACAACACGCAGGTGAGAGATCAGGTTCTCGCCTTCCTCCTCTTTTTCTCCGTCGCACCCTCAGTCTCTCTGGTGTGTTCGTCTGTAATTCTAAGGATGATTTTATGAGGTCTATTATAAATTATTCATACCGTAGCTAAGTAAAAAAAAAGACACCTACAGTGGCAGGGGTCCCGCTGTGGCTGATCACTAAGCTGAATTCCATTAGCGAGGTATCACGTGTGACACACACCATCCCTGGTACTTAAAGTGCACTCCACCCTCTGCACTCGCCGAGTTCTCCACCGTCATCCCAACCTCCTGCCAGTGTTTATTTAAAGGATAAAGGCTGGTAATGTCACACTTCCCCTGTTGTCGCTGTCGCTGATGAGAATCCGTCTACCTGCTGCAGTTGTGCTCTCATGCTGCTCATACTGATCCATTGAAAAACTGCTCGCAGTGATGCTGCTCCTTCGGCTAATGTGACACATAATGCCGACCAGCACATGTATCGCAGCTTTTGCTAATTAGGCAGTTCGTTATTGTAATTATATCTAAATATTCCTACATATTTCAATTACTGTAGCCTGTCTCATGCATGAAATACATAAACGCGTTCCTCTATTACTCACATACTGAATCTTTACAGATATATTCACAGTGATGCTTCTGAGGTATAACCGGTTAACGCTATCACAGACCACAGCGTCAGAAAGAAATGCTAAATTCCTGCTTTTCAAGGTTGTTCGCCGCTTCCCGTCAATCAGGACGCTGCTGGTAGAGGCCATTCAGGAGAGGTGTGCTCTCGAAACTATATTGAATTGATGATAGATGATTGGAGGCCTCCCTGTTTCCCCTGTGTGACAACAATGACTTTCTAGGCAAAGCACTTCTACTTGTACAAACAGCACAACGACGTCCCCGCTAATGGAGCGTTAACCAAACATTTATTGGTGCTGATAACGTTGAAAATCACGAGTGTTTTGCTTTAATTGAAAAGGAGCTGTCAGGGGGTAAATATCTGTTTATTTTGCTATTTATCACCTTGTGGTTCACAGGCTGCTGCTTTACATAGCCCTTAACAATAGGGGCCAATCATGAATGATTTCCAATGAAGCGCAGAGGAGAGTGTATCATTGTATGTGACTGCGTGTGTGTGTGTGTGTGTGGGGTGGTATGCTGTGACGTGTGTGAAGCAATCATTTATCTTTTTTTTTAAAAAAGCATCAGGGTAAATGTCCTTCTAGTTTGGGTGTTTGTGGCGTGCAGGGTGCATGTGTGTTTGTGCGTCTTCTACCAAAAAGCTTTGAGTCATTTCTGCCATTCTGTGTTCAAGGAAATTGCTATTGATGAGCTTCACTGTAGCCAATGCCCCCATGCAGCTTTAAAGGGCCAACACAGCATTAAATCAGACGGTCATTTTGATGAGCTATCCCCTTTGGAACAGGCATTCACACACTCCTGTAATTGTGTGGTGTTTGTTTTTCCTAAACCATTACAGCACAAGGATACTGGGATTCATCTGGTTGTTCAGTATTGATTTGCATTGAACCGTCAATACGTTGACTTTTGTCTCTTTCACAAAGACTGTGTTTTCTACTACATAACAAAAGTAGTACAGCAAAGTCTCAGTATTAATGTTAGATATTTGATGAATTATCTGTATAACACAGGCTCTAATATTCTAATCTGTATATTAGAGCCCTTTTTGTTTATTATTTTACAACCTGATCTGTATAAATTGCCTGAAGCAGTTCGTCGTTAGCACATTGTATTTGTATTAATGGGATGTTACACACTAACTAGGGTGAACATCTAGCGTTTACAATAGCTATGTTACTAATGTTACAATGCTGGAGAATCAACTTTGTGAATAAGGTACTTTTCTGTAATCAAATATTTACCCGGCATGCTTTACTTATTACTAGTACGTTAATAACTCACAGCTAGCAGCCATCTATTTTAACCTCATCTCTATTCACATGTGGAGTGAATTCGTATATTTTATAATATTTCTCTGCATAATTCTGTGCTTTTCATGTAAATGCCCTAATGAAATTACAGAAATGGGAAGAATATGGAATATCTCAGGCCATCGTTGAGTTCATTCAAGTGTAGGTAGTAGGTAGTGAAAGACTAATCAGCCCCAGACAACTGACTGAGCAGCCTACAATTCTCATTAAAACCATGAGCCACAATGTCTACTTAAAGAGGTGAGGTGAGAGTGTGTAAAAATGAGCGCCTGCAGGCACAGATCATTCGCTGTATTTTATCACTGCACAACCATGTGTGACCGAGGAAGAAATAATTTAGGTGGTCTAAAGTAAAAAATCAAAAAAACATTCTCATAACAGGATTTTTAAGTCAATATTCTTTTCAGCCTTCAGGCTATAAGTGAAAAATCTCTTGATGAGCCACTGAGCTGTTTCTATATCCTATTTCTATAGATTTCCTCAACAGCTTAACCCTTATGAATTAACACGTACATCTGACCCCATGTAATAAGAACATGAACATAAATATTTTCATTTTCACTTCAACAATTATTTAAAGGCCCGACAGGTGAGCACATATGTTAGGGTTAGGGTTTATGTACATAAACATATGTATTGCTCATTTCAATTTCAAAATGAACAATACAGAACAGCAGCAACAACACGTGTGCGTTTGCTTCATTCATTAGTTGGTGGAATTAGGTAGAAGAATTTGAAAGACACTGAGTAGAAGACAACGGTTTGGGTTCCCCCCAAACCTCCACTGACATATGTTGCATTGAGTAAAACCAAAAATCCCCCAACAAATCCAAAATCACGCACACCTTCAATTTTGTGGAAAATCCTCTGTCCCCCGCTGTCAGAGAGGCCGCCCTGTAAGTCGGGCCTCTGCGGGGTGCTCTGCGTGAAACTGTGCATCCCGACTAGATTGTCTGTCATAACAAGGAGAACTGTTCATCAGGCATTCAAATGAAACGTGTTTTGGGTAATGTGCGTCTGAATGATGGGCTCTTGGGTGAGTGATTGATTGATTGCTTGGGCACATTGTCACCAAACTATAGGCTGAAGGAGACAATAAGAACACGCTTTATGATGCTCACATGCAACCAGAGTTGTGACAGAAGGAGCCGGGGAGGACAGAGACAGACAGATGTGCAGACGAGTAGAGGGCATTGGTCACACTCTTTTCTGCCATTTCTCAATAATCTTATTTGCAGATGAGACACAAGCCGGTGGGGGGGAAACAAGTACATTTTCCACATTGTCTGTATTTTAAAAATACATTGAAGAGATACCGTGATTCAACAACAGCTGACCTCACATTAGCCACAATGACCTCACCTTCTATAAACGAAAAGAGGTGATTCCTAAAAGTACAAGAGGTAAGAAATGGGAAATAAGCGAACAAAGGATTGTTAGATCAGGCATTTACAACCATGCTAATAACAGCCGTCATTTCTGATCTACTGACTTTGGAGATCATTTTTCTTTATATTGAGCTAACATGGCAACTGATTACTTTGTTATGAGACACATTTCAAAATCTACCGGACAGACGGAGACTACATCTGATGAAAACATTTCAATTTCATTCTCAGACGATCAGTCGAGCAGCTTTAGCGATCCTCTAACCTTTACTTCAATTACAATCATTATTTTATCCAATACCCACGAAGCCCATAACTTTAATCATCTAATCTGCTTGTTGTATCTGACTAATTAGAAGTCTTCAGTAGCACCAATAAAATGCATTATTAATAGATCTAGACATACTAAAATGTCCAAAGTATATGATAACTGCTGTGAAAATGACGTACTACAAACAAGGACGAGCATGAGCTGCGTGAACAATCTTTTTATGTACCCACAGCATCATTATGAAATGGCAGGGCGTCATCATCAAACTGGTTCTGCTGTTTTTAGCTAAGGTCAGGTGTGAATTAGGCAAAGAGTCAACTCCATCGTAACATAACTGAAATTAAAAAAAAGCTCCTTCCCAGACTGTTGCTATACATAACAATATGTTCTAAGGAAACACTCACTGTTGCATAAAGGTACAGAAAAATACTCGTGTCTCTCTGAATCACAGCTTTCTCTGAGTGGGTTCAACATGCGGAAGAGTAATTTCTCCTCGTCTGAATCGTTTTATAACTGACACTGCTGCAGAGTTGACAATATATTTAGCAATAAAGTTCCACAAATGAGCGTAGGTTTGACATTTTATGAAATCAGAATCCAGTTTCGTATGCACTTACTTAATCCCTCGACAAATAGAACAGGGTTTAGCGCTCAAGAATTGCAAGTAATTAAAGTTATAAATAACTGAAGCTCAAAGATCTGTAATTACACTTATGATGGCTGAGACAGCAGACGCACTATAGGTTTTACCGGTAGCTTAATTAACGAGCTGCCACTTCCTGAAAATAAGACGAACAGTACTACACGTAAAATACTGACAAAGAACTGCATGACAGCTAAAGTACACCTGTTGTCAGGATAAACAACTTGTTGCAAAGAAGAATTAATAATTTATTCCTATTAAGCTGCAAAGCTTCAAACCTGTTAATTTATGTGCATATCATAAAAATAAGTAAGATTTTCTCTTTGGTTTACATGTAGCCATTAGTTAGGCAAGTCACTCTTTTACTATTTGAGTCCACTCATGAGCGTGGATTTGAGTGTTTTACTTAACGAACTATTCCTGAACATGTACTTCAGTTGAGCAGATATATGCTTCATCCAGTGGGATGACCGTCATTGTCCCTAGATAAATGACACTAGGATGTCTCGTCTCAATGAGACGTCCTGGTGACTTAAGAGACTGAAGCGCCGGTCACTGAACCTCTGTCAACTCTTTTCTGTTCACTAATTCCCAAAGTCTCCACTGAATATCTCCACTGTTTAAAATAGCTACATTCAGAAATGCAGTGTGGGAGACACTGCCTGCGTGATCGTCTGCCACGGCGCAGGAAGGCCCAGCGTTCATAGTTTGAAAACTAGTGAAGTGTAAATGCCAAAGGACATTGTTACCTCCTGATAGCACCAGTGGCACCTATAACTCTGACACCCGAGGAGCTTCGAAGCATCCTAAAATGGAACCGAATATTATCTCAGCTGGCAACTGTCATCTATATGTCAGACTGGAGTTCAATGACCATATAAAAAGCCCTATTAATCTCCAGTAATGATGCTGCATGGTTATTACATTGGTGCACTATGTGTGGCGGGGGGGCTTGTGTTAACGGAGATAGATCAAACAAATCATTTTTATTGTCAGCTGCCACATTGAAATGGGGAATGTGTTAACATTTGGAAATGACAGTTAATTAATAAAGACAGTAGTGCAGGTTAAATGACTGCTACTACGTGCTGCGCGTCCTAGGGTTCACGTATTAACATCAAAAACGTTCAGTTCAGTCGCACGACCAGAAAAACACAATGCCCGCTAACAGAGATGAATCGCTGGTCTTGTGGTTGTCGGCGACCCGCACTTGATTCACACAAATATACCAAAATCTGTCGTTCTCTCAAAGGTCCCACGTCAATGAGACGCCCTTCGGAGAAGAATTTAAACCCAAAGGAATTGCGGAAGAAAGGCCAAGGGTAACCCACAAACAGACAGAAGTAGCTGTTCGAGGTGGCGAGAGGCGGAGGGATGGAGGGCTTTCATTATTTGTGTAATTGGGCTTGAAATCGGCCTTTACTTGGAGGCAAACCTTTACATATACGGCCTTTATCGTCATATTTCTCCTCTTTCTCCTTCCTTCCCTTCCATCCCTTTCTCTTGTTTCCTGATGCACATGAAAGCGACAGGCATGTCTGGTCTGGGGGTATGAATATTAAAACCCTGCATCCTACCCACATTTTCTTTTACTGCTGTTTCTTGTACCTCTTTCATGTGGAACAGGTCACCATGCTACAACCTATTTCTTTTATCCTCAATTTTAATTATCCCTCACTATTGCTGCATGTGTTTTTGGCCAATAATAAAACCAGCTTTCATGCTATGGGCACAGATGCTTTATGTTTGCCTTTGTGATTGTGTGTGTGTGTGTGTGTCTGCATGAGAGTGCTTTGCATGCCTACTACAAAGAGTGTGAGAGTCATTTCGGTGTGGCAGCAGAGGCCCCAGGTGTGGGAAAGATATTGGAAAAGGCTCTTATTGAGCCAGTTCAAATTAGACACCGTTTAGGAGGCTGCATTTTGTCGGTTTTATTAGTGCCATTTTTGGGTAATTTATAATCACTTCTAGGTTTTAGTTAACATAGTTACTCATAGTTATTCTTTTATCGTTATTTATCCTAAAGTTTCATGTTATTTGTATATCAGCAGCGATTGGCTGTTTATTTCAACATTTAGATGTTTTCCATGGCAGCTAAGTTAAGTGCTCATACTGATTCTGATCTTTCCACACCGCATTATACAACAAATAGATGCTAGACACGGCATGGATGAGCGTGAATCTAAAGAGTGTGTGTACGAGCGCGTGTTAGTTTATGCATGTTGTGCACCAAAATGCCGGCTGGTATATTCCAACCGGTCTGTGCCGGGGCCTCTGAATTTCCCCATCGCATTCTGGGCACTCTCCTGCAACCGATTTCCATGGAAATTAAAGCATAATGCCAGACATCATGGTTTTTCCAAATTGAACACACACAGAGACGCACGCTCAAATAAAATACTGGAGCATGTGGACGTTTACAGAGCAGAAAGACAGGGAATAACAAAACAGAGATAGATCTTGGTTATAAATATGGAAGGAAGATGAGAGGATCAGAGAATCAGAGCCCTTTGGATCACTGATCGCAACACACACTATGTGGAATGGACATAATGCATCTGGAACAGCAGAACAAATGAATGTAACTCTGATCAGGTGTGATGAGTTTCTTCAGATCAAATAAACTGGTAGATGAACCGGTGGCATCAACACATTTTGAATGTTGGACACGTGATTGCAGTGAAACACGTTTATAATACAAGCTAGCATATTGCTATTGGGAGAAAGAGCATGTGAGTAGAAGTATGCTAAACAGTGATGCTATCTCTGCTCTGTAAGGCAGTCTGCACACCCTGTGAACACAAAAGTGGGAGCACACATATGACCCCATTCTTTATATGAGGCCACACCATGCTCACAGTCAGAGCCGAGTCTTTCATAAGGCTCTCTCTGTCTTTGACTCACACCTACACTGCCACTGGACACAAGAGAGCGAGAGCGACGACCTAGTTAGTTCTGCCGGCTCACCAGCTCATCACCGAGTCATCCACATGCTGGGGATCAAGGCAACAGTTGATTGAGAGGGTCCTGGAACAGGAAGCAGACAATGTAGGCATCTTAGTCTGACACGGCAGAACGTAGATGTTCTGGCAGCAGTCCAAAAGCTTCTGAAACCTCTTCAAGACAGATCTCACAGGTGAGCATGTGACGCTTTTCCTACATCTGTGCTGTACCTCTTCAACACATACGTGATAGTGATCAAGGCCCGTGTTGTGAATGACCTCAATGTAAAGCCAAATGGAAAATGCTGACCCAGCAACTTCTGACCTGTTGGATTTGACATCACTTGTGGATCCAAGGCTTGAGACCAAATATGTTTCAGAAGAACATAAATGCACTGAAACATAAAGTTGCCTTAGAGGCTGAGGCCGATAGCAGGTGCCTGCCTCACCAAACTCCGCCCACCATGCCAAGCCCCCGGGAAAAGAAGATGAAGTGCCACTGACACCAGCAGCTACGAAGAGGTCACTGGCAAGCTTCTTCAAGCAGGGTGCACTCACTAGCACCTCACTTACACCACAAGCAGCAATTGAACTCCAGCGTTCCTCGTTCTGCTTGTGTGGAGAGTGACACAGATGCCCCCTTATGCTGGAAGGAACATGAAGCCGTCTTTCCGTTTCTCATGGAACATGGCAAAAGTTACTTCTCCAAATGCTCCTGAAGCCCGATACTGTTCACAGACTTGTTTTTCCTGCCAAACGTGAACATTTCACGTACTTTACATTATTTGCACAACAGTTCTGTCATTGCAGAGTATATTTTGTTATGGAGTTGTTTGTGCTGTTCTAAAAATATCTAAGACATGCCCATATCTTATTTATCTTTTTTAATATTATATATAATAATATTATATGTTTATGATCTATCTTTTTGGGATTATTAAATGTTTCTTAGACTGAAACAAGTATATACTGCAGCATAACGCTACTTACCACATGGTTCCAAACCTAAATTACTAGAGGATTGATGCTCCAACACTTTCAAACATACAATGATGTGCTTTACTTTTTCTCCCAACACCATGCCTGTTGTGCGATGTTTACATCTCTAGCCCAGTGCCAACTAAAGGTAAATGTAGCATTGTAGTTATTTCAAAGTAAAAGCATAGCTAACCTGCACTTTCTACACCCCACGGGAGCATGAACAGGAGGAGACGTTGAGGTAGAAACACAATTATGTACAGTGACACCCACAAACAATGCTCCAATAGAAACAGGATTACTCCGTACGTACACACAAACAAGTGTGTGCAGCAGTAGTGGGCCCAGGGGAGATAGAGTGGTGTAACTAAACACAATGATTACCCTGTCCACACAGCCTCTGGATCCTCTTCCATTATTGGCTCTAAATGAAATCACGATCGATTGACCGCGCGGCCTGAGACGCTGCAACTGCTCAGCTGTGCGCGCTTATTTATGCACTGGAAGCAGTGTGTGTGTTGGGGTCGGCACTTCGCTCGTCCTCAGACACTGCACATTCGGTGCGGTGTTCACGTCTGTATGTTTTTGAATATGGGTGGCTCACATACTCGCTTATGAATGTTATGGTTATGTTTATGTTTATCTGGAGATGAAGCCCATCACCCAGGGGAGAAAGCTTCCTAGAGGTCTGTGCGGGAGGTAGGAAGCACACACACACACACACAGACACACTAATCTGACACACTTCCTCAGGGCGTAGGATGAAAAGAATATTTAAACACAGAGCTGTCTGAAGGACTCTCATACATATTTCATCCAGTAGAGCTCATCCTGCTATCATAGAGCAGATTCATTGGACATTTACTCAGGCATCAATCAATTTAGAAAATATATCAGCATTACATTCTTTTTCACCCACACTCACTCAGGTTTTCTATTGCTCTTATGTTTTTATCATCCTGTTTGCTCTCCCCGGGGCCGAGCGGAGTAATGGCCTGGAGTGGCCATTACGACTGTGTCAGTCCAGGGTGATCTTGTCAGCCACAACAAGTGCTGGCGGTGTGTGTGTGTGTGTGTGTGTGCTGGCTGTGTGTGTGTGTGTGTTCATAAGTACACCATAGACTCTTCCATACAGCAATCAATGCAGCACTCACACCAGCCGAGTGGCAGTTTCGTAGCGACTTGTCGTCACCTTATGTTACTCTCAGCAGGGACGTTTTTCCTCAGTGAATCATGCCACAGCTGTGGGGTACTTCCGTCTACATCTGTGACTTCACAAACAAACACAGGCACTCACTGCCTCTTTCCATCGTTCTAAATATATAAGTTTGACAATCTGTGGCAGCATTTCCAGTGCATGTCCAGTCATGTCAAATGTGCCTTGCTGTTTACTAGAGACCTACAAAGTCAAAGCCTATAGGACCAAGAGACTCATTTAATAATAGTAAGTTCAACTGCTCACAATGCAAATAGTGTTTTAAAAATTATTTTTTCTTAAGATATGATCGATTAGGTTTTATATCTTTTTGTAGAGTCAATAAATCCCTTGAAAAAACCAAAATTGATCCTACTAACGAGCTAACGAACTAAAATAATAAAACCTACAAAGATAAATTCATTAACTTCTTTGCCAACTAATATTTCTATTATAACATATAATATCACATGACTGAACACGAAGACCATCATAGTGACTCCTTCTCCGTGGAAACATTTTTTTTTTTGGTTTAGGTTGGTATGCACCACCTCCTCCAACCTCTGCCCCCCCCCGTCATCGTGAGACCACTCGTGTTTTCACTGGCCAGGTTGGAGAAGTCAAGCAGTGCTGTGGGAAAAGCTGACCTTCGTTTCTGGACTGGATTTTAGACTATCAATGTCGAGGCCTTTGTGCTGCCTCTAGAGGCGATGTCAGAGGTAACCCTAGCTTTTGTTTGTGTAACAGCCACAGCACATTCTGCTTCATCTGAGCCAATACAAGAGCTTAAGTAAGATAGACTGGCAACCTAACCGGGCACTTCACCTTTCTAACCAACATTTTATTCATACTACAATATAATTAGGTTATTTGAACCTATAAATGTCTGCTGAAAGGTTAGTTCACTTGGTTTGGATAGTAAAATCTATCTGGGAACCCAGCACTGTCAGAAACGACACACCCCCTTCTTTGGAGCCTGCTGAAATGAAACCAGTTCCCGGTGGGAAAATAGTCTCTCCTTTCCACTGGACAGCGTTTTACCCAGAAGAGTTTGTAAGCGTTGCTGTAAGTTGCTCCCCCCAGTCTGATTCTGTCAGACAGAGTGAGCAGGAGTGGAGTAGAGTCTCTATCCACTGTGTGCTCAGAGAGGTAAGAGAGGTAAAAGGTTTTTGCTTGGGGCCAGACAGCTACCTCTCAACCTGGTCAGTGTGTGTGTGTGTGTGTGTGTGTGTGTGTCAGGTGGAGATACATGCACATGATTATCTTGTACAATTGTGTTGTAGCTCTCTGACTATTACTACCATTTTTAAGGTAGACTTGTGAGGAAGCAAATAAGTGTGTCTATTGGCTATGTGTGATTGGGCACAGCTGCAAATCTGTCAGGCTGTGAGTGTATCTGCCTGATGTCTCTGGCTGGAGAAACAGCGAGACAAAATCCCAGCTGACAACCCAGTGGCTTGAATGTAACTCTTAAATTGCCCTCACTCCTCTGTGCCTATCGCACCTGCTTTCAATGTACAGCGGTGCTTCGGTGGCGACAATCAAGTTTTAAACACACCACAAGAGCAAAATTTGTTTTGATCATGGATTCTCTTCAGTGGACCGAGCGACGAGACACACAGCAAAACCCACCGAAACAGGAATGCGTCATAGAAGGAGAGGAGCTTGGCTCGGGTGGTGCTTTCATCTGAACGTTTTAGTAAAACACACCTGATTTAATTAAGGTTCTTGTGTAAATCTTTGCTCTGGCTCAGTGTGACTCTGCCTTGCATCTACTGTCGGTGTAAACCGTGTACTACCTCCAGTACATTAATGACGACAGAACAACAGAATAACACACAGGATGAGAGAGACGAAGGCGGACACTGTCCTTGGCATTATACAGCAGACAAAAAGAAGAATATGATGTCTGAGAAAGATCTAAAGTCCTTCAAACAAAATGCTGGTAGACAACAGGAAAGCAAACTTTTAACAACTTGAGGTGACTCTTCTGATTAATCACATAATCTTGTGCGTTTGTTACTATAATATACTCACTAATTAACAATTATCAGAATCCCCTACTAAAATATTTATAGGCAGAAAATAATATATGTATGTGGGCTAACTTCAAAATAGAAAATTCTTGGCTGAACAGAAAGTATTATATCCCTGAATTATAAGCTGACGGAAAGTATAAATTAGCTTTTTTTTGTTTGCCTTTGCTGTAAGCTATTGGCCCTGCAAAACACAGGCCTGCTTCCTCGAGAGCAAGAGAGAGAGCAAGAGCGAGCAACACTACTGTAACTGGCCGGTTTTGCGATGGCAGGCACAAATGTCCCTCCTACAGAGTGGAAGAGTGCTGCTGCAGGTCCTGTGGGGCTGCTGCCAGTGGACGTAGCTCTCCGTAGCTCCGAGCAAACTTAAGTGTCCTGGATAAGCGCACACAGATTCGTACTATATTCTAAATGTACACTGCTCCGGGCTTTTATGTTTGTTGCTGTGACACCCGAACTAGCCCGGGTAAGTCCAGATTCTTCTCAACTTTCCTTTACTAAACTCTACAAAAGTGAAAAGCAGCATTTTATAAAGAGCTATTGATTCATTTCGCTGTGCTACTTGTGCCGTTAGGTTTAATCTTAGACAGAGTGTAGTGTGTTGGACCTCTGCGTTGTTAACTCAACCTTGTAATAGCTGACTTGGGTCTAATTTTACTGCTCTGTCCATTTCACTTTGTCTGCGCCTAATGGACACTTTTGTGTGTTGTGCACATTAACGCTACTTTGTATGAAGCTAATGAAGGCACTTTATCTAATATTCATACCAAGCTCTATTTCCCATGTTGCATCTCCTTTTCGTGCATCTTTTACTTCTGCCTCCTATAGAACACGCACCATACTTAGCACCACAGTATTTCTTCTACAACCTTCCCATCATTCAGGTTTTTCTTGCACACAGACATGCATGACATGCATCCTTTACTGGTGATATTATTGTAGCTCTGACTAATTTTCTATTAATAACTTTTTGTCCCATCAAACTGTCAGGTTTATTCCTTCATTCTCTCCAGATTCCTTTGGTCATACTGTAAATAAGAGGTGAAGAAAAGTGCCCATAACTGAAAATCTGCTGATTTTTGTTTGTTATATGTGTGGTCCGTTATGTAACTACTTACATACCTGATGGAAATGAGCCCGGCAGTGATTTAAAATCAGGAATGTGTGCATTATTTCCATCGATTGTGGTGAAAATGAATAAAGTAGTTAACTGCATGACATGTCCTTTAGAAAGGAAACTCACTGATGTCACATGCAGTATGCTGTAAGAGAGGTTTCACACTGAAATGCGTCAGCGGATGTGTCAGTCCATTAGCTGAAAATATGTGACCCAAAAATAAAACGACTTTTTTTATTGCTACTGCCGAGTCCTTCAGGAGAATATGTGCTGATAATAATCACTGATGTTTGCCTGCGTGTAAGTGTGTGTTATTCTTTCAGACGTGACAGAAAGAGTCTACAGATAGGCTTGGAACTAAAATAATATTTGTTTTAATTATTATTTATTAAGAATGCAAGCGTACATTTGCTGTTATAATATGATAAACTTTATGGGAAATGATTGTTGCCAGAACCAGACGAAACTAAACATTTTAAACTACTTGGCTTTATACATATACATGTCTTTCAAAATGTTTCCTCGTTATGCCACATATAGCACTTAGGTAAAGTATTTTATTCCATTTTTGTAGGAACATACGAAAATTTACAGTATACAGGGTGATATTTGGGAAAGCACCTGCCCGCTTCTCTCAGTGTAACAGTCACAATGACAATTAGATATTGTTTATTGTTCTCATATGTTCCTTAAAATCCTTCCTCCTTATTTGTCCTTTTAGCACAATTAGCGTGTTAGCATTGTTTCTCCATGCACTGACTATGACTGCAATGAGACATTTCAATAGACAATTGTATTATGTTCATTTTGCCATTAGTGGTTATTTAATAGAGACTATACTATAAATCAAAGCAATCCATTGATTCGTTCCAAAGCTATAACACAGTGAAATGTAAAAAAAAGTTTATGAATATTATTTGCCTTTTAGGTTGGAAGGGTCTGGCTGGCCTTAGAGCAGCAGCAGCCGGGCCAGGAGATGAGTTCTGCTGATCCAACGAACATAGACGGGTGGTGATAAATACTGCGTACATGAGCCTCTGAGGACAGCAAAAGATGATGGGATAAAAAGTGGGATTTGTGAAGGAAAGGAGCAAGTGAGAGATGGCTATAATAGGAGAGGGTAAAGCAGAGTAAGAAAGAGATCGAAGGCGAGAAAAAGGATGGCGTGAGAAAGGAGCGAATAAAGACGGCACAGGCCAGCTGCCAATTCTCTTTGCATTCATCAATGATCATCTTTCCTGCATCTTTCCCGCGCTCCTCCCTCCATCTCCTCTCATGTCAACAGCTTTAGTGTTCACACGGCCAATCTATATATTGTCCAAGCCCCCTTTAACTCACATCTTTTATGCACTGGGTGTCATGATGCTGAAAGTTTGGCTTCAGAAAGAGTGATTTCACAGGGCCTCGATGAATGCCATTCAATTTAACGTTGTATTCCCGCAGTGTACATGCAGTGCATTGGTTTCATTTGTTTGTGTCAAGACGGTGTTTGGGAGTCAAAATAAGCTGCGATGGGTAAATAAATGAATTTTATGCAGACAACTTAACCAAAAGTGCAGTGAAAGATGAAGAAAATTAGTGAAATGGCTGAAGGGTGTTTGGAGGGTAGAACAGGTAGAGAGGAAAGAGGGAAGGAAGTCGGGGGAGGAACGTGTGGAATAAGATGTGGTATTGTTAATGCTATAGTAAATTAATATTCGCGTGAGGTCATCCATCAGGAGCAGAGCAGGCGAGCCGTGAGAAACATGATAATGGAACCTGTCACTGGCAGGGAGAGGGGAGAAAGTGAGGAAGGGAGAAGGGAGGAAGGGGACCCAAAGAGGAAAACTATAGTGTAGTATGAACTAAGAAAGAGCTATGAGAACAAAACAAAGATGTAGAAACAGACGGGAAACATAAATTCAAGAAGACAGACGATGCAGGTTAGAGATGGAAAACTGGAGGGAGAGAAAGACACAAGAAAGCAAGACGTAGGGAAGAGGAAAGGAAAGAGATGAAGAGAAGAAGAAGGTAAGAGAAGGAAAGGCGCCTGCGGTGGCACAAGGTAAAAAAAAAAAGCAAGCCAGGGGAGAGAGAGTGAGTGTGAGAGAGAGAGATGAGGGAGGAAGCCATGCAGAATTAATCTACAAATTACAATGAATAATTAAGGCCTGGGAATCCCATGGGGATAAAATGGAATATTGAGGAAAATGGAGGAAGGAGGGGGGCTGAAGGTAGAGGTAGAGATCACCCAGATAAGGGAAG
This sequence comes from Microctenopoma steveboyesi, assembly GCA_032359275.1. Lineage (NCBI taxonomy): Eukaryota > Metazoa > Chordata > Actinopteri > Anabantiformes > Anabantidae > Microctenopoma > Microctenopoma steveboyesi. The sequence continues at coordinate 3,886,517 of JAUMHF010000003.1, read as the reverse complement.
CTACCTCAGGCAGCTCCTGTTCATAGACCCCTCAGAAGGGAAGGGAGTGAGGAAAAGTGAGTCAAACAAAAGACAGGAGAAGGAGGTTGGAGGTGCTTCTGTTTCATCACGGTGTCCACTGTGAAGATGTGAAGGAAGGGAAAGGAAGCAAAAAGAAAGACTGATCCCACTGGGAGGAATAAAAGGACAGAAAAAGGCAAAAGCCTAATTACAATGAGAGAGAAAATATGGGGACATAGGGAGCGAGGACTAAGTGACGAGGAGAGAAGCAGCGAAAGGTAGCGGGGCGCTTTCCATCCTGCACACAGTTGCTGCAGGCGTCGTCGGAAATCTGTCCTCCAGCTGTGCCTGTGTGCTACAGAGGTGGACAAAGAGAGAGTGTGGAGAACACTTGCTGTCTCTACACGATTTGCCTGGTTTAAAAGACATAATGGGTGGCGTGACAAATTCACTGTGACTACACAGTTTACTTCTGACAACAGAGGGACACCCGCAGATGTCATCTTCCACTGGATCTGGCTGTAAGACAGCATACAGTTCAGCAGCTCTTAAGTCGGCCTCGTTTCAAAATGATGCTAATAAATCTCCCATATTTCCTCCACAGTAGTCCACATAATGTGTGGGAACAAACTTCGTTGGGAGGATTCGGGATTGCTGCAATCCAAAGCAGGAACAGAGCTGTTGTTGTTTTATGTGACAGGACTGCACTTCATTCTGAGCTCGTGTAGCTGTTATGGAAGGAGACACGAATATGTCTCTGAGCTTTACCACAGGAGAGTAAAACACAGAAAACGTGCCTCAGGTTTTTGGTCTCAGGAAAAAAATGCTCATTAAATACATCTTTGCTGCTGTTGTAGGAAGAAACAGAAAACTCCAAGAAACATTTGTTGTTTCTACCTAAAAATTAGAGCAGATTAAAAGATTAAAAGCAACATTTCATGTACCCTTTTATTTCATCATCACAGGTACCATGAAATACAACTATAAGGAAACACTTATGCCTCCTATACTTTGGAGGAGCTTTTTTAAGATTAGAGTGACAGTAACGCATTTCCCCTGAAAGACACACACTATTGTTTTGAGTTCATTAGGTATTTTAATGCCTTGTTTTGCATCTGATTTAAATGTGTACGCTGTGACACGGCATACTAATGTGCCACCTTTGTTTTCCCAATTTAAACTCTTTTGAGCCTTTGTGCTGTACATATTCCACATTATAATTTTCAGTTGTAATCGACACAGAAGTCGCCAACGTATGATACCAAACAGGTAAAAATGTTCAGAAGTGATACCAAAAACAGATACATGACCAAAACAAAGTTTTACCTCCAGTTTATTTACCAGTGCTGACTTCCTTTTAGCTCTGTTTTTGGTCTACACCACCCTTAAAGGGAAATGTACCAACTATTTTACTGTTACGCACACTGTTCCAACAGACTTCCAATAATCCGTGATGTCAGCAGCACATTCCAAAGATTTAATCACACATGCACAGTTTATTGTGCTGTCCTAACGCACAGACATTATCTCATCTGATTTAACTCTCACTCGCTTTTTTATCTAACCTCTCCGGTCTCGTTTCCATTCCTCCCCGTTTTTCTCATTCCCCCCCCCGGTCGTCAGTCTGTTGTATTCATTTCTATTTCTGTCGCTGTATCTTAAGTAAATGTTTTCAGTTTTAGCAATAAAATAGCAATAAAGGTTCTCTAAATGTGAGTAGTGAGGAAAAGATTATTAGCAAATAGAATAGGATGAAAGAATGTGAGTAAAAAAGAATGATAAAAGACGTCCTTGCTGTGTGTGGACATGAACAACAGGTCAGCATCTCCAGTTACTTCTATACACAGCATATAGAGCCGAAATAGAAACCTCCATACTGCTAAAAAATGCAGATAAAAACATGATTATGTAGAGAGGAGGGAAAACACCCATACACACATTTCACATCATGTCTCTCTCTCTCTACACAACGTGTCAATCTGACTTATAGGTCTGTATACTGGGTCTTTGTCAGCCCTTCCAGGAGACTTGTACTGATAACAATAGACCAATTACTACCTAATTACTACAGATAACTGGTTCAATAAAGTCTTCTGGTCCAATTTCACTTTAATTGTCCCAATTAGATTCAATTAGATCTAGTTGGTATAACGAGGGCAGTTAGAATGGATGATCTGGCACCACAGGGTATATTATTAAGTCCCAACATCCCACATGTAGTTTAAGTACATGGATGAATGCACATAAAAACATGCACCAAGATAATGAAGTATATACTGTAGATACTGTACACAGGCCTCTGTGTTCTCTCACTTACACTACAATTTCCTACGTACTTCTCTGAAACATGTGTTTTTTTAGACTGCAAGTAGATTTTTATACAAAATTTCATGATTATTTGTAAAGTACAATTTTTGCAAATGTATCTAGAATACGGCAGCAGAGCCGACTAACCGACGAACCGACTCTCATTGCGTAGAGCCAAGTCTTCATGCTCCCTGCTCTGAGACTCCAAAAAGGCAGTGGCACTACTTTATTTTGATGGGCACCCTATGCAGTCAATCACATGCAAAGACAGACTAGGATCATACCATTATGTGAAAGAAGGAAGGGGCGCCAACACTCTGAACAGAGTGTGGCAGTACAGGCCAGGTACAGGGAGCAACAAAGAGATTCAAATGCCAAGTGCATTGGGGAGTAAGTGAATAAAAGCTTTGATTAAAATGTTAAATAGTCAGTCATATCAGCCAGATCATATGTGGACACCAGGTCCTAGGAGGTTAAATAAAAAAGACACTCAATATAAGCTGACTAACAAAGCATAAACCATCCATATTTGCTAAATTAGGATAAAATGCAAAGAGAACTGAGCCAAAAGACCCGAATGTTTGATGTCCCAAAAAAGGTAATTCAGTGGCAACTGGACTTTTTTTTTTTTTTTTGAACTTTTTTTGGGACACCCCTGAACTTGATGACTGGATACCTTCACAAACAAGATTTGTACATTTATACGGCGTTTACATCTCTACCACACATATGTTCCTTAGATTCTAATCCCGCGCTACTTTTAGTAGCTTTCTTTGCATGTCTCTCTCGTCTCTGTGTCTCCCGTCTCTCCTTCATGCCCACTGCCTCAGAGAAAAGTGCTTTTCCGACTTTCTCCTGACACGACAACAGACGGCACCTTGGCTGGGTTTGCCAACGGTGATAAACGGGAGGGCTAATTAAAAGGCTCTCTGATAGCTCTCTTCTGCCTTTTTAATTTCCCCTCCTCAGTTACTCCTTCCGTTAATACCTCTCGCTTGCCTCCCTGTGCACCATCTCTTTTTCATTCACTGCTCTCTTTTTTTTTGACAGTGGTATTGTCTGTCCATCTCAGTCTTTCTCGCGAATAAATGCGCGCACTCCAACATGTCTCCAAACTAAAATGCTCTTATTTTTCCCGTTTCTCTCTTGATAGGACGGAGTAAATAAAACAAGCACAGACATGACAAACAACAGTATTCAAACGGGCAAACAAACAACAGACAATAGGGTTTTGTTGTGAGAAACGCTACCACTGACAGTATGTGTCTGTGCGTGACAAAGTCAGGCACATGCATGTGGGATGTGGCGAGAGTGCGAACTATTAATAATGATCTTTGTGTGATGGCAGGTGTTTAATTTTGGCTGACATTCACATTGTGAGCTCATCTAATGCTCCAACATGTCCTGGAGATCGCAGCTAATTCGACTGGAATGGGAGGAAAAACGGTCGATGGGAAAAAAAAGGGGTAACTAATAATTACAGAAATATGAAAGAGTCTTTTCTTTCCTTGGTGAACTTCATTTCACCTTTTTCTCAGCTATCCTCATGCCAAATATAGTTGTTTTCCGTCTTCCTGTCCTTTCATCTCTCCTCCCCTAGCCCTCCTTGTCAGATCCTCTTTCAGCACGACTTTTTTTTTTTGCCTCCCTCGTTCACCTTCTCTCTTCACCTCACACACACACACACACACACACACTGTCTTTCTCAGGTTTCCCTCTCTTCTTTATCTCTCTTCTCTCCTTTTTTTTTCTCCTTGCTCACTCTTTGAGGCCAATCGATGACAGCTAAGAGATGAGATACCTCACTGTTGACTCTCTGAGACCTATCAGAGCTGACGCCATCAAACTCTGGTTTCCTTTACGCCATACATCTGTCCATGCTGTTATTTTGCTGATGACACTGCATTGACTGCCATTCGTAACATGAATACCAAACCAAAGTTTACCACTTCACATTATTTCCATGGCAACATGGTGGATGTTTTAGTCTGGTCCATCATAGACAGTGCAGCGGCCTCTGATTGCTTGTTGTGCTCCTGAATTAAATTGCTTCTTAAACCATTTACCTTAGGTGACAAAGATAAAATCCAATTAAAAAAACCTAATTAAGCAGCTATATTCGAAAATGACAATCAACAATTACAATGCTTACCTTTAACCAACGGATGCAACCAGCACATTACTGCATGGTTATGTCACTGGTTACTCATCTGTCCATTAGACAAAATTATCTCAAGTGGGAAAATGGTAAAACATGAAGCTACTGCAAAGTTTGAGTCATATTAGGAAATACGCTAAACACAGAAGACGATTAGCATAGCGGAAGCCTAGCTGTAGAAAGCCACTAAACGTCTCCATCTAAAGCTCACCAGTTAGCAGTTTAAATCTTGATTCATCACTAACCCTGTAAATCTTACATTCCTGTAGGCAAAACCACCTTTCTCTTACCTCAACCACTTGGATAAACCTAACCACAAACTGTAGCCATGGTTGCCTGTAAAACCTGAGAACCTGGGAACATCATTCTCTTTAAATATATATTGTTCATCATTGTGAAATGAATTGTAAAACAAAGAGACAGGAAAAGAAAGAAGGCAGGTTTGTGGTATCGAGACCCCCAGTACAAAATAAAGATACTATGCTCAGAGGCTGAACTTTTTGTCTTCACCTTTGTGTGTTTTTAAACTTGAAAACATCAGCAGTGAGATTGTGAGTGAACTGCAGGATATGACTGCACCATTGGCACTGAAGCAAATTCAGACACACTGCTGTTAAGACAAAGTTGGAGGAGTTTGAGCAACTTTCAGCACTGCATGAATTTGTAATGACAGACCTGCATTTGGGTGCAGCGGGGCAGAGGACATTAAAAGTCACTCCACTGACTAAATCATGCTTCCGCGTGTCAAATCTAATCACACGTTAGGTCTATTTGTTCCTGGGACCTGGACACTGGATCAAATCAGTGACACGGCTGCAGCAGCATAACCAGTTACGTTTTTTTAGGCTCCGATTTTGATGGGAGGGAAATTATGTAGAAATTTCTCAATTACACAAACATGCATATCTAAAAGGAGAGACAGTGGGATCTAGGTAGAGTAGTAGAGTTTAGTCAACCTTGTGAGCACAAAGCTGCAGCAGCATTCTGCTAACTCAGCCTCTTTCTGACCAGAAATGATTCAGCATTTTTAATGGGCTTTTGGCTGTGCAGTTGTGGCCAGCAGTACTTAAATCAAATGAGGGAGAAAGACTCTTTCCACTTCATGAATATTCCCTTAAAGAACAATAACTCAAGCATTGTAGACACACTGTTAATTCTAAATAAGTGTTTCATCACATACCAAAAGGAAGGAGGGAAAAAGGGAAAACGGTTTTGAATGTAAAAAAAAAACTATTAGCCCCCAGAGGGACTATGTTAATTTCACCAAAATCCTGCCCAATGTTTGCATCATTCATACAAAGTGAAACATTCATCAATGTTAAGGTTTCTAGTTGGTACATTATGGAATGTAAATGTAGAGGCCGTAAACCCTTTTCACACTGTGGCAGCATAATGCTGTGGGGCAGAGGGACCCTTGTTCAAATGCATGAGATCATGGAGGATAAATACATAAATCTACATAATCTAAATAATCTCGCGTTCATAAATCTACTTCCAGTCTAGTTTTTGGTCACATCTGTTTCTCCTAGTAAGACAATGACTCAAAGCATACATCTGAGTTGGTCCAAAACTTCACCAAATCAATGCCCAAACCAAATTTCAGGCCTGTTCAATCTGTGGCAGGTTCATGTTTATGTTCAAAACTATTTTGATGAGCTGGAACAATTTCCCTCAAGAGCCTCGTGCCACCTCGTTAACTGTCATGAGAGGTACTGCAGGGCTGATAATGTTAACCTTGTATTATTGTTTCCGTCAGTGCAAAGGTAAAATATCTCAATTAAGCTTTAGGTTTGTTTCATTTCGTAAAGGGGGCTAATGCATTTTGGCAAACTAATCAGTGTCTATTGAGAAATACTTTGTGAATTAAAGATGTATATTATAGTCTAACATAAATACAGGAATACACACAATAATACACAAATTAAAAATGAAAAGGACACATACTTTCTCTTTAACATCACAGACCCTAAAAGCAACTTCCAGAATCAAACTGATGAGGATTAAAACATGTGCACACTGAACCGCACACTATGAATGAAGACCTTGCGTGTGTAGTTTGTCTCTCTTAAAGATTCAGGTTCACTTTCAGCGCTATTTATGGTAATTCCCCACTGTGCCATGCTTCATACCAGCTGGGACTGATCTGTATATTAAGTCTCTTAGGAACAATTTACACATATGCAGCCACCACGCACCAGCGAGGTGTTATGGGAAAACCAGGTTGAGATGAGGACTATGGAGAAGGGATGAAACAGACACAGGCATTCCTGTGGTGTAATATTGTCATCCCACCATCAACAGCCATGAAGTACCTTAAAAATCTGTTCCATCCCTCTTACACTTAATATTCCTCCCTTTTTACTTCATTATCTGTGATTTGCAAGAGAGGAGTGTTTTAACTCTATAAACGAGCTAAGGGGACATAGAGTATGGAGCAAAAGGGAAACAATTATCCGAGTAATGAAGCTGTGAAGAAGAAAAGTGCTTTTTCAAATGTCAATACGTCACTATAGTCACAGATGCAGAATTGGTAGCAACATCCTAGTGATGACACTGTGCTGGTTTTACTGATTCACCGAGGGATAAATGTTTTACAACTTAGATTTTATAGGATTAATCTGCTGAGTTTACACATCTTTAAGTAGAACATAGAGTATTGCAAGGAAGAGACCCTGCACAGATCACTTTTATGTGAAGTAGAAGTGTGTGCAAGTAACTGGAAGTGCAGAGGAAAAGTACAAGGGTGAAGGGAGGGTTAGTGGCTCGCAGCACTGGAGCCCAACGCTCATGGAAGTAGAGTCATGGCAGCTTTACAGGAGAAGTGCCGAAAATGCCATGTTCACAGAGACCAGTCGTGCACATCATGATCATGCAGGACCAGGACAGTGACCTGACATCTATAAAACCAAATGTCACTGCACTGTGCAGTGGCAGTCAATAAAGTTAGCTGCATTTATTAATCTATGCGATGCATAGTCGGCGGCTCATATTGAGGGGGATGGAGACACCTATGGTTTTGTTTAGCTGTGTGATCAGAATGGGCCAGGAGGGCTAGCGCCAGTGATAGTAGCCGTCTGGGATGCCGTTCGCATTTAGCTGAAAGGAAAGGAAATATGTAATTACTAGACAATGTACAGCTGAAAAATGTCTAATGTTACATTAAGTGATAATAAAGATGACAGATACTTCTGTTGGAAAAAAACAAGTCTCACACAGAGACAGGATTCAGGAAGTGAGTCACATGAAGCATCTTCAACATCAAGTGGTTTAGGTGCTGAACTATTTGTTTACAGCTAGTCTGAATGTTTATAGATACACAACAGTGTTCCCAGATTTTAATAGTACATTTGGAAAGAGGGAGGTTTTCACATTCTTGCCTTGGTGATGGAAAACTACGCAAATAAGCTCCTACTTGTAATAAACCAGTTTTCATTCAACCCTCACCTTAAGCCACTGCATGCCCTTTTCAAAGTGATGACCTGCAAAATGAGTTTGGAGGATTCCTGGTTCTCATAATGGTAAAAGGGCAGGACACACACACGCACACACACATGCACACACACAAACCATTTTCCTTGAAAAGTTTATCTCCTTTGTTCTAAAATGATGCTGCAGCTTTCACAACCATCTGGCCACTGACAGTATTTCTCACACACACACACACACACACACATACAGTAAATTAAACAGCATGTGAGGGAAAAACAACACACTTACACTTACTTTGTTTCTCTCCTGCACACTCAAACACAAATATGCATAAAAAGTGCTTTCTCTCTCTCTCTCTCTCTCGCTTTCCTCTCTGTCACGTACAAACACCCACAGCAAGTGCACTTACTGTCTGTCCTTGCCCTAAATACAACCATGAACACACACACACACACACACACACACACACACATAATGAAATGTTTGGTCTCTTCTGTGAATGCATGTGTGTGGGGGGGGGGCGGACGGAGGAATGTGCACACACATTTTCACAGCGTATAACCAACATGTCTGTCTTTTACAAACACACAACAGACACACCATCTGTATCCTCTGGTCCTCACGCTACACACAGGGGAGGGTGAGGGGAGAAGGTAGACTAAAGGAGGGAGGGTGAGACACAGTGGGAAAGTGTCAGGGCGCATGTAGTTTTGTGCAGGAAGAAGTGGAGTTTACAATATTTAGGAACGTATCAGAAAAGAGGACTGAAGATAAGGATGACGATGATCTGTGGGTACCAAGAAACAGGTTAGACACAGAAAGGCTGCGTGAAAAAAGGGTTTTGCCTTTAAAGCAACTCAAATCAAAAGAACTGCTAAAGTGCTAATTAGTGCTGTGTTAGCTTTAAAGGACTAAATTCACCGCTTCCGTCCGAAACGCTGACTTGAAAAGAGTTCATCTGCGATAAATACCAACTTTTTCACGTGACAAATGAGAAACTCGAGGGGAGTAAAAATGAGCTTAACAATGGACAAGTGGAACAAAAGTGTCAAATTAAATGTTACCACCAGGGAGAGGTGGACTTTTAATGGGGCATTTTCTCAACAACATAAAATTAATGCCTTATGATTGATCTCAGTGGTGAATTAAAACCACTTCAGGGAAATCGCCTCTACAAAGACAGCGCTTGATAGCGTTTCCATTCAGAAACCTCTCACAGTCCAATGTCAGGGCAGAAAAAAGCATATGTACTCTATTGTACACGTGATCTTGTTAACAAGACAAGACCAGCTTATTAGCTTATTGTGTGTAGCCTACGTGTAGCCACAGACCTGTCAGAGTCATCTGACCTCTGTCCACAAGAGTCAAAGATGCTGGTAATGCTGGTCAGTGTTTTTGCTGGGACAAACACACACACACACGTGTCTTCTCATGAGCACGACAGCTGAAATGGTCTGATTCATCTTCTTAACCATATCCTGTGAATGGTACTGCAATAGTTAATATATTTCAGACATTACAGCCAACACTACTCAGCCAGGAGAACAGCTTATATGTAGCCTGCCAGGTAAATCCCAGGGCTAACTACACTGAAACTTAACTAAATATAGTAAAAGCTGCCTTAACTGTACTGGGGGCTGCAGCTGAAACACACACACACACACACACACACACACACAGTAGCCTTCATTTGGAGCTGTGTTTGTGGCCACGTGACAAATGTTTGACAAGTGTTCAGCCTTTTACGTTCGCTTCCACTAACTGCTGAGAAATACACCCACCGCAGCGCGCCACTGTCCTCACCAACCATTAGCTCGATCTGCTGTCTAATGCTGAGCAGGTACCGTTGTGTACAGTGGGATTTTTAAACGTGTGTTTGCAGCTGAGGCTGAAAAGGCAGAACACAGTGTAGCAGTGAAACAGAATAAGAAGCTTCACGGAGATCAGGGGAAATGCAGCAACTCTCTGTGGGTTTGTTACTACGGGCTGACGCTTTTATGTACAACCTTTCCCTTTACGCTGTACCAAATATGTGGATTAGATACGTAATGTGTGAATACGGTGAGCGGGTAAAGAAACAGGGCGGTAGATGACTCACAGAAGTCACCTCAACAAACTCAATCGCGTACTGTGGGTTAGAGTGAACCCAACAACAATAACGAACTGGTTTTTGCTGGACGTGCCCCGTTCCCTGTCTCAGTTTTGTTATGACCCTTTTTGTTTGTTTGTGCTTTTCTGAATGCTTTCTGAATTATTTCTCTATCAGTGTCTGGGCTTTCTATTTTTATTTCCAGCCTCTGACATTTCATCTCGATGCCTGACTGTCTCCACCCCTGGTCCTTCTCAGCTTCACTCTCATTCACCTGCTCTCTCCCACTCCGTCTCTGCGCCCCTCCATCTTTCCCTCTACTGTATCTATCTCAGCGGGCGCTAATGTGACATTTATGTGCTGTCAGCTCGCCGCGCGGCCGTCAATCATCGTGCGCTCCCATTAGAACGGCTCTATCAGGAGCTGTCAGCACCGCAGGGCTGCCAGTGCGCGCCACATGCCACCCACCGTTTGAGAGGAAGCAAGGTGGCAAAAAATAAGAGCAAGGGACGCAGAGAAGGCAAGAGAAAGAGCAGCAGAAGAAGAGAAATAATCGGAGACGGCTTGTATTATCTCGTCTCTGCTTCTCCATCCACCTCTGACTCATCCTCTCCTTCCACGTCTCTCCTCCATCATTCCTCATTAATCGTGTTTACTCCAAGATACCTATGTTTTGGTCCTCAAGGAGCCCAAACAGCCAGTATCCCGAGCAGCCAGACAGTGATGCTGTGTTTTTTATTCCCTCCATCCTTGCCTTCTAACCGTCTCTCATTAGAACGTTAGTCCTATCTCACCCCTCCTCCTCCACTTTATCAGTATGTTTACCTGCTGTGGGAGGTCACCATCTCCCCCTCCTTTGTTCCTCCTCAACCTTCCCTCCTTCCTCCTCTCGTGGGTCCTCGTAGATTCACTTCTACCTCTGTCTGTTTTAGCACACAGGTCTGCTTCCCTCTTCGATCCTTTATTCCCCACACTCCTCTTGCCTTACACTTATTTTCATCCACTTGCTCTTGTTTTCACTGTCACTCTTCTATTAACCGCATCTTTATTTGCTCTCTTCTTTCTTCACCTGTTTCGCTTTGTGATTTTCTCCCTTTTTTGCCTCTTCTACCGATTCATGGTTCAGAAGCGACACATTTAAAGCTAACACACACACACGGAGAAAGAGAGTTACGCAAGTCATTGAAACTCAGAACATTACAGTTTACCTAACACACATCATCACACAATTAAATGCAAGAGCTCAAGTAACAGCTGCTACATGAGCACGTGTGTGCCAGTTAATTGTGTTCCTGTCTGCAGTGCATTAATGAAAAACCAACTACACCTGCTTCTCTTCTCGTGAATTCTCAGAGACGGGAAGTGATGGCTCATTGAGAAACCAAATTTAATAGATTTATTTTTAGTTTAATGCCAAGTTCACAGTAGAGACACCTTTTTCCTCAACTGAAACTTCATTTTCACATCTGGTGACATGATAAATCCTTTCACAGACGCTGAAACAATGACTCTGAACCTCATGGTTTTGGCATGATGTATATCTACATTTACACAATTTGTTATAGGCAACGAAATTATGTGTCATGTCACAGAACTAAAATAATGACTTCACACCATATGCTTCACATATGCAATAACCCTGTTCTTCAGATAGAGTCAGATTTAGCAACAGACTCTTTCCCCCTTCCTAACTAAACCCGACCTACTGCTCCAGAGAGTATTCGAGCTGTTCAGCACTTGAACTATATTACTGTGTTTAAATTGACATTTGAGGCTGAAGCTAGTTAGCACTGTGAGTGGATGGCAGATTTTTTTGGCCTCCGAAAACTAACACAGGCTGAGTTTCTCTCCGACTCCTGCACACAAACCAATGTGCGCACTCATGCCTGTGGTCTCTAGCAGAGAAATGACAACTGGAGTTTGCGTGATGTTTGCCAGTATGGCGGGGAGCAGCTGTGTAATGTTTCTCTTTGGCACGCAAGGTTGGTTAGCATTTAAAATGGGTTGGTCATCACACAGAGTTAAACGGAATTAAAGAGACAGGCGGGAGGACGGACAGACAGGCGCGCGTGTGTGTTTATGTGACAGCGGAGCCCAAACTCCACACACACAGCCATTTTCTTTATGCTGTGGCCAGTCCGTCGGCCCTCTAAAGTGTATAAAATTTGTGTAAGCGGAGAGAGTGACTTGCAGACAGGTGAGGCGGGTAAATATCCAGGCTGGAAAAGAAGGTGTGAGTGACAGGTCATAAATGGAAATAAAGAAGGAAGAACTATGACCCTGTCAAATGGATGTCTCCATCAAAAATCCCCAACGCCTCTCAACTTCGCTTTCCACTCTCCTCTCAAGCTCAACTTCACTTTCGTCCAAGAAAAGATTCTTTATATGAACTGAATAAAGAGTACTTCAAAGACGAGATGAATCAGCCATTAACCCTGCTGTAACTCCCTTCTCCGTGTCTTTCTCTCTCTGAGACTGTCAATAGGATCAACTGACTCTGTGTCCTTGAAGCTATAAACCCCCACACACACACGCACGCTTCATGCATACACATCCCAAGGTGGTTCGCAGGCACATCACAGAGAGCTGGAAGCTGGGGAGAGTTAAAACTCGTTGATCTACAGACTCACTGTCTTTACTATAACCATATTCTATGACTATGTCTACCTATGTTCTGGGGTTTGGTGAAAAGGTGGTGTTATACTTATTTTATACAATACAATAATATTTAGTGAATAAAAGTCAACTCAAAGCACGAGGAGAAACATTGGCACTAAATAATCTACGATCTGAATCATTTCAGCCCATTCACGGCTCTGTCACGCTGCTCTGAGCTGCTGATTAGTCAGGTGGATATGCTGCTGCACACACAGTCCACACACACACACACACACACACAGCCACAGCTGAGAACTCTAACTGACAAGTTACAACTCCCCAAAAGTACCTGTAGTGCTGTTTCTAAACAGTTATGCTTTTAAGCGGAGTTCAACTGGCGGCGCCGCACACTGGAAAGTCACGTGACACAGGTTCCCCTGTCTGAACAGAAACTGTCTTGTCTTCTCTGTTCGGGGCGTAAATTATGAGTCAGCTGCACACAAGCATCATCGTGCACATGCAAATTTAACACCATTAAAGTTCAAGATAACTGTCAGTGGTCTTATGGGAACAGCTGGAAGAGTGTTAACACTTTCTGTGCTTATATAATTGCAGAGGCTGACATGTTGAGGGATTGGGATTGTGAGTAGATTAAGTGGGCAGCAGCCATTGGTTAAAGCCTTTATAAATTCAGGAACAAAAGTTAATGAACACAAACAAGGCAATAGATTTACATGTCTAACGGCTTTTCCCCGCTGATTTTGGTAGCAATTGGTAATTCATGGGATAAGCCACCTCTTCCACCTCTAATAGACAAACACCACCTGTCAAGGAGCTGGGTTAGGGTTCAGACTGAGCCACGGTTTAGCTGGAAGTGTGTGAGTGTGTGTGTGCGCGCGCGCGCGGGCTCGGGGGTGGCGCTGGACCCAGAGCTGAGTGTTGACACCGGGCAGCTGAACAGATGGCGTTTCATGGGTTTGCTTGTGTGTCGTGTCCTCAGGTGGCTGAGGGAAGTGATGTGAGGTGAGCTGATGATGATGTGTTGTTCTCATTAAGCAGCCCAATGCTCGTCTCTCTTCTACCGTTTCGCTCGGTTCTCTTTATTTTTTTTCAGCAAACAATTTAAGGACGTGCGAGAAAAGCTTGATTAATTCTCCCTCTCTCTTTCTTTCTCCGTCTGAGTGGTAGGTCGCTGTATATTTGTCCCTCTTCATTTAAGCACAAAATGCCCTTTCGTGGTCGCCTTCTTTTCCATTTTGTTCCCCGGTGTCATTAGTCTCATTTTGATCATTATCAGACTTATCTGCTGTCTAACCTTGCCTAAGGTCAGATCCTGTAAGGCGGACCGTCCTGTACGAGATGGTGAAGACCCAGACACATACACGAGACAGATACGTTTAACTACAGCTTGTAGGGGTGAAGAGAGGAACAGATTTACACATATTTGAACCCTTTTTTTTACTACAAATGTGTCTACCTACTAAATGCATTTCGTGTGCGTGTCTGGTTTTGCAAATACCCCGCTCCCAGTCTCTACTGACGCTCATGTCACATTTTGAATATAAGAATTCACTTTACTTCCACCACACAAATGGGACAGAGTGAACTTTTGTCCCGACTCTATGCTAAATGTGCTATCGTGGCAGATCAGTTGCTAAAGGCATATTTGGCACTCGTCATGGTCTAAAATGTTCCCACAATCACGGCAGTGAGTGAGAGGGATGTTAGCTAAGGCACAAACTATGCATTTCCTGATTTTAACTGTGCAATAACAGTTAAATTACTACCAGTATCTCACATTTCTAAAAAGAAAGGGAAAATAGAACTAACAAATATCTAGATACTTGGGACCAGCTCTAAATAAAAGTCTTATTTTCATCAGTTACAGATGCAACACATCTGACCTATAGTTCAGGTTAAGGCAATGAAACAGTCACAATTTGATCAGGCGTTGGCACAAAAAGATTAGATATCAGGAAAGATAATCTCACAATCTGTTTGAAACTGCCCTTGTTTGCACAGCCCACCATTTCACCCCGCGTTCCTCTCTTTGTGGATTCTATAACAGGGCTATTCAGTGACTTTTATTTTAATAAGCTGGTCCAGTTTTTTTCAAATCTAGAAAGTTAGCTGAGCAACTTCATAACAAGTATCACCGTATCACCCACAATATCTTTGGCTGGTCCGAACCCACTGCTGTGATGTCTGATCCCAACATAAAACCCTTAATGCGACACTCACCCGTCTGGATGTTGAAATTAGGGCTGCAATGATTTCTAAGATTATTAGAATAACTCGATTAGCAAAAATCCTTCTAGAATCGCTTACGTCAAATAACTTGAGTCAAACACCAATTTCTGTTTGTGTTTCATTCGGACTGTCATTATTGAGGGTGAAGGAGGACAACGTGTTTCGGTGTTTACATTGTAAAACTGAGCTGGATGATGTAGATGGGATACTTTGGGAGTGAAAAATGCATTAAAACAGACCATCAAATAGGCCTGCTCTATATAGAGAGCAGGCTGACTACACTCATAATAATTACTACTGCCCCTAGAGGTCACCCGAAAAATGACTTTTGGTATCAGAGACCTGTTGTACATCTTTATTGCTACTAGGTTAGGGTTATATTTATTTCCATCCAGAGTTTCAATAATTTCTCAAAAAGCTTTTGTAGGGAAGATGGTATTAAAAAGGACATTGTCAGGACGTCCCAAGATTTACATGCCATACAAAGGATCTGAATGAGGTTAAGGTCTGGACACTGTAATGGTTAGTCCGTGTAAATCTATCCATGTAAGAATCCTGGCATTGTCACCTTGAAATATGCTGATGCTATCAGGGAAGAAAAGGATAAATTGATGGAAAAACCTGGTCACTCAGTAAGTTCAGGAAGGCAGTTGATAATCAGATTAATCACATCAGTAATTGTCCAATGGAAGGCTCTTAGCTGTGTGCTTAGTGAAATCCAACATTAACACTCACATTAAAACGTCACTCCAAAGAAAAGTGTCCATCCACTTCACGGCATCTTAGAGTCACACAGTTTCTTCTTCTCTTTCTCTTACTTACTCTTTTCTGTTCTGTATTTTGTTTGCTCCACTTCCACAGTCTTTGTTTTTGTTCTCAAAGCACACACCTGTGGTCCTCCTGATATCTATTTTAAAAAGCTAACGTTTACCACTGCAACACCTTTCTTTCATGAACACATGAACATTTATTCTGCCCTCATCCTCGACTCTCATTCCTCCTCATCTTCATCACAATTTTTCTCTCTTACTTCCCTTTTATGACTGTTGGTGCCTGAGGAGGATGAGGCAAGCTGAGGTTGGTACGCTGCGTCCTTACAGCTTCTCTCACCGAGCTGACACACACACCGACCCACCAGTACACAGACACTGCAGCCTAGTTAATGGGATGAGTTCTAATTAATTTCTTTTTTTTAGTTAACCCCAGGAGAGTAGAATAAAAAAGAGTAGAGAGAAGTAAAGGCTGAAGTTTGACCGAGTCATGGAAAGAACTATAACTGCATGAATGTGGGGAAAAGTTCAGGAAAGAGAGGGAGGAAGCAGAGAATCAAATTTAAGGAAAAGGGAAAAGGCAAATTAGGACAAGCCAATGATAGAGTAGAAAAGGAGTCAGTAGAAAGCTAGAAAGAGGACTCCAAAGGACAGACAAGCAACATTACCTGTTAATGGAAGTTCCCTGACCTTGAGATGTGCTTTATTTTGATTCTGTGCATTGGGAACAGGGTGCAGTAAAGTGGAGGATTCAAGCTAATGACCAGTAGGAGCCTTATGAATAAACATCAAAGAACCAGGCCGTTTCTGGGAAAAGTCACTCATGAAATTGATGCCATCACTGGACACCATCATAAACGACAATTACGTGTCCTAAAAATGATGTTTCTTCACAGCTCTACACAAGAACAAACAATATGATGACAACAACTATAAACACAATCATATTTGCAGTTATGCTGCATAGAAACATCCTTTTCAGGTGCACGCAGCAGTACTACTGAAGAACAATAAGAACGTTTAATTAGGCAAACACCACACAATCAAACGATTCATCTTAATAATCTAAATGATATGACTCAGCTGTAAACTATAGCAACAGTGTCAATAAATCATGAGCCATGATTCTGTCGTCCTACACATAACCCGAACCTGCTGCTCGGCTGAGCTCCACTTTCCTCAGAGGCTGATTTTCAAACAAATGGAAACCAACACATTATTTATTTGAATTAATTCCAACACCACCCACATCATCTAATTCTGAATCCTGCCCACACTCCCACATTTAATGGGACACAACAAAAACAAACTTGTAATACTGTCACGCAGATAGATCGTCTCTCATTACAACTTATGGGCACCAAAGAGAGTTATTGTGGGCTCTGTAATTCTAATCAGAACTGGATAACACTGCAAAAGGCAAAGAAAAGAGTAAAGAACTGTAAAACTACACTACGAAGACCAAAGTGTGAGTTATAAAGTTTCTAATTAGATTTACTGCGTGTCCTCAGGTCGGCTTCGTATTGTATATGACAGCACAGATCTCAAGACGTTTCTCTTCTTTAAGTTTAGACAGAACTCTCTGGCTACACTTTAAAGAGCAAGAAGGAGTCACTCTGGTTAATATTCCGTATAAGTCATGCGTTATGGGACATGACAGCTTGTCAAAAGCTTGTAAATATGGACAGAAGGAAAAAAAACTAGGTCATCGATCCAAGCTGGAAAGAAAAAAACCTCAGCGCCTCACTGCACGTCAAACCGGTCGATCATATTTCTGTTTTATTACAATTATACAATTTCTGTATTATGCATGACATCCTGAAACACGGTGGACACAGTTCAGAGTTCACACCGATAAATTGTTCCGATCTAATTTCTGTGAGGTGTGAATGTGACCTAAATGAGACTTTGACAAGCATTTCAAAATCAGTGCTGCTCTCTCTGAGACCTTTAACTCATTTCTGCACTTTGAGTATCAGAGGAGGTAGAAAAACGCTATTTAAGTGCAGATCATTTACCATTTAGAGGCTGAGATAGCTCAGGTGTAAGTGGGAAAGAGCAAATTATCATACAAAATAAACACCAGATACTATTATTAATATCCATTTATGTAATAACCGCTTGGTATGGTTTCACTTAATCTCATGATAATGGGACATTTTCTGGCAAATTACTGCACTGTTTAAATAAAATGCTGATTCCTAGCGAATACACTAAGAACCAAGAACCACTCAAGCATTCCTGCAAATTGTGGTATTTTCAGCTCACAATTAAACTTCTTCTGGAGAGTTGCAGTTGTTTTAACTAAACTAAAGTGTTACATGTAGTCTAGTGTGCGGTTTGTAGTGAGCATATGTGGAGTATCATATCTGGATCTTTAGACTACAGTAATGGGTGCCACACAGACAGAAATACAAACAGGGAGAGTTGATTTTAATATGCATAGAGCACATTTAAAATGTGTATTTAAACCTCAAAAAAGACATACATACTGTATATGTTTGTAGGTGTCGTGTGTGCAGAGAGCGCCTGCAGCTACATGAACAAACTACTTGAGTTCAGCAGCCTTGACTTACATGGTTGTGTATTCATTTGTCTACACTCTATTTGAAAATAGGTGGGGAAATATTGACCTCCCAAAACTCGGTTATATTTTAATTGCTCGATAATGATGATTACATAAAATGAGGCAGCGTGTGAGCAGGGAATAAATTTACTTTTAATTAGAAACATCATATTATAATTCACCATGCTTGTTTGCTTGTTATTGTTGTTGTCCTTTCATACGAGTGAGAGACAGGTAATGACAAAAGGAAAGAATACAACGCGCAATATGCCACAAAAGCCTTAACAGACAACGTGTCCCACAGTCCCCATCAACAAACAAATTGTAATTTACCTCAGACAACATGACAACACAAAGAGTAGTTGTGATTATGCACTGCAATCGTTTTTACTCAATCAAAACAAGGCTAAGCGAGATCTGTGCATAACAGAGTTAATATAGTGATAATCAAACCCCCGTTTAGTCACGTACTCTGCATCTACCCTGCACTTCTACTAAAGGTTACATCTATTTCATCAATTACAAAGGTAAAAAAAACATCTGGATGAACAGAAATGTGATACTGTGTGTGTTTGTCAATGCAGTTATTTTATTTGTATGTATTTTTTAATCCCATACAGATTATTTCATAATAGGGTCGTTGTATGTTTGTGTGTAAAGATATTTTTATTAAGGTAGACGGGTGATTTGTTTGCCGAACACTTCACCCATATAAAAAGAAAAGTTCAATTATGAGTGAAAATTACAATGTTGCTAAAACTGCCTCAAACAGCGTATTGATTTTTTTTTTTTCTAGACAGCCGCTCTGAGAGAAGGAGCAAAAGTACAGCAGTATTTCAGCAAGTATAGTAAGAGAGAGTAAAAGAGAGTGCCATGGTAACACACTATTCTTTCTAAAACTTAGAATATCTGAGAGATAAAATCCACTGTTGTTAGGTTTATGGTTTTTAAAGATAAAATGAGGTCACTGGTCGTTGTTAATAACTGAGTAAATAGTATGTACGTGATCACATGTTTTAAATAATAATGAAAATGCATTCCTCTCTAATTAATTACACTGAACAAAATATAAACGCAACACTTTTGTTCTTTCTCCCATTTTTCATGAGCTGAACTCAAACATCTGAAGATTTTACTACACACACAAAAGATCCGTGACTCTCAAATATTGTTATGTGTGTCAGTGAGCACAAGATAATCCATCCCACCTCACAGGTGTGGCATGTCAAGGTGCAGCATGAATAATGCACAGGTGTTCCTTAGACTGTCCACAATAAAAAGCCACGCTGAAATGTGCAGTTTGATCAAACAGCACAACGCCACAGATGTCGCAACCTTTGAGGGAGCGTGCAGTTGGCATGCTGACTGCAGGAATGTCTACCAGAGCTGTTGTCCGTGAAATGACTGTTTCTCTACCATAAGCCGTCTCCAAAGGCGTTTCAGAGAATTTGGCAGTACAGTTGTGGCAGTACACAACTGCAGACCACGTGTAAGCACACCAGCCCAGGACCTTCACATCCAGCATGTTCACCTCCAGGATCGCCTGAGACCAGCCACCCGGACAGCTGCAGCAACAGTCGCTTTGCTTAGCCAAAGACTTTCTGCACAAACTGTCGTCTCAGAAATCGTCTCAGGAAAGCTCATCTGCTGCTCGTCGTCCTCATCGGGGTCTGGACCTGACTGCAGTTCGTTGTTGTAACCGACTTGAGTGGGCAAACACTCACATTAGTCGCAGAACTGAACCAGCCCTCCTGATTAATTTGTCTAGTCTGTTAGCGCCAGATAACCACAGCAAAGAAATTTACGCTGGACACCACAGACTCATAAAGCGTCTGTACACTGGTGCGGCAGCCGTTAAAAGACACGAGCCTACTCAAAAAAGTACATCCGACTCTGGAGTGAGTGTGTGTGTGTGTGTGTGTGTGTGTGTGTGTGTGTGTGGCAGCCAAGCAGGCTTTCAGATGAAACGGAACCCAGAAACCGAACGCAGCATCACAACGTGTGCCACACCTTTCATGTTCCTGTTCTGGTTTCATCAAACATTGACTGCACTGAAGGGCTTTGCAAAGAGTTCACAAAGAGTCACTATTTCAATCTGCTTTCAAGGAAAAGAATAGAAAACATTTCTGATTTTTCTCGCCAGTATTAAAACTTTGATGAGATAAGCTTTGCTGGTTGCCCTGGATACATTTTCAGGAAATTGTATTTTGATATTTTGAACTCTAGCTCTCATGTCAGAATGTTTCTCTAAAGTCCCAGCTGTGCACACTCAATGCCTGATGTGTAGCACCTCTGAATAAATATGTAACATGGGATAAATGAACTGAGAAAGTTGAGGTGCACAGTTAGCTCCTCCAGCAGTTTCCTGGTTTTCTTTAAATCTGTATGTTTAATAGATATGTTGAATGACATGAAAGATCATGAGCAATACCCATGCTTATGGCAGCTGACGTACCAAACAATAATCGTCCCCGTTTCTTTTTTTTTATTTTAATACATATCATCAACTTTAAGCATTAGGACATTTTGTGGGCGCCGAGCTGGTGCTGCACGAGGAATAGATGGAGGTCCAGTATAGGTCCCTTGAAGCTGTTCTCCCTCTTGCTTTCATTCCTCATATGTGATTAGCCATTTCCCTTTGCCCACATGCATCCATACATCATATGGATTGGTTCTGTTGGACAGAGGCAGAGCAGGAAACCAAGTATGCACACACACTTGTGAGGGGAGAAGGGCGCTTGTGTGAGTGTGGTATGGCAGGGCACCGGTCGCTGCCTGGTAATTAGTTTTGCTCTAATGGCTGCCTGGTGAGGTCAGAGGATTCCTGTAATCCCTCCTCTATCTGTTCACCTCCTGCTCATCTCTTACTACTAATCTCTCTAACCTATCTCCTCCTGTCTGCCTCCCCTCCCTCTTAACAATGTTGCTCCTCCAAGAAATCACATGGCTCTCCTCACCTCCTCCCCGTCTCTTCTCTAAACTGCTAGTCTATCTTTCTTGTTTACCCCACCTAATGAATGCGCCGCTTGTGCACTCGCTGTATTTCTTCTACTTGCCACGTTTCTCCCTCATTTCTCCTACAAGATAATACAAAATACCTCCTACACGCATTTCGCGCTATTCCAACTCTCTACCTCCCTTTGTTTATTCCTCTTTATCTCATTCTCGCTCACACTTGGCCAGTTCTACTCTGCAGATCATAGCTGAGAACCTGCGGAGTTGTACTGTGAGCTTATTATTATTCAGCTGGGATTTTTTAATTCACACATTCTCTCTACTGACGGCTCCAACTGCGAAACATTATCAGAAAGAACAGACCATCTGTGTCCATATCACAAGCCACTATCCTCACTCCCTCTTCCACTTAAAGCTAACAGATGGAACTGCAGTTATGTACACAGGCGGCACGCTCACACTACTCGTATTTATTCCCATACAGGACACGTTCACGTGCAGTAAACTCTGTTTGCATGTCAAAGACATGTTTGTTTTGGTACTGGTTTCTGGGGCTTTTAAAGACTTGGTTAGCACAACCTGAGGTTGAACTGCAGGGTGTAGGTACGAGCAAGTGACATCGCCTAAACAGCTGGAAAGGTTTGATAGTTTTCTGAATTTAAATAAAAGCTTTATTATGATACTTATTTGATCAGCAACAGGACATCATCTATCTAAACATTCTAATATTAGGTGTAGAGTTCAGTCGTTAGACGTCACATCAAATATATCTCATAAGAAGACACAATAGCATGCGAATATGTAAATTGAAAAAGAGCCGGGGAGTCAATGAACGAGGAAAAATCCCCCTCCAATGCTGTCTGGAACACCTGGCTCACTAAGGAGCTCATTTGAAGCCCAGGATTAGGCATAATTACTGCTTTAATTAGCAAGTAGCTAAGGGGAGCATCCCAACCCACCACCACTGGCAGACACCACCACGGCCAGGGAGGGAGCAGATAAAATGAGATCTAATTGATGGCAGCTTAACATCATAAAAGCAGACAGCTGGGGAGGCTGGAGAGTTAAGACAAAGCAGAAGAAGGGGGGCAGAAAAAAAACTAATTCATATTTATTGGAAGTGTTCAAAGACAAAAGTTCATACTGACAGATAATTAGGAGGCATGTGTCACTCAAGCGCAGTGTATACGTGTGTGTTTGACTAGTAACAGTGGACATAAGACCTTCCACAAAACCTAATTAATTTGTGCAGCTAGAATAAAGGCAAATGATCTTAAGTTTTTTTCCATATAGTATAGGACGAGTTTACTTTTGACATTTGTGTTCAGAGATATTCCCTCTACTATGGAAGCTTACATCAAATAAACGTGGCACAAACTAAATCTTTTAAAGAGTTCTCCCTTGTGGTGTAGATTCTCAAAAGTGATTGAGCATAAGTCGAAAATATTCATTCAAAACGTCAAGTAATTACTGCAGCATGAGGCTTACTTGTGCGGTGGGTTTTACAGATTGAAAAATAATTACCGGAGCACCCCAGAGGTCTGGATTTTTCCTCCCCATCATAGTAGCTGTTGAAAATCACTTACATGGCCGTTTCTACTGGGATGAAATCCATTCTGGACTCACTGAGATAATAAGTCTAATTATCTAACCCTCCGGTGATACTAACACTGACCACAGAGAGCCAACAAGACAGATCAACCGACTGACAGACAGAGACGGGGATCCAGTAATAGAGCTGGCTTGAGCTTGATTTTATGGCCTCATCTTAAAGTCTTAATGGCTTTCAAGGGACAAGGCTGTTTGGCTGTCCGGTAGACAGAACGTCTGGATTTCTTCTAATAACCTCCACTGTAAAGAATTCCCAGAACCTCACTTGCTGTGGGACACAATAATGGACTACTACAAGCTGTTGTTTATGGGCACTGACAAATACTGTAATGCATGACCGGAACTAGCACTGACAGAGCAAGTCTCCCCTGAAGACATATCATCATGATCATATCTATTAAAGAACACATTTTGCTTCGTGACAAACTTCTAAAGGATCAAAAAATATATGAAACTCAAGTAATAATCATGAAACATTGACATGAAACACACAATTCTTCCAAACTATTTGACTGATCGCGTCTCCTGAATGTTCAAGATCACAGACTTACTGTACTATAACATGTATACTATGCATTAGTATTAAGTTATACTTGATCCGTTAGCTTCATATTCACTGTGAGTTTATTAGGCATGCCCACAAACGTAATGCAAATTCCTCATGAAGATGCTACTAGTCAGTTCACAGGCAACAGTTTCTGTTACCATACCAGTCAGGATAGGTTCCCTGAGACGAAAGCAGAAGATGTATTTGATCTAAAAATACATTAAGGACAAACGTTTGCGTGAATCATTACAGCAACAGCAACAATTAGTTAATTTAAATGTGGAATGCCTGGAAAACAAGAACAACATTGGGTCAATATATTTGTCCTTTACTGTATATATGTGAGTACGAGTAAAAATACAGTAACACACACAGACACACACACACACACACACACACACACACACACACACAGTGCATGTCTAACTTTAGTTCTAAAAAAGGCATTTTTCCTAATGAGGTTTGGAGAATCCGTCAATACCCAAGCAGGTGGTGACCCCATTTCTTGCTTTCACTTTTGTATTCCACAAATCAGCGAGAACATTTACTTCACCCTGTGATCATGCATCCGCACACATACTCAAGTGAGAGAGGGATGAGGGGTTATTAGCGAGCGCTGTTTTGAGATGAGCAAAGCTTCATGAACTATATATTTACACTCACACAGCTCGGCTCAACAACCTTGAGGTCGAGGAAGTGGGTTTACACAGCCCACAGAGGGCTGCAGCGAGGTTAAGGACACCCACAGCAGAGGAAAAGATCATCTATCTGTTTTAGTTGTGTAAGCTGTCTTTTTCGTGCCTCTCTCATCCTGACCTCCTGACCTCCCCATTCCTCCCCTCGTCTACCTCTCGCAGGGTGGGAGACGACGAGAAGGAGGGAGAGCGATGGAGATAAGGAAGACAGACACAAGGCAGGAATCTTTGAAAATAAGCATAGTGTGAGAAATAAGAGAGGGGTGGGAGGATGTGAGGGTGCAGAGGCGACACAGGGAGAAGTCACGGGAGAGAGAGACAAGAATCTTCTCCCCCTTTCTCCTTCTCTCTCTCTATCTGGCATTTCTGTTCAGATGCGTCAGGGTGAAGTAGATGAGGTGAAGCAGGCCCAGCAGGTTTCTGGCCTCAGCACAGTCAGGCCAGGGGCCCACATCCCTCAGCTGAGGTATAGTTTGACATTTCCGTTCAGCATATGTTGTGAATGTTATTCCATCACTTAAGAGAAAGAAAAACACAAAACAGTTGGATTATCAGTGATCTTAGACTTGAAAGGTGGTTTCTCTCCATAGAGTTCAATCAGACTCATCGCTGGCCGCTTCAGAACTCCTGTGCTTTGGCTTCGAAGCTTTTAGAGGTATGTTTGAGGTCAGACCCAGCTTTCTGACACTGGCCCTACATTGCGCCCCCAAACCTCTTGGCAGGCTACAGATTCCATGACGCTCTGGACACAGTTGAGGGACCCAATGCCCGCGCCGCAAAACATCCCCAAATCATCATGTTTGATCAAACAGCATGTTCTTTAAGGTGACTCAAGAAAGTGTGCAGCCATGCCTCCATGGTTCGTCGGTTTGTTTGTCCTGGGATTGGACGTAACATTTAATAAACTACTCTACTTGTTGAATTACGCATCTTTTGTTTCATATAGTTATTGCTGTATAACTGCTGTTATTTTCTATGAGAACATTAAAGTCTAGAGTCTGTAAAAAGTATGTAAATACTCCAGGCAGACGTTACTCTTCACCAAGAACGAACCGTTGCAAAGTGAAAATGCTATTGGCCTGTTTCCTTTCTATGTCATCACTTCCAGAAAAGCAAACGCCAAACCTGTTAGCTACATTTTACATCTTAACCCTACATTCAGACCCAAGGTAAAACCAAATCCCAAGCATGGCACCTTGCTGTGCAAAGACAGTACCTCAGGCTAATATATAGACGTCCCTGTGCAGAAGGACTAACCAGCAGGCAGAGCAACCTGTCAGCCATCCCAGCAAAAGAGTTGCATAAGTCACTTACACTTTTACTTTCTCCTGATGAAGTTTTCTGAGCTGACGTGGCAATAGGAAGAAACGGGTGGTGTCATAACACGAGAAGAAGTCTGTGAAGATTCACATTCATCCAGGTGGAGTTGTCGGAAGGCAACTGGAATTCTTTCTTGGAGTAGTGACGTTTCGTTCTGCATCCACAGACCTTTTTTAACCGATTGAAAAAGTCCTGTGGCTCAGAACGAAAGAAAGAATTCAACATGACATGACAACATGAGAAGAAGTTAATCTAGCTCTCACCTCCTTTTTCCCCATGTCACTGTGTTCAACTCATCTCGAAGCACAATTTTTCCCCAAATCAATGTCGCATACCTATTTGTGCCGCACAGGGTGTATAATGATCAATGCTGAAAAAGATATCGGAGATGAAATTAGAATGAGAGCCTTTCATGCCAGGTCCTGGTGCTGGAGCGCGTGGATCCACGTCCACATACAGCACAATGCAGTGCTATGATTCGTTAAGGAGTTACCTAATTTAAAAGCTGGCCGATCGTGGGCATTAGAATGTCAGCAGAGACAACTCAGCGTAAAATGAATCACGTTGGCATGGCTCCTTCCTATGGTGCAAGAAAACACACAGCAAAAGATGCAAAGCACAGCAGAGATGGCTTAAGGGTTTAAACAGTTTATTCAGAAATGATTGGCACCTTAAGAGAAGGCAGTTAATAAGGCAACTGTGTCAAATTCACAAAACAGGAGCACGGGGGAGCTTAAAACTTTCTTACTGCATTTTAAGCGAGAAATAAAGCACTTTTTACCGAGTGAGGAAAACAGTGTGGTCCTTGAACCTGGAAACAGTTTCTCACTCATGGTCACCATACAACTCAAGAGCCTGATTCATTTTGTAAAGATGAATGGGGGCAAGATTGCAGTGTCTAGATGTGCAAAGTCAGCCTGTCTGTGGATGTCAGAATGTCACGTAGCAACTTGCGTAAATAGATTTTAAAAAAATTTACACTCAAAAGCTTAAGTGGTGCAGAAAAGAACCACTTCTATCAAAACATGACGAGCTAATCAGCATGTGGAGTGGGGCACATATTACTACAGTATACAGCAGGGAGCCCAATCAAAGGAATTAGGATACCGTACAGCAGCACAATATCTCATACAAAAATCAGAAAGCATCAAGCTCAGAGTGAGTATTAACAAAATATTGAAGCGCAGGGCACGGAAAATGTGCTCCCTTCTGCGAGGGTTATTCGGCAGGACTTTGCCTTAAGTGTTGTTCATGTTTACCTCAAATTTCCCACACAATCAAAACGTACTCTTACGAACGAGAGACACTTTAATTTCCCATATGACACTACGGATTCAGCTGTGCTGATTAGGAGTGCTACTTTATGAACACAGATATTGCTTTCTATAACTCAGACAGCAGTGAGCCAATATGTAACTAATTTACCATATCCCATTCTCTTGTCAGTCATGAATACCTTTGCATAATAGTATAGACACAAGACTCCCCGTGTGATAATCCATCATAGCACGGTCTGTTAATTCTGCATAAAAAAAGATGATGTTCATTTGTGCTAACATCCCGGACAGAAAGCATTTAAAGCGAATGACACAGCTCCGTACAGGGTGCGGTGTTTGGAAGCTGCAGCTTTACAGGACTGGGATCATAAAGCTTATGTCTAGATATCTGTGGCTTCAATAAATAATCAACCTTCAAAAACACAAAAAAGAATAAACTGGTCAACAATAGCACTGAGGTAAAGTCTGTGTACGTGACACATGCTCGCTCTCCGTCTTCCTCCTGCACTTTTTAAATGCAGGTCAAACCAGATTAGATCCAAATGTGGATTAAAATACTACATGTATTTAGGCCATGTTAAAACATGAACTGTAAAGCACAGTAGAGTCAAATTGAGATTGCACGGCAACAACACATCTGGGCTGTGTCGTTATTTTTTATTTTTAGATTGATGCCTCCTGTTGTTCTCCTCTAACCTGTTTCACTCAGGTAATGCAAAGGCAACGTTGACGTCAGCGTTGACCTGTTGCCATTATGAAGCAAATCCGTCTTTAAATTGACTTCCGCAATAGACGTGAACAATTTTCAATCATGAGTTTAGGCGACACCTGATTGAACACAGTTTGAAACGGGAAAGGTTTCGAAGAAAAAGTCACAGACAGTATAAATCTGGAGAGTGAAAGAAAGTGTAAGAGTATTCCCCCTTAAAGACAGAACGAAGAGTTTAGAGAGTGACTTTTCTTGTGACCTGTGCCGGAAGGAAGTGAGTCACCAAAATTCAAATGTAATGAAGCCAAAATGGCAGACGTAGAGGCCTCTGGACTGATCACAGGACAAACGTCTTTCACTTTGAGCCCCCTGTACATCAGGCAGTAGCACTTTCTATTTGAACACAGCTCAGATATGAGATAAATAAATCAGGCGGCTTATTAAATGATGTTTAATGTTCGTTTAAAACCAAGTGTGGGCTATTTTAAAGATCCATTTGCTCCTAAAGTTGTATCGAAACACATTTTCAGGAGGCACAGTTGTATTCAGACCAGAGTAGATAAACTAAACTACAAAAGCATGACTGACAGCCTCCATGATTTCCATGATGAGCTCATTTGCCAATATGCTCTGTAGTAAAACAGACATACATGCTTGGGAAATTTCCTTCTCCCATCTGCTGCCACAGCTCTGCAGCTCCACTGTGCAGCTACTTCATGTTCACTAATAGCAGGCTGCGGAGCGGACTCCCGGTTCGTTTTGTAGGTGATCTGTTTTAATTTACTGCTTAAGCCATTGTTTCATACTGGTCTGCTGCCCAGGTATGCAGCCAGGTCCGCCACTGAGTTTGTTCTATTGGAGCACAATACTGTGTCTGATTAGTTTTACCTTAATCTCTAATGACGTTCAGCCCTTTTACTCTCTTCGCCAGCTCACGAGGCATCTGTCCGTCTGTCTGACTCTCTGATACCTTTTCATACCAGCCCTCCCTTTCTGTGCTGTGACGACGACGGCGCAGACAGAAAGGAGGAAGATAAAGAGGAATGAACGATAGGCTGATTAAAGGAGAAAAGGAGAGCGGGGAAAGGGACCGCACAATGGCAACAGAAAATAATCATAGTGTGTGTGACAGCAGGTGAAAGGGGAGACGGAGAAGGGGCGCAGAGTGAAAAGCACAGAGATGGACTGACGAAGACCTGAAAGAGACAGGAAATAGATTTATATTCACCACTCATTTTGTGCTCCGTTTGACTTTTGGAAGGGAAGCGCATGTGCCTCTGTGCGCAGAGTCGCACAGTGATTCACAGGCCTACAGATGAATATGGAACAAGCCGGGTTCTGGAGAGACAGACACTCAGTCAATCCGTCACTTCTCCACCATTCTGAAGGACGGACAGAGAGATGAGGTGGACGAGCAAGGGAAACAGAGGAAGAGAGAAAGAAACCAAATGAGACATAATGAAAGTGAATGACGGAGGGAGAAGACTGACAGGCCAGGGTGTCGGCGGCGGATTGGTGTTGTCATGCTTGTATCGGCCCTGTATAGAGAGATGCTGGAAATAATGCGATCATCTGGATGGAAGAGAGTCTCTGAGGTCCACGGGTCACGCCGCGTGAACAGTGTTCGAGTGTAACGTGAATGATTCGCCAGGTTGTTTATCGGCACCGTCATTCCTCCAACACATGCACCGCAAATATCTCGTGGCATGGAAACAGAGCAGACATCCAGAGCTACCTACCAAGTATGAGACAGATGGCAAAATGATCAACGTCAGTACAAAGCTTACTACATACTAAAAAAATACTACAGAACAAGGGCACAGAAGAAAAAAACTGATTTCTGAAATAGTCATGTAGTACTATGGTTTCCTGTATTTGTGTGAGGTTCTGTTTGAGGTTAGTTTAATAAATCTGAGTAAATCTCTTTGTGAGGTGCATAAAGTAGCTAAAACGACTTCCAGATGATGCACTGTTTGCAAAGGAAACATTACTCCATACAGTAGGCAAACAGAATACGTACCAATTCCGCCCATTAAAATCTCATTAGTCCTGAAGGGGAAAGAAATAAAGATAAAAACATAGATGAAAATAGCTGAGATTTATGCATTCAGAAACCTAAAGACACCAGTTCATTAACGGTTTGGGTTTTATTTTTATTCTCACAGGTTTATTTGGTAGCTCAGTGGGATAAGCTTCAGTCTGGGAGGAAGGAGGTGGCAGGATCTCCAGCCCAGACTCCTAACCCTTCCCCCATATGAAGTGTGTCCTTGAGCCTGATACTCACCTCCAGCTCCTTGTAAGTCGCACTAGATGATTATTACTATTACTAGTTATTAGGTAACTTCTAGTGTGGCTCGTGTTGGGTGGCAGCCAGTTCCAGCATCTAAAGTCTTTTCAGGGCGTTTTGTTAAACATTTCTTTTACATATATTGAAATCTCGGATGCTGCTGTAACACGTGAACTTCCCCCTCAGGGATCAATAAAGTGTTTGTTTCGGCCACAATATTTCCCTGGCATATCCAGCCATCATTAGAGTTACTCCTGTTTAAATGAATAGTCAATTCCGGCATCCTTCTCGGCACTGAGTCAAATGTTTAGGAGGTGTGAGACACAAGAGATCCCAGATGCTGCTTGCAGCAAGAACACCCTGGAGCATTCAGCTACTGTATAATACAGATACACTGAAACAGAAGGTCACTCTGGTGCAGAGATAGAGATTGGGCTGCATAAATACTCAGTGCAGCAAAACAATATAGCGATCATCCAATGCGTCACATACTGTGAACAGTTACACTACAGAGATACTTTATGCAGCAAATGCAGCTAACGGACAAACCAGCTGCCTGATGCAGTAATAGGGGTACACACACACACACACACACACACACACACACACACACACACACACACGCACAGAAAATACTCCATATGCACCCACACATCCTACAGCTGCACAGATGCAAAAAGACAAACTCACACAGCAAATGCACAGACAGCAGGTACTGTATACGCACTCTAACATAAATGTGCACACACGCACACACACACACACACACACACAAACGGAGCTATAGGAGCAGCAGCTTTCACCTGAAAAAGAACTGCTGACACGCCAACATCAGTTGGCTGCATAAAGAAGGAGGATAAAGGAAAGAAACGGAGGAAAAACTAACCAATTAAATATCGTTTTTGTTTTAGACGAATTGTATTGTTGTTTTTCGTCTCAAAATGTCGTTTTTTCCATGGACTGATTGTCTGAGTTGAAAAGAATTTCAATAAATTCAGTATCTGACACCATGAATATTTGAAAAACAAAAGCAGTTTGCTTTGATATGTTGATAAAACGTGCTGCTGCTGATGATGATTATTATTATTAATAGGCCTTAATCTTACCGTACATTCCGGTGACTGCTAACACACTTTGAGCCGTTTTTTGATACAGCATTAGTGACAGGTTACTTTAACTAGGAGTGAAGTAGTAGGAGGTATTTAAATAACTACTTATAAAACAGGGAAGACCTAAAAGCACCATAATAATACTGCTGTTGATGACAAATCTCCTTGATAGTACTTTGTATTGAATTATTATTACCTCTGTGGTTTTAATATTCTGCGCGCATGTAATGAACCTTAAATTTGCCAAGTACATAGAAAGAGCTCAATAAAAAGACCTGCCTCAGCTTCATCGTTATTACGTTACGTCCTAAGGACATTTTAAAGAAGCGGCACAAAACAACCTGCCACGTTATAAAACATCATACAATGAGGGACATTTACGACACCCACCAGTTTGGTAAGTCGGACACGCTGCAGTGGACTGTCTCAGCATATGGCATCGCTTAGGAGCCAAACCCCAGAACATGTCAGCTCATAGCATGTCACCGCTGTACTCTCAACCTGCCTAAACCCAGCATACAGCACGTTATGGCTCAAAAACCATATATTATAACAGCTGACGTTGGCAAACACTCAACATAACAACAGTTCCTGCCTCCCCATATGAGGAGGAGTCCACATGGACCATATGGCTGCGACTCAGAGCCCAAGGAGCAAGGCCACACGCCAACTCTGACGTGTATGACAGCTAACATCAGCAGAACATTCGTGCTTAACAAGGAGACAGTGGTAACCAGGCAAGTAGGAAGGTGAATTCTAAATAGTCAGGAAGACTAATGAATGTTTGGTTGAGGAAAATTCTAAGGTGAAGGAAAGGTACCAAAGGGTAAAGCAATGGTCAGCGAAGAAGGAATTATCTACTGCAGGGAAAATCATGTATTTCATTATACGTTTAAGAAATAGACACTATACATAAATCTTTACTGTAATATGCAACATACTCATAAATCTGTGATTATATTAGCGTTATAATAGAATACAACCTGATCATAAGGCTGACCGGAGGCCTAGAAATGTTCAGACAGACAGGATGTCTGTCTTTGCCATTGAAAAGCAACGTAATAGCAGCTTAATATGTTGTTTATTCGAAGTGGGTATTAACTTTTCTTGTGTAGATGTGAAACAGACAGCAACAAAGAAAAATGAATGAAACTACATGTCAAGGTTACCCCAGGACACAGAAACCCTATAGTAGCACTGACACGGGTCTAGCAGCTGTCCAAATAATCAATTTCCCCAATGGGTTTAATAAAGTATTAATTATTGTTATTTAGTCTGACTTCTGGACAACTTAATTTAAAATTAGGCAGCTTTTTTAATTTCCTGCAGTTACTTAACTCCTCTACTGAAACATTTCATCACGCGCATGAACACTGCTAAATCGAGTTAGAAACCTGGTTATACATATGTCTCTGTCCACCAGGGGAAATCAAGGTTCTCTTATCACCTACCTCCATTACAGCTAAGAAATCAGCTTACTCCAAAAGGCGACAGTAATTCAGTTACCAAAGTGTCTTAGGTTGGGCCCCATCGTGTCTGTGCCCAGGGGCCTACTTTCTCCCAGCCTATGACTATAATGACTACAATATATGAAATTTCCAAAGTCAATAATAATCTAACTGTGGACACAGAATATGTAAATAAAAATATGTTCCTTTATATTGGCACTCATGATCCCTGTCAAATCATTTCATACAGGCCGTATCACATTTTAGGAGTGGGCTGAGACATCTTACTGTCCCACTGGGTAACTCAGCGCAGCACTTACGCGCATCGCCACGAGGATGATGTGAAATTTCTATACAACTCTGAAAAAATGAAAAAAAGAGCTTGGTAAAAGCATTAATGCAGGGAAATAAGGGAGCTAAGCTAAGCTAGCAGACAACTCTCAGCAACGTCTCCTGACACAGAGAGGCTTCTGCAGCCACGCTGAGCACTGCGGCGTGTGTTACCCTGTGTATGCTGACATTTCTGTATCATCTGAATAAGAGAGAGACAAAGATGCAGCGAGCGAGCTCAAAGCAAGAAGCAAGAAACGGAGAAAGCATAGGGGTGGCGGAAAATATTGAGAAAGACAAATGGGAGAGAGGCTGAGGGGTTGAACTCCAACAGAAATAGGTGTTCCACCATCCTGCTCAGTTCTGCCTTAATGCTGATGCTTATTGGAACTGTCAGTCCCAAATTGTACTGCTGCAAAATGACACACAATCACACACACACACACACACACACACACACAGAAACATATTATGCAGATACAGACATGCATGCAAACACCTATTTCAGCACCTTCGCAGTACGTGAAGTCGGTAAGTCATTACTTAAATAGGCGAATGCATATACACACTTTTATATGCATACAATACCTAAAAAGCTCCCACAGTCAGAGAAAAGAGAAATAACTTCATCGCCCTGCTCGTCTGCTGAATAAAAGGAATGCCACTGGTCTAGAAAATGACAGTAAACACAGCCGCCCTCAGACTTTCAACGTGGATGAACACAGGGACAGAGACGGAGAGAGATGGGAGGGTTTCGGAAGGTCTTTGCATGTCCGCGCGTGTGTGTGTGATAACCGATGTGTCAAAATGATTTTTCGCTTCAAGTCCATTTGAAGAAATCCGCGTTTCTTCATCGGATAAAAAGTTAAGAGCACGGCGACTTATACTAGTTTAAAACCTCTATGAGATGAATTCGACAATAGTCTTCAGCGGTTTGCTTGCAATCAGGTGCAATCAAGTCTAAAATGTCAAAAATACTTATTAGCACATGTTATCAGCATAAACAAGTTGATATTCACAGCTATGAACTGCAGAAAACATTTAGCATGTTTATTTACCAACTCAAAACGTAACAGCACTTCTTCTTATCCAGCTGCTATATCGCAGGAGTTTAATTTATTTTCTCAGATTTCATTTGGAATTTAATTATTTTAATGACAAGCATTATTAAAGTCCATTATCGGAGGAAATAGAATGAATTATTCTTCATAATATCATTTTTTGATATTACTAATTTTGAATAATATTTTTGAGATTTTAGGAGATTACATACTTTGTCAGTCCCAAATTAATTCTGTTTACCATTACCTTCTAAATTGACATTGTGGAGACAATGAACCAGACATAAATAAATCAGCTCTATCTTCAGTTATGCAGCTCATAGCTATGATTGTTGCATTCGTACATTTATGGGGTTTTTGCTGCTACAATGAGCCAATTTCCCCACAGGGATTAATAAAGTTTCATCTTATCTCACCTTTCAGCACCACGGAGTGCCAATGTGCTGCCAAGAACCAACGGCCGCCTATCACACACATACTAACAGAGCCGATTGACCAGATGATTACCTCCTGTGGATCCCACTCTTTAAAGCCTGTTGGTTGTCAAAGAACTGTTTTGTTATATCTAATGCAGCCCTGTATCATTCATGCATCTGTCCATTAGGTCGTTGCACATCTCCGTGCAGCGATGCGTGTTTTTGTGGCCCTGCAGATAGAAAATAAGAAAACTAAACGAGAATGTTATAATGGATAACACAAGAAGAGCAACATTTGTCATGTTCTCTTCCATCCTCAACCATTTGGTTCGACGCCAAAACAACCATTGCTTCTTTTTTTTCTTTTTCCCATTGAGGACCACTTGCAGCTGTGTGGATAATTTTTGCTGTCGCTGAGAGGCTAAGCTAAAGAAACCATAATGGATGGTGGGGTATAAAGTGTGTTCTTTGAAACCTAGAATAATAAAGTTAACCATATAAGCTCTGCAAAAACAGCGACTGTAGAAACGGAGCTGAGATATGCCGCAGAAACGAACTCATGCACACGAGGGTGGAAGCTCCTTCTGTCTTTACCTGTATGCTAATTCAAGCACGAGGTCTTTGCTCCCAGCTCTGTTATGTGTCCTTCTCCATCTCATGCAACTTTGTGTTTTTCCCCCATCCCTACTCCTTAAAGAGAGCCTCAACATGAAATCATCACCGTCTCCCAACCAAGAACCAATTTACCGTCTCTGCATGGTGCAACACCTGCCTATCTGTTCAACTGCTACTTCCCATTAGCCAGCTCATTCACTCCTCTACACCAGCCCGATGCCTAAATGTATATGCAAATGTCTCACTTTATTTTCAGACCCGTGGTATTCTAACATACACAATATTTTTGCATGGAAATAAGACTGTGACACACTATGGACCCATCTGAGACAAAAACCTATACCGTAGTGTAAACCTGACGTATACACCATTCATGAACACGCTGGCCTCGTTTTCCAGCTTTGATCCCAACTGCTGGACGTCTGAACTTGAAGACAAGAAAAAACAACAGCAGAGGAGGAGGAGGAAGAGAAAGAAAGAGGGATGGGTGGTAAAAACAGATGAGAAAGAGGAGCGGAGCGGCAGAGTGAGGAACGCTAAGTGTGGATGAGAGAGAAAGACGTTGAAGGGAAAGAGTCCTGACACCGCTGGTCTCTGTCGGTTTTCAGAGGCGAGACAGCTGGACACACTGCTTATGCAGCAATACCCTTCTGTGTCGGCTCTCTTCTCTCGTTCTCCCCCTACAAACACACCTCTCTCTCTCTCTCTCTCTCACCACCCATTCTCCTCTTTGCTCATCCACACCGCGTCCGCTTCTTTAAATGTCTTCTCTTTCTCCATTCTCAGCTTGTCCTGTACACCGTTTGCCTATCTTACTCTCTCCCACCCCCCCACCCCCCTCTACTATTTACTCTCTTGTTTCTCTTTTCCCCTCTTCACTCAATCTTGTCTCTCTGTTTTGGCAGCTCAGTATTTTTCCTGCCTCATATTCTCATCACATTCTCATCCCCCCTTGTCTTTGTCTGTCTCGTTGACTTCCCCTTGCTCCCCTACCCACCTTTCCCACCCACACCACCTCTCATCTTATTCTCTCCCCTCTCCTCTCGTCCGGAGTAGATGTCTCTGTTGCTGTTCCCCGAAGAGAAATAGGGATGAGGAGAGGGCCACAATGGCTCCATTTTTAGCAAGGGTAGGAAAAAATCCACTCACATGCAGTGTGAGTACACATACAGACACATTCATTATACACACTAAAGTGTACTTATATTGCTTTAATTTGTCCTCTAAATTCTCCCAGAAGGTTGACGTGCACATATTTATTTCTCTTTACAACGTCCAAACTGCTGTATGTGTCCTAGAAGATTCATCTATTTCCGTTTAAAGGCAAAAGATAGGAATTAGGTACATATCCTGTTCCTGTAACCATATCTAGTAATAGACTGCATTTATATAGCAGGCCTAATTTAGAGACATCACCATAATCGCAGGTTTCATGGATGCATGCTCATGTCTTCGAATGAACAAAGCACTATTTTTATAGAAGGTCGCAAGCAGATGGTTGAATCGGGGGTGCCGAAACACAAACGTAACACTGTTTATGACACTTCCACAAGCAATAGAAGAAATAGAAATGCTGACAAAAATAAATGTTGTCCGGGTACAATTTATAAATGCGGAAAGTATCAGTAAATGGCACAGTGCCGTTCCCACAAATAATGCTTGTAGTACGTACAACGGAAACTCTGAAAAGCAAATACCCAACAATACTGTCTTCTGTGAAGCTCTGGGTGGCTAGTTAACACGTTCATCCTGTCACATCAATAGACACAAAACCTACACTGTAACACAGTACAGTTTTGGATGATTAGAGGAATACGCCATACTTTATTTAAACCGCAGATAAAACGTGGGTTTCTTTCTGCTTGTTTTGGTTAGCTACAAACAGAATACTGCCATCTTGCTCATTCAACGATCACATCATAGCTTTACGCAAATCTCTTCACCGGCTATTAAAATGTACCAGAAATGACTTTAAGGTTCTTTTTTTTCCTGTACTGCAAGTACTAATTGGCCTTGTTCCAGAGTGTGTTGGATGTCTTAAAAACTGAGTCATCCACCACTGGTGTTCTCTAGTTCTGGTTACTCTACAAGTCAAATGTTTTTAATGTTTACTATTTCTGAATAGACTCCTGAGAAGTAAAGATGTGTTCAGACAGGTTATTAACCTTAAAAATCACTGAGCAGCTCGTGTGCAGCTCTTCCTGCGTGGTTGTTTTTTTGTGACAGAGCCAGTGTTAGTGGCTTCTTTCATGTTTTGAGACAACGTCTTCATTTGAAAATGTCTCCACGTATTAAATGTGCTAAATTATATGTTTGCTTGTCCCGTCCCTAGACAACAGTCCATCAGTGAGTAGAAATAAGTTTCCGTTCAACATACCATACCAAGTATATAATGAATTCACACACAGGAAATAGTAGAATTTTCTATGAGTTTGACAACAAGTCAATCCCCCCAAAAAACTTTTTGCATCGCTTCAAAGCTGTTTGCTTTTAGCTTTCTGGAATCTAAACCTTTCTACATGTGGAGAAACTTGGTGGAAGTTTACTGACTGAAAGAAAAGTTGCAGTATTTGTCTTTAGCTGCTCAAACCTTCCCCGCCTATTTACAATATAGAAATATTTCAGGTTCACTATCAGTTCACTCACTTTGCCTCTGAGCTCGTGTGTGGTTATTTTTCCCTTTTTAGTTAGGGGCAGATATTTGAATAAATTACTCACTGTGTGCAAATGAAGCAGGTTTCAGCATCTGAATAAAAGTCACACCTACTTTCAGAAATAATTGCTTGCATGAATTTAACCACATTATACTCTAGGTGACATGCTATTTGAGTTCAGAACAGCTATGATAGCTTTTTCTCCTACAACGTATGCCCGAGGACTGAAGACACTTTCTTAAATGAAATGACATTTTTCATCCAGCGTTTTCACTACTTTTGAAAGTATGCATTAAGTCCAGCTTTACCAACAAATTTGCATGTCATCATATATTCCTTGCCCTTACAACCAACCTGCTGGTCGTGATCCTGTACTTTTCTAGTGTCAGCTAAATCCGCCGCCTACAGCTTCAGACTTTGTTCTCTTCCCCTCTGAAGATTTGGGCTCCATCAGATCTCAGGGCAGGAGATGGACCTTGGGTGTGTCATTCAGAACTGCTGACGGAGTCAAATCGGAAAACAGATTTTATTGGTGGTTGTGGTTTCTGCTGCTTAGTGGTCTGGCAATTATGCCACTGTCCTTCAGAAATCTGAAGATTGTCCTTCGAAGAAAAACAGCGTGTCTGTAGTTTTAACAACACGCTTCACGCAGTGTAACTGGCAAAGTCCTCGAGCTGCCACACATTAGCCATACAGGAAATGGTAGGAAATCAAAGGAGGGAAAAACTAGCGTGCAGAATGACGGCGTCTACTGTCGGCGGATAGGTTTTCAGGTTTTACTGTGACTGTTCTCTAACTTTGATGAACTCATTTTAGGCCTAAGCATAACCAGGCTTTAATCACATGGGAATCTGAACAGAACTCATTGGAAACCATGTACCTGTAAATTATTAGGTGTTTCACTTTATTGTGTCATTTAAACCTAAAGAGCTGCAGACAATTATACAATATGTTGCTCATATCTGCTGGACGCAGCCCGTTTACAGTTTAACAATTCCCCATTATCAGCTTAGGAGATGATGACATGTCAGATGTGTGTTTACAGCTTGTTTCCTGTGCCCCCTGAGTGGACTGGGTTAATTACAGTAGAAGTTATACCGGTTTTGTCTTATGGCAAAAAAACATTCAGCAGGCTGCTGGTGAGAGCGACTGTGGTTTGCAGCATGTTAAACCCCACGCAGACCATCTTCATGTAAATCAATTCAGACATGCCAATATTTTATCCCTTGTCGTGCTGCATGAGAAGTTATGCTGACACAAGAAGGGAGCGCATTACCTTTACGCTGTGCATTGTCCAACTCCATTATGTAAATACCCTGGTCCTCTCTTGGGTGCGAGCATGTGCTCCCGTGCGCGTACATACGTTAACGTTTCGTCCTGTCATTGCAGGTTTGTCATAAATCTACCTGCGGAGCACATTGTTTCTCTGCTTCTCTGCGTGTAAGCATGTGTGCATGTTAGTGTAATTGCAGCTAGCACACAAGGACGTTTGGAACAATTACAGGAGACAAAGAACGTCAACAGTGCCTTTAGAGACATGTACGTCATCTGCTGATTAACCACCACTATAGCTGATTAACAACTCTTCACCTCTTCCGTTTTGTCTTGTTGAATTTTATTGTTTGTGTTTGCCAGTCTTATCCAGGAAACCACCAAGTCCAAGCCATTACAGGACCTCTATTGTTCTCTCTTTCTTTCTGTGTCTCATGTCTTTCTCTCACCGCAGTGTGAGGACGTCCACACAGCTGCGGGAATTTTTAATGAAGGCTGCTTTGGATAATACAGGCTCACCCAGGAGACCGCTTGTTTGGAAATAATTATCTTTTACAGCTGGCTCAGAGAGGAAGCAGGCAGAGGAAGAATAAAGGGGAGAGATGGATCGCACAGGAAAAACTCAAGGATGGAATAAAAAGGTATCTTCATCTGAAACACCTGAAGAAAGATTCTAACGGAGAAACCCACTTCTGTTCCACTTGCTTAAATTAACTACGGTTAATAACATTAAATATTTACAATAAGGAATGACTTTTATTGTCTCTCTCCCTCTCCCCCCCACACACACACACACACACACACACCCACACTTCCTGTTGCATAAATAGAGCATCTCTACATTTAGCTGCGGCGAAGACCAAAAGATGGGATGATGAACAAAAATAATCACAGAATGAGGATTTGGCATTAAATTAAAAACACGGCTGTAGCTGTTATGGGTTTTGTGTTTGTGTGGCTGATTATATTTAACCCTCCTGACTTCAGTGTGTATGATAGCACGCTACATTTGCTTTATCTATTGTCGGTTGCCATATACAAATACAGCCACAGCACGCCACATCAATCCCCTGCTGTTGTTGCCGTTTCTCTAAATCGTCCTCATGCCCAAATACACGCTCACATGTTGACGCACACGGATAGCATCGCATGTTAATACCCACACTTGTCCTGACCTTCCACTCTATACATTTGATTTTCTTCGAGCCAAATCTCAGTTTCCTCTTTCATCTTTTTTCCTTCTTTACTTTCTGGCCTGTCTGTCTTTTCCAGCCGCCTTATAATGCTAACAAAGCCAATAAAGAGCCCTCAGGTGAGCTGGGTCAATGCCGCAGTTTCATCTCCAGACAAAGACACCTTCAAACACGGAGCACAGAGGAGGGACGGGGTCAGAGGAGAGGAAGGGGGGAAAAGGCAGAGAGTGGTGGGAAGAAGGGATGAAGGTAAAAAGAAAGGAACAATAAAAAGAGGGAGACCTGGAGTGGGACAGAAAAAATGGGACGACACGACGAGCAGGTGGATAAAGGCTGATTATGATAAACCAACAGCATGTGTAAACAACATTCACCCCCCCCCCTCTCATCTCATCTCCTGCATCATCTGCTTCCTGTGACCAGTCGATAAATTATGACATGATCACCTCACCCACGTGCCTGAGACACACACACACACACACACACACACCTCATCACTGTTAACCACAAGGGCATGTCAAGGATACGCCTTCCATGCACTGCAAAAAATATCTTCACCTCAACAAATCATTCAATCTCATTTAATGTAAATCGGCTAAAACAAGTTTATTTTGTCATCTATGATTATAAAGTGAATACCTTTTCTGGTTGTCAGGTAATAAACTGGGCTCTGAGAAATAAAAGTACACAGTTTTACTACTTTGTGCCATTTTATAAACAGAACAGTTTCTCAAGAAGATGAATTGATAGTTTACATAACGAATTGTTGCTGCATTAAATGAAATCTGATCAAATTATTCCAAAAGATCATTTTTGGACAAAAGCCAAAAGAGCAGGTATTACGTTTTTAACCTGGTTATGTTTGAGTCAGAAGTAAAGAGAGAAGAGCGGCAGAAACACAGCAGCACCAAGGTTAGTCAGCCTGTGCAAAGGAGCGAGATCAGACCAAGGAGGGAAGACAAAGTGGATTACGGGAAAAGGAAAGATCAGTTTGTCTAATAAGCTTATTGTCCTCCCCTTCAGCACTGTATGCCCTGTGCTACAGGAAACTAACAAAGGCGAGCCCGGGGTGCTACATTCAAACACACCCCATCATATCACAAGGCGTTATTGATTCATCTACATACAGAGACATCACAGCATGCACGAACACACTCAGACACACAAAGTCATTCACATTTGATCCTGTATGTTGCAGGAACTAGGAACAATAGCGCCACAGGCCTCGCTGATTGATAAGTTGTGTATATCCTGCACACTAAAGTATGGTTTCAGAGCCGTCATGAGAAACATGTGCATATATGATCCACCCTCTATTATCCCATGATGCCACTCTATCGCTTACCAACAGCTTGTCTATAGGTTCTCCTCACTGCAGATAAGCCAAGCATGTAGTTGTAATTAAATTTGCACAATCGCCACTCACACAACAACACAAACACGCATATTACTAGAGTACATGCTTTTTCTTGTGTGACATGGCATCTCTTTTCCTTGTGCATTCCTCCCATCTCATGTCTCTATAAGATGTGGCCTTAATTTAGGCTCCCTAATGAAAAACAGCATTGCCACATAACCTAATGTGGGATACACTCTAACAATCAGCCAGCTCTGAGGAGAAAGAGATCCCAGGAGACACACCCCTTCCCACCTAATGCAATTTTTTGACACTCAAGCAATAAATAAATAAATAAACCCGTCTCCGTACGTGACATAATTAATTTACAGCGGCGAAAATGGAATTAAGCCTGTATTGCAGGCAACGCAGAGGGCGTGCACTTTTTTTTTCATGATAAAAAAAAAATTGTAACGTGAGGTGTGAGGTTTCTTGTAGGTATCAGGACACACATGAGAGGTTACGGTCTAATTGACTGCTCTAGATAATAGCTGCAGTCCTCTGCTGCAACTGGATAAGTGACTCGAAGCATTAATCCTTAATGTTTTACAGGAAGTTGCAACAAAAAAAAAACACATTTGCCAGCGTAACTATGCAACACACTGTTTTTGGGTTGGAGGGGTGGTCGCTGTACAGAGCGTGCATGAGCATTGTAATGACACAAACATTATTGCAATACACCAAAAAGCATGTTCACCATTTCCTGCGGTATCTGGTGTTGCACTGAGCGAATCTACTAAAGAGGAACACCCACTCAATGTGAATACTCCAAACTATTACTTTCTGTATTCACGTATGAAAACAAACATTACACAGACTCTGTTCTGTTCGCAGGACAACATCAATAATCTGAATAAACGGTGGACAACAGTACAAGTCTTTATAGTTTGGTGATTCCTTCAGTCATTCACATGTTTGCAGGGTAATTACTAACACATTTACTCTTGGGTGACAAAACCTGTGCATATTTATTACTGCTTTACCCAGACCTCAAGTATAAGACATAAAATGCTTTTTCATGACTAAACAAAACTGTTTTGCAGAAGAGTAAATGTGCAACTGCAAATGCAACCCTAGCTTCGAGACAGAACTTTTATATTGGGACAGGTAGAATTTGACAGCTTTTTTCTTCATTTGATGATTTGAGAAAAAAAGAATCATAAAGAGGGCAAATATGTTTCACAGTGCTGTGTGAATGT
Source organism: Microctenopoma steveboyesi (assembly GCA_032359275.1). Taxonomy (NCBI): domain Eukaryota; kingdom Metazoa; phylum Chordata; class Actinopteri; order Anabantiformes; family Anabantidae; genus Microctenopoma; species Microctenopoma steveboyesi. The sequence continues at coordinate 3,844,256 of JAUMHF010000003.1, read as the reverse complement.
AATCAATATATATAAATATTTTATAGTACCAATAAATTTAATTCTTAGATCCTTCGAAAATGAATTGATAGTACTATGAATATTGTTCATTAGATTTTTCAACTATTTTCCCGTTTTCCCCTTAAACAAATGAAATGTTCATTTAAAACTGCATTTTGTATTTACTCGAGTTATGTCTGTGTAATATTAAAATGCATTTTGTGATCTGAATGCTTTACGATTGACAAACGAGCACAAATAAAAACTATGTCAGGAAGGGGGCAAATACTTTTTCACAGCACGGATCATAGGTTGATGGCGTCTTAGCGGATGGAGTGAAAGGAGGGCCTCATTTGCCAAAGTGTCTGTGCCGGACCGATTGCGTTGGGGTGATGAATGGCTGATGGCGGCTCTGCAGGGATGCAGAGGAAACAATTAGTGCCATGTTGATCTCTCCTCTTCTCCTCCACCCTCCATCCATCCTTCATCCTCCTGTTCGTTCCCTCGGATTCTCTCCAGTGTCTCCCAGTCCATCATTGTTTCCCTTTTCACATACCCATCAGCCAGACCAGTTCACTGTTTGTCTTGTTATCTCCGTCTCCCACTTTCCTCCTATGTCTCTCTTAATGAATTTGCACCATACCACCATTTGTATTAATATGCAACACGAGGGCAGAGAGGGAATAGACAACAATGAATAAAGATGGAAACGGGGGAACACGCGGGTGAGGGCTGAAGTGCCTCATCCCTCAGATGCCAATATCATTAATGTTAGCTGCTCGTGGAGTCAGAGGGGGATAGAGGACATGGGGACAGGTGAAAAATAAATGAATTAAAAATAAGGCACAGATGAACAGACAAAATGGTTTTTGGAAGGACAGAAAGGGGGCTTCAGAAGAAGCCACAAACCTCCTAACTTCACCTAACTTTTCTAAACCTATCCCATCGAACACAATATCAGCACCTAAAGTCCATCAGCTGAGAGCAGTTGAAAAAGATGCTGATTAAATTGTCCTATTTGTGCTTTTTAGGCAACACAGACGTTGCCCTATTTCTCTGAAGCTGTTGGAGCCACGTGTAGCCTGAGAGCAAAACTATGGATAGTGATGAGGAATGGGTCAAAAACGTTCTAAGATAAGGCAATAGAGCATGGTGCTTTTCTTAAGTACCGCGTGACTGATTCATTTTAGCTTACTAGATGCATTTTAGGGAATAAACTTCCTACGGAAATGTATCAGCGGTTGAATGGGAATGTAACTTTTAAGACGCAATGTTGCAATAATTATAAATAAAATAAATTATTTGAATGATGCAATGGTGAAGTTTTAAGGCAGGTGTGAGTTTAAATAAGGACTTTATTAAGGTTAGGGAAGCTGTGGCTGAAAATTAAAATTCCTTTTTTGATCAGGTCACAATTTGAACACTTGCAGATTTGTTGAGTTGACTCTAGATATTGTGTCACATATCTAGAGTACATATATGTTGTTTTAGGAGCACTAACAAATCACTGACGCTGTTCTTCTTGGGGGCAGACAGTTCTAATTTTATCACCAGAAGCATAAAGAATCTGATGAAACCTCCTCTTATATGCATATATTGATGTGTAGGGAGAATGCGGGTCTGTGATGGAACTCCCATTCACTGCACAGGACACAGTGTATTAAGTGTGCTTGTCCTGCAATGAGGTCATGCTGATGAATGGCTACTCCGCCCTTAAGTGTGAGGCGGGACCAATACGTTTACCTCACACTTCCACTCGCTGGACAACAATAACCCTGAGTGTGCGTACAGCATTTTCACAACTCGTGTGAATGTGTGCATGCTGTACGTACACAAACTCACCTTGTACTCATCTCTTCACACAGGAATAATCTATAGGCACGCATTAATGTTTTCACATAGTGATAATAAGTCACGTCAGGAGTCTGAGATTAATGCTTTGCAGTTACAGAATCCAGGCCAATAAATCACTCACTCCGAGTCGCTGATCATTGCTACAAATAGGTCAAGACATATTCGGGCTTAAGAGGGAGAGTGGAAGAGGCAGAGACGGTCCCGTAAGTGAACAATTTAAGTCTGATCTCAGCAGGAGGAAATCAGCCGTCATTATGCGTATGGCTGCTTTTCAAAGCTAAACCATGCTGGAACATGCATGTTCTTGTGTTCTTGTGTACGGATGTCTGTGGTCTTATTCTATAAAACTGCACAGACGTGTTTGAACACCATTGAGGGAGAGATCTGTGGTTTTTGAGTTATTATAAATTGTATAATCTGTTAAATGTTTTAGCATGACACGGAAGATATAACTGAAAGTAGGCTAAATGAGACAGAGAGAGACAGAGGGAAGGAGCACCCAATAATGAGAATCATGCCCTAATTCATTTCACTCAGGTAGTTAATTCAATGCAATTCACTACACTCACATTTATCTGACGTGCTTTAGAAAAATATGGAAGGTATAAAATCTCATTTCACAGACAAAATGAAAACTGAGCGATGGCAGACAAAAAGTCCCAAAAAGAGAAAAGAGAACCTACATTCTGACGCGGACTCGGTCCATTTATTATACAAATTACTTTTCATTTTCATCCCAGTGGTGTGCAGTAACTGTCTTGAAGGATTTATGTTTCATTCCAGCATCAGAGGAGATGCTGGTGTGGAGAAAACAGTAATGTGTTACAGTAGATGAATGCACACATCTGTATCAGCGTGTGACTGAATGTGATGTTCTGTTTGTCTGTGTCAGACTCTGTGGATTAAAAACTCCTCTTCACAGTTATTTCACAACCATACTGCCTGTATTTATGCAGTAAGGGTTTTCGACTCCCATTATTAAGAGAAAGATACATGATGTAGTGTCTTGAATTCTTGAATCTGCATGTTCGCCTGTCTTAAATCAGCATTTATTAAAACACATCTTTGTAGACATTTCACACTATAGCTGGGACACAGACGGCGTTAAACATTTTCAGTGTAAATATGCTAAATTTTATCTTTCAAAACTAGGGGAGATGGGCGTCTGTTAATGAAAGAGCCACACAAGTGGTCGGTGGAAAGCTCTCTGGACTTTTGCAGCCATTATGATGAGCTCTCCTGGAAATATAGACGGGGATGGAGGGGCTTGTATGAGCTCTTGTCGAGGTAACGTGGGTGTGTGGGAGTGTGGTGCAGAGGTGGCGAGTAACGACGTTCGCTGACTTAGGTACTGTACCTGAGTACAGTTCAGAGCTACTTGTACTGTACTGGAGTACTTCCATTTGACGTTACTTTTACTTCTTTAATTAACAATCACATATTAGTAAACAGCTGGTGTCTTTATTGAGTATTGAGTTTGTGTGCTGGTATGTGTGTGCATGTAAAATATACACAAACACACTATTCATTTAGGACCTCCTTCAACCATCTGATAGACACACACACACTCACACACACCTACATGACTCATCTTCACTGCATCAAATATTGTACATTTGTAGGTGACACGCACGTTTCAACCAACCACTTGCTCCACTGTCTATTATTTGTTCTGTGTGCGTGATCCACCAGCTCAGTGTGGGTGCTGGGAGGGTGGCTGACAGTGACGGAGAAGCAGGACACTGGGTAATGGAGTTTGTACCAGTTGAAAGTGCATCATACTGACAGATGCTAGTCCCCTCGGACACTGTGGGGGAGGAAGTGTTCATTCACTCTCATTGCCACCTCGTGGGAGGGCCTGGAGCACCTCTGCACAAACAGATAGTGACTGTGATAGGTTACACACATTACACACAGTCACGGGAGGGCAGAAGGAGGACAGAGAAACACACACACACACACACACACACACACACACACACACGTTTTACACTGTATACTACAAATTACAAACTCAGTTTCACACATGCATGAACAAACACTTGCTTTTCCACTTGTGAAGACATTTTAATGAACAAAAGGCATTCCCCAGATGCCTACCCTATCTGTGAAAGGGGTCAGTTCACCCAAATTACCCCAAAACATACTCGAGCATCATAGATAATTTTAACTGTGGGAACAAAGCTCGGAATCTATTTTCAGAGCCAATGACACATAATGAAACTACGTCCCTGCTGTCCTTTGTTATGCCCTGAGCGCCACAAAAACAAAACATGGTAGAAGAAAATCTTAAAAATCAATACCATTATCTAAGTTATTAGGGAGGGTGAGAAAAAATGTTTGTTTATTTGACACAATAACAACAGATACTGAGGGAAATAGCTCGTTGGAGACAGATGTGTCTTGACCACATGTCAGACTGAGTTGGTCACTAAGAACCTTCAGACATTCATGAACAAGCACCTGTTCTGTAACGACTGGTGACTGTGGTGTACTGGAGCCTCTGTGCTTCTATGATGCTGATTGAGCCAGCCAAGGTGGCGGGTCTAGGTCTGTGTGAGTGAGTGAGAGCCTCAGAGACTCTAAACGTGAGCACGGTATAAGCTGCATTATAAAATTCCACACTGTGTGTAAAAATATCTCCACCATTATATCGTCCAGCCCTAGAATCGCCCAGAAATCCTTGTCACATTTGTTCTTCTGATTCTAAGAACAAAACTGTGTACTGTTCCTTTAACCGTGAACACTGTGAGGACAATATAGTTTAGTGAAAATGCACAATGAAGGGCACAGACCAGCTCTAAAAAATAAGGCACTCTCAGAAACGGGTCACATGAACTCACTGTCAAAGCTGTTCTACACACACACGTATAAAGAGTCATTATCACAAACAGGAACTCTGACAAGTATACTCTACAACAGCTCTTTCTCTCTCATCGTGACTGTACCCACATACACACACACACACACACACACACTTCACCTACATGCAAACCCATTTTATCACATCCATACACGTGCACAGTGTTATGGCACCAAAAAAACACGCAGACAGGTACATTAGAGTGACAAGGGGCTCACTGGCTGCATAAAGGAATGGAAACACTGCGGCACAAATGCTTTTCTAATCCTACAGCTCTGGTTTACTCTCTACTGGTTTTAGACATAGTTTCAGTTTCATAAGTTTCATAAGTTTTCATAATGCAGCAGCTCGTCTTCATTTCCAACTCCTCACTTTGCATTACATAAGAGATTTCTATATAAATGGTGCAGAAACTAGGAGAAGAGTTGCTATTTTAAGGATGTGGTCATTTCTGGGACACTTTCCCTTTTTCCATTTCAATCTCCCCAATTTTCTTGAAGAGCTTTATCACTAAATTAATCTTACATAACCAGCTCTTATCTGGACTTGGGGTTAAAGCTCTTATCCAGCCCTAAGTGATGGACTACCTCAGCTTGAGGACACTACTACAAGTACAAGACAACGTTCATTCTCTGTCTGCATCATGTCTTTCTCGCTTTATTTCAATATACAGATGTTATCACTACTTTAAACAGAATGAGAGAGGGCTACAGGCATCTACAGAGTAGACACAGCACGGAGACACGGGTTCTCTCTGTTCATCCATCCGTCTGTCTCCACTCCATTCAGTAAAGTGATATTATCTATTGTTTAGGCAAGAGAGAGATCTACAAGCGATCGTCACAGCACAGAGGACGAGACTAATCACAACAAAGACCACCTTTATCTTGGTCCTCATTTAGCTTCCAGACATGCTTTAAAATGAAAGAAACGTGCAAAGAAAACACTGCATCTTCTGAGACCTCTCAGAACTCTGCGCAACAGGACCACACTCGCTCCCGTCGTCATTATCTGTCCTCTCTTCCAGCACAGAGATGAATCTGTGCATTACGCCCTGCAGAGTCCATGTTTCAGACGAGACTGCATCTTCTGAATTATCACAGCTCAACTAAGCAGAGCAGCAGGATGCTCATTCATGTCATATTATCTCTCCCTTTCCACACACTCACAATGAAACTATGCACAACAAACCATGTTATGGATGGCACTGTGTCCATTTAAAGAAATACTTCACAGAGCCAGTGGCAGCATAGGACACTTCAGTCAATGTGCCCATTTCATTATTTTTTTTACCCTGCAGTCTGAGCTTTAAAAAAAAAAAAGCGCCCTGTGGTGTTTGAGACAAACACAGCGATGTTTAAATTCGGTGTTTGTCACAAACACAGTATGTGTATCCTCCAGGCAGAACAAATACCTTTTGTTTATGAAATATTTACTATATATTTTTTAAAACCTCAGTTGTTTATACTGACCACGAGTCCCCTTGTTTCTGTTTCAAACCTCTATTGAGAGTCCTCAGGAGCTAAATAGACATCATTCAGCGTCCCACTGATTTTTAATAATAAAATCATACAATAACGTCCAGGTTTGGAACACAGCTCTGTGCAGGCGGTCTGGTAGCTCAGTGGTTGCGGCAGGTGTGTCCCCGAGCGAGACACCCAGCGCTAGCTCGTATTTTCTAAGACTTTTACATATTTCTGAAAAAAGCTAAACATCCTCTACTGTATTTAACAAAATCCGGAGAAAAAGAGACTTCGCTTTTGTCTGTGTCGTATAACCCGAGTTAGAATAATACACCCATTTTTAATCAAACTCAGGGAGCAATATTAGCGATCATACTTATTTGTAATTATTTTATGTCATATTACAATAGGATTCTTTAAATGCATGCCGATTTGCTAATGGATAAAGGATCACGTAGAGAATATCTCAGACCTAGGCAAACGTTCGATTCAGAGACTAAGAGACAACGTCTTCTTTTTTTCCAGCCCTGGCAGCCTATGGAGACAAACCCTGGGAGTTCACAGCAGCAGCACTGTTGGCCTAGATGTCCTTTGGTGGCGTTTTCTTGCCTTAAGGTAACAAGTTGAAATCTGCTAGGATATTGTTTTTAACCCTTCAGTGTAGTAAGCTTCTACCTCCAGGGCTATAGTTTGGTATTTCTGTACTGCAATTGCTTGTTCCTTCTTGGCTGCATGTCAGCCAAGAAGTCTGTATAGTGCCGGATATAAGACGATGTACTCAACGATATGAATTATTAAACTGGAAAGGACTCAAGTACTTCAGGCAAATTAATCTGCTTTTATGTATGAATTGGATTTTTCCAAACTATACAGCCCCCTTCTCCATTTCACCAAACATCCTGATAATCCTGCGGACCACGAAGGCACAAACCTTCACAACCGCCATCCAACAGTGGCCAGAGATTTTTACTCGGGGGGAAATATAATGAGACAATCTTGCCAATTAGTCTGGGCAAAGGGCAGAAATATTGAAATGAACAATAATTTAGCTCCTGAATGAGAAGATAAAGCTCTGTACTCTTTTCTTGCCTACAGCAGGACGTTATGTTCCTACAACGGGCTCTAATTTGACGTCCTATCAGACGTCAACATCTCAGGTTAGTGAGATAAAACGTAGTTCGATGAATTAGAAGTGGTTGTCAAACAGTCGGCGCACGGCAACAGGAATGATCCCACAATCCTCGTGTCCTTTGAGGTCTCTCTGTTAATGATGTCAGCAGCTGTGTTCTTCGTGCTTGAGCGAGAGTATGTCAAAAGCCTCCTCAAATACGGCCTCGGCGGCAACACTGCAACGTCAGCTCGTTCAAAAGGCAAACAAAACACACTTCTTCCTTCACTGTCGTTAAATATTCATACACTCACACTTATCACACAGCTACAAAGAACAAAGAAAGACATGCAGAGAGGCATAATCCTATTACAAAACCAGTGTCACACCTTTCCATGCTAATCCTCAAACTCTTCATTTACTGTATGAGACTGTTTCAGCAGCTTTCCTCTGCTGTTTGGCTCCATTCTTACCCTTTTGTTTAGAGCTACAGTGTACGTGTCAGCTACTTAAGGAGGAACATACACAGGGTTAAACCAAAGGCAGAACAGATGTGTGGATCAAAAATGATACCTCAGTTTATCATTTTTTTCTTTGTTTTGTCCTACACGTCATTTACATATTTGTTTAAATCATCCAAGCACAGTCAGGGTTCCTCTATCACATGGACACGATGAGGATTTCGACATCGACTCAGCAGACGAGAGCCACTAACGTACAGCTGAGTATTCAAAACAGACTCAAATGCTGCTTTTGCTCGCAGTTAACAATATAGCAGAAAACTCATAGCGCATCGTGGATACTTCTGCTCCACTGGAGAGAAACAAAAACCCAATTAAACCACATATGAAGTGATTTGTAAAGACTCATCAAATCAATAACTACATAATAAACTACTTTTCCACATCCGTCATCCCGCCCCTTTGAGGCCTAACTGGCAGCTTTTTCAGACAATCTTTTTTTTCATATTTTATGAAACTTGGATTTAGGTTTAAGCTACATTTTGTCAACTGTGCAAGGATGCTTCCACAAGACAGTCAGATAATATTCACGCAGCAGAATGTCACAGCCAAACATAAAACAGGACTCATTTCTTATGTCCTTCCAGCTGAATTACATTATTTATTCCTATTGCCATTGTGGGATAGTGGCAACTTAATTTGTGTTACCAAATCATATGAATATAAATATATGTTTTCCAGTGTTGTTTTTATTCAAACACAAATTTAAAGACAAATAACTAAACACATATGTGTGCACACACAGCAAACATTTCATCAGTAAATATCACTCATGAAAACAAACTATGCAATGAGTAGGGTCTAACTGAGTCCAGATGTTGCAGAAACCCCAAAATTCAACCAGTTCACGTTCATATTTTACGTTTATATGTTTTGTGGTGTTTGTGTCCTCCAGTCGTTCAGACTTAGCAAGCAACATGCCACTGACGGAACAACAGGACAGCAGAATGTCCTGTGTGCAGGTAGACAAAAGAGATGCTGGCACACACACGGACACAGGCAGGCCAGCTGGAACAAGAGCCCACTTTAATGTGATTTTGTCTCGATTAAAATGGTGGAAATTGGATCTGAGGTAAAAGGCCATGTCAAGAGAGAACAAATGGGAGTGGCAGCACATGGAGGAAGATGAACGACTGTCTGGGAAATGGAGAGATGAGATGAAGGGGTGGAGGTGATGGAGAGAGAGAGAAACGATAAGGGGGGAGGAGAGGCAAAGCGAGAATGGGGTGTTATGGGTCTATATTAATCCATTGCAGGGAGACTCCTTCTCTCTCATATCTGTAATTCTCCTCTCCTCCACACACAATGCTACCACTGACCTTCTTGTGAAGGAAGTCATGCACTAAACCATTCATATTATCACACGCCTCTGTTCTGGACTTTCCTCCACTTCCTCCTTTGCTGCTTCACCTTCACCTTTGGTTATGCTGCAGACTTTTGTGTTATCTTTGAAATGTTCCTCTACCTTGAACCTCCATTTTATTTTTCCTCTTCACACCTCCCGGTTTACTTCTGTGACCTCATCTCCATTTCACTAAAATATCTACACTTTCCGAGGCTTTATGGCCGGCTCCAACAAAATTAGACACCCCATTTTCCCCCAAAGGTTCCGCAGATGACAAATCACATTCAATATCATTGTATTGTGCGAAGCATACCTATAACTCATCTCTGTAGTCGAGCTTTATGTTCTCTATTTTATTGCTCGTAAGTATTGTAAATGGTATATTTACTGCATAAGAGGAGTAAATATAATGCTGCAGTCTAAGTCTTGAGCAGAATTATATTTCTCCTACATTATCATGTTGGTTCACCGTAAAAACAAACAGAGTTTAAAATCCTTCAGTTTGGGAGTTAGTCTACGTTTAAGAATGGGTTTACTTCCTCTTTGATAACATTAAACTACAGCCGACTCTGACACGTCTCTTATCTCTGCTGCATAGACTTATTCTGCTGGGGGACCTGCCTTGATGCACCCTCTCTCCATTTCTATGCCACTTTGTCCTCAACTTTGTGTTCTCTCTCTTTCATAGTTGTCCTTCCTCTCCATCTCCCCGTCTCTGGACCTTTCTGTGGGCATCCCTGGGCTTAAAGAGGTTTCCAGTGTGCAGCTTCAATAGGCCCTGATGTTATCAGTTCTGCCATCAATGCCAGAGAAATTAAGAAACCTCCATTTTTTGGGACGCTGCTACATTACAGTTATCACGCACACCTTATCTCACCAACTCTGTTTGAGGTTAAGACATTTATCAATGACTTTATTCAAAAAGAGTTCTCTTGTGGAAAGCTTTTTCCAGTGGGTATGAATCTTAGATCCCATGGTCAGTTTCAGTTGAACCACCAATTAGCACAACTGCAACAACAATGGACCAACCCACTCCTCACTTTACTACCACTGGTCCAAACCCAATCAGTAAGAGCAGCAGCATAGTTAAAATCTTGACAACACACATTCCTACTCATGTGTAGGGAATTATGGAATTCGTAGCCGCCCTGTCTCTTATGCCATGGCTTCACCAAAAGCTATACTATAACAACTGCTTTGATTCACCGGTGTCATGCAACAGATATGCTTCTAATTTTCTAGCCTGTATGTCATGTGTGCTACACGTGGATAAACACGGCCAAAAATGTTTATTCAAAATTATATTAATAATATATTACGTAAAGACACTGCTCAGACAAATCTAGCTTCCAAACCCACATGTGTGTCAAATATATGTGTCAGTACAATTTTCAGATAATCTATTGCATCTGCTTTCTACCAAAATATCTGATGTCGCTGTACAATATCCACTTGTAAGGACGACATTCATAACGCGCACTGTCCTTGTGTTAAAGAAAACATCAACAGCAACGTCAAACACGTTCTTACATTGATAATGTGGATGTCTTCTCTCACTGTTTGCTGGCAGAGAGTCTACACAAACTAAACATATGGACTAGGAGGAGAAACATAGGCGCTCCATGAACTGCTTGCACTTCTATAATATATCTAGTCTGTGTGGGAGAGCAAGATTTTACACATGAACAATCTGCTGGTCTCTGGCATGAGTCATGTGCTTTGTTTCGCCACCTTCCACTCCACCCACCTCCTGGTGACTGCGCTGCTGTTAAATGTAGGAATTCATTTGTTCAAATAGAAATTCATAAATAAAATAACATCTCTGTTTTCTTTCAACACAATTACAGCTGAGCACCCCTCTCTTCTCTTGTTCTGCCCACATCGCCTTCAGCATCTGGCCTGACTTTCAATCCTTTATCAAAATGTATAGGATTTTAACCAACGTGTCATTTTCAGTGAATTTATTTTGACATGTCACAGGAGTAAACACACAGGTGTTTCAACAAAAATAAGTCACAATATTTCCGTCAAGCGGTTCTGTATCCTGGTATTGTGCATGTTGGTCACAGTTACCTGAATAGAACAAAGACAATATTAATGTTATCAGGAACACCTGTGCTTTTCAATGTGACAGGTGAAAATAAGTGCTAGGAAAAAAAAAAGGGTTCTTGATATGCTACAGCTGGGATTCACACCCAACACACAAAACGGGCCGGGATTGGTTGGGACAGGACATGTGGGTTTTCATTCATGTCCCAAGCTCTTTTCACCACAAGATCGTCTCTTCTTCTTCTTCTGCTTGTAGCCCTCGTGTGTTACAAGATCAACGCATGTGTTTTCCAACACTCCTGCTACTACGCTTGCATCTGGGTCGATCCCACAGACTACAAGGACATTCATAACCCTGTATGTAGTACACACACCTGACTTCCCCCCCCCAAAAAAACATGCCTTTCCAGTATGCTAAACCCATGTAAAAAAAAAAGTGCATAAAGCAAATTTAATAATTTAATCATCTTAACACAATAAGTGCAGCGATTCGAGGAGAGAACTGTGAATTATAAACATGAAAATAATGTGTTTAACAGGGCTTTGTATGCATGTATGTCTGCACATCAAGTGGTGAGATTACTCCAATACTCCTCTCAAGTTTGATGGATGCTTTAGTCTCCGTTTTTCTCTGGGCCTTCTTATATCAAGCTCACTTTCCTTCTTAAAACAATGTATGATGTAAGTGAACAGCGCTGCACCATGATCTGTTAGTTTAGCTTGTGTCTGTTTTGACGTTTCCCTGAAATCTTTTTACACCGTTGACGTTTTTTCTCTTGGCACCTCATCCAGGGAGGTCGGCTACAGACCCATTGACCTCTCTAATATTTGCAAATCAAACAATGTTTACAGGAACATTGATTTGCTTGGAGATAATCTTGTAGCCTTTAGCTTGATTAAATGTGGTTATTTTTCCTTCTTGGCTCTTTAGACGCCTCATCTTTCTCTTCTCGATGTTACTAAATAGAACAATGAGTGATTATATGATTAAACTCACCTAAGAGAGTTTCAGGACAGAATAGAAAAAATACAAGATAATAAAGACTACTACGGGAAAAACTAAGATTAATCCAGGGAAGAAATAAACACAAAAACACCAACTAAATACAATTCACTTAAATTATCACTGCAACGAACCTCTTACTGGTTTAAATGGCAGGATAACGTTTACAGTGACAAAGTAATAATTAATGTGATGAAAGCTGGACCCGCTGTAATCATGGCATTCAGCATGATCAGAGTGGTTGTTCAGAGGACAGATTTTTGCCTGCATTGCAGAGCACTCCCCCGGGAGATTCTGGGCAGAGAAAAGTGATATGTGATGAATCTCTCGGTAAAAGGTCAATACAAAATATCAGCTGGCCAGATTGCTTGCATTGATTTGAACCAGAATATTTTGGAGAGACATTTGGCAGCATTCAGAGAACTGCACTGGTGATAAAATGCTTTGTTGAAAGGCCACACTGACAGTTACAAAGATTTCTAAAAGCAAAACAGCCATTAATCTCAGGACAATTGCAATGCAATGTTCATAATGGAGGAGCATCGTAAGGCTCACGTTTTATTTTAAACTTGCATCTAATTAGTACATCATCAACCTCAAGATGTGTTCATAACACATTTTTAATTATGTAACATGCAAAAAAACTACATATGCTGCCACATTTCACTTTGATAACAGCTTTGCACAATATTGGTATTCAAACCAGTCTGATAAGGTTATCACTTGCCATGATCTGAAACTATAAGACCAAGGTAGATTTCCACTGGAGTGCAGCCCTGGTACTTGACTCAGTCCAAGCTGTTCTTATCTATTTCCTGGAATCCCTCAGGTATGGTTTCTTTGAACTAATGAATGCCTGATTACACAGTCACTTGATGTTGAGATGTGTCTGCTACTTGAATTTCAGGGGCACTGACGTGGGCTCATACGTTGGGTGCCACATATTCTCAGTATGTGATGAAGCTGTCCTCTGCAGCAGCAGTAACACACGTGTCCTTAACATGGTTCTGGTACTGAGAAATGGAACTTCCTCAGGCAATCAGGGAATGCATAAACCTGGTTACTGGAAGTCTGTGTCTAAGTCACAGATTTTAAGAGACTGCTTCTTGAACGGAGCTTAGAGCATGTGCGAATACATAAGAAGGAGAGTGAGAGATGTCAAAAAGGGTATGAATCAGCGTTGACCTCTGGACCACAGAGCGACTGGTGAAATGACCCTGGTGCTCGATATTGTTTTGAATAAAGCTAACTTTGAGATCGCTTCTAGACACACGTGGCTGAACTACATGCAATCGCACACAAATTCACACACTCGCATACGTTCAGTGTCACTTATAGAGCACAAGAAATGCAGAGCCTCTGATGGATAGAGAGGGGAAATGGGGGGGGGGGGGGTTGAAAAGGAGCAGGCACCTGAAGAGGTAAAGAGAGAGGAAAGAAATATGGATATGGATATGAAGAAGTAAATGAAACAGACATTGAAAATGAAAAGAGAGGCAAGGACAAGCAGTGGAGAGGGTGAAATAGAGTGCAGCCTATTTCAATGCCTCCTAGACTCCAGTCTTTTACTCCCTTTCTCCTTGTTCTGCTTTGACTGTGCCCGAGCCTACTAATGTATCGATCTGGGAGGGGGGGTGGACTGAAAAGAGTATGGAGTTATTCAACCTTTATATTATGTTAAGGGTCAATTTGACCCATTCCAGTTTTTGTGTTGACCAAAAGACTGGTTATCCTTTGTTTTTCTTCATGAAAC